>CM056059.1:228655246-229255246 GCA_029574335.1 Rana kukunoris | reverse complement strand
TGTGGGTGGGACTTACGCCTCTGAGCTTGAGCTACCTGGGACAGGGGCGTTTACATTTTTTAAATATTTTTACACCTTTTTTTAAAACATTTTTTATCAATTGTATTCCTTTTACAAGGAATGTAAACATCCCTTGTAATAGGAATCACTTTGACAGGTCCTCTTAATGGATAGATGCGGGGTCAATAAGACCCCACATCTCTCCTCCAGGCTTGAAAGCATGAGATCATGAAAAAAATTCACCGATCTCATGCCGACAGCCACTATTGTGGCTTCCTTTACTTCCGGGTACCCGGGCGTGATGTCAGAACGTCTCACCCGGGCCTCTGGCGGTCATAGAGAAATCTCTATCGTCGTGAGCTGGCACCAGCTGATTCATTCTCTCGGCCCCCAATGGCACAGGAGAGCATGGAGAAGCACTGGATGGCCCTTTTTCAAACACAGGAAAGCCTCAGCCAGGAGTAGGCTGTAGAATGTGGCAGCCTGGAGGAGCCTGGATGAGGCTGTGGAATGTGGCAGCCTGAAGGAGCCTGGAGGAGGCTGTGGAAAGTGGCAGCCAGTGGCAGCCAGGAGGTGGCAGGTGAACGTGGCAGCTAGGAGGTGGCCATGGTAAGTGCCAGCCAGGAGATGACCGGGCCCAGTAGACTGACCATATCCCAGGTCTCCCTTCTGCCTTCGACCCAAAAGGCCCAGGAACGGGAGGAATGTAGAGGAGGCATCACTTGGGTTAATTTGGCAAGCTAATGTGGCCCTCAGAACCCCCCCCCCCAATCTTCAAGAGACCTATGCCTGCATGGAAGCCTGCAAAATGTCAATGCCTCTTTTGTGAGGAAGTGATCTATCTGGCCCCAAATAAGGGGTTGGGTGGCAAACTCACTAGCAAAAACCATGTTTGTGAGTTCAACCATCCTCCTCCTCCACCTCCTGCCACATCTCCAACACCAAAGCCACAGCCTGGAAGCAAGCCTGGAAGGGAGCATAGAAGGAAGACAAGAAAGTGATGGCCTGGGTTCAGTCTGGTCTGACAAAAGACGCAGGCTGTTGTATGACCACAGCCTGGGGACATATATGTCACCTGCTGAGTCCTGGACCAGATTGTTCTCCCTATTATATGGACTCCTCAGGCAACCAATTTTGCCTGTCAAATAGTTTATGTGTGCCCTGGGGTACAAAGGTTTTGCCAATTTCACCAGTTTATCCAGCATTGCCTTCCTCTTTATTTTGTTATGACCCCTAATAAATGTCTATTTTGTGTGTTTTATGTGTGTTTTACTTCAAATAGGACAGTTTGTTTGTGAGTAGGCAGGTACATTTAAAAAATACAATGTAAAATTAACAAGGGACACCAACACCAACCAACGTCCTTGAGGTTAAAAAATACAAAATAATAATGGTGTTGTGGGAACTTGATTCACAAAATAAAAAAATAAAAATATTATTGAGATCACTAGAAAAAAAAAAAAAAGGAGATCTTGATAAAAAAAAGAAAAAGAAAAAAAGATCATTATAAAAATAAATTCTAAACATTATTTTGGAGATCTGGCTTAAAAATTAAAAGATTATTCAGGAGATCACGAGAAATAATACATAAATCAGTTTGTCAGAACTCCGTGTGAATATCAGCAGCAAAACAACTTCAATATTCTAGCATTGTAAAGAGAATGCGCTGCATTAAAAGATTAAAAAATTAGCAGCGTGATGAATGTGCTATCTCCATTACGAACCAAGACCAGACCGAGCGATTCCGTCTTGTTCTTGATTCAGAGCATGCGTGGAATATTGTGCATCGGAATTGTCTACACGCGCTCGGAAATTAACGAGAACAGATTTTGTTGTCGGATAATTTGAGATCCAACGTTTTGTTGTCAAAATTCAGACAGCATATGTCCGATGGAGCCTACACACAGTTGGAATTTCCGGCAACAAGCTCCCATTGGACATTTCTTGTCGTAATGTCTGATCGTGTGTATGCGGCATTAGAATCTGCAAAAGACTTGAGATTGGGGCAGAGGTTCACCTTCCAACAGGACAATGACTCTGAAACATACAACCAGAGCTACAATGGAATGGTTTAGATCAAAGCATATTCATGTGAGACCAGACTTAATCCAATTGAGAGTCTGTGGAAAGACTTGAAAATTGCTGTTCACAGACACTCTCCAACCAATCTGACAGAGATTGAGCTATTTTGCTAAGAAAAATGGGCAAAAATGTCACTCTCTAGATGGGCAAAGCGTGTAGAGACATTACCAAAAAGACTTGCAGCTATAATTGCAGAAAAAGTTGGTTGTACAAAGTATTAACTTAGGGGGGCTGAATTTAAATGCATGCCACACATTTCACTTATTTATTTGTAAAAAACTAATTGAAAACCATTTTTAATTTTCCTTCCAATTCACAATTATGTGCCACTTTTTGTTGGTCTATCACATAAACTCCCAATAAATGTCATTTACGTTATTGGTTATAACATGACTAAATCTGAAACATTTCAAGGCATGAATACTTTTTCAAGGCACTGTATACACTATATTATTAAAAGTATTAGGACACCTGCCTTTACAAGCACATGTAGAAAGAATAAAAAATACTAAAAGCGCTGAAATCCAGAAAATCAATGAAGGCAATAAGCTGATGGCAAGATAAATATAAAAGCCAAAACAGTTCCACAATAATCCACCAATAGAGTATATGTATGGAAAGGAACAACTGAGATTCTAATAGTATGGGTTAAATCAGTAGGGTGTAGCATAGGTTTTAGCTGTGCTGCTTCATCAACCAGCGGGAATACTGACAGGTAAAAAGACAAGAGTAAAAGAGAGAGCACACCGGCCCTAGTGTGACACTGTTTATTAAAAAAGATATAGACAAATGAATGTAGTATACTCACATTGTGATGATAAAAACAAGTGCATCCATAGAGGCTGTGGTTGCTCTTCTGAGTCCAAAAATCCAAGCTGGATGTAAAGTGAACTGACAGTCTCTGTCTTAATAGTCCACAGAAAAAGTGTTCATATGAGACCACATGGTAGACCTGAAGAAGGAAGCAATGCCCTCCGAAACGCGCAGTCATAGCAACCATCAAGCGTCATTTGTCAGCTGGCTTCTGAGGATCACGTGTCCTTGTGTGGAGTCTCTCTGCTGTCAAGGATCCCCTCATGAGAGTGGGCGGCTCTCATGCAGTTTGTCGGCGGCTGCTCGTGGACTATTAAGACAGAGACTGTCAGTTCGCTTCACATCTAGCTTGGATTTCTAGACTCAGAAGAGCAACCACAGACTCTATGGATGCGCTTGTTTTTATCAACAGAATGTGAGTGTACTACATTCATTCGTCTATATCTTTTTTTAATAAATTGCATCACACCAGTGCCGGTGCATTCTCTCATTTACTCTTGTCTTTACATGCACATAAAATTGAATGGCATCTCAGTATTAGTCCATAGATTTCAATATTGAGTTGGCTCACCCTTAGCAGCTATAACAGCTACAACTCTTCTGGCAATGCTGTCCATAAGGTTTAGGAGTGTGTCTACAGGAATGGGTTTCCAGAAGTGCATTTGTGAGGTCCTGATCAACTGTTCGACAAGAAGGCCTGGCTCACAGTCTCTGCTGTAATTCACCCCAACAATGTTCTATTGGGTTGAGGTCAGGACTCTGTGCAGGCCAGTCAAGTTCCTTCACCCCAAACTTGCTCATTCATGTCTTTATGGACCTTGTTTTGTGCACTGGTGAGCAGTCATGTTGGAACAGGAAGAGGCCTTTCCCAAGTGCATGTGCATGTAAAGGCAGGTGTCCCAATACTTTTGACAATATAGTGTTTGTCTTTTCATCCTGAGTATCTGCACAGGAACAACAGAAAATAAAAAGGTCCATAAAGTCATCAATAGCATACAATTGCAGCACTACATAGTAGCCAGGCTGTCAGAAGAAGGGGTTGTCTATTTTCCATCTATGTAGAGACATGATCAGACTATTTAGGGATATGGCTATAAATCTACTGTAATATTGGAAAAAAAAATTGGGGAAGAAATTAACATCAGCTAGGTGGTATGCAGGCAAGAGGACAATCGCATATTTTTAATGTCCATTGTAAATGGTCATCAAAGCTCTTTTTTGTACAATCGCTTTCTACGGGTTGTGTCTAATCCTGTTGATTAAAATCCTCTGAGCCATTATCAGCTTTTCTGGGGGGAAAAACATAGAAAGTCTAGGTCCTATATGCAAAGCATTTTTTTTTTCCTGGAAAGTTTAGGATAAAAGTAACTTCTCAGAATTCCAAGCTGGAATTATGTTTTGCATAGCAAGCCATCTGACATAAATTGACACATTGTTTCTAAAATGTTCCCCTTATAATCCTCTTTAGCAGCACAATAAACCCATATTCTGTTAAGTGCCACATTTCCTTCTTACAAGGCTTGGATGACAAAAATACAGAGTTCTATTACATGTTAAGTGTCTGACGCCAAATAAAATTAGCTATTGGGAATGGGAATCAAACTTGCCCAGCGGTACTTAAATTTCTGGCTGACAGAATTATTTTTGCATAGTCTCAGGGCAATGGGATGAAGTATCGATAATGTTGGCTCAATCTCTGTCCAGGTTACTGTGGAGAACGTTCTTTAGGTTCATTGCAGTAGCTGTGGAAGTAAAATTATAGTCATAAACAAAAGTACAAAATTCTTTGACAGTCAGAAAACAAGAACCTAAACAAATGGAAGTGTTATTTTTGTTTTTTTATTAAAATATCTGGAGAACTTTGCAAATATGACAGGTAATGGTGGTTTCATGTTATTCAAATCGCTGGCCTTTAACACAGTTATATTACAGGTATCATATGACCTAAAGTCATCCTAGGTAAGGAAGCCAAGTAATTCTAGGCTTCAGGCAGCAATGTGAAAAAAAAATCCTTTAGAAACCCCAGTTACATTGACTGTATTTTGGTATAGTTACATAGATTGTATGTTAGAGCCACATGACATTATGTTTGTGATTGGACAGCATATCAGAAACATAGCAGAATGTCCCACAGCAAGGCCTTGTACACACGATCAGTCCAAACCGATGAAAACGGACTGAAGTTCATTTTCATCGGTTCACAGATGGTCTGATGTGCGTACACAATGCTTCCAAGCATGCGTCGACTTGATTCTGAGCATTGCGCAGGTTTTGAACGATGCTTTTGCATACTAACCATTGGTTTTGACCGATAGTCATGCGTCCATCAGTCTGATTTTAAAGCAAGTTTTAAAACATTGGACTGAAGGACAAAAGACTGATGGGCCATACACATGGTCGGTTTGGACCGATGAAACTGAACTTCAGTCCGTTTTCATCGGTTTGGACTGATCGTGTGTATGCGGCCTAATGCCGCGTACACACGATCATTTTTTGCGATAAAAAAACGACGTTTTTTAAAATGTCATTTAAATTGATCGTGTGTGGGCAAAACTTTGTTTTTTGTCTTAAAAAAAAACGACCAAAAAGAAATTCCAACATGCTTGAATTTTTTGTGTCGTTTTTCAAAACGTCGTTTTTTGTGTCATAAAAAGTAATGGTGTGTGGGCAAAACGATGTTGAAAACGACGTTTTTAAACCCGCGCATGCTCAGAAGCAAGTTATGAGACGGAGCTTCAATGGAAAAGAGTGCCGTCGAACGTGGTGTACGTCACCACGCTTTGCTAGAGCTTTATAGAAAAACGATGGTGTGTACGCAACGTCATTTTGGAAAATTACGTTTTAAAAACATCGTTTTTTTCATGATTGAAAACGTCGTTTTTTTTCATCGCCAAAAATTGATCGTGTGTATGCGGCATAAGAGTTGATTCATAGTATTGGCTTATTTACAGTGCCTGTCTTCAAATTATGGTAGCAGCAATTACATAATTTCGCAAAATATGAAGCCCTCTTTGTGATTTACCTATTTGTTAGACATGATTTAAGGTTGAACTCCATCTTTATCTACCAATTGTATACTGAATGTATTTTAACATAAACTACTTTAAAGCGGAGGTTCACCCAAAAATCAACTTTCTGACATTAGATCCAGCATACTGCTAATATCGGCAGTATGCTGGGGTTTTAATTTTTTTTTGTACTTATTGTTTTATGAGCCGTTGTTATCCGACTCCGAGCGGGGAATCCTGCGGGGAATGGGCATTCCTAAGCCAAGAGGAGTTGATTGACGGGCTGCTAAGGCGTGTCACGCCTTCCGAAAATACCCGAAGTGACACTCAGGTATTTTCGGAAGGCGTGACTCGCCTTAGCAGCCCGTCAATTAACTCCTCTTGGCTTAGGTACGCCCATTTCCCGCAGGATTCCCTGCTCGGAGCCGGATAACAACGGCTCATAAAACCATAAGTACAAAAAAAAACAGCATACTGCAGATGTTAGCACTATGCTGGATCTAATGTCAGAAAGTTGATTTTTGGGTGAACCTCCGCTTTAAGCACTTGCAAATATGATTCAATATTAGATGTCTGGGTTTATAGGAGACAATGATGAATTAAATGGGACTATATCGGTGCAATATGAAAACCAAATCAAAATTAGATTTAACCCTCCTCTTGTGTTAGGGTCAGAACCGACCCGTTTTCAGGTTTTGAATGTCTATAAGTATCACATAAATTTGTTTATTGCATCAAGATTTTTTTTACTTTGTCAGGAACCTCTATTTAAACAATGTAATAGAAAAAGAATCCTTTTCACTAAATTATAAAATACTGTGGTATAAATTAAGACGTTTATGGTGTTAGGGTCAATTCTGACCCAGTTATAATATAGGATTATAGGACACTAATAAGTGCCAAAACTGAAATCATAAACACTCTCTCTGCTTAGTAACACTGACAGCCAATCACCTCTCAACCCTGTGAGCTGTAGTTAGGGAGGGGCCTATCTCTTTGCCTGCTTGTCTGCTTCTCTAAATAAAGTAAAGAAACATAGGACCAATACATTTCAGAGTTGCTGACTTTATTTTACCATGTTTTAAATTTGAAAATGAGAGGTATGCTATCAAAAGAAAGGTGTAAGGGGTCACACCAAAAATATTAAAACCAATCTTTTCAAGGATAAAGAAGCCTAACAAGGTAACCAGAAGGTAAGAAACAAATTGAATGATAAATAATTGTTCAGAGGGTATTTTATGGCTGATTTAAGACACGGGTCAAAACCGACCTGTTAACATCATGGATAGTAACAGAAAGCTAACATAAGAGGAGGGTTTAAAAAAATGCAATATTTATTAACAATCACATATTCACAAAAAAACATATGCTCATAACCCATTGTATAGCGAAATAGATGTAGATCCTGATATGTTTTGCCCTAATATTGGGCTTCCTCAGGAGTGATATCTGCTTAGGGTCTCAGCCCTCCTGGAATTATGCAATCTCACTTAAATATGTAGTCACTGATTTGTTCAAGTAAGGTGCCAAATCCACTGCAGAGCAGCAGGTGGCTGCAGAAGGAAGACAAAGACCAGAAGGGTTAAGTAGTGTAAAGAAAGTGACATGATGGAAAAGAAACTGGGGGTCCTAGTAGATGATAGGCTCAGCAATGGCATGCAATGCCAAGCTGCTTCTAACAAAGCAAACAGAATATCGGCCTGCATTAAAAAGGGGATTAACTCCAGAGATAAAACAATAATTCTCCAGCTCGACAAAACTCTGGTCCAGCCGTACCTAGAGTTTGCTGTCCAGTTCTGAGCTACTGTCACGTACCTGGGTGAAGTCTGAAATGACGAGGTTAGCCTCTCTTGAATCTCCGGCCCTGGTCCTGCTGAGAGTGGAGACAGGGAGAACCAAGGGCCAGGGGAGACACGAGTGCCTGTAGATGTGACTGGGGAAGCCCACAACCGGTGATGCAAGTCCAGCAAGGCAGGAAGTCGCGGCAGGTTGCAGCAGCGAAGTCGCAGCAGGTTGCAGGGACGAAGTCGCAGCAGGTTGCAGGGATGAAGTCGCAGCAGGTTGCAGGGATGAAGTCACAGCAGGTTGCAGAGACGAAGTCGCAGCAGGTTGCAGCAGCGAAGTCGCAGCAGGTTGCAGTAGCGAAGTCGCAGCAGGTTGCAGTAGCGAAGTCGCAGGTACCTGGGAGGTAAAGCGGAGCCAAACAGGGAGCAGGATCGTGGTCACATGGGAAGCCGGGTTCAGCAACGAGCGGGCAGCGAGGTACCAAGTCATCAGGCAGGAAACAGGGTCACGTGGAAAGCCGAGATCAGGAACCAAGAGTCAGAGGTGAAGTGAGTCCAAAACAAGGTCAAGGAAGCCAAGGATCGGTAACCGGGATCAAGAGCACGGGACAGGCACAGGACACAGGAACCGGAACTGCTGAGATCCGTCAGCACTCGGCTAGGGTCAGAGCATCCTTTAAATAGGCTGTTTGGCGCCAACGGACACGGGTGCGTGCTCCCGTGCACGCGCGCGCACCCACGAATTTGCGCGCGTGCGCGCTCCCGTGAATTCGCGGGAACAGCTCTAGCAGCTCTCTTACATTGCCCCCTCCCTATGGGCAGCCTCCGGATGCCCCTCAGGGGTTTCTTTTCCGGATGGCGCTGGAAAAAGGCACA
Organism: Rana kukunoris; assembly: GCA_029574335.1. Classification (NCBI taxonomy): domain Eukaryota; kingdom Metazoa; phylum Chordata; class Amphibia; order Anura; family Ranidae; genus Rana; species Rana kukunoris. The sequence continues at coordinate 229,246,683 of CM056059.1, read as the reverse complement.
AATCTTTTGTGGGGCATGCACATTGGACGCTGGTTCCCAAGAGTTCTCTTCCGGACCATAACCCTTCCATTTAATCAAGAATTGCGTTTGACCCCTTTTGGTCTTGCAATCCAGAACAGCTTCAACTTCATATTCCTCGTTGCCTTCGACGAGAAGCGGAGGAGGGTTTTCTGGATCCCGATTGGAAAATGGGTTAGGCACCGTTGGTTTTAGCAGGGAGATGTGGAATACCGGATGAATTTTCAGGCTCTTAGGTAGAATTAACTCAACGGCCACAGGATTAATCTTCCTTTTAACCGGAAAAGGCCCCAGAAACTTTGGGCCAAGTTTCCTGGAGGGACAACTCAGCTTTAGATTTGCAGTAGACAACCAGACCTTGTCTCCTGGTTCCAGATTTAGGTTACCCCTCTTCTTTTTGTCAAAGAACTTCTTGTTGCTCGCTTGGGCTTTAGAGATGGTATCCTGGAGTAATTTATTGTTGGAGTTAAAAAAGTCTAGTCTGTCTTGTACAGCAGGCACGGAGGACTCAACAGGCAGTTCAGGTAAAAATGAGGGGTGATAGCCATAATTGGCGAAAAAGGGAGATTGCTTGGTTGCAGAGTGAATAGTGTTGTTGTAAGCAAACTCCGCCAGTGGGAGAAAGGAAGACCAGTCATCCTGAGAAAATGAGGAAAAGCACCGCAGGTACTGCTCCAAGGTTTGATTAGTTCTCTCCGTCTGTCCATTTGTCTGGGGGTGGTAAGCAGTGGACAGACGGAGTTCGATGTTTAATGATTCGCATAGGGACCTCCAGAATCTTGAGGTGAATTGCACCCTGCGGTCAGAGACAATGTTATCAGGGATCCCATGCAATTTCACTATTTCACTATGTGCCTTGTAAAGGAACAAAGTGTGCCATCTTGGTCAGACGGTCCACTACGACAAATATAGAAGTGAAGTTCTCAGAAGGAGGAAGTTCAACAATGAAATCCATAGAAATCATGCTCCAAGGCTTCTTGGGCACCGGAAGGCTTTCAAGTAGGCCCCAAGTCTTGGCTCGGCTGGTTTTGCAGCGTAGACATGTCGCACAGGATCTTACATATTTGTTACAGTCCTGTATCAGGTCGGGCCACCAAAAAGAACGGGAAATTAAGTCTATAGTCTTGTGGATACCGAAATGGCCTGCCAGGGGGTGATCATGACACCGTTTGAGAACAGAGACTCTGAACTGTTCCGGGACATAGATCTGTTCCTTGTGATAGTAGAGCCCATCTTTAAACTGGAGAGGTAAATCTGGGGATGGGGGATGCTCTGTCACATCTGTCTTAATTTGAAACATTAGGTCAGACTGGAGAAGAAGAAAGTTCTTGGCTGGCAAAATGGTAGTTGGCTCTGAAGGTTGCACTGAATCATGGAACATGCGCGAAAGCGCGTCTGGTTTGCCATTTTTAGAACCAGGACGGAAGGTAATATGGAATATGAAACGGGAGAAGAATAATGCCCATCTTGCTTGCCGGGGTCTTAGTCTCTTGGCTGTTCTCAAATACTCCAAGTTCTTATGGTCAGTGAAGATGAGAATAGGGTGGGCGGCTCCTTCCAACAAATAACGCCATTCCTCAATTGCAGCTTTAATGGCTAACAATTCCCGGTCTCCAACATCGTAGTTCCTTTCAGAAGGATTCCATTTTTTAGAGAAAAAAGGCTACAGGATGCAATAAAGATTTGGGACCTTGTCGCTGTGACAGAATAGCCCCAACGGCACTTTCGGAGGCGTCCACCTCCAAAACGTAGGCCAAGGACGGATCGGGATGTTTCAGGATGGGAGCAGAAGTGAACAGAGTCTTTAATTGTTCAAATGCTACTTGTGCTTCAGGAGTCCATCGGAAAGGAACATGCTGTTTCGTTAGTTGAGTAATAGGCGAGATAATACCAGAATTTTTTTAAATAAATTTTCTATAAAAATTTGCAAAGCCCACGAACCTCTGTACTGCTTTCCTGTCCGTAGGGGCCGGCCATTCTAGAACTGCAGCAACCTTCTGAGGATCCATGGAAATGCCATCAGCAGAGATGACGAGTCCAAGAAACTGTACGGTGTGCTTTTCAAAGTCGCACTTCTCAGCCTTGGCATAGAGGTGATGTTCGCGGAGTCTACTCAAGACCTTTTTCACATGGGTGCGGTGAAGTTCAATTGTTTCGGAGAATATGAGGATGTCATTGAGGTAGACTATGATGAACAGATCAAGAAAGTCCCGAAATACGTCATTTACCAAATGTTGGAAGGTGGCTGGGGCATTGCAGAGGCCGAAGGGCATAACCAAATACTCAAAATGCCCGAAGCGTGTTCTGAAAGCTGTTTTCCATTCATCTCCCTCTTTGATCCGGACTAAATTGTAAGCACCCCTAAGATCAAGTTTGGAAAATATCCGTGCTCCGCGCAACCTCTGGAACAATTCAGGAATTAGCGGAAGTGGGTACCGGTTCTTGACAGTGATCTTATTAAGGTCCCGATAGTCAATACAGGGTCTTAGAGAGTGGTCTTTCTTTTCTACAAAGAAAATACCAGCTCCTGCAGGTGAGGAAGAATGCCGAATAAACCCTTTTTCCAGACTTTCGTCTATATATTTGCGCAGGGCTTCTAGTTCAGGTTCAGAAAGCGGGTAGATTCGACCGAAAGGAATCTCGGATCCGGGTAAAAGTTCAATAGGACAGTCATAAGTCCTGTGTGGGGGCAAGGTATCTGCACTTTTCTTATTGAACACATCCAAGAATTCATGATAGGCAACTGGCACCAGTTTTACAGTTTCAGGATCCGGACAAATACTAAGAAGGGAAGTAGGATTGCAGATCTTTTCTGGAAAACATTGTATCTGACAATAGTCGGATGAGAAGGAAACTTTTCCAGTGGCCCAATCTATATGGGGGTTATGGGCTTTTAGCCAGGGTATCCCCAGAATTATAGGGAACATGGGAGAAGCAATCACATCCAAACGAAGGAGTTCCAGATGTCCTGAGGCAGTACGGCAAGGAATAGGTATAGTCTCTTGGGTTACTGGTCCAGACTTGAGACCAGACCCATCTGCTAAGTGAACGATAAGCCCCTGCCTCTTAGAGCACAGAGGTAATTGGTGAAGGGTCGCAAATGCAGCATCCACAAAGAAACTGCAAGCCCCTGAGTCTATAATAGCAGGTACAAGGATAGTCTTTTCTGGTAGCTGTAACTGAAGTGGTAAGGAAAGATGGTTTGGACTTCTTCCAGGGAGGTGCATCACGTGGGGCAACAGGGAGGCAGGCTTGGGAGGTTTCACAGGACAAGTCTGAATAAAGTGACTGGTTCCCCCACAGTAAAGGCATAGTCTATTTTGTAGTCGCCGGAGGCGTTCCGAAGAAGACAGAGCTGGTCTCGGATAGCTTACACGTGAGAGTTTGTGGGGGTCCTTATTCTTTCTGGACATTTTCAATGACCCGACAGAACAGGCCGAAATTAAAGGATCGGGACTAGAAAATGCAGGTGGCTTGGTATTGGTCCTCTCTGATTGTCTTTCTCGCAAAAGGGTCGGCATACAACTGGGACATGGCGGAAAAGAAGGAGTCTGTGGTTGCCAGGGCCGGGTCTTGTTGCTCCCAGGGATGATGGGCCCAGGAAAGAGGTTCTCCGAGAAGCAAGGTGATGATGAACCCCACTTTGGTTACTTTGGAAAAGAAGGTTTGAGGTAGCAAGGAAAAATACAGTTCACAGGCATTTCGGAAGGTACGAAACTGTTTGCGATTTCCAGAAAAACGCTCAGGCAATGACACTCTGGGTTCAGGAGGCGTGGCGGCCACACAGAGCAGACTGAAGTCCGTTTGAACTGACGAGTTCACCATAGGAGGAGAGGGAACGGGCTGATCCCGGAGCTGACCCTCCATCCGACTCAGATCTGTCTGAAGATTCTGTACTGTGTGGGCAAGTGCAGAGAGGGAATGGCAAATGTCTTTGAAAGAAGAGGCCTCCCTTTCAGACTCCATTGCTGGCTGACGGATACTGTCACGTACCTGGGTGAAGTCTGAAATGACGAGGTTAGCCTCTCTTGAATCTCCGGCCCTGGTCCCGCTGAGAGTGGAGACAGGGAGAACCAAGGGCCAGGGGAGACACGAGTGCCTGTAGATGTGACTGGGGAAGCCCACAACCGGTGATGCAAGTCCAGCAAGGCAGGAAGTCGCGGCAGGTTGCAGCAGCAAAGTCGCAGCAGGTTGCAGGGACGAAGTCGCAGCAGGTTGCAGCAGCGAAGTCGCAGCAGCGAAGTCGCAGCAGGTTGCAGGGATGAAGTCGCAGCAGGTTGCAGTGACGAAGTCGCAGCAGGTTGCAGCAGCAAAGTCGCAGCAGGTTGCAGTAGCGAAGTCGCAGCAGGTTGCAGTAGCGAAGTCGCAGGTACCCGGGAGGTAAAGCGGAGCCAAACAGGGAGCAGGATCGTGGTCACATGGGAAGCCGGGTTCAGCAACGAGCGGGCAGCGAGGTACCAAGTCATCAGGCAGGAAACAGGGTCACGTGGAAAGCCGAGATCAGGAACCAAGAGTCAGAGGTGAAGTGAGTCCAAAACAAGGTCAAGGAAGCCAAGGATCGGTAACCGGGATCAAGAGCACGGGACAGGCACAGGACACAGGAACCGGAACCGCTGAGATCCGTCAGCACTCGGCTAGGGTCAGAGCATCCTTTAAATAGGCTGTTTGGCGCCAATGGACGCAGGTGCGCGCTCCCGTGCACTTGCACGCGCGCGCACCCGCGAATTTGCGCGCTCCCGCGAATTCGCGGGAATAGCTCTAGCAGCTCTCTTACAGCTACAGTCCTCAGGAAGGATGTACTGGAAATGGAGCGAGTACAAAGAAGGGCAACAAAGCTGATATAGGGTCTGGAGGATATTAGTTATGAGTAGGGATGAGCCAAACACCCCCTGGTTCGGTTCACATCAGAACATGCAAACAGGCAAAAAATTTGTTCGAACACGCGAACACCATTAAAGTCACGAACATGAAAATTCAAAGGTGTTCATTTTAAAGGTTAATATGCAAGTTATTGTCATAAAAAGTGTTTGGGGGCCTGGGTCCTGCCCCAGGGGACATGTATCAATGCAAAAAAAGTTTTAAAAACTGCAGTTTTTTCAGGAGCAGTGATTTTAAGTGAAACTATAAAAGTGAAATATTCCTTTAAATTTCGTACCTGGGGGTGTCTACAGTATGCCTGTAAAGTAGCACATGTTTCCCGTGTTTAGACCAGCCTCTGCACAAAATGACATTTCTGCAGGAAAAAAAAGTAATTTAAAACTACTTGTGGCTATAATGAATTGTCGGGTCCCGGCAATACAGATAAAAGTCATGGAAAGTCATGGAAAGCCCTTCAGGTCTGGTATGGATTTTAAGGAGAACTCTAAGCCAAAATAAAAGAAAAAAACGGTGTGGGTTCCCCCCAAAAATCCATACGAGACCCTTATCCAAGCACGCAACCTGGCATATCCTGGCATATCCTACCCATATCATACCCACAACCCTTGCCCTGTGGTTGTGTGGGTCTGCTGGTGGGGGGCTTATCGGAATCTGGAAGCTCCCTTTAACAAAGGGGACCCCCAGATCCCAGCCCCCTTATGTGAATAGGTAACGGGGTACATTGTACCCCTACCATTTCACCCAAAAAAGTAAGAACATTTTTAAAAACACACACACCAAGTTGGGACAAGTCCTTTAAAAAACAAAAAACCTCCAGCACCGCAATCCTTCTACGATCCCGGTCCTGGACCCGCCGCTACAAACCATACCACCTTCATACTGTGAGCTGTCTGACAGCTTTTTTTATAACTGAGGGCGGGACCACCCATGATGTGTGACCCGTCCCCTCTGACCCGTGGCGTCAGAGGGGGTGGGGGTCACCTGTCCATGTCACGGGTGGCCCCACTCTCGGGTTGAAAAGAGCTGTCAGACAGCTTGCGCATCATTCGGCCGGGAGCCTCAAGTGGAGGAGGTATCGTTCGTAGTGGCGGGTCCGGGACCAGGATCATAGAAGGATTACGGCGCTGGAGTTTTTTTAATTAAAGTACTTGTCACAACTTACAAAGTCTAAATTTGACAGTTTGAATGTTGAGACCCACATTATGAAGAAACGTGGGCTCTCGGGACCAGTCTTATTCACCCTGGTTAATGCTAGGAAGCCGGCCTTCATGCTCATCTACTACAGAATCTAGAAGGCATATGTTTCCTGCTGTGAACCCAGAAATTAGCATCCTAGGAAGTTTGCCAATAATAGGATTCTTCCCTTTCTTCAGTTGGGCTTAGATATGAGGTTGGCCTTCAGCACTATCAAGGGCCAAATCTCAGCTTTGTTGGTATTCTTTCAGAAACTGCTTGCTTCTCATTCCCTAGCTAGTGCCTTTGTTTAGGGTGCACTGTGGTTAAATCCGCTGATTAAGTCTCCTGTGTGCCCGTGGGATTTGTATTTTGTATACACCAGATTTCTCTAAAGCTCTGTACACACGTTGGGTTTGTCTAATGAAAACAGACCGATGGACTGTTTTCATTGGTCAAACCGATCGTGCGTGGGCCCCATCGGTTTGTTTTCCATCAATTAAAAAAAATAGAACATGCATTAAATTTTTCTTATGGATTAAAAAACGATCGTCTGTGTGGAAGTCCATCGGTCAAAAGAGGTTACGAGGATGCCCCCTTCGGGCGTAGTGTGCTGCAGGCAGCTGTATAAATCCTCTGGCTCGATAGTGGACTTATTATGATCTGTATCTCCATCCCCTCTAATTTTAGCATTGCTATGTGACATCCCATTAAGTAATTAAGGCTCTGTGTCCTATGATGTATGATCAAGAAAATAGTTTTTTTAATACAGCTTACCTGTAAAATCCTTTTCTTGGAAATACATCAAGGGACACAGAGCTCCCACCCCTCTTCGGAGTTAACATGGAACACATATTGCTTTGCTACAAAACTGAGGTAAGATAAACGTATTTGGTTCAGACGTCAAGCGACCAGGTAAGGAGCTGAAGTTCATTGAGGGAACTATGAATGCCAACATGTACTGTGACATACTGAAGCAGAGCATGATCCACTCCCTTCGGAGACTGGGCAACAGGGCAGTATTCCAACATGATAACAACACCAAACATACCTCCAAGATGACCACTCCCTTGCCAAAGAAACTAAGGATAAAGGTGATGGACTGGCCAAGCATGTCTCCAGACCTAAACCCTATTGAGCATCTGTGGGGGAACCTCAAACGGAAGGTGGAGGAGCACAAGGTCTCTAACATCCACCAGCTCTGTGATGTAGTCATGGAGTAGAATATGACCCAGTGGCAACCTGTGAAGCTCTGGTGAACTCCATGCCCAAGAGGGTTAAGGCAGTGCTGGAAATAAACAGTGGCCACACAAAATATTGACACTTTGGGCCCAATTTGGACATTTTCATGTGTGTACTTTGTTGCCAGCGGTTTAGACATTAATGACTGTGCTTTGAGTTATTTTGAGGGGACAGCAAATTTACACTGTTATACAGGCTGTACACTCACTACATTACATTGTAGCAAAGTGTAATTTCTTCAGTGTTGTCACATAAAAATATATAATAACATGTTTACAAACATATAAGGGGTGTACTCACTTTGTTGAGAAACTGTATGTATGTATATATATACTGTATATATATATATATATATTGTGATAAAGTCGCAAGATTAGCGATAAAGGTAGAGTTGCACAATCACTGGTCTTCAAGCAGAAATAGCAAAAAAAAAACACGGTTTTATTGCATCCAACAGAAAAATATACAGGGGTTTTCACAGTCCATACAAAATGGTACCTTCAGCCTCCTGGCTTACACGTATACTGGAAAATACCAAGCCACCTGGCTATCTTTAGCAGTAGCACCACACTGCTCAGGCTCCCTCGTGAAGCCTTCCTGACTCCTGTCAGCCACCCCAGACTCACTCCTGTCAGCCACCTCAGACTCAGGCCTCTGGGTATTATAGTGCAGCCTGCACTCTCCAGCTTCTCTAGCTTCTCCAGCTAATTTAGTGCACACCTGCACTCTCAGGGTTCTCCCTTCCAGACCTGGACTCCTCGGGAGGGTGGAGCCCCCGAGCCACAGCCAGGCCAGCACTAAAAAGCTGAACACACAGCTGTGCAATTAATGGGCCAGATTCAGGTAGAGTTACTCTGGAGTAAAGCCTAACTCTCACTTTGAGCCGGCGTTTCTGTTTTCTGTAGTCAAAAAACAAGAAACGCCGGGTTGGAGTTCCATCGCCGTCGTATCGGAACTGCAATTTTAAAAATGGCGCTGGGGGCGTTCCCGCTGATTAACGCCAAGAATATGTTAATCAGCGAGAATCGGCAATTCACGATCGTATTCGGGCCCGACGCAGTGACTTTCCGACGTTTCCGTAAGAGATACGCGGCGTAAAGATAAAGCAGCCCCCTAGTGGAGTATCCTATGTTAAGTATGGCCGTCGTCATCGTGTTGGAAAAAAAAATTTGGGTCGTTTGCGTAAAACGTCCGTGAATGGGGATTGACGTCATTGACGTTCACTGACAGAATTTGGAGCATGCGCACTGACAGTCAACGCATGCGCAGTACGTTCGCCGCGGGATCGCGCCTAGTTATAATAATACACGCCCCCTACCCGCCCAATTTGAATTCCGCCGGCTCATTTTCGCTACGCTGCCGCAACTTTAGGAGCAAGTGCTATGTGAATACAGTACTTGCTCCTAAAGTTTCGTCGGAGTAACGTAAATGAGAAACGTTACTCCAACATAAAGATTCGCCCATCTACCTGAATCTGGCCCAATGTGTCTGTCTCTCCAAAATATGGCGAAAACCAGCCATCCATCAGGCAAGACAGATCCAAACCATCACAATATATATATATATATATATAATTTGCTTTTCTTGGGGGGGTTGTGGTGTGGTGCATAGGTGCATAGGGTGACTATACAGGGTGGCTTACCTTTTCAAATTCCGGTCAACTCCTCTTTTCACACATAATGTACCCAATTAGTGCTTGAACACACTATCAGTCCTTATTTTAGGTGGAGATTTCAATTTAATCCAATGTGCAGCGCTCAAAATCAAATGAAAATTTAGTCCAAATAGACAGTGTGTATATAAAGTCCTCAAAAGTGTATGTTCATCCAAAATTTAAGATATAGGACTTCCACCGAATTTCCAGTGTGCAAACTTGAAAAAAGACACACCACACCACCGTGCAAACAAACCGCTTACCAGAGCAATAGCGTTATGGGCATGTAATCAAATAACTAGCAGGTCAATGGCAATCGCCCTTCCAACAGACTGTGCAAGTGAGAACGGCTATCCACAGGCAGCATTATTGATGGAACGACATCTCAAATGTCATGAATAGGGATGAGCTTCGAGTTCGAGTCAAACTCATGTTCGACTCGAACATTGCCTGTTCGCCTGTTTGGCGAACAACGAACAATTAGGGGTGTTCGCGGCAAATTCGAAAAGCCGCGGAACACCCTGTTAAAGTCTATGGGAGAAATCTAAAGTGCTAATTTTAAAGGAATCAAAAATAGAAAAATACTACATAGGGTAGTAGAAAGGCGGACTTTTTCAGGCAATCACAAGGACATAAAAGTTAAGAAAAAATATTTAATTATATATCATAAAATCCAAAAACAAAGAATAAAATGCATAAACAAAAACAAAACAGTATTTTAAAAGTTTTTTTAAAAAAAAACACTGAGAGTTAATAAGCAACAAGGGATCCCCAAAAGAACAATACCAAAAGAATTGCTATCCATCCGATTACATCGAAGATGAAGAAATACGTATCCGTATGGCTTGTAAGAGCTCAATGCGACTGGAAAAAGAAAAAAAGAAACAAAGCAGAAAAGGTGTCATATATGTTTAAATTCTGCTATGAGTTTATATTATTTTTTTTTTTATTATTTATTTATTTTTATTATATATTTATATTATTTTCCATTATTTTCTAATCTTTCAATCTGTTGTCTATAAACTCATAGCAGAATTTAAACATATATGACACCTTTTCTGCGTTGTTTCTTTTTTTCTTTTTCCAGTCGCATTGAGCTCTTACAAGCCATACGGATACTTATTTCTTCATCTTCGATGTAATCGGATGGATAGCAATTCTTTTGGTATTGTTCTTTTGGGGATCCCTTGTTGCTTATTGACTCTCAGAGTTTTTTTTAAATTTTTTTTTTAAAATACTGTTTTGTTTTTGTTTATGCATTTTTTCCTTTTTGCAGATGTATGAAATTAGCAATTATATACTACCAGCCCTCTCTCAAACTCGCCCTGAAGAAGCCGCTAGGCGAAACGCGTAGGCGAGATGCAAGCTAACATTGCTTATGTATATTCTGTATACCCTGTTTTTGTATATTTTATTCTTTGTTTTTGGATTTTATGATATATAATTAAATATTTTTTCTTAACTTTTATGTCCTTGTGATTGCCTGAAAAAGTCCGCCTTTCTACTACCCTATGTAGTATTTTTCTATTTTTGATTCAATTACTTCGGATGTCGGCTACATGTGAGTGCTTTTATGTTTCCCCATTCCCTATATTATTGAGCTAATTTTAAAGGCTAATATGCAAGTTATTGTCATTAAAAGTGTTTGGGGACCTGGGTCCTGTCCCAGGGGACATGTATAAATGCAAAAAAAAAGTTTTAAAAACTGAAGTTTTTTCGGGAGCAGTGAATTTAATAATGCTAAAAGTGAAACAATAAAAGTGAAATATTCCTTTAAATTTCGTACCTAGGGGGGTGTAAAGTTAGCATGTGAAAAAGCGCATAGAACTGTCCCTGCACAAAGTGTCATTTCTGAAAGAAAAAAAGTAATTTAAAACCGATTTGCGGCTATAATGAATTGTCGGCTCTGGCAATTCAGAGAGGATTCATTCATAAAAAAATAAAAATAATTCCATTTCCAGGCCCTTCAGGTCTGGTATGGATATTAAGGGAAACCCCGCCGTCAATTTAAAAAAAAAAATTACGTGGGGTTTCCCCCAAATATCCATACCAGACCCTTCAGGTCTGGTGTGGATTTTAAGGGGAACTCTACCCCAAATTAAAAAAAAAAAATGGCTTGGAGTTCCCCCAAAAATCCACACCAGACCCCTTATCAGAGCATGTTAACCTGGCCGGCCGCAGAAAAGAGGGGGGACAGAGTGCGCCCCCCCTCTCCTGAACTGCACCAGGCCACATGCCCTCAACATGGGGAGGATTTCCCCATGTTGATAGGGACAAGGGCCTCATCCCCACAACCCTTGTCCGGTGGTTGTGGGGGTCTGCGGGCGGGGGGCTTATCAGTAGATATGTGCATTCCCGTTCGTACGAATGTTATTTTCGTACGGAAATGTTAATTTTCGTACCCGCGGGATAATGTGTACATACGAAAAAATGAAAGCACCAAAATACGAAAACAACGGGATTAGGAATGAGCCGCATAGCGAACAACCGCAAATACGAACAAACGATCCGTCGAAAATACGACAAAACGAAAACGGCCAAAGAAGGAAAATGACATCTTTAACCAAAGATTTGCATTCTGTATTTTGTTTGAATTCTTTTTATGTTCGTATTTTCAGTCGTATGTTCATTGTTCATATGACATCTAAAGATTTGCATTCTGTATTTTGAATTTGTTTTTTCTGTTCGTATTTTGCATTCAAAATACAGAATGCAAATCTGTTGTTATAGATGTCATATGAACATAGGACTGAAAATACCAAAAGAAAAAGGATTCAAGATACAGAATGCAAATCTTTTGTTATAGATGTCGTTTTTTTGAATAGGCAGTGAGTGAGTGTAGTTAGTGAAGCAGTTTGTGCTGAGTACACTAGTACAGTGAGTAGTACAGTAAAGCCAAATAAACCTTTCTGGATTTTCCTCTGAAGGGAGATCAGTTGGCCAGACTTTTGAACCCCAAAATGGTTTTCTGATGGAGTTTAAAAACAAACAAATTTTCTGAGAACGAACGGAAAACGATCGTTTTTATGTTTGTTGTTAAAAAAGTCTGAACAAGTGTACGGGGCTTAACAATAGTTAATATGGATGAGCTGCGTGTTGAAAGTGCCGCGAATCCCGCAATATATTTACGAAAGTACAAAATGACGAAAATGCTTTTTCTGTTCGTATTTTCAGTCACATGTTCATATGACATCTAAGTCATTTGAACACGCGACTGAAAATACGAACAGAAAAAGGAATTCAAAATACAGAATGCAAATCATTGATGAAAATTCACGAAAATTATTGTCTAACAAGTAACGAACATGAATTAAACAGAATAACGAACCATCCCGCATGTACGAAAACAAAACGGTAACAAAAATACGAAATGATGGGAATACAAAAAAATCGCGTCGTACGAAAAACGAATGGGAACAAACAGGAAAACGGGCGTCTTACGAAAAACGAACTGAAACAAACCTACGGAACGATACGAAACGGAACAAAAAAAACGAAAAAAAAATTCTGTGCACATGTCTACTTATCAGAATCTGGAATACCCCTTTGTTAAAGGGGACCCCCAGATCCTGCCCCCCCTATGTGAATTGGTAACGGGGTACACTGTACACTGTACCCCTACCATTTTACAAAGGAAGTGTAAATAGTTTTAAAAAAACACAGACACCGTAGAAAAAAAGTATTTTATTAATAAAAAAAAAAAGTGGTCAACTCTTGATGCGGCTCCCCGCTCCAACGTTGTCTTCTATCCAGCGACGGATGATCTCTATAGCGACGGGTGATCTCTCCAGAGATGAGAAGACTATCCATCCAGAGCAGAGTCGCCGAACTTCTCTCTCCGCTGGACACAGCCCAGCGGAATGACGTGGCCGATGCTTTGACATTTCTTATATAGGGGAGGCAGGCACCTCTGCTACGTCACTGGGAAAGCCCGGTCTTTCCCCTTGCGTCAGAGAGGGCAGGGTCACGTGACGGGTGGCCCCGCTTCCCCTATATAAGAAATGTCAAAGCATTGGCCGTGTCATTCCGTTGGGCTGTGCCCAGTGGAGGGAGGATGTCGGCGACGCTGCTCTGGATAGATAGTCTTCTCATCGCTGGACCGATCACCCGTCGCTGGAGAGATCACCCGTCGCTAAATAGAAGACAACGTTGGAGAAGGGAGCCGCATCAAGAGTGGATTACCACCACTGGATTTTTTTCTTTTTTTTATTAATAAAGGACTTTTTTCTACGGTGTCTGTGGTTTTTTAAAAACTATTTACACTTCCTTCGTGAAATGGTAGGGGTACAGTGTACCCCATTAACAATTCACATGGGGGGCAGGATCTGGGGGTCCCCTTTGTTAGAGGGGTCTTCCAGATTCTGATAAGCCCCCCCACCCGCAGACCCCCACAACCACCTGAAGGGTCTGGTATGGATATTTGGGGGGAACCCCACGTAATTTTTTTTAAATTGATGGCGGGGTTCCCCTTAATATCCATACCAGACCTGGTATGGATACCAGAGCCGACAATTCATTATAGCCGCAAAGCCGGTTTTAAATGCCTTTTTTTCTTTCAGAAATTACACTTTGTGCAGAGACAGTTCTATGTACGGGAAACATGCGATATTTCACATGCTAACTTTACACCCCCCCAGGTACGAAATTTAAAGTAATATTACACTTTTATTGTTTCACTTTTAGCATTATTAAAATCACTGCTCCTGAAAAAACTGCCTTTTTTTAAAACTTTTTTTTGCATTGATACTTGTCCCCTGGGACAGGACCCAAGTCCCCAAACACTTTTTAGGACAATAACTTGCATATTAGCCTTTAAAATTAGCACTTTAGATTTCAAATGTTGGAGTCCCATAGACTTTAACGGGGTTCTAAAGTTCACACAAACATTTGGTGTGTTCGCAAGTTCTGGTGCGAACCGAACAGGGGGGTGTTCGGCTCATCCCTAGTCATGAAGGTCCAAAAGCGTATATTGCGTTCATCATCAGATATATGGTCATAAAATGCAGAGAGGAAACAGCAATAGTGAAGCCTGTAGGTAAAACCAATATACAATTTATTGTATGGTACTTACAAACAGACAGGTAAAACAGACATCCAAGAAAATAAAACTCTGCGGCTCTTAGCGTACTTGTGTTGGTCAGCCTTACATGTTTCATCCTAAGGGGATATCTTCAGAGGCATTATTTTCTTCATGCTCACGGTGGTGTGGTGTGTCTTTTTTCAAGTTTGCACACTGGAACTTCGGTGGAGGTCCTATATCTTCAATTTTTGATGAACATACACTTTTTAGGACTTTATACACACACTGGGCCAGATTCAGAAAGAACTTACATTGGCGTTTCTGTTGATACGCCGCGTAAGTTCTAGGATGCGCCGGCGTATCTTTTTTCTGTATTCAGAAAGCAAGATACGTCGGAATTTTGCTAAGATACGAGTGGCGTAAGTCTCTTACGCCGTTGTATCTTAGTTGCATATTTACACTGGCCGCTAGGTGGCGCTTCCGCAGATTTATGCGTTGAATATGCAAATTAGGTAGATACGCCGATTCACAAACGTAGTTGCGCCCGGTGTATCTATTTGCGTTGTTTACATAAGGCGTCGGACCGGCGTAAAGTTACCCCTGCTATTTGAGGCGCAACCCATGTTAAGTATGGAAGTCGGAACAACGTCGTATTGTACATCGTTTACGTTGCGTAAGCCGATTCAGAATGTGGCTGGGCATAGGTTACATTCACTATTGCAACGTGATTTTGAGCATGCGCACTGGGATACGTCCACGGCTGGCGCATGCGCAGTTCGTTTGGCACGTCATTTACGTGGGGTCACTATTCATTAACATACAACACGGCCACTACCAGCCTACTTTGAATTACGTGCGGTTATGCCGGCCCATTTACACTAGGCCGCCGTAACTTAGGGCGCAAGTTCTTTTTGAATACGGGACCTGCCGCTCTAAGTTACGGTGGCGTAGTGTAAATGAGATACGCTATGCTGCCGGAAAGATGCAGCAAACTACCTGAATCTGGCCCATAGTCTATTTGGACTAATTTTCCATTTGATTTTGAGCACTGCACATTGGATTATATTGTTACTGTTTGCTTATCTACAAACTGTGCTGGCTGCTTTGTCGTAGTTTTTTTCAGTAAGCGCAGATATTTGTTCACTTATATTTTCACTTTTGGAGATTTCAATTTGCTTATGAAGACTTTCTGGATGTGTCCAGAGGGATGTCTTACCCTTACCTGAGATGCTTGAAAGCCAATGAAGTAAATTTGCAATATTATTTAATATTATTTAAACTATTATTCCGATGGTTACGGATTCTACTGCATATATGCACACATGGACACAGAGCAGCTCTATCGCTAACAAAGAAAATGTTAATAAGCCAGAGAACGTACGAGGAGGAGTCAAGAGATTGTTAGGAGTACCCACTGTAGCACCAGCGACACTGGCACCATCCTGGTTTCTGCCTGGGGTTCAACCATTATTTGAAGTTCCTGATTTGCAGTCGGTCTTGAATCAGTTGTACAGTAAATCATTTGTCGTGCAAATGGCTGTTAATTTAATACCCCTCTTGAACACACAACTATGTATTGTAGCAGCAATTTTCCTATTAAAGGGATACAGCCACCTGGATTAACCACTTAAGGACCGCCGCATGTACATTTACGTCGGCAGAATGGCACCGACAGGCACATCAACGTATATATACGTTGGTGCCTTGGGGGGGATCGGGGGTCCGATCGGACCCCCCCCCCGTACATGCGGCGGTCCGCGCGGCTGCAGGAGCGATCCGACAAGTGGGGGCGGCTATCCGTTTTCATCCGCCCCCTCCGGATCGCTCCCAGCCAATGCGCGCGCCCGCCTGACCTGTCACTTCCTCCTCCTGTGTAAACACAGGAAGGAGGAAGCGACGTGATCTCTCCCTCGGCGTTTGTTTCAAGCGCCGCTGAGAAGAGATCACTACAGAACAAGTAAGTCCTGCACCAAACAGCACACTGACACACACACAAACACATTTAACCCCCGCGATCGCCCCCCCCATCCCCCTGTCACAGTGTCACTGAATGCAGTAATCATACATGTATGATTACTGTATTTAGTGTCAGTGTGACAGACAGTGTGACAGTCAGTCAGTGTTAGTGTCAGGGTAGCCCCCCCACCCCCCCCAATAAAGTTTTAACCCCTTGATCACTGCCCTAGTTAACCCTTTCACTCCCTATTGCCAGCGTCACTAAGCGATCATTTTTCTGATCGCTGTATTAGTGTCGCTGTTCCCGCTAGGTAGCTAATTTTTTTTTAATGCAATTTTTTTTTTACTAAAGACATGTGGCTAAATAAATTTTGGCCTAAATGTTTGACTAAAATTTAGTTTATTGTTTTTTTATTATAACAAAAAGTAAAAAATATTGATTTTTTTTCAAAAATGTCGCTCTATTTTTGTATATAGCGCAAAAAATAAAAATCGCAGAGGCGATCAAATACCACCAAAAGAAAGCTCTATTTGTGGGAAAAAAAGGACGCAAATTTTGTTTGGGAGCCACGTCGCACGACTGCGCAATTGTCTGTTAAAGCGACGCAGTGCCGAATCGCAAAAACCCCTTGGGTCATTTGCCAGCGTATTGGTCCGGGTCTTAAGTGGTTAAGGACCCACACTAGGAATCCTGGGACGGGAGATTCGTGTGAAGGAGCAGCTGTAACCATTATCTACGCACTTTACCCCTGCAGGGGTAACCTGGTGAGCAACTCCAAGTTCCAAACTGTGGGTGCTAATTGAACATAGTTCCTCCATAGTGGCTCTCTACATTCTTCCATGGGTGCTAATCAAATATTACAGGACACTAAAGGGTCATTGCACCATTGGCACCACGATTGGGGTCACTAACCAAACCTTTATTTAAAAGGTCTTATCCCTAAGGCTGGCCATACATGTTCAATTTTCTTGTACAACTTTCTTTTAGATTTACCAAAAACCATATAATATGAGGTCAAACTAAACAACACTTTCAGTTGTATGCAATCAGGCAGGCCCTTGTACTACATAGTTGAAGGTAATTCTAAAGAAAATTTTACAGAAAATTGCACAGAAAATTGTATCATGTATGGCCAGCCTTACTCTCTTCAACTAATGCTAGTATTAGATCATCCTCAATTCCCTCTGGGTACTGACATAGTAAAAAATAAACACTTTTTATGCCTGACTGACTGACTGATGTGCAGAAAATAAGACCCAGCAGAGTAAGATGAAATTAAAGGATACATGTACCCTGGTAGAGCCCTCATTGTGTGGCATACCAGTTAGAGCATTCTTTTACTGCACTCCCTGATTCAGGTCTTTATTCCAGACCCCTGACCCTCTTTGAATGACTGTATAATGAGGGAAACATTGTATGCCATATACAAAATTGAAAGTCATATCATCACAGAGTGAAACTGTGGATATGAAAATTATGTACACAATGCCACGTCCCGATATAATGGTTTGTTAAAAGATAAGTTGGCAGATGATGGACTTTATAGGCATAACACAGATGTATATAAAAGATATAAATGTTTATTACATAGAACATACAAAACAGATTATAAAATTTCATTAGCTATTTATAAAAAAGCCTCAAAACCAAAGTAATAACACAACAACTACAAACCAAACGTGGTTACATCATTATGGCGCAACCCGGGAGAGACGTGAATTGCCAGGCTGTGTGTTGACTGCGCATGCATCCAGCCTCTGAGCCATCACACCGCATCCAATAGTAGTGGCGGAACAGACATTGTGTTAGCTGTGCATGTGTACAGCCTCTGGAATGTCACGCCGCATCCAATAGAAGCGGCGGAACGGACAGGATGCCCACAAAATCACAGGGCAGCAGGCACCAAATGCGCATCCCTCTTGCTCCCAAATCAGCACCGATGTCAGCCATTAAATAGCCGACCCAGGCATTATTTAAAACATAGATAGGTGCTAAATCCCATCATAGAGGCATTTCAGGCTAAGGGGGGGCAGATGGAGAGCTATGCAGCAAACCAAGTCAGCAAAGACATTAGCTAACAAATGACAGATATACTAAAAAATATGTATATATAACACATTCCTTAGAATTGTTACAATAAAAAATATAAAATACAAATCTCTAAAAAATATAATAAAGAATATATATAAGAAAAGGATAGTTAAATTATATATATAGGGCCAGATTCAGGTAGATAGGCGAATCTTTATTTTGGAGTAACGTTTCTCATTTAGGTTACTCCGCCGAAACTTTAGGAGCAAGTACTGTTATTCACAAAGCACTTGCTCCTAAAGTTGCGGCGGCGTAGCAAAAATGAGCCGGCGGAATTCAAATTGGGCGGGTAGGGGGCGTGTATTATTTAAACTAGGCGCGATCCTGCGGCAAACTTACTGCGCATGCGTCGACTGTCAGTGCGCATGCGTCGACTGTCAGTGCGCATGCTCCAAATTCTGTCAGTGAACGTCAATGACATCAATCCCCATTCACGGACGTTTTACGCAAACGACGCGAACATTTTTAAATTTGACGCGATGACGATGACCATACTTAACCACTTAATCACCGCCCTATAGACAAAATACGTCTATAGGGCAGTTCCTGTACTCTAACAGGACGTCCATGGACGTCCTCCGTTAGAGTCAGGTTTGCGCACACGCGATCACCGGTGCTCACCGGGTCCACGGGACCCGCAGCATCGATGATCGCGGGGGGGAGCCAATGGCGGCGGCTCCTTACCACGTGATCGCGCCGTCCAATGACGGCGCGATCACATGATGTAAACAAACCCGGCCAGCGTCGGATCCGCGCGCCCGAGAGGGCGCGCACACACGGTCACGGCGCTCGGCGGGTCCACGGGACCCGCAGCGTCAGTGATCTTGGTAAGGAGCCAATGGCAGCGGCTCCTTACCACGTGATCGCGCCGTCCAATGACGGCGCGATCACAAATGTAAACAAACGGCGTCATGTGCTGACGCCGGTTCCTCCCTCCTCTCGCTGTACCGATCGGTACAGTGTGAGAGGAGAGCGCGGATGGCTGCAGCAGTGTGGGATGGATCTGTGACTATTGCAGTCACAGATCCATCCATCCCTGCTCAGCCATCCCTGCATTAACTCCTTCCTTCCCTGCGCAAAACTCTGCATACCCCCTGCAAAACTCTGCATACCCCCCTGCAAAAGTCTGCATACCCCGGAAAAAGTCTGCATACCCCGGGAAAAGTCTGCATCCCCCGGGAAAAGTCTGCATACCCCCCTGCAAAACTCTGCATACCCCCTGCAAAACTCTGCATACCCCCCTGCAAAACTCTGCATACCCCCCTGCAAAACTTTGCATACCCCGGAAAAAGTCTGCATACCCCCGGAAAAAGTCTGCATACCCACGGAAAAAGTCTGCAATACCCCATGCGCAATACTCTGCAATACCCCATGCGCAATACTCTGCAATACCCCATGCGCAATACTCTGAACAATACACTGCAGTACCCCCGCACAATACTCTGCAATACCCCCGCACAATACTCTGAACAATACTCTGCATACCCCTGCACAATACTCTGAACAATACTCTGCAATACTCTGAACAATACTCTGCATACCCCCGCACAATACTCTGAACAACACTCTGCAGTACCCCCGCACAATACTCTGCAGTACCCCCGCACAATACTCTGAACAATACTCTGCAATACTCTGAACAATACTCTGCATACCCCCGCACAATACTCTGCAATACCCCCGCACAATACTCTGAATACCCCCGCACAATACTCTGCAATACCCCTGCACAATACTCTGCAATACCCCCGCACAATACTCTGCAATACCCCCGCACAATACTCTGAACAATACTGCGCCATACTCCCTGCGCAATACTCCCTGCGCAATACTCCCTGCGCAATACTCCCTGCGCAATACTCCCTGCGCAATACTCTGCGATCGTTTTTTTTTTTCAGGCTTCCCAGCCTAGAGGTGAGATGTGGGGTCTTATTGACCCCCAATCTCACTGTAAAGAGGACCTGTCATGCTATATTCCTATTACAAGGGATGTTTACATTCCTTGTAATAAGAATAAAAGTAATCAAAACATTTATTTTTGGGGAAAAACATGTCAAACTAAAATAAATAAAGTAAAATGAACAATAAAAAATAAAATAAAAATTACAGCGCCCCTGTACCCGTGTGCTCGTATACAGACGCGACCGCACATGCAAGTCCGCCCACATATGAAAACGGTGTTCAAACAACACATGTGAGGTATCGCTGCGAACGTTAGAGCGAGAGCAATCATTTTGGCCCTAGACTTCTTCTCCAACTAAAAAGATGTAACCAGTAAAAACATTTAAAGCTTGGCGCCATTCCACAAGTGTGTGCAATATTGAAGGGTGACATGTTGGGTATCTATTTACTCGGCGTAACTTCATCTTTCATATTATGCAAAAACATTGGGCTAGCTTTACTGTTTTTTTTTTAAGCACAAAACTGTTTTGTTTCCAAAAAAAAACGCATTCGAAAAATTGCTGTGCGAATACCATGTGAGATAAAAAGTTGTAACGGCCGCCATTGTATTCTCTAGGGTCTTTGCTAAAAAAGCATATATAATGTTTTGGGGTTCTATGTAATTATCTAGCAAATAAATGATGATTTTTACATGTAGGAGAGAAATGTCAGAATTGGTGTGGGTGTTCCAGAACGCCTGATGGCGCTCCCTGCATGTTGGGCCTCTGTATGTGGCCACGCTGTGTAAAAGTCTCACACATGGGGTATCGCCATACTCGGGAGGAATAGCAGAATGTGTTTTGGGGTGTAATGTGTGGTATGCATATGCTGTGTGTGAGAAATAACCCGCTAATATGAAAACTTTGTGGAAAAAAAATGAAAATAAAAAAAATCTTGATTTTGCAAAGAATTGTGGGAAAAAATGACAACTTCAAAAAACTCACAATGCCTCTTTCTAAATACCTTGGAATGTCTTCTTTCCAAAAAGGGGTCATTTGGGGGGTATCTGTACTTTTCTGGCATGTTAGGGTCTCAAGAAATGAGAGAGGCTGTCAGTACTTCAGGTGTGATGAAATTCATCAATTTTCAGTAATTGGTACCATAGTTTGTAGACCCCATAACTTTCACCCAGACTAAATAATATCCAATTTTTTTTTGTTTTGTTACCAAAGATATGTAGCAGTATACATTTTAGGCCAAATTTATGAAGAAAAATTACTTTTTTGCAAAATTTTATTGCTGTCCAAAGACCAGAGCACTTTTTGTGATTCGGCAGTGCGTCGCTTTAACTGACAATTGCGCGGTCGTGCGACGTGGCTCCCAAACAAAATTGGCGTCCTTTTTTTCCCACAAATAGAGCTTTCTTTTGGTGGTATTTGATCATCTCTGCGGTTTTTATTTTTTGCGCTATAAACAAACATAGAGCGACTATTTTGAAAAAAATGCAATATTTTTTACATTTTGCTATAATAAATATCCCCAAAAAAGATATAAAAAAAACTTTTTTTTTCCTCAGTTTAGGCCGATACGTATTCTTCTACATATTTTTCGTTAAAAAAAAATCGCAATTAGCGTTTTTTGATTGGTTTGCGCAAAATTTATAACGTTTACAAAAAAGGGGGTAGTTTTATGGCATTTTTATTAATATTTTTTTTTTACTAGTAATGGCGGCGATCAGCGTTTTTTTTCGGTACTGCGATATTATGGCGGACACATCGGACACTTTTGACACATTTTTGGGACCATTGGCATTTTTATAGCGATCAATGCTATAAAAATGCATTGGATTACTATAAAAATGCCATTGGCAGTGAAGGGGTTAACACTAGAGGGCAGGGAAGGGGTTAAGTGTGTTCCTATTTGTGTTCTTACTGTGTGGGGGGGTGGCCTCACTAGGGGGAATCACTGATCTTCTGTTCATACATTGTATGAACGGAAGATCAGCGTTTCCCCCGCTGACAGGAACGAGAGCTGTGTGTTTACACGCACAGCTCTCGTTCCCCGCTCTGTAACGAACGAGCGCGCGTGCCCGGCGGCGATCGCGCTCCCGCCGGGCACGGGACTCGGGGGGAGGGGGAGAGCGGGGGGCGCGCGCGGGCCGCCGGTGCCGCGCACGCGCCCCCTAGTGGCCGCGAAAGTCCCGACGTAGCATGACGGGCTCTCGCGCAGGAGACCTGACCTGCCGCCGTATAACTGCGGCGGCTGGTCGGCTAGTGGTTAAATTATATATATATATATACTGTATATATATATATATATATATATAAAACATATGAAATGCAAAATATTTATATAAAATATAACTACATAAAAATTACCAAAAAAATATATATAAAAAATATGTAAAATTCATATAAGGACACCCAAGAATCATGCCCAATTAGATCTATATATAGATGCGTGACGATCTAGGATCACCTATATTAATACGAAGGTTCGACAATAGCCTATTAGTACTTTCGAGTATGTTTGCTCAAAACTCAACAACTATGCATCACTTATAAAACAATTTACATCCAGTTCTACATTCAACCCCTTAGGGGTAAGAGTATCCAATAAATAAATCCAGAGTATTTCACGCTTAGAAAGATCCCGGATCATATTATTACCTCTCCATGTGGGTTTAATTACATCAATACCCCAACATTTTAATCCTGATGATCTTGGTTATAATGTAATTTAAAGTGGAGTGAAACATTGTGATCCTTATATCCTATCCGGATATTCTTCATATGCTCGCCAATTCTCACTTTTAACTGTCTCTTAGTTCGACCGACATACATTATACCACAAGGACAACTCAAAACATATACTACATGTGTGATGTTACAAGTGATAAACTCTTCAATACTAAATTCTTTATTATTAACTGTAGATTTAAAATTAGATATACCCCTAACAGGTTAGGACACTGATTTGCAACGTTTGCACCTAAGGCATGCAAAAAAAACTTTTTGCTCCCAAAAGGATGCAGGTTTTTATGGTGGGTCCAACACTTTTTTCACAACCTTATCACCAATGTTCGGAGCTTTCCTATAGATAAATTTAGGGTTTGCTGGAAGTACAGGTTTTAAAGTTTTACCAAGACATAGGATGTGCCAATGATTCTGGAGTATAGCTTCCACTTCCTTGTATTGCGCATGGAAGGAGGACATAAAGCTTCATTCATGGTCCTTAAATGTAGTGTTTTTAACCGCATTCTTCAGCATATCCACCGTGGGATAAGTTTAATCTCTTCAGATATAGCATTTAATTTTTGAGCATCATATCCCTTTTCCCTGAATCTACCTTTCAAAATCTCTGATTGCAAATCGTAGTCTTCCAATGTCAAGCAATTTCTTTTTACTCGCATCAGTTGACCTTTTGAAATATTTTTCAACCATGCAGGGTGATGACCACTCTGCATGGGCAAGAAACTATTACGGTCTGTGGGTTTGAAATGTTGTATTTTCTAGTTACAAAAAATTAAGCATAATTTAAATGTGCAAGGAGTAAAATCTTTTGGACTCAACAATGTGTGGCTTCTTACATCAATTTCTAAAATAATTTTTGAAGAATATTTTGTGGGTTTATACACTGACAATGATGGTTAATTACTAAAGAAAAATACACATGGCACTACAAGTGCACTAGGAGAACCTTGGAGACAGATACAAGAAACACAAGCAAAAAATAACATTCAAGAATTATTCAGGAAATTTTTTTTTTTTTTTTTTTAAGAAATCAAGATTCATCTGGCATAGCAATGGCCTCCTACTTATAAAATAGTCCACATATTGGTGCAGCACAGCACAAGTTCTTTGGGAGGGCAAGCCAGTTTGACCAGCTTCCAGGGACGGCAATGTATTTTGGTCCTGTAGTGCGGATTTAGGCCCAACAGATGCCAAATCATTTCTGGAATGTACCCGTAAATAGTTGTGCAGCACACAGCATGCCATTACGACATGGTTGAGTTTATAATCCGCAAGATGGATGGAGGTCTGAAACAGGCAGAACAGGCTGGCCATGATGCCAAATGCATTTTCAACCACTCTTCTGGCCCTGGCCAGCCGGTAATTGAAGACCCTCCTCTCAGGGGTTAGGGTCCTTTGGAGAAATGGCCTCATAAGATTGGGTCCAAGCGCAAAAGCCTCATCTGCGACAAACACAAATGGTAGTCCCTCCACGTTGTCTGACGCAGGTGGCAATGCCAGCTTACCACTCTGTAGACGGAGGGAGAACTCCGTCTTGGAAAAGACTCCCCCCTTGGACATCTGGCCATTTTCCCCCACATCCACATACAAAAATTCATAGTTCGCCGACACCACTTCCATCATCACAATACTGTGGAACCCTTTATAATTATAATAATAAGATCCCGAATGGAGTGGTGGGACGATGCGGACGTGATTCCCATCTATTGCCCCTTCACAGTTGGGAATTTCCCACCGCAGGGCAAACTGGAATGCCACATTCTGCCATTCCTGTAGCGTAGAAGGGAACTGTGTAGTCAAACAATAAAATAATAAAATAATACTTTTACATATAACCATTGCAAGCAGATTATAGACAAAAACATTCTTGGACAACATCAGTATAACATTTTTTTTTAATGAAGTATTTTGAGACAAATAAAAAATGTGAGGTTGGAAGATTCCTCACCCCCTCTGATAGCCCATTTAAATATTTTTAGGGGGGATTTGCGACTAGCCTCTAGTCAGCAGTGATGGATTCTTGAATAACAGTGTCCTGCCTGGTGATATAGGGGGACACCAAAGCCAACAGATGCTGAAAAATGGGGTCCGTTGACCCGGAGAAAATTCCTGTAGTCATCAGGGTTATTCATTTGGATCTCCCGCAACAAAGGCATGTACGAAGACTGAAAGGCGCGAATCGTCTCTCACCAAACTTCTACTAACATGAGAATCAGCAAAAGCAGCCCATTGGTACCATTTGAAAGGAGCGTCCCCTTTTATAGTCCTGCCGTACGTGTTGTACCGCGCAAGTCAGGCTGGAAAGGAATCACGTTGTGAAAAAACTACGGCTTTTTGAAAGTCAGGAAAAATTATGGTGTGTACGCGACATTGCAGTCACCCCGAGTGAACCGCCAGATCTCTCACTGCACTCACCCTGCGAAACCGTGCTGTATATAATTACCAACAAACTATCCACACACTGCACTTTGTGTGTGATCCTCCTACAAAGAGAACACATACTTTTTGGAGCAATATGATAGTGCTGACTATTTAAAAGTTATTCCGTTTTGACATTTCTCCCTTCTCTAAAAGTGAGTAAATTACAATGTAAATGAGGGGATCTCAGACTGATCAGTGAGGACAGGCGTCCATAGTGTGTATGTACTAGCCAGAATTGAGGCTAACAACACTAAGGTTTCCCGCTGTCTCATTTCAACCTGACCCCCAACACTGATCAATGCTGCATGATAAGTAAATTTGAGGGGTTGATCTCAGATATCTATTTGAGAGCAGACGTCAACAGTGTATCTGTACAGCCATATCTAGGCTAACAACACTGATATTTCATGCTATCTCACTAGAACTGAATCCCCACACACTTATCTATATCTATTTACAGTATTGCCTGCACTTCATTATAATTCACAATTGTGGTCTGCATGTGAACCCGGGTGCTTTTTACGGCAACATGGCATATGTTTTAACCTGTATTGCACAGTACGCATTACTGTATCTGTCCAATTTTGATATATAATAAAGTTCATAATTATAGGTAAGACCGCTGTTCGCCTTATCCCCCCCCCCCCTCCCTGTTGAACTCCTCGGGGTATCTTCCCCACTCTGTATCTTCATGATTCTGGTGAAGAAAGCAGAAAGATAATATATTTCTTAGACATTTTAGGTTTGCATACAGTACATGCAGTAATGAACTATGCGGCCCTTTAGTTAAACAGCTGTAACTACATTCATATCTCTGTAAAAAAAAATCTCTGCAACATTTATAAAGCACATCATTGTGCATTACCTGTATGCTTTTTGGTTCACTTACTTTGGAACTCAAATTTAAGTGAAGCCCTATTCATTTTAATGAATGGGGGGGAAGTGGTGGAGGAGTAGGAAGAAGAACCTTTTATATGACTTTTACTGTGCCCACATTGCGGTCTTGGAACTTTAAAAATCTAATTGTAAAATGCAGGCCTGGCTTGTAGTAATCATTATGATGTCCCGATTATAAAAAGGGCCCTATGTGTACAAATATACATAGGGTGGATTACATAAATACCTATAATAAAATGAATATAGAGTCTTGCTAATCAATATGAACCCAATCATCTTTAAACTCTAATGCATTTTGAACCAAAGCAATGGTAAAATAAGGGGCCACACAGTGCAAAGGACCTGTATGTATTCAGTAGACTAAAACCGTCAATAAGAGCCTAGTGGGTGTTGTCCTTGCTGTCCTTTAGAAAATGCTAGCCTGGCTTTTCTGCTGACCAGACAAAGTGGTATTAAAGCCCAACTCCAGGAAACTTAAAAAATCTCCCTTACAATGTGGCTGTGCGCACATTGTAAGTATTAACTGCTTGTTTACTTTAGGGGAGATTTTTTAACTTACCTGATCCTCAACTCCCCAAAATATGGTGCTTCCCATGCTCCAAATGTGGACTGTCCCTTGGCATCATCCTGTAAAGTCCAGCGCTATGGACCCTGCATCAATCCTGATAACATCTGAGCCATTAGGTTGCTGAAGGAACATGAGTGAGAAGAAGCTGCAGAACCAGTCTAGCGGTGCAGAGTGGATGATTGGGTAAATAGGTTTTCTTTTCTAGGTTCCTTAGACCTAATCAAGCAATCAACCCTGAAATTGATTATTTTTAAGTTTCCTTAAGTCACTGGCTGAGAACAAGTTTGCAGAAAGGGAGAAAACCAGAGATGACATGCTCTTTTTCCTGTTTCAACCACACAGGACACTCCCCAATCTTTTTCAAGACCTAGAACAATTCCAATCACTATCTAACCTAAAAAAAAATCACTCCAAATCGCAAGCTCTCAATATTTCACTAATGTCAGACTCAGTAAAGCTATGCCAAAAAAACATTCCCTTTGCATGGTCCAAAAATGCCATAACATATCTTTGGATTCAGATTCCCAATAATGCCAGACCTTTTTAATCTAAATTGCATTCCTATTCTTAAAGAAACGTACAACAATCTAAATGTTGGGATTCTTTATATATATCTTGGTTTGGCAGAGCATCTTTGATCAAGATGACAATTTTACCACAATTCCTTTATGTTATACAAAAAATTCACACTAAAGTACCAAACTCCTCTTTTCGCTGAGCTTGCTCAACTTTTATATGGCAAACCCCCCAGAATCAAACACACCCGATTCATCTTACAAAAATCTAGCGGAGGAATTGCCCTCCCTAATTTACGGAAATATTACCACTCCTCCCACCAAGAATAGTGGACTGGAATTTACACCAGCAGGTCAAGGACTGGGTATCTCTAGAACACTCACAACATCCTCTTAGATACCTTCCTTGGATACACCCTAAACACTACCCAGCACAGGCTAAATTTCTCCCCTTAATAGGCCCCACTTTAAATGTTTTTCGCGAGGCTTCAAAATCTGGCACCCCAACACCCTGGTTGGGACCCCTAACACCAATGAAAAGTAACCCAGACTTTCAACCGGGTCTAGAGCAAAACTTCCTCTTGAGGGTTTGGCTCCACAAAGACATTTTGACCAAACACTTCTTTAGAGGGAGCACACTCAAAACCAGAGTGAAAATTAATAATGTAATCAACCCGAAAGTTCTATCACAATTGAATTACACTCAAGTAAAACACTACCTGACCAAACAGGAGACAACATACACATGGACAAAACCTCTAACTACCCTGGAAAACCATTGCTCCCAAACAAGTCCACAAAAACATCAAGTTCCCTAAAGAGTGAAACATATAAGATAGAGATAGGCCCAGATTCACATACATCGGCGCATATATATGCCGCCGCAGCTTATGTCTTTTACGCTACGCCAGCGCAGTGCAGAGAGGGAAGCATGGAATTCACAAAGCAAATGCTCCCAACGTTGCGCCGGCGTAACGTAAATTCGTAGGCGTAAGCCGGCCTAAGTCAAAGTTGGTGGAAGTCACATAAGTACTTAAAACGAACTGCGCATACGTCGTACCTTGGACGCATCCCAGTGCACATGCTCACAATCACGTCAAAACAACTGCCTAAGATATGTCGAATCACTGCCTATGACGTGAACGTAACCTACACCCAACCCTATTCACGTACAACGTAAACTACGTAAAATTTGACGGCATTCGTTCTCTGGTCCATACCTTTGCATGAGTTGTGCCTCCTATATGGGGAATAACTTTACGCCGGATGTACCACTTACGCAAACTGCGTATATTATGCGCCGGGCCCAAGTACGTTCGTGAATCACCGTATTGGCCTCATTTGCATATTTGCATAGAAAATCAATGGGAGTGTCACATGCGACCAGCGTAAATATGTGCCCACTATACACCGGCGTAGGAAAGTTACGTCGGGTGGCTGAAGCCTATTTTTTTACGTATATTGCTTTGTGGGTCAGCGCATAGATGCGACGGCGCACTTTTGTACTTACGTTGGCATATCTGGAGATACGTTGGTGTAAGTGCTTTGTGAATCCGGGCCATAGTCTCTATCTTATATGTTTCACTCTTTAGGGAACTTGACGACTTTACTAGTACATCACATCAAGCATGGGAACGAGACCTCAATACCCAAATCTCATCAACAGAATAGGAATCAATCTTTTTTTTTCTTTCAATCGTCTTTATTAAATTTCCAAATACAAAGTACACTACAAACATTGTACGTCGTGCAACGACACATAAGAGAAGTACATGTAACAAAAAGCAAATTATCAACTATCAGGTTGTTGGTAGTCAATGTAGCTTGATCAAACACGAAATGTGGTCTCCCCTCCCCCCCTAGTCACCCCAATTGGGTTCATTCTGTGACTCAGGGGGGGGGACAAAACCGGCCTAAGGCCCTTGTGTGGGGGGAAACCCCACAGGACGATTGTCAGGAAAAAGAAAATTACATAGTAAACAGAACCAGCAAACAAGTGTACAAGCGCAAAAGCAAGCTCACATGGACTATGACTCAAGGGGGAACACATTGTTCGGTCAAGAAAGGTCTACTTAGTGTGCGAAGGTGCATGTTGTTTTATATGGACATTGCAGTTCTAGAACAGCATACCCAGGGACTCCAGGCAGTCCGGAGTTTTGTGCTTTGGTTGGCATTGATTGCCATCATAGTTTCGTAACTGGAGTGTAGGTCCACAAGGTCAATAACCTGGTCAATAGTCGGATACTTCTCAGATCTCCAAAGTCTCGTTAGGCAGAGTCTGGCGGCCAGAAGAATGTGAGTAGTAACGTATCTAAAGGGGTAGGGTATGTCGTCAATGGTCAGGTTGAGCACTGCAAGCTCCGGAGTCGGGGCCACTGATCTATTGGTAATAGTGGAAATTAGCTTAAACGTGTTGTTCCAAAACTTTTGGATATAGGGGCAGGCCCAGAACGTGTGAAGCATGTCTCCTTTAGAGGATTTACATCTCCAACACATGTTGGATGATTGAGGGTTAAACGATGCCAGCCTAGCTGGCGTCAGATACCAGCGAAGTGTGATTTTTTGGGTGAGCTCCCAGAGTGCGGAGCATTTCGTGGACCTATAGATAGACTGAAGGGCATGCGTCCACTGATGAATGGGGTAGAAACGCTGTAGATCAGCTTCCCACAGTAAGTGAGAGGGTGATTTGGAGAATTGAGACTTTAGGTGGAGCATGTTGTAGAAGTGCGAGATGCCTTTTGTGCTGGGATTTGGCTCTGTTAAGAATTTCCAGGTCTTTGGAGGAATAGCATAGATAGGTGAGGGAATGGGATTCAGGCAATGACAAATTCTCAGGTAAGTATAGAGTTCTATGGAGGGAAGGTCAAACTTCTTCTGGAGTTGGGAGAAGGGTTTAGGAGAGTTTCCCTGAAATATTTGGTGGACAAAATGAACACCCTTGAGGGACCAACGTGTGAGAGGAAGTTCTGGTGAGAGATAGTGTAGGGAATCTAGGGGAATTTGGTCCATGGGGGCAGAGGTCGAGTAGGTAGAGTGCTTCACCAGTTTGACCCATGCTTTCACGGTGGCCCTCATGGTGGGTGGGAGTGCGGACGGGATTGTCGTCCCCAGTGGAGTGCTCAAAAGCCAAGATCGAAGGGGGGGAGGGTTAGGGAGGAGCGTTCTATTTGTCCCCAAGGAGTGCTAGGGTGCTCCCTGAACCATTCAGGTAGTTGAGTGAGGATAGCTGCTAAATAATAATCCTCGAAATCAATGGAGCCTACGCCCCCCGCTAGTTTGTGTTTAATGAGTTTCGAGTGTGCGCACCGAGGACGTTTATCCTTCCAGAGATGTTGGTTCAGGACAGCTTGGAGGGACCTAAAGAGGGAAGAGGGGACAGGTATGGGGAGCGTTCTGAAGCAATATAGTATCTGCGGAAGACAGAGCATTTTAAATGCTGCCAGTCTGCCCGACCAGGAAATCTCATGTTTGGTGATTAGGTGGAAGTCTGAACGGATCTTCTGTAGGAGGGGTTGGAAATTAGCGGAAAAAAGATGTTTAATGGTACGTGTCAACTTAATCCCTAGGTACGATAATTCTCTATCTGCCCATTTGAACTGATGTTGCAGTTGTAACAGGTTTTTGGTAGTTGCGTCAAGGTTGATATCTAGTATGAACCACTTGGTCGTGTTTACCTTATAGTATGATACAGAGCTAAACCATGTGAGCAATTTTTGTACCTCTGCCAGGGAAGGAGCCGGGTCAGTAAGAATTAGGATGACGTCGTCTGCAAATAGACTGATTTTATGCGAGGTGAGTCCAATTGTATGCCTGAGATGGAAGGGTTGGCTCTAACGTGTGCTGCCAATGGTTCCATGAGCAGGTTAAAGATTAACGGGGATAAGGGGCAACCCTGTCTCGTACCGTTTGTGATGGGGAATGGGCGAGAGGTCATGGTTGCTGTGAATACCTCAGCCGCAGGGGTTGAGTAGAGTGCCATAATGGCGTTGAAGATAAATCCCTGGAAGCCACAATTATGGAGTACTGATCTAAGGTAGGACCAGTGGACCCTGTCGAACGCCTTCTCTGCATCCAAAGAGAGGAGCAGAGAAGCCGTTCCAGTCGTCTCTGCATGGTGGATCAGGTTTATCAACCTCCTTGTGGCATCTGAGGCCTGTCTGCCCATAGTAAAGCCGGTCTGGTCCCTATGGATGAGGGTGGGCATAATCTGTTTCAGTCTACCTGCTAAAGTTTTGGCGTAAATTTTTAAATCTAAATTTAGCAAAGATATTGGACGGAAATTTTGGGGTAATGTCGGCTACTTCCCTGGTTTCGGTATGGTCACAACAAGAGCATTTAAAGATTCAGGTGCAAAACGTGAGGAGGAGGCAGCGTTATTGAACATCTCGGTCATGTGTGGGATTAGGTGCCCAGGAGCCTTGCCTGAGGGGAGTGAGTTGATGGTCATTAGGATTTCCTGATCGGTCAGAGGAGTGTTCAGGGCGGAGAGTTGGTCAGTCGTCAAGGTGGGCAGTCGAATGCTTTGAAGGAAACGGTTAATGTCATCTTGTGAAGGCTGTGGAGTCTGGGGGACTTGATGTAGGTTATAGAGATCCTTATAATAGTCACTGAAAGTGTCAGCTATATCTTGGGGATTTGTCAGGGAAGCGTTTGTGTGCGGGTGAAAGAGTTGTGAGATATTGGCTTTGGAGCGTCTAGTCTTAATGCGTTGTGCGAGTCGCTTACCGGCCTTGTTAGACGTGGAGTAAGCCGTGGCTTTCATTTTCTTCTGGAGATACTCATAGGAATGTAGAAGAAGCGTTCTAAGTTCTCGTCTAAGGGAAGTCAGCTGGTCAAGCAGTACTGGGCGGGGGTCAGTCTTATTTTGGGATTCCAAGGCTGTTATTTGAGATGTTATCTCATCAAGGCGCTGCGTCCTCCTCTTTTAATGAAGAGATCCTATCTTAATTAATACACCTCTCATGTAAGCCTTGTGGGCTCTCCACACATCCCCAGGGTCAGACACTGAGCCTGCGTTGAGTGCAAAGTAGTTTTTGATATGGTCAGCAATCTCTAGGGAATAGTCTTCGTGTTGTAATATATAAGTATTCGCTCTCCATACAAAAGTGTTGTGGAGGCGCTTGGTGTTTTCTATAGTGAGTGAGATCGGGGCGTGGTCTGACCATGTGGCAGTGTGGATCGCCGAGGTGGAAAATTGCTGCAAAAGAGTCTTGTCTGTCAGGAACAGATCAATTCGTGAGTACGAATTATGTCTATGGGAGAAAAAGGTGAAGTCTTTTTCGGTTCCGTGGTGACATCTCCAGACGTCGAAAAGATTGTGGGCAGATAGAATTTTTTTCAGCGGGGAATCCCATCGCTTGGCTGCAGACGTGGTGTCCATGAGGAAATCCGGGGCGAGATTGAAGTCTCCTCCCATGAGCAGATGGCCCTTCTGAATAGGTTTGGCTAAACGTAGGACTTTGTGGAGAAACTTCTTCTGAAGGGAGTTTTGGGCATACAGGTTGATTAAAGTGTAAGCTGTGTTGGCGATGGTGCAAACCAGAATGATGAAGCGACCTTCAGGGTCCACGTGCACATCCAGGGGTTGGAAGTCGGTAGAGGCATTAACCGCTATCATGACTCCCCTGGACTTGGTGGAGTGGGAAGCATGGAACATATGAGGGAAGTTAGGGTTTTTGCATAGATGAGTGTCCGAATGAAGGAGGTGGGTCTCTTGGATGAAGACAATGTCACTGTGAAGAGCCTTAATGGATTTCCAGAGTGAGTGATGTTTAGCTGGATGGTTAAGCCCGTTCACATTCAAGGAGAGGATGTGGAGTGGCATCTTGACCGTGAAGTGCAATAAGGAGAACAACAGAAAGACTTACAGTTAGGAGAGCTTGAGTCCACCCCTGTAGTCACCAGATGACGTAGTAGATGAAGGAGATCAGCGAAGGACAGGGACCGTCTGTACAGGTGGAACTAGAACTGAGGATAGAACAATATGTTATAGCAACTTAATCAGATATAGTCACAGTGCACAGTAGGGGGGAGAAGAGCTTGCTGAGGACACTAGGTGGTTCAGTCTGTGGGGTACCCACGGTGGAGGGTAACCAAACCAAGGAGGCGGAGTTGAACACAACTGCGGCCTCCAACAGGGGGTATTAACAGTCTAAAACAACAGGAACTGAAAGGGTTAAAGGAATTCTCGTTCGGAGCCTCTGGGAGAATGGTTAAAGTGGTAGGCCCTTCGTTGCGCAGGGGATCACGACATCTCCACCGAGTCCGGGTGCATATTTCCATTCCGACGGGGTGTGCTCCGATCATTGTTAGGTGGGGACTGATTGTAGGGACCGGGCAGGATGTTCCAGGGGTGCAGCAGGTGAAGACCCTTGTTGAGATCCGTTATCACGTGTGATTTACCGTTGTGAGTGACAATTAGCGAAGCAGGGTACCGCCATTTGTACGGGATATTATGGTTTTGAAGGCCCTTGGTGACAGGACTCATTTGCCTCCGTAGTTGAAGGGTATACTTCGATAGGTCAGGGAAGAGCTGGACACCTGTGTACGGAGCCGGCAGGGGTGTCTTAGCTTTAACACCAAATATGAACTTTTCCTTAATATGGTAGAAATGCGGACTCTGCTCCACCCTCCACATCTGGGTGCTGGGAGCGGGGTAATCCATCCCCCCCGTGGACTGGACAGTACGGATCGTCATCGGGGATCGCGGAGGGTCCTCTGATACCCGGTTCTTCACCTTAGCTCAGCAGCCGGCCTGAGGCCTACGGAGCTCCTCGGCAAGGTACAGCTCCTCTCCTGTCCCTCCTCCTCACCCCTACCCACGGGTGGCCGACCTGCCACACTCAGCGGCTGTTGGGGCTTGCTTCCTGGCCGTGGGGGGGCCGACGGAGGTCCCGAACGGAGTCGTCGCCTTCCACGCGGTGACAGGCATAGGAAACACCGCGGCTCCGGCCTAGTTGCGGAGGCCGGCGGCCATCTTTGTATACCCAGCCTCCGAATCCTCTCCCAGCTCTCCCCCCCCCTCTGATGCCTGTTTCAGGTCCCGGCTCGCCGCAGCACCATCACTAGGAGGGACAGAAGGCCTCTATACTCCTGGGAGCTTACGGCCCCCCCGCCCCTGGAGGCATCTGCTATATTTCATTTTGACTGTGAAAATCTGCCTTTTCTCTTTACAACCTCCCCCTCAGACAGGTCTCTGTGCTCATCCCCAGGGAGGAAGCCTCCTAATTTTTCCTTTGCCAGCTGCCTGATCCCCCAGTCTTACAACCCCCCTTCCACAAGGCCTCTCGCAGATCCTTAAAGGGCCATACACCCCCCCCATCTCGAGGCATCCAGATGCCCCTGTACTATGTAAAATAGAATGTTACATGCACGGATGGCAACAGTGATGGACATGTCTTAATTTTATACTAACCCCCCCTCCTCCTCTGCAAGATCCTGCTTCGCCTCTCAAACACAGCCACAGGATCGATATTAGCTGCCTCTGGACACCTCTGAGCTCTACATGGGCAAGGTAGGATTTCAGAAGAATATATATCAAGGTTTTATCCCGCCGGTGCCTTCGCAACCTGCCCAAACCATGGAGCGTTTCCTATGTAGGTCGCAATCCCCTGCTCCGAATACCCCCGCAGAGCGGGCAGAAGCCGCTGACTCCATGACCTCTGCGCAGGGCATTTTTCACGTGGGTAACTTGTCCCAACCACCGAGTCCTGCTGAAGTAATTACAGTAACAGTACTGGACCTGAAACTGCAGGCATAGGTGCAGGACCTGACACGCAACATAACTAAAGAAGTTGGAAAGCTCGCTCAAGAGCTAAGGGGGAGATCGATCAGCTCGGAGAGCGCACGGCCACTTTGGAAGCTAAATTTGATGAGACTGTACAATATATGCATGCTCTGGAAGAGGAAAATGCCTATCTTAAGCACACAGTTTCCCAGATCCAACTCCAGCAAGAAGATTTGGAAAACAGAGAACGTCGTTCAAACGTAAGGATCCGAGGGGTCCCTGAAACTGTCAACGATAGGGACCTACGGGTATACTTATTAGATCTGTTTGTCACGTTGGCCCCTCACATACCTGACATAGACTGGCGCTTGGACAGAGCATAGCAAAGAAGCCCTAACCACAGCTACACGCAACAAGAACCGCATTGACTTTAAAGGCTCTAAAATCCAGATCTTCAACGATCTCTCTCCCATCACCCTGGCTAAAAGACGCAACTTTCGCCCAATCACAGCACACCTCCAACAACATCAAGTCCCTTACAGATGGGGTTTCCCATTCAGGCTATCAGCTTCTAAAGATGGCACACAATATTCCATCAGAGATCTTCATGACTGTGAAAATTTCACCCGCAACCTGGACTTACCACCAGTTCCCGAGGAGGAACTTCAGCTCCCCCCGCCTGCTTTGGCCACCAAACCCCTTCAGGCTCCAGCTGCTATTTGGACTCCAGTTTGGCGCAGACGACAGAAGGCCTACTCCACTCCACAGCGTCCTAATGTGCCTAGACCCCCCACCTGAAATCCGAAAACCCTTAATTTTCACCCCCTTGTTTTTTTGATCCCCAGATGTCTAGGATCTCGACCATCTCCTTCTGGTATCTGTGGGGAGGGCTCTCCCCTACAATCCATCTACGAAGAAAGGATATATATCTATGTTTTTCCTTTTTTTTTTTTTTTGCTTGCTGTTTTGGTTTGAGGTGCTAGGTTCTGCACAAGGTTAATTACCTACGTCCAAGGACAATAACTTTCTACAGGAGTGGGCCACAGCCAGTCGCTTTTGCTAACCGCCATGTTTCTTTGTATCTCCAAGGTGCCCCACCTTGGTCCCCTGAAGGATATTTTCCCTTCAGGCTTTCAAAACATGTGGTTTTTGTTTTTTTATTTTTCTGTTGTGTATGTTATTTTTTTTGAAGTTTGTCTCTGCCAAACCTCTTCATTTTTTCTCAGGTCCTTTTTTGACCTGTTTTTGTTCTCTTATCTTGTTACAGGTCAAGACGTTATCATACATTTTCCTATTGCTGAGAATTGCTGATGTGTTTATGTTTTTTTGATTATCCTTGGGTTGGACTATTTCCTTCCCGTGAGTTGTACTCCATCATCTTCTGCTTCTTTACCCATGCATGTACTATGGCTTTAAAGATTTTTTCTTGCAATGTCAAGGGCTTGAATTACTTACGGAAACGCTGGCTGGCGCTAAAGGAATTCAAATCCACTGGAGCTGATGTGGTGTTGGTTCAGGAGACGCATTTCCGCCCAGGGGGTTCCTTCAAATTTGCATCTAGATTGTTTCCCACAGTTTATATGGCATCAGATCCGTCTGGGAAGGCTGGAGTAGCCATATTGATTAAACGTTCATGCCCCTTACGTATCCTTGCCTCAACTCTGGACTCCAGGGGTCGGTATGTCCTCCTGAGCTGTACTCATCTGAATACTTCCTTTACCTTAGCTAACATTTACGCACCTAACACAGGGCAGATTGGTTTCCTCACCGAAGTTCTTGAGCGGCTGCGTTCCTTCTCTCAGCCCTTCATGATCATAGGTGGGGACTTCAATATGTGTATGTCTCCCAGTAGAGACAGGCATGCTTTATTTCACCAGACCCCCTCTCTCCAGGTTCTTAAATTGTCCACCTCCTTCCGCAAATTGATTAGGTCCCATAATCTTTTTGACGCGTGGAGAGTGAAGCACCCTACTCAACGTCAATATACTTTTTTTTCCCCTCCGCATAAGCTATACTCCCGCCTGGATCACTTCCTTGTAACTGCTCCCCTGCTACCTAACATAGTCTCCTCTGAAATAGACCCCATAACATGGTCTGATCACGCCCCCATTACCCTAAGCCTGATGCTCCAGACAGCCTCACCTAAGACGTGTCACTGGAGGCTCAACAAATCTCTTTTACGACGCGCTGAAATTAAGGATAGGCTCCTCCGGAATCTGGAAGAATTTTTTGATTTGAATGTGGACTCAGGCCCCGATATATCTACTGTTTGGGAGGCCCACAAGGCTTTTTTTAGGGGCGAGTGCATCTCAGCCGGCTCGCGCCTGAAACGAGATTCTATTAAGTTGAGGTCAGAGCTTGTGGTCCAGCTGCGTACAGCGGAAGCACAGCTGCTCCGCTCTCCTACGGTGGACCGTTTGCGCGCGGTGGTTGCTATTCGCAATCGCATCAGATTAGTAGATACAAACAAAATTTCAAAGTCAATATTATGGTCCAAGCAAAAATGTTATGAGTATGCAGATAAGCCGAATAGGATGCTTGTCCATAGGCTTAAACCACGTCCTTTTCTAAATATCCCTGACCACTTAATACAACCAGATGGCTCGCCTACATATTGCCCCAGGACCATGTCCAAAGTTTTTGGAGATTATTACGAAAAACTT
Organism: Rana kukunoris; assembly: GCA_029574335.1. Taxonomy (NCBI): domain Eukaryota; kingdom Metazoa; phylum Chordata; class Amphibia; order Anura; family Ranidae; genus Rana; species Rana kukunoris. The sequence continues at coordinate 229,209,226 of CM056059.1, read as the reverse complement.
TACAATTGCTTAAGCACTGACCCACAGACCCAGTTTTCACAAGACGGACTAGACGCTTTCCTATCATCTGTACGTCTCCCAAGGCTCTCACTAGACAAACGTCCCTTTTTAAATCAACCTATTTCCACTGAGGAACTAACTGAAGTTATTAAACATCTCCCTTCACATAAAGCCCCGGGCCCAGATGGTCTTCCTTATTCCTATTATAAGGCATTTTTGCAGACTCTCACTCCACATATGTTAACTCTCTTTCGTTCGCTACTTCAGGGCAAATCACCACACTCTTCATTTTTACATGCTTCTGTAACCGTGATCCCTAAGCCGGGTAAAGACCCATCCTCCCCCGACAATTATCGCCCCATTGCACTCCTAAATTCAGACTATAACATTTTCACCAAGATTTTAGCAAACAGGCTCTCTCTAATTCTATCAGCACTAATTCATAGAGACCAAGTGGGATTTGTTCCCACGCGACATGCAGGTGACAACACTCGGCGGACGATTGATATTATTGATCTACTTAACAGAACCAAAAATCCTGCTTTGATCCTTAGCTTGGACGCCCAAAAAGCATTTGATCGTCTTAGTTGGCCATTCATGTTCGCTATTCTATCCCGCTTCGGATTCTCGGGTCCCTTTGTCCAAGCTCTTCAAGCCTTATACTCACAGCCAACGTCACAAGTACAACTTTCCTCACATTTATCACGTACATTTTCCCTTAGCAATGGTACAAGACAGGGCTGTCCTTTATCGCCCCTGCTCTTTATCCTTAGTTTAGAACCCCTGGCTGCGGTTATACGGGAATGTCCAGATATTAGAGGCGTTCGTCTTCGACATACGGAATATAAACTATCCCTATTTGCCGACCGACGACGTCCTCCTCACTCTCACGCACCCGCACTCTTCCTTGCCTCATCTTCATGACATACTAGATGCCTTCAGATGCCTCTCAGGTTTTAAAATTAATGCTGCTAAGACTGAAGCGTTACCCATAAACATTCCTCCGTCTCTCCTATCTTCCCTTCAAAGCAAATATATGTTCCATTGGCGCTCACAGTCACTTAAATATCTAGGGGTTCAGCTCACAGCCTCTTATGATACTCTCTATCGAGCCAACTTCCCTCCCCTTTTTTCAGAAATTAACCGATTACTGACTCAATGGACCGCCCTCCCTCTATCCTTGTTGGGGAGAATTAATGTTCTTAAAATGTCCGTCCTGCCTAAATTGTTATATTTGTTTGAAACGCTACCAGTAGCGGTCCCAATGACGCAGCTTAAAACCCTTCATAGAAAGAGTCTTCGTTTCAACTGGAACAATTCCTCCCACAGGCTAGCAGGGATGGTCCTAGCCCGGAAGAGTAGGGGGGGATTAGGAGGCCCAGATTTCATTAAATACTATTTTGCCTCACATCTGAGAGCTCTCACCTCCTGGACCTCCCGAAAAGCCCCGAATAGGTGGGCAGAGTTAGAAATGAGTGTCACAGCTCCGGTCCACCCCTGTTATATGCTCTGGCCTTCTGTTGCCCTTCATATGCCCCAACTGCGGAAAATTTGTTTGGCCCCCATGCTGTTCACGCTATCAATTTGGAGGCGCTGTTCTGAGCGCTACTCCTTGTCCTCTTCGAGCCCTCCTTGAATGTCCTGTTCAATCCGGACATCCCAGACAGCCTCTCCTACGACCGTATGCTACCTTGGACTCAGGCAGGACTTTTCCAACTACGACACTTTGTCAACCCGGTGACCCGACATCTTTTGACCTGCCCCGAGTTGCAGAGTCAGCATCAGATTCCCCAAAAGCTTTTTCATTCATATCTACAAATTAGACACTTTTTCTCCACTCGGTCCCCTTCTTTGACTTTGGACAGGCCAACTGACTTTGAAGCCCTATGCGCTAGAGGCCCCCATGAGCCCCAAATGATATCTACCATTTATAAAATATTGCATGAGGCAGTCCCTATGGTGGTGAATGCTCACCTCTATATGAGAAAATGGTCCCAGATCTTACATCACGACATCTCTTTGTTAGACTGGGAGAGTGTGTGGAGGCACACTTCCAGGATCTCTCGGTGCGTAGCTCATAAGGAATCTGCATACAAAGTCCTGATGCACTGGTATAGGACCCCAGACATATTGCATGCTCGCAACCGAACGGTCTCAAAACTATGCTGGAGGTGTAATAGTGCTGCGGGCTCTCACTTCCACATCTTTTGGGAATGTCCCCCTGTCCACCGTTTTTGGCTTCAGGTCCAGAAGTTGTTGGAGGATTTGATGGAGGTTTCCGTCACTCTGACGCCCATGTACTGCTTGGTAGGTCTCCCGTTCCCTGGTGTCTCTAAGGCCCTGCGCCGATTGATATCTTTTATTCTGCTGGCTGCTAAGAGGGTTATCCCTAGACTGTGGTTGTCCACCTCGCCCCCAACAATTTCACAGCTGCTCGCTACTGTAGCTGACATCCGCAGAATGGAGCAACTGACGGCTACAGTGGAGGGCACGGAAGATACTTTTTCTGAAACATGGTCAGTGTGGGATGACTCAGTTAATGGGTCTGAAAGAGGCGGCTCCAGGCAGCTGGCCTTGCTTACCTAAACATTCCACTAGTGTGTTTACTGCTTTTACTGCTTTTAAGTACAGTTTTTTTCCTGTGTAGTTTTACTGTATGTCTATGGAGTGCTTCTGTTGCCTCCATGGCTCTTGGACAGTTGATTATTGTTATCGTATTTTGAATGTCCTCCTTTGATTACTTTTGTATGCTTCGTAGTTCACAAAGACAATGTATACCCATGTTCCTCTATACTGTTAATGATTTACCTGTACTTTATTTTTTCTGTACGATTTGCAAAACTTATACATAAACAATAAAAAAAAAAAAAAAGAAATGCACTCGCATTAGTACATCTCTAGGTACAGTGGCGGCGAGATGTGAGAGTTTTGCAATCCTATGGATTCTGTCTATTATTATGTCGCGGGGAGACGTTTCAGGGAGCACTATGCGTATGAGCTCCTTGGCGTATTTAGGAAGGTCTGCAGGCAGAATTGATTCAGGGACACCCCTGAGCTTGACGTTATTGCGGCGAGACCTGTCTTCTAAATCCGCCAATTTAGCCCGCATCCACGTTTGTTCCTCTCTGACATCCTCAAATACATCAATAACACCATTCACAGTGGTAGCACAGTCTGTCATGTTTCTCTCAATGCAGGTCACCCTGTTATCCATAGCGTGAATATCTGAGGTGATTTAAGTGAAGAGGGAGGAGAGGTCAGTCATCAGGGAGGATTGCAGGGACAAGAGCATGTCGTTTAAGGTGGAATCTAGGACAGGCTGGCCTGTGGTGGGGAAGGAGGCCATAGATGAGTGTAGGGCCTGGTTGGAGAGGAAAGCCGGGGCCTCAATTAGCTGCAGAGGCGGCCGGTGCGGCGGCGAATCCAGCCTCATTTTTGCCTTCGCCGGGCTGCTGGTAAGGGGGTCCCTGCCTGGGGACCGATCGGAGGACATAGGGGAAGTGTAGGTGCCTGATCCGTCCGTCAGAGCGGACGGCAGATCCGAGAGGGAGCCTCGCAGCGTGCCGTGGCCAGCGCCATCTTTACATTCACTGACCTTCCCCGCTGGCTTGAAGGCGAACTCGGTCAGTTTTTGAGGCTTGTACTCCGTCAGCCTCTTCCTCGAAGTGCTCGCCATGGACCCGGGTGGTGTCTGATCACGGATGGCCGTGGATGGAGTCGCGGATAGGGCCGTTGTGGTGCTAGTTGTCTCCCAGGGCTGCCGAGCTGAGGGATTATGCTGCCATCTTCAGCTCCGATCGGCCACGCCCCCAATAGGAATCAATCTTCATGTACGCACACAAAGGTTCCCTTAATGTGGCAACCCAAGAATGTGGATATAAAATCATTACACGATGGTACAGAACTCCCACGTCACTAAACAAATTAAACCCTCAAGTCTCCAAAAGGTGCTGGAGATGTGGAAATGAGGAGGGCACCATGATTCACATATAGTGGTCATGCATAATGATCCAGATATTCTGGAATATGGTCCACGACACTATTAATTCTGTCACGTCAGAAGAATTCGACTTTACACCAGCACAATTTCTTTTGCATCACCACAAAATCTTTACCTATGTTTATTAGTGTTGAGCGGAATACGCCATATTCGATTTAACGATATTGCGCGAATATATAGAAGAATATTCGCGAATATTCGCTAATATCGAATATTCGTGATATTTAATCCAAAAAAAATGTTCGCTAATGATTGCGAAATTCTCATAAACGGAGATCATTTCATGTATTACTAAACTAATATGCACTAAACACTAACTCTACACTAACTCTACTTAAAAGAAAGGAGAATAAGGGGGCAAAAGAAGGGCGGAGAAGATAATCGCGCAATATTCCTATTGTGCGATTATCTTCTCCGCCCTTCTTTTGCATCAGAGCCAATCAGAATAACTCGAATATTCGGCAAAAGGAATATGGCGCGATTATCTTCTCCGCCCTTCTTTTGCATCAGAGCCAATCAGAATAACTTGAATATTCGGCAAAAGGAATATCGCGCAATATTCCTTTTGCCGAATATTCGAGTTATTCTGATTGGCTCTGATGCAAAAGAAGGGCGGAGAAGATAATCGCGCAATATTCCGTTTGTCGAATATTCGAGTTATTCTGATTGGCTCTGATGCAAAAGAAGGGCCGAGTAGCTGATGCGATTCTTTTATGTTGCCGAAAATTCGCAATGCGAATTTTCGGCAACATAAAAGAATCGCATCAGCTACTCGGCCCAGGGTCTCTCTCTAATCATACCAGCAATGCTTTTAGACGTCGATGGAGATCACTAGGATGTGATCTGTTTTAAAAATAAATTTGAAAAAATACACAATATTCGAGTTATTCGCGAATACTCGAATATGCAATATTCGTAGCGAATATTCGCAATGCGAATATTCGTGAGCAACACTAATGTTTATGACAAATGCTGCAAGACACTGCATACCATAACACTGGCGTTAAACAAATATCCCCTCCAAAAGGGAAAGGTTCCATAGAATTAACCACATTGACAAAATAGGGGAACTTAGCATATCACAAGAAAACATAAAAATACACATGATATAACTGGATACAATTTAAGAATACCAATGCCTATGAAGCAGCTTGACAAGGAATAGAAAAAAGATGATAACTGCAGAAAAGAGAGAAACATTAGCATACTTATACCCCCTCCCCCCATTTGTTTTCTTCTCTCTTTTCCCTGCCTCCTCCTTTTTCCCCACCCTTAAAACTAACTTCAATTCATTAGATATAGATAACAAGTAAATACGGTAACCTTTATATTATGAGTGATATATAGTTCTTTCTAGACATGAGTTATATAAGTACTATATGATATTATTCTCATGTTGTTGAATTGCATTCTTTTTTGCTTTAAGTTTATCCCATTTCAGTTATGTAACAGCATACAATTTTGTGATCGAAAATGTGATATTGTCAATACATATTCACTGTATGCTATTTTGTTATATAATAAAAATTAATAGAAAAAAATAAAAAATCTGAGAAAAATCTCTGCTTCATCTATGGATAGACACATGGTGGATGTATCAGAAATTGCTCTGAGCCAGACCAGTTCAGTGCAGGAACAACCTCAGCTCCCACCACCAGCTCCCTATCCCGGAGATGCTGCATTACTGGCCTGTTTCTCTGCACTACTCAAGCAGGATCTATTCAAGGTCTAAAAAACAAATCCAGACAGTATAACTTTAGGATACGCGGATTGCCAGAATCAGTTATTGATTTGGAAGATACAATACATGTCCTGATGCAGGACTTGATCCCAGACATCTCTGCTCATCATTTGGAAATTGACAAAGTTCATCGTGCCTTAATGGCCTCCCTAGAGATTTGATAGTAAAACCTCTTTTTTACAAAATCAAGGAAAAAATCATGTCTGAGGCCAGGGTCAAGGGATATATAACTTTATTGAGCAGCACCATTAAAAATTTTCCAGACATCGCTCAACTGACTATCCAGAAGAGACAATAACTGAGACCACTGCCGACACACCTAACCAATCGACAAATAAAATACAGCTGGTCTTTTCCCTTTCGCCTGTCCTTTACCCACAAAAGTGAAGCCCCATACACACTATCAGTTTTTCTGCAGGTTTTTGTCTTCAGGTTTACCAAAACCATGTAGTGCAAGGGTCTGCCTGATTGTTTACGAATTGAAACTCTTAAGGTTTGACCTCATATTAGATGGTTTTGGTAAACCTGAAGACAAAAATCTGCAGAAAAACTGATAGTGTGTATGGGGCTAAAGACACATTTGTTTGCCAACTTCTAAGATGGAGAAGATATCTTGCTAAATCTTGGTCTGATCACCAGAGACTCGTCACCTCCCATCTCACGACAAGCCAGGGCTCATTCTTCATCCAAGAGGCCCTCTCCAGCTGCAGGAGCATATGTCAGCATCTTGCTGAATGAAAGTCAGATTTGATCGAAATCTGCAGCACTTCCTCCCAGTTGTTCGGGTCTTACCACTTTTTCACTAGGTTGTACTTTGCTTTTGTAATATTGTTTACCTATTATACAGACACCGCTGCCATGTTTTTATGCAGGGGTAGGCACCTTAGGCCACGTACACACGATCAGAGCGGTCCGATGAGACTGGTCCGATGGACCGTTTTCATCAGACCACGCTGAAGTGGTCTGATGTGCGTACACACCATCAGTCCAAAATCCCATCGGGCCAGAACGCGGTGACGTAGAACACAACAACGTGCTGAAAAAACAAAGTTCAATGCTTCCAAGCATGCGTCGACTTGATTCTGAGCATGCGCAGGTTTTTGGTCTGATGCTTTTGTGTACTAACCATCGTTTTGGTCCGATGGGCCGTACGCACGATCAATTTGGTCCAATGAAACTGGTCTGAAGACCAGTTTCATCGGACCGGTCTGATCGTGTGTACGCGGCCTTATATATAAGTAGTCATTGCGTTGAGAGTGCAGGTCATTTTGGCCTGTTTGCTGTTGCCCAACTTACTTTAGGCCAGCATAGATACACAATCTGTTCAACTTTGTACACACATCAGACCAAATTATCCCAGTGTGTACGCAGCCTAAGTGTGCTGAACTGCAACTCTAATATACTATCTCCTCTTTCCTTCTTTCTGCTTCTTTACTCAAGTTCATTCTTCCCTCCAGAACCAGAGGTTACCCTTCGGTGTGATTGACTCTTGGATGAAAAGAAGAAAAACTACACTACAGTCTATCAAACCATTATGCTTAGTAACCAGTCAGCTAAATTTATAATTTTAACCCACAGTGTACAAGGACTAAATTCCTCAACTAAGAGGGCAATAGCGTTCTAACAATACCATAAATGGGGAGTGGATATTATGCTTCTACAGGAAACACACTTCTCCTGCACCTCGGCACCTAAATATCTTAACACCCGCTTCCCCACATGCTATTTATCCAATGGCCCCTTCACCCCAGACACAGTAATCAAAGACATGGAAGAGATACATTATGGTGGTCGGGAAATATCGATGAACAAGTTATCACCCTAGTCTCCTACTACATCCTTATGTGGGATAGGTAAAAAAAAAATTGAGATGATGTTAGTGACAAAAGGTGTAGACAGTAATGTGCCCTTGGATCAAGTCCTCGACAGACCCTACCCACACTAACCAGTTTAGAAACATATCCCAAAACGGGGCTGCAAATTGGCCTGGTTACTACATTCTTATGACCTTATAGATACCTGGAGAAACTTCCACCCAACATCTAGAGACTACACACATTATTACCAGGTACATAACATTTTCTGAAGTAGATCATGTGTTTACATTGTGTTTACATTGTCACAACTGCTCCCCTCGATCAAATCAGCCAAAATACTGACTGCATCATTGTCTGATCACCCGCAAATCTCTTTATCAGACCTGTGGACCAACAAAAACCCACCGCATGGCGCCTCAATGCTTCCCTGATCAATGATCCAATTATTTTTACCAAAATAGAAACAGCCATATGTCACTATTTTAATGAAAACCGAGCCACAGACACCTCCCCAAGCATTAATTGGGCAATGCACAAAGCCACAATCTGCAGTAGGGATGAGCTTCGAGTTCAAGTCTAACTCAAGGTTCGACTCGAACATTGCCTGTTCACCTGTTCGGCGAACAACAAACAATTAGGGGTGTTCGCGAAAAGCCACAGAAGACCCTGTTAAAGTCTATGGGAGAAATCTAAAGTGTTAATTTTAAAGGATAATATGCAAGTTATTGTCCTAAAAAGTGTTTGGGGACCCGGGTCCTGTCCCAGGAGACATGTATCAATGCAAAAAAAAGTTTTAAAAACGGCCGTTTTTTCGAGAGCAGTGAATTTAATAATGCTAAAACTTAAACAATAAAAGTGATATATTCCTTTAGATTTCGTACCTAGCCCCCCTAGGTATGAAATTTAAAGGAATATTTCACTTTTATTGTAAAGTCAGCATGTGAGAAAGCGCATGTTTCCCGTACATAGAACTGTCCCTGCACAAAGTGTCATTTCTGAAAGAAAAAAAGTAATTTAAACCCGGCTTTGCAGTTATAATGAAATTTCGGCTCTGGCAATTCAGAGAGGATTCATTCATAAAAAATAAAAAAAAAGGCTTGGGGGTCCCCCCAAATTCCATTTCCAGGCCCTTCAGGTCTGGTATGGATATTAATGGGAACCCCGCCGTCAATTTAAAAAAAAATTATGCAGGGTTCCCCCCAAATATCCATTCTAGACCCTCCAGGTCTAGTGTGGATCTTAAGGGGAACTCCACCACAAATTAAAAAAAATTAAAAAAATGGCGTGGAGTTCCCCCAAAAATCCACACCAGACCCCTTATCCGAGCACGTTAACCTGGCCGGCCACAGAAAAGAGGGGGGGACAGAGTGTGCCCCCCTCGGCCCCCCTGCGGCCCCCCCTCTCCTGAACCGCACCAGGCCACATGCCCGTATGTTGATGGGGACAAGGGCCTCATTCCCACAACCCTTGCCCGGTGGTTGTGGGAGTCTGCGGGGGTGGGGGGCTTATCAGAATCTTGATGACCCCTTTAACAAAGGGGACCCCAAGATCCTGCCCCCCATATGTGAATTGGTAATGGGGTACACTGTACCCCTACCATTTCACGAAGGAAGTGTAAATAGTTTTAAAAAAAAGACACAGACACCGTAGAAAAAAGTCCTTTATTATTAAAAAAAATCCAGCGTTTTTTTTTTTAATAAAGGACTTTTTTCTACAGTGTCTGTGTTTTTTTAAAACTATTTACACTTCCTTCATGAAATGGTAGGGGTACAGTGTACCCCATTACCAATTCACATGGGGGCAGGATCTGAGGGTCCCCTTTGTTAAAGGGGTCTTCCAGATTCTGATAAGCCCCTGCCCCCGCAGACCCCCGCAACCACTGGGCAAGGGTTGTGGGGATAAGGCCCTTGTCCCCATCAACATGGGGACATCCTCCTTATGTTGAGGGCATGTGGCCTGGTACGGTTCAGGAGAAGGGAGGGCCGCACTCTGTCCCCCCTTCTTTTCTGCGGCAAGCCAGGTTAACGTGCTCGGATAAGGGTCTGGTGTGGATTTTTGGGGGAACTCAATCAGAAGAATGGTGGGGAGGCTGTAAAATCATATTGCAATGTCAGGAGTTGTTTCTAATGTAATTGGATTGTTCACTTTGAAAGGAAAGTTGCACTTAACACAGATCCCCCACCAAGCTTAGTGAATGAAATCAAGCCTAGCTGACTTCCATCATTGCATGTGATTAGGCATTTTTTCACCACATTCTAAGCTCTGGGGAAAGTTCCCATGTAAAGCGGAACTTCCCTTGCACTGTGCCTTTAGTAAATCAACCCCTCAGTCTGCAAAGAGCATGAATGTCTAAAACACATAGAAGATGGACTGTGTGACATAGGTGATTTTTAAAGCTTCTATAGACCCCAAAAAATGAAAGTTTGATTTATTTGCCTAGCGAAATGTTTGAATTATCATGTTCTACAGATTTCTCTTTCAAGTCATTGGCAAAAACATTTTAAATACATTCAACTAAATACGAACACATGAAGATGTGTCTACAGGGCTTTAAATATATTTCCCTCCATACCAGCCCACAAAGCCACTTAAATTCTAGGGGAGATATTAGTACTTAATAGCATGTAGACATTTTAATATGAAATCATTTAACAGGCTCCAGTAAAAACAAGGCCACAAATTGGTTTCTGTTATGTTTGGGTGGATGGGCCCTTCTGACATCATCAGTAACGCACATTTTAAAGGGTGTTTAAAAGCTTACAGTACATTTTATAACACAAGGCAGAGCTACATGTAAAATGTAGGACCAAATTCCTTCAGTAATGTCGAACATTTTCCAGCTGACTCTTACAACGCAAACACTGAATGCACAGAAATTTTGTTTACATCCCAACGTAACCTCAACCTCCCCCCCACTCTTTCAGATAAAGAGACTTCGTTTTCACACATCGATTTTATAACGTGCTGCTTCTTAAGATAATTATTCATGTCAACACACACGTGGTCATATTATAAACAATGAGGAAAAATACTTAAGTGAGCGAGGGCTACTCTGAACAAGTGTTACATATTAAATTTATGAGGTGTTTCAGTGTAAATGCATTGTTTTGAAGTATCCACTTATGGGGTATGATTTGCTTATTTGAAATGAAAACCATAAGTGGTAAAACCTTTTTATTCCACATCCGATAAAGGGATTAAATGTTATTTGTTTCAGCCCCCACATCTTAAAACTTCCAACAAATTTTTATGTAACTAGTTTTGTGTTAAAATTCTGGGAGCAATGCAACAGAGTTTTGTAAATGCTCCCATAGATCTTTAGGCTGATTGTATCATTCTGCAAAAATGTATTAAAAATGTAATTGTTAAATAATACATTAGTTGGTTAATCAATAATGCCTTAATTTTCATTCCATTAAATTTCTATATTTCTATTATAATATATATATATATATATATATATATATATATATATATACAGTCCTTATAGCAAAATTATTGTTTACTTTGAAGATCGTATGTTCTCCTGCAAACTGAATGTTAGCAAGTACTTGTGTTCACTTTATAGACAAAAAAGTGTAGCGCTAAAATATGTGAGAAATAAACAATATAATACTGCAAAGCATCATATGTGGCATGAGATAATAAATATATTACATGAAGCAACACATAAAACTAATCACCAAGTGTCCAAAGTTGTTAGCAAGTACTTGTGTTCACTTTAGGCTGGGTTCACACCTATGCGAATTGGTTGCCACTTAAACCGCATCCAATTCGCATAACATTATAAAATACATTGTTTTCAATGAGGCTGGTTCACATATGTGCGATGCATTTGCACTGCGCATTGCCAATAAAACGTGTGCGTTTTCTAGGCATTGCGGTGCGGCTCAGATGCAAATTCAGACCCATTATCTTCTATGGGTACGCATCTGAATCGCACATGTGTTCATTTCTCTTCAGGATTTCTCTCATTCAGCTCGAAACACTTCCCCCCTCCCCCTCCCCCTCTCCTAGGTCTCCAAATTCACATATAAAACCGGAGCTAATCTGCTAATCTGCTAATCTAACAGTTGTCTTATCTCTCTGCAGAGATAAAAATTTGCACCGCACAAGTGTGAATCCGGGCTCAAATAGCCAATCTCATGCAAGGGAAAGTAAAAATCAGGGATATACAGTGCCTTGAAAAAGTATTCATACCCCTTGAGCTTTTTCAAATTTTATGTAAGAGCCAAAAACATAAATGTATTTTATTGGGATTTTATGTGGTAGACCAACACAAAGTGGCACATAATTGTGAAGTGGAAGAAAAATGATAAATGGTTTCAAAATGTTTTACAAATAAATACGTGAAACGTTTGTATTCAGCCCCCCTGAATTAATACTTTGTAGAACCACATTTTGTTGCAATTACAGTTGAAAGTCTTTTTGGGTATGTATCAGTGACGGTCGGTGCTCAAAATCTTTGGGGGGGGGGGCACAAAAAAACTGAAAAATACTGAAAAAAAAATCAATTGAAGCCAATGTGCAATTAAACGCAGCCACTGTGCCCATCAATTGCAGCCACTGTGCCCATCAATTGCAGTCACTGTGCCCTTTAAAGGCTGCCACTGTGCCATCAAATGCTGCCACTGTGCCCATTAAATGCTGCCACTCTGCCATCAGATGCTTATGGACACAACGCCACTGGTATGTATCTACCAGCTTTGCACATCTAGAGAGGGAAAATGTTGCACATTCTTCTTTGCAAAATAGCTCAAGCTGTCAGTTTGGATGGAGGGCATTTGCAAACAGCAATTTTCAAGTCTTTCAAGTCACAGGTTCTCAATTGAATTTAGGTATGGACTTTGACTGGGCCATTCTAACACATGAACCCATTTAATTGTAGCTCTGGCTGTATGTTTAGGGTCATTGTCCTGCTGGAAGGTGAACCTTCATCCCAGTCTCAAATCTTTTCTCAAATCAGACTCTAAAGCCCCATACACACTATCAGTTTTCCTGCAGGTTTTTCTCTTCAGATTTTCCAAAACCATGTAGCGGAAGGGCCGGCCTGACTGCATACAAATTGAAACTCTTGAGGTTTGACCTCATATTAGATGGTTTTGGTAAACCCGAAGAGAAAAACCTGAAGGAAAACTCAGGCCGTGTACACACGGCAGAGAACCTCGATGGGCAGAACACATCGTTCCGCCCGTCGAGGTTCCCTGCCGGCCGTCGAAATCGGCGACCCGCCCCTCGGGAATGGCAACCAGCCATTCTTCCAGGCGGGCCGTTGAGCAAATAGAGAGCGTGCTCTCTATTTCTGCTCGACGGGCTTCCCGACGGGAAGCTCGCCGAGAGTGTACACACGGCCGAGGTCCTCGCTGGAATGCAGCTTCCAGCGAGGTTCTCGCTGGTTTCCAGCGAGAACCTCGGACGTGTGTACACGGCCTCATAGTGTGTATGGGGCTTTACAGGTTTTCTTGCCCTGTATTTGGCTTTATCCATCTTCCCATCAACTATGACCAGCTTCCCTGTCCCTGCTGAAGAAAAGCATCTCCACAACATGATGCTGCCTCCACCACGGTTATACAATTACAGTATGTGACATTTTGTGTTGTTCTATCACATAAAAGCCCAATAAAATACATTTACATTTTTTGTTGTAACATGACAAAATGTGGAACATTTTAAGGGGTATGCACTATATACTTTCCAAAAAATAGCATTCACTTTTATAAGTAAACAACCTCTATTATTTTAGTACACTGATTGTAATGTAAGATTTGCAGTTATGATGGATCTTTAGATAGTAGAAGACTGTAACAAAATGGCCTGTGATACCCAGAGACTTTTGAAGGATGTGGGGTACTCCTGTGCCAGCTTCACCAATGACTCTTGGGTCTAGTGTCATCCTATGTCCGATAGGGGCATAGGATGACTGAGAAATGATATCTCGGATTACATGAGATGGGACAGTAACGATAATTCATGTATTGCAGGATATCTTGAAATATTACAAGTTGTTTATTCTGACCCCAACAGGTCAATAGCCCATCTAGCCTACCAAGGTCTTAGGCATTTAGTAGATCTCAAGTACTTCAAGTTCTTGTGATCTGTAAAGATCATAATTGGGTGACTACCACCCTCCAGCAGATACCTCCATTCCTCCAAGGCTACTTTAATTGCCAGAAGCTCCCAATCACCCAAGTCATATTTCCTTTAAGCCTGGTTTAGTCTCTTCAAACAAACGGCTACTGGGTGAAGCAGTGCCTTTGGACCCTAACATTAACCACTAGAGGTCCGCGCTATTGACAGAATACGTCAACAGCGCGGACCTGAGGCGCCGGGGTCACGTCTTTGGACGTGCTCTTTTTTTGTTTATAACGCAAAAAATAAAAACCGCACGGGCGATCAAATACCACCAAAAGAAAGCTCTATTTGTGGGGAAAAAAAGAACGCTAATTTTGTTTGGGAGCCACGTCGCACGACCGCCCAATTGTCAGTTAAAGCGACGCAGTGCCGGAAGCTGAAATTTCGCCTGGGCACGAAGGGGGTTTATGTGCCCAGTAAGCAAGTGGTTAAGAGAGCACTGCTCCAGTTGCTGCTTCGGAGGCGTCTCAAGAATCAAAGGGAGTGCTGGGTCTGAGTGTTATAACACAGGGGCAGAGTTAAATAGGGCTTTCAGCTGTTCAAAGGCTGCTTGGGATTCTTGATTCCAAATAAAGCTTGTATGTGAGCGAGTGAGCTGAGCAATCACCTTGAAACCCTTGATAAACGTCCGGGAAAAGTTAGCAAAGCCTATGAATCTTTACACTCCCTATTTGTCCAAAGGTACGGGCCATTCCATAATTACTGAGACCTTCTGAGGATCCATAGAAATTCCCTCGGTAGAGATTATGAGTCCCAAGAACTGAATGGATTGTTTCTTGAACTCGCATGTTTCTGCTTTGGCGTACAAGCTATGAGTTCGTAGCACCTTTTTTACATGGTCTCGATGGAGCTTGAGCGAGGCTGAGAAGATCAGTATGTCATCCAGATAGACAATGAGGAAAAGGTGGAGGTACTCTTGGAAGATGTTGTTCACAAAGTGCTGGAACGTTGCAGGAGTATTACAAAGCCCGAAGGGCATCACAAGGTATTCAAAATGATCAACGCGTGTTCATCTTCCATTCGTCCCCTTTCCTTATGCGGACTAGGTTGTAGGCACTTCTTAAGTCCAAATTCATAAAATACGCGGGCTGCTAGAGGGAGTGATACTTTTTCTCAACAAAGAAGACACCTGCCCTGGCTGGCGAGAAAGAGGGACGGATCAATCCCTTACCTAAGTTATCATCAATGTACTGTGGGAGGGCTTCAAGCTCAGAGAGTGGAAAGATGTGCCCAAAAGGTATATCTGCTCCAGGAAGTAATTCAATCGGACAATCATAGGATTGGCGAGGGGCTTTTGTTGAAAACATCTAGGAAATCACAATAAACTGGTGGGAGAGCAAGACTGGTATCTGTTGAGAGCTGGATGGACAAACACACGGGAGAATAATAATGCATGTGGGTGCCACAGTGTTGTTCACAGTAGCTAGATGAGAAAGTGATTTCTCCCTTGGACCAGTCAAGTTGGGGGTTGTGGGTCAGGGTATTCCTGGGATGGCTGGTAATATGGAAGACCTGATGACATCGAACCAGAGGAGTTCTTGGTGACCTGTATCTGTTGTTGCTAAGATAGGAATGGTCTCCTGTGTAACAGGTCCTGAGCTGGGACTGGTGCCAATCCGCTAAGTGTATATCAAGTATATGCTCCTTGGTTTTGAGAGGAATATCCAAGTCTTTTGCAAGATTAATGTCTATGAAGCAACTGCAGGCCCCAAAGTCAAGTCCCTTTCCAGCCACCTGCAATAAGATGGGAAGAACAATGTGGGTGAATTGAGTTCCAGACAACTGGATATATGAAGGGAATGGTTGACAGGGCTTACTTGGTCGCCAGGAAACATGTTGGCCAAATGTTGGAGTGGAGTTCTTCTTAACCACTTACCTACTGTGCACCTAGACCCCCTTCCTGCCCAGACAAAATATAAGCTTCCCGCACTGCGTCGATTTAACTGACAATTGCGCGGTCGTGCGACGTGGCTCCCAAACAAAATTGGCGTCCTTTTTTTCCCACAAATAGAGCTTTCTTTTTTGATTATTTGATCACCTCTGCGGTTTTTATTTTTTGCGCTATAAACAAAAATAGAGCGTCAATTTTTAAAAAAATGCAATATTTTTTCCTTTTTGCTATAATAAATAACCCCAAAAAATATATAAAAATTTTTTTTTCCCTCAGTTTAGGCCGATACGTATTCTTCTACATATTTTTGGTAAAAAAAAAATGCAATAAGCATTTATCGATTGGTTTGCGCAAAATTTATAGCGTTTACAAAATAGGGGATAGTTTATGGCATTTTTTTTTTTTTTTTTTTTTTTACTATTAATGGCGGCGATCTGCGATTTTTTTATTGGGACTGCGACGTTATGGCGGACATTTCGGACACTTTTCTGACATTTTTGGGACCATTTACATTTATACAGTGAAAAATGCTATAAATATGCATTGATTACTGTATAAATGTGACTGGCAGTGAAGGGGTTAACCACTAGGGGGCGGGGAAGGGGTTAAATGTGTGTCCTATGAGTGTTCTAACTGTAGGGGAGGGGGGGTGACTGGGGGAGGTGACCGATTGTGTCCCTATGTACAAGGAACACAATCTGTCACCTCTCTCCCTGACAGGGACGTGCAGCTCTGTGTTTACATACAGAGCTGCACGTCCCAGCTCACTTACAGAGCAATCGCGTGTGCCCGGCGGCGATCGTTGCCGCCGGGCACTCGCACGGGATCCCCGCGGAGCGGCGGGTGCGCGCGCGCGCCCGCCCGCGGCTTTAAAGGGACATCACGTCATATGACGTGATGTCAGAACAATGGAGTCCTCCGCCCGCCGTCATATGACGGTGGGCGGTGGACAAGTGGTTAATATCCATACCAGACCCAAAGGACCTGGCATGGACTGAGTGGGACCCAAGCCAATTTTTTTCATTAATTTTTATCTAAATTGCCAGGTGCCGGCAATACATTACAGCCGCAAGCATTTTTTAAATTAGATTTGTTCCTTTAGAAATGTCATTTTGCTGTGGCATTGTAAAACACATCACACAGATGTGGCACTTTACAGGCAGACTATGGGGACCCCCCCAGGCACGATATTTAAATAAAAAGAGGAATTTAATGTATTTTTAAGGTGCAGAATAAGGTCCAGTGATCTTAGAATATTGTACAAAAAGTTTTATTTATGGACAAAATAAAAAATTGTTAAAAAACAATTAGCAAGTACGTTTCAGTGTAATTTCATGGATACAGCACTGTAGAATGGAGTGCCCAACATGTTTCGCTCATATTTCAGGCTCCTTCAGGGGATGCTGTCCATTAGAGGTACAAGCCTTCTATTGTGAAAAAATATATACATATAGCAGCCCACAAATTTTACACTCGCCTACTCGCAATTTGCGAGTTGAAAATGAGGGCTGTTGAGGAGCTGGGCTGCCAGGGAGAGGGGGGGTGAGCACCGCCGGCGGGCGGGGTTAATCGGGATATGTTCTTTCAGCGCAATGTGGAAGAGAGCATATAGGGAGAGGAAAGCCGCAGAATCTCAGAGCGGTAAAACACGCTATAACAGCTGACATTGTCTCCGCTCTGCTCACTCTCACACTGCCCCGCCTCCTCCTGACCCCGCGCTTGTAATAGACAGAAAGCGGGACAAATTCTGGGATGTATTCTGTCTCACAGGTGCGGGGTCAGGAGGAGATGGGGCTGTGTGAGAGTGAGCAGAGCGGAGACAATGTCAGCTGTTATAGTGTGTTTTACCGCTCTGCGATTCCGCGGCTTTCCTTTTCCTATATGCTCTCTTCCACAGGGGCGATCACGCTGGGAGAATGACTCCCGTGGCTCTAATATTTCTCCAGTCATGCCCTCTCACTTCCTCCACCCTGGCAAGGCTGCAATTTGGGGCATAGTGAGGCTGTATTTTGTCAGGTCACGCTTTAATGGTGGGCACAGGTCATGCTGAAATAATGGGCACAGGTCAAGCTGCAATGATGGACACATGTCACGCTGAAATGATGGGCACAAGTCACGCTGCATTGATGGGCACAGATGAGCCTGCATTGAGGGGAACTGATAAAGTTGTTGTTAATATTTATTTTTGTAATGTAATGTAATTCTGCATAAAACATTTAAGTGTAATTTCATGAGATAATTTATGAGGGCGTGATTAGGGGCACGGTCAGGTAGGGCAACTGGTGGCGAGTTACCCTTGAGGCCTGGCTAGTAGGTCCAGGGCCGATCCTACACGGGGTGCAGTGGGTGCCCCGCACCCAGCGCTGTCATCCGCGAGGCGCCGAGCGAGCCGCCGAAACATTTTTTAATTTTTTTTTAATCCGAGCCGCCGAGCCGCCGAAGCAATCAGAGACCCGAGCGGGATGTGACGACGTGACGTCACACGGCCGCTCGGCTCCACCCACCGTGACCTCTGCCACTGCCATCTTCAGACAGCGTGGGGGAGCGAGCGCCGAGCAGAGCATACACAACAGACACTAATACAGCTGCGCTGCCGCCTGATCCAGCTGAGATTGAGCGCCTCTGCCACAGCCTGCCATGTACTAATGGGGGGTTGTCCTGGGGGGGGTCTGTACTAATGGGGGGTTGTCCTGGGGGGGTCTGTTCTAATGGGGGGTTATCCTGGGGGAGTATGTACTAAAGGGGGGTTTGTCCTGGGTGGGTCTGTACTAAAGGGGGGTTTGTCCTGGGTGGGTCTGTACTAATGGGGGGTTTGTCCTGGGGGTGTCTGTACTAATGGGGGGGTTTGTCCTGGGGATGTCTGTACTAATGGGGGGGTTTGTCCTGGGGGAGTCTGTACTAATGGGGGGGTATGTACTAATGGGGGGTTGTCCTAGGTGGGTCTGTACTAATGGGGGGTTGTCCTTGGGGGGGTCTGTACTAATGTGGGGGGGTTGTCCTGGGGGAGTCTGTACTAATAGGGGGGTTATCCTGGGTGGGTCTGTACTAATGGGGGGTTTGTCCTGGGGGGGGTCTGTACTAATGGGGGGTTTGTCCTGGGGGAGCCTGTACTAATGGGGGGTTTGTCCTGGGGGAGTCTGTACTAATGGGGGGGTTGTCCAGGGGGGGTATGTACTAATGGGGGGTTGTCCTAGGTGGGTCTGTACTAATGGGGGGTTGTCCTGGGTGGGTCTGTACTAATGGGGGGTTTGTCCTGGGGGTGTCTATACTAATGGGGGGTTGTCCTGGGGGGGTCTGTACTAATAGGGGGGTTGTCCTGGGGGGAGTCTGTACTAATAGGGGGTTATCCTGGGGGAGTCTCTACTAAAGGGGGGTTTGTCCTGGGGGGGTATGTACTAATGGGGGGTTATCCTGGGGGAGTCTCTACTAAAGGGGGTTTGTCCTGGGGGGTATGTACTAATGGGGGGTTGTCCTGGGTGGGTCTGTACTAATGGGGGGTTGTCCTAGGTGGGTCTGTACTAATGGGGGGTTGTCCTGGGTGGGTCTGTACTTAAGGGGGTTGTCCTGGGGGAGTCTGTACTAATGGGGGGTTGTCCTAGGTGGGTCTGTACTAATGGGGGGTTGCCCTGAGTGGGTCTGTACTAATGGGGGGTTGTCCTGGGTGGGTCTGTACTAATGGGGGGTTGTCCTGGGTGGGTCTGTACTAATGGGGGGTTATCCTGGGGTAGTCTGTACTAATGGGGGGTTGTCCTAGGTGGGTCTGTACTTAAGGGGGTTGTCCTGGGGGAGTCTGTACTAATGGGGGGTTGTCCTAGGTGGGTCTGTACTAATGGGGGGTTGTCCTGGGTGGGTCTGTACTAATGGGGGGTTGTCCTGGGTGGGTCTGTACTAATGGGGGGTTGTCCTTGGTGGGTCTGTACTAATGGGGGGTTGTCCTGGGTGGGTCTGTACTAATGGGGGGTTGTCCTGGGTGGGTCTGTACTAATGGGGGGTTGTCCTGGGGGAGTCTGTACTAATGGGGGGGTTGTTCTGGGTGGGTCTGTACTTAAGGGGGTTGTCCTGGGGGAGTCTGTACTAATGGGGGGGTTGTCCTGGGGGGGTATGTACTAATGGGGGGTTGTCCTAGGTGGGTCTGTACTAATGGGGGGTTGTCCTGGGTGGGTCTGTACTAATGGGGGGTTTGTCCTGGAGGTGTCTGTACTAATGGGGGGTTTGTCCTGGGGGAGTCTGTATTAATGGGGGGTTGTTTTGGGGGAGTCTTTACTAATGGGGGGTTGTCCTGGGGGGGTCTGTACTAATGGGGGGTTGTCCTGGGGGAGTCTGTACTAATGGAGGGTTGTCCTGGGTGGGTCTGTACTAATGGGGGGTTGTCCTGGGGGAGTCTGTACTAATAGGGGGTTGTCCTTGGGTGGGTCTGTACTAATGGGGGGTTGTCCTTGGTGGGTCTGTACTAATGGGGGGTTATCCTGGGGGAGTCTGTACTAATGGGGGGTTGTCCTGGGTGGGTCTGTACTAATGGCGGGTTTTTCCTGGGTGGGTCTGTACTTAAGGGGGTTGTCCTGGGGGAGTCTGTACTAATGGGGGGGGGGTTGTCCTGGGGGGGTATGTACTAATGGGGGGTTGTCCTGGGTGGGTCTGTACTAATGGGGGGGTTATCCTGGGGGAGTCTGTACTAATGGGGGGGTGGTCTTGGGGGAGTCTGTACTAATGGCGGGTTTTTCCTGGGTGGGTCTGTACTTAAGGGGGTTGTCCTGGGGGAGTCTGTACTAATGGGGGGACTCCAGGACTCCAGAGGGAGAGGACAGTGCTGAGAGAGAACCCCGCTGCCGTGCGCCACCAGATGGAAAGCCACACAGCCTAGTGCCATCCCTGGTGGAGAAAGGAATGGAGTCATTGCCAGAATACAGATCTGGGCTGTACCCAGTGGAGTATCCAGTGGAGTATCCATGGGCAATTAAGAGTGAGCTGACTCCTGATCAGAGGAACTGTTGTTGTTGGTCAGGTGAGAGCCAATCGGCCATTATCTACTTATGGCAATAGGAACTGCAATCTCTGACCATCTCCTGTATTATATCTGCAGTCTCTGACTGTCTCCTGTATTATTTCTCCAGTCCCTGACTGTCTCCTGTAATATAAACTCAAAAGAGTGCTAATGTGGCCCTTCCTTCAGTTATCTAGCACAGCCCAGCGCTCAGGAATAAACTATTGAGTTCAATTGGCAACAGATAATCTAGATAAATCACTTGTAGCAGCCACTTAAAATAAGACAATATTAAAATGAAGCAGTAAAACAAAAAAACTTTTCTAAAACATAAAGTCCCAGAGGTTTTTAAAAGTAAACTGCAGCAGCGCCACTTCCAAACAAAAGTCTGGAATCCTTCTATATATCAGTCAAGCACATAGGAAATCAGATGATGGTGCAAATTAATCCAATACACAGAGTCAGTCCTTCAATCAGTGCTCCTTTCACCAAAGGGGGTGATCTGTTCACCACGTGGGGGGTAAAAACTCCCCTTTTGGGGATGCACTCACCACAAGTCAGGAAATGCTGAGCATGGAATCTAAACTGTGTATCTTCTAGGGAAATGCACTTTTCCACCGGTCAGCCAGTATCAGGTGTTCAATCAAATATCAGCCCATATAATGGAAAAAAACTCATATAGTGTAATAAAGTTTTAAAAGTTTATTGAGCACCCAACCAACCCTTTAAAAATATGCGTACCATAAAAATGATAAAAACAAGCATATAATGATTAGTACTGTGCCTGTATGCCTTTCCTGGAACGACAGTAAGGTAGTTTGAAATACACTTCTCTCCTGTTCCTGATCCTGGGGGCGTACAGTCTGTTGGGTCAATGGATAAGCGTCACGCCCTGACGCGTTTCGTCATTGGTTGACTTCTTCTGAGGGCGTGACTGTGCTTACCATTGACCAATTATATAGGGACCATCGTGTAGCGCATATTATGCGCTCATTGGTCGAATCCAGTCACATGAGCGCGAGCACAGAGCATTTCCGGTTTTTCCTTTGGGCGGAAATGCGCAATGCGCTCCAAATCACACATGCGCAGATGGATCTAATGCTGTCCAAGGACAGAGTGCTTCCGCGTTCCGGGTACAGACCGCGGTGGAACGCAAGCTGAATATCATGGAGCGCGGAAGTCACATTGATTGGTCAGATACAGTCACATGGGCCCGAATGCTCGCGCTCACGTGAGATTAGTTATCCAATCTCATTCAAGTCATTGAGCAGCACGGTTTCTGGCAATCATGTCTTATTAGAATGCCTGACTAAGGGAAATACCCACATCGCGGTGTGTGTTTAGAATGGCTAACACAGCAACACGATTTAAACGGGCAAAAGTCAATAGACTCAGGCTTATCATTCTTACAAAGTTGCATATACATATATTGAAACTTAAATACAAAATAAGATAAGATAAAATAAAATAAAATAAAATAAAATAAGATAAGATAAGATACCACCTGATTAAAGATACTCATTATAACATTACAATCTACACACATTAAAATATTTAAAATGTTAAAACATTAGCCCATATTGACGCTACTTTAAAACGTCAAAATATCTACGCCGACCGAGATTATAACAGTGCATTATTAACCCCCACAGCTCACAGCGGGGAGGGAATACTACATCTGTACACAGTATTAACATGTCTCAAGTATTTAGCTAATTTCAACATTATATAATATATAATACAGCTGTGCATGTTTGTCTGGTGTCTTATATAACACAAGTACTCCCCAGCATATCTGATTATACCGGTGTCAAAAAGGTTACAGATAAAAAAGCATAATTACTAGCTCCTGATATTAAGAACCCATTTTTTCATATGCAAAGGTACAATGCGAATACTCTGACAATGTAAAGGTGCATATATAAGACTAGTTAAAACTAAAAATTAGAAATTAGTGATGTCTTTTAAGATAGGCGGTTTATATATCTCTATAAGGGTACATGTGTATGGATAAATAAATAAATTAATTAAATTAATAAATAAATCAATTAATTATATTTAAATACATGGTAAGCCGCTTCCTTTTTAGGTTTTTCTTTCTAAGAATCACTGATAAAACAATTAATATCTAGTTCAATGTTGAGGCCTTTCGGGGTTAGAGCCTCAGTACAAAAGATCCATCTTGTTTCACGTTTGGAGAGTTCACGTACCCTATGCATACCCCTCCAATTGGATTCTAAGTGTTCTACACCCCAGAATAGAAGGCCTGACGGGTCCTGGTTATGTTTTAATTTAAAATGCCAGGACACATTATGGTCCTTATAGCCCAATCGGATATTCTTAATATGTTCCAAGATGCGTACTTTTAATTTTCTTTTTGTGCGTCCTATATAGAGAAGGTTGCAGGGGCACTTCAAGGCATATACCACATATTCAGTATTACAGGTTATATATTGTTGAATTTCAAATTCTTGAAGATTAGACGGAGATGTAAATTTGTCAATTCCTCTTGTCGGCTTCGATATCGCCTGGCAAGCTTTACATCTCCTACAGGAGAAAAAAACTTTTTTGTCCCAAAATGATTTGGGTTTTGTAGGCGGATCTAGGACTTTTTTTACTATTCGATCTCCATAGTTTGGCGCTTTCTTGTAAATAAACTGTGGAGCTTGGGGGAGTACACTCCCCAATTTCTTGTCAAGTAATAATATATGCCAATGTTTACCAAATATCGCTTCAACTTCCTTATACTGGGCATGGTATTGTGAAAGAAACCCCCATTCTTTGTTATTTGTAGTGTTGGCTTCAAGAATGGGTTTAATATGTCTACACTCTCTGACCATCTCCTGTACTATGATTGCAGTCTCTGACCATTGCTTGTATCATGTCTACAGTCTGACCATCTCCTGTACTATGTTTTGGGGCACTTTCTAACAGTATCAGAGAGGTTCCCCTCCAGGTCTCATTAGTGTACACTCTTCCAGTATTTTCTTTATTGTTAAAAGATCATGGGAGGATCCCAGGGCAACAAAGACTTCTTAGAGGAGCATCTCTGTGTTTGAGTCATTGCCATAGAAAAATTTGTAAAGGGGAGGAGTTGGTAAGATGACCACGCCCCTTTGTGGGGGCGCCAGAAATATTTCTGCACCCAGGCGCCTGTGACCCTAGGATCGGCCCTGAGTAGGTCAGGACTTGAAATTTTAAACCCTGCATATAGTAATCACATCAAAATCTATTTAAAATTACATAATGCATATGCACATTCCTTTATTCACTAAAGGAAAAGGAGGTAACAGGATCATTCAAACAACTATGTAATGATTTCTACAAAAAAGGTTTGTAACTTAGCATTTCATTTAGCCCAAGGTAAGCTGTGGCTTTTAAAGAGTAAATCCAACATGATTCTAGTTGGAAAAGTTTTTGATCATTGCTTCCTCCTCTAACATCAGTAGGGATATGTTCCAATGCCATACATTTTATAGTATGCACTATGAAGCCATGAAATAAACCAGCCCTCAAAATTTCCACTCGCCTACTAGCATTTGGCGAGTGGATTTAGGCTGGGGGCGAGTAATGCCAGGGCTGCATGACCAATCTCCCTCCAATCTGTGCCTACACTTAGAGTCCCGATGAGATTGGCGGCCGAAGAGGAAAGGTGCATGCTCTGGAAAAGTAGTCTGGTGAGCCGCGCACAGGCAGAGCAGTACACAGGTGCTCTCCTTACAATTCTCATTAAGCCATGAGACTTAACAGTATGACCTCTCTGAGCCTGCCCCCCTCCCCCGACCAATGTGCCTGGAGAGCAGAAAGTAATGAGTGAGGTGAAGGATTGCGAAAAATTACCACTCCGGTTCAGCACTCACTGAAAGTTGCCCTGACATGAGAGCACCAGCCTTCCAGTTTGTGCAGATTTCTTCTCCTTGTGCTCTATGTAAGTGTCCAACAGTTCAGCCTGAGCACTGAACAGACTGTTCTCAATGTGTGCTGTGCAGTGTCAGTGTGCGCTGTGCTATGGTGTCAATGCCTGTGCAGTTGTGTGGATCTCAGCGCTGGATTGTACTCCCTCCCGCTGTGCTGCAGCTCCTCTCCTCTCTGCCAGCCTGAATAAAAGGGAGAAGTGGGGACATGCAAGTGTGGAGCCACACACACAGGCTCCTGATGATGAGATGAATGAAAGAGAGAGAGAGAGAGAGAGGATGGATGTGAGTTGCAGAGGAGACAGCAAAAGAATGGGGAAGAGACCCAGTTCTAGTGCCCTGTCCCTCTGCTCTGACCCCAGTGCCCTGTCCCTCTGGACTGACCCCAGTGCCCTGTCCCTCTGGTCTGACCCCAGTGCCAGACCCCAGTGCCCTGTCCCATTTTGTTAAAGTTAGTGTTGGTAATATTTAATTTTGTAACTTGATTCTGCATAAAACATATAACAGTGTCATTCCATAAGATAATCTACGAGGGCGTGTTTACGAGTGCAATTAGGCGCAGGGCAGTGTATGAACTAGGTGGGGCAACTGGTGGCGAGTATGTCTTGAGGCCTGGCTAGTAGCTCAGAACTTGAAATTTTGAGCCCTGGAATAAACAAACATGGCGACTTATTGGAGTTTCCATTTAGAAAAATTTGATAAGAGATACGTGATCATTGATTCTCTTGAAAAAGGGACGTTTAGTTTTTTCAACATAAAAACAGTTACAAGTGCATTTCATCAGATACACAATACCAGGTATTTGACATGTGACTCTATGTGTAATCCTATGAATTTGACCATTAAGTAATTCTACCTCATTGTTATTTAGTAGGGATGAGCCGAACATCATCTCCGTTCGGTTCGCACCAGAACCTTCGAATGGACCGAACGTTTGCTCGAACATTTAGAACCCCATTGATGTCTATGGGACTCGAACGTTCAAATTCAAAAGTGCTAATTTTAAAGCCTAATATGCAAGTTATTTTTCGTAAAACGTCTTTGAGAACCTGGGTCTTTCCCCAGGGTACATGTATCAATGGAAAAAAGTTTTAAAAATGGTCGTTTTTTTTCAGGACTCCTGAAAAAACTACAGTTTTTAAAACTTTTTTTCCATTGATACATGTTCCCTCGGGCAAGACCCGGGTTCTCAAGGACGTTTTCACAGGCATACTACAGACATCCAGCGAGTACAATATTTAAAGTCATTTTTCCTGTTTTTATTTTTTATTTCAGCATCATTAACTGCTTGCCGACCTGCCGTCGTCATTTTACTGCGGCAGGTCGTCTCTCCTGGGCGAGAACCCGTAGCTCTACGTCGGCTCTTTTTGTGGCCACTAGGTGGCACGCGCGCATACAATGTATGAACAAAAGATCAGTGGTTTCCCCTAGTGAGTACATCCCCCCATACAGTTAGAACACACCCAGGAACATACTTAACCCCTTCCCCGCCCCCTAGTGTTAACCCCTTCACTTCCAGCAATATGGTCCGGGAGTTAAGTGGTTAAAATCACTGCCCCTGAATCAGGAGCAGTGATTTTAATGATGATTAAATAAAAAAAAAAAAAAATGAAAAATTACTTTAAATATTGTACCTGCTGGGTGTCTATAGTATGCCTGTGAAAACGTATTTAAATAGCACAATCACCTGCCTGCCAGTAAATTAGGAAGAACTGATCTAGCTAAACTATACAGTGTATAAATATATGTACAACACCTGGGATGTATATATATCCTCTACACATTGTAACATTAACTGACTAGCCTGTCTGCCTACCTGCTTTATCTACCTGCAAAAAATGACACTCTCTCTGTCTCTCTCTGTTCTCTCTAACCACTGCCGCAACACACTACATAAGGCCGACCTGCAGGCGGCCTTTTATAGTGTGGGGCGTGTACTAAACCCCCCTGGCTTTGGCCAATTACGGCTCTCTGTACTGACGGCACTGTGATTGGCCAAGCATGCGGATCATAGTGCATGCTTGGCCAATCATAAGCCAGCAATGCCACAGTGAATTATGGGCCGTGGCACGTCACTCTAATTTGGCGCAAACTACCCCTTTTGTTCGTATTTTGACGAACGATCGAGCATACGATGTTCGTGTCGAACATGAGTTCGACTCGAATACGAAGCTCATCCCTACTATTTAGCATAAATCGACAATGGTCACACTTTCTACATGAAAATAAGCCAAAGGGTAGGGTAGATGGTAGCAATGTTTTATAATGTTAATAGATCTAAAAAGTTAGTTAACCACCTCAATACTGGGCACTTTCATGATTAAGCACTAATTTGGAGTGCTGTTGTTCCCGTGTTCTGCTTGTTTTTTAGTGCATTTTTATCCATTTTTTAACATTAAAGACAACCTTATGTTTTTGGAGTGCGGCTGTCTATCCCTTCTTTCTTCTCATCAATTGCTTCGTTGCATTGCCGGAACCCTTGATTTCCTGAGCCATTGCTGATTCTTCAACACACCTGGATCGGTTACACCCTTCCTTCGACTGGGCACTTTCACCCCCTTCCTGTCCAAGCCATTTTTCAGCTTTCAGCGCTGTCACAATTTGAATGACAATTGCGCAGTCATGCAACACTTTACCCAAAATAAACATTTTCCCCATAAATAGAGCTTTCTTTTGGTGGTATTTGACCACCACTGTGGTTTTTATTTTTTTTGCTATAAACAAAAGAAGAGAGACAATTTAAAAAAAAAAACAATATTTTTTACTTTTTGTTATAATAAATATCCCCAAAAATTTACAAAATATATATATATAAAAAAAAAATGTTTTCCTCAGTTTGGCCGATACGTAATCTTCCACATATTTTGGGTAAAAAAAAATTGCAATAAGCGTATATTGATTGGTTTGCGCAAAAGTTATAGCGGCTACAAAATAGGGGATATATTTATAGCATTTTTATTTTTTTTACTAGTAGTGGCGGCGATCAGTGATTTTTATCATGACTGCCATATTGCGGCGGATACACAGGACACTTTTGACACTATTTTGGGACCATTCACATTTATACAGTGAACAGTGCTATAAATATGCACTGATTACTGTGTAAATGTGACTGGCAGGGAAAGAGTTAACCACTAGGGGGCGATCAAGGGGTTAAATGTGTACCCTAGTGAATGATTCTAACTGTAGGGGAAGCGGACTGACTGGAGGAGGTGACCAATCCGTGTCCCTATGTGCAAGGGACACAGCATCGGTCTCCTCTCCCTGACAGGAGGAGGAGAGGAGAGATTGGAAAACTCTACCTACATTTGGTAAGTGAATTACCTTTATGGGATCTCCAGACATGCAGATAGTTGAAGACAATTGTTTTTGGAAACATTAATTTATACAGAGTTCTTAAAGTGAACTTTTTTAATCTCCTGTCTTACTGCAGTTACAGTCTAAGCGGATTGTGCATCTTTTTTAAATAACTCTTTATCACTATTAATGTTTGAATATTAATTCTCATTTTTATTTTTACATATTTTTTCAATACAATATATTTATTTACTGATTATAGTAGCAGCTTTTATCATTTCATTTATTCCCATGAGCGCTGAGGGAGAGATATTAACCGCTTAATATATTTCTCATTTTTTGTCTAATGTTTTATAATGCCTTTTGACCAAACGGTCCGTTAAATATTTTGCTTGTCTGTAAGTAATTTGTGGTTGTTTTTCCACATATTTACTTGCTATGGGATTGGCCAACAGCAATGGCCAATATTTGTTTTTAAACTGTCCACTCTCTAGTTGCCTTGGTACCTCTTCCTTGCTCCCTGTCCTAAACCTGTTATCTTGGATCCTGACCTGATACCTGACCTGATACCTGAACCATGTGCCTTGTACACGAACCTGTTCCTCCTGTGACCCTGTTTCCTTTACCTTAACCCTGCAGCCTGACATATATTTTAAGAATACCATTTGTCAATTTGTTTATCTACCTACTGCATTAAGTTTAGTCTCATATTGATAACACAATAGAGACATAGGCCCGGATTCACAGAGCACTTACGCCGACGTATAACAAGTTACGCTGGCGTAAGTGCAAATGTGCGCCGTCGTATCTGTGCGCCAGACCCACAAACAGAGATACGCCTAAAATCAGGCTACACTCCGCCGATGTAACTTACTTACGCCGGCGTAGGGTGGGCATACATTTAGGCTGGGTGCATGGTGCCGCTCCCATTGATTAGCCATTCAAACATGCAAATTAGGTAAATACGGCGATTCACGAACGCTCGCTTAGCGCAGTGTGCGTAAGTTGTACGTCTGGAGTAAAGTTATTCCCCATAAAGGAGATGTAACTCAGCAACAGACATGCTCAGGTCTGCACCAGGGAACACAAGCCGGCGTATTTTACGTTGGACGTGTGTCTGGCTGGGCGTAGGTTACGCTAACAGCGTAAATTTAGATATGGGTCAAGCATGGGTTTGAGGCAAACCCAGCCTGTTCCCCATTCGTGGCAGAAAGTGACAAAATCGGCTATCCACACTATAACATGGTCAGATCATGCTCCCATCATGGTTAATATTGAGGATACGAGCAAAGTCCATCACGCACCACTATGGCGTAATAACACTTATCTCTTCTCTCATTCCCAATTCAAAGGGGAAATTCTGAATGAAATTGAGGAGTA
This sequence comes from Rana kukunoris, assembly GCA_029574335.1. Classification (NCBI taxonomy): domain Eukaryota; kingdom Metazoa; phylum Chordata; class Amphibia; order Anura; family Ranidae; genus Rana; species Rana kukunoris. The sequence goes on along the minus strand of CM056059.1, from coordinate 229,180,073 downwards.
CTTCATGTTTAATAAAACCAGCGATTGTAATCCTTCCATAGTTTGGTGTGCGCATAAGGCTTTCCCAAAAGTAGCCCTAATCCAAATAGCCGCTAGGGAAAAAAACACAAAGCATATCACAAGTTACTATCCAATCGCTTTGCTGAATTGGAGTCCAAACATAAATTACTATAACTAAAACTAACGACAACACACTACTAACCTGTCTTAATGTCTGCCATGAAGAACTACGACAAGCACTAAGACAGGACTATGATCTCTACTCCAAACGCCTTAAACCTTCCTACTACTCCCAGAGTAATAGAGCATGTAAATTATTAGCATCCCAACTTAAACAACGCCAAACTAATCTAACGATGATCAAACACCAAGCCAATGCTTTTAAAGATTTTTACTGCTCCTTATATAACCTCAACCAAGACCCGAACATGTACCAGCCTACTGTCAAGGAGATTGACACATTCTTGTGGAAGAATAACCTCCCCTCACTAGATATGCAATCACTTCAGCAATTAAACAGACCAATCACTTCTGATTTAAATCATTGCAGTGATTAAAGTATTACCAAAACACAAATCCCCTGGAGAAGATGGTTTCTCAGTCGAGTATTATCAAGCATTCACACCCCTTATTACCACCACACTCGTCGAAGTCTATAATGTAGCAGAAAACTTGGGCACATTTCCCAACTAAATGCTTCAAGCAATAATTGTAACTATACCAAAACCGTAAAAGATCCTTCAGGTACATTTGGGGTATCTGTCTCAAGTACTTACCAGATTTGGACTCAATGGTTTTGTTCACTCAGCAATAATGTTACTCTATTCCAACCCCACGGTCAAAGTATACACCTCAGTAATGTTATCTGACTCATTCCGTCTTTCAAATAGGATGTGTCAGGGATGTCCGCTCTCCCCAATAATCTTCAATCTTCACTCATCAAATTGGAAAAAAACATTCCCTTTACCTCAATGGCTCCTGGCTATAAAATACAACAGCGTGTACATTGGAGGCACCTGCCTGAAGTACTTACCAAATTTGGACTCAACGGTTATGTTCACTCAGCAATAATGTCACTTGGGGGTATCTGTCTCAAGTACCGTATATACTTGAGTATAAGCCAAGTACATTGGGGGTATCTGTCTCAAGTATCGTATACTGTATACTCGGGTATAAGCCAAGTTTTTCAGCACTTTTTTTGTGCTAAAAATGTCCCCCTCGGCTTATACTCGAGTCTGTCTGCATACCTGATGAACCCGTTATGCATTGCAGTCAGATGGCAGCCATCTATTCCAGTCAGTGTACAAAAGCCACACATTCTCCTTGTTCTCGTCCGTGATAGGGGAACACTCAGTTTCCCAGCAGAGACTGTGTTCAGTGTTCCGCCTATCATGGACATCCTTTCATCCTCGTCCCACGGACAAGGACGAGAGGATGTCCGTGATAGGTGGAACACTGAACACTGACTCACTGCTTGAAAACTGAGTGTTTCCCTATCAAGGACGAGAATGAGAAGGAGGTGCGACTTTTGTACCCTGACTGGAATTGATGGCCGCCATCTCACTGCAATGCATAACAGGCTCATCAGGTAAAGCACAGTGAGGCTACAATAGCACAGTAAAAAACAAGATCCCCAGTCTACCACTCAATGAGTTATAAAAACAGACAGCTTGCAAGAGGACATGGAATATGCTGACAGTTTATTAGCTATAAATCATAAAATGCCACTCCTGTGAGCAACCAAATAAGGAATGAGGAAGGAATGTAATCTTACGGTGGCACCAATTTAATTTATTTTTTTCCCCATTCCTTATTTGCTTGCTCAAAGACTATCTTGTTTGTTTATTACTGTTTCATCCATACTCTTCAGTTATGGTTTGTGTCCAGCTACACTGGGTGTTATTTCCACATTGCTGATAATGATCCCCAATTGCTTCCACACTTTTTTTTCCGTGTTTTTAGCACTGGTGACTTGTTGTCAGTTACTGCAATGGGCACAGTGAGGCTGCAAATGTGAATTGTTGACAGTAGCTGCTGCATTCTCATCCTAGGCTTAAACTTGAGTCAATAAGTTTTCCCATTTTGTTGTGGTAAAATTAGGTGCCTCAGCTTATTTGGGTCGGCTTATACTCGAGTATATAGGATACTTACCAAATTCAACGGTTTTATTCACTCGGCAATAATGTTACTCTATTTCAATCCCACGGCCAAAGTATGCACCTCGAGAATGTTATCTGACTCATTCCGTCTTGCAAACAGGATGCTTCAGTGATGTCCACTCTCCCCAATAATGTTTTCCCTAGTCATAGAACCACTGGCAGAACTAATAAGATCTAGCAAAAATGTGGAAGAAATTACACTAGGAACCAGGGATCACAACTTGCGACCTACCTTAGCCTTTAAAAGTATACAATGCACTTGAAGATTCCAAATGCACATCTGAATGCAAGTGATTATCAGTACGGGACCCCAGGTGTCACCCCAATCAGAGAACAGGAGTTTGGGGGTTCTCTACATCATATCACTTTAGCATAGAGTAGTGCATTAGGTCACTAAGGGGGCAACCCTTAGCATTAAAAAGTTGAAGCGAACATGTTCAATAACTTAGGGCATGGGCCCATAAACAAGTAAGAACTTATGTCAAGCATGTAGTAAATAGGAATTGTGAAGACAACTTATAGTTGAGTAAGAGAGGCAAATATAGCTCAGCTAATTTGAAAGTATATGTCCCTTTAAGATGTTCCTCAGCAAACAACCATAGACACAGCAATCAGTCCCAAGTAGTATGTTAATAGCTAGAAGCCATAGTTAGTAACAGCAATTGTTTTTAGGAGCAACATATGCAACAGATCTTTCTATAGCACTACAAGTGAAACAATTGCTACTTATCAGTTTGCAGGGCTTGAGTGTAGCAGCTAGGGATTCCAATTGCAGCCAGTCACTGTCTTTGTGCACGCCACTTGTGTGAGCCCCCTGGGGTGCGCAGCAAGGCGATTGGGGATGAGGCATATCAATCTGACACAGCTCATCTCTGATCAGGGTAAGGAGGAAAATGAAATTGGCTCTTTACCATGTGACTGGCGGTGTCCAATCACAGCTGGTCATAAATTACAACAAACTGCGGTAACTAGCTGTTACCGGGTTCTCCTCCTCACACACTAATCCTGTGTGATGAGAAGATTGTGGTAGTTACAAATTACAGTGTACAGCATGAAACAAAGTAATAAAAAGTACCTGTCACCAGCCCATCAGAGTACCTGAGTACCTGTCACCAGCCTATCAGAGTACCCGTGTACCTGTCTCCATCCCATTTAAGTACCTGTCACCAGCCCTTTAGAGTACCGGAGTACCTGTCACCAGGCCATGAGAGTACTCAAGTACCTGTCACCAGCTCACCAGAGTACCCAAGTACCTATCTGCAGCCTATCAAAGCACCCAAGTACCTGTCCCCAGCTCATTGGAGTACCCGAATACCTGTCTCAAGTCCATCAGAGTACCCGAGTACCTGTCTCCAGCCCATCAGAGTACTTGAGTACCTGTCTCCAGCCCATTAGAGTACCCGAGTACCTGTCTCCAGCCAAGAGTGCAGAGTACCTATCTGCAGCCCATCGTAGTATTTGAGTACCTATCTTCAGCCCAGACTACCTGAGTACTTGTCTTCAGCCCAGAGTACCTGAGTACCTATCTGCAGACCATCAGAGTACTCATGAACCTGTCTCCAGCCCAGAGTACCCGAGTACCTATCTTCAGCCTATCAGTACCTGAATAACTGTCTCCAGCCCATTAGACTAACCGAGTACCTATCTGCAACCCTTCAGAGTACCTGAGTACCTGTCACCAGCCCATCAAAGTACCCGAGTACCTGTCTGCAGCCCAAGACTCATGGCATATATGTTTGCTTTCCAAAATTGGGTAATTTTGTGGGCAATTCCATTGTCCTGGTGCTTCAGGGCTTTCAAATGTGTGATACTGTAGGAAATTATATGTGTAATTTATGCTCCTAGAACTCCTCACAGTGCTCCCTGCATGTTGGGCCTCTGCATGTGGCCAGGCTGTGTAAAAGTATCACACATGTGGTATTACCATACTCAGGAGGAGTAGCAGAATGTATTTTGGGGTGTAATGTTTGCTATGTACATGCTGTGTTAGAAAAATCATATAAATTGACAACTTTGTGTAAAAAAAAAAAAAAAAAATGCGTTTTCATTTTCTTTCCACATTTTCCAAAAACTTGTGGAAAAAAATAACTTGTCCAAAAGACTCATAATTCGAGTTGTTCGGGTTCGACGGGTTCGGCTGAACTTCGAAAAAAAGTCTGGGTTCGGGACCCGAACTTGACCCCAAACCCGAAGTCCATTGAAGTCAATGGGGACCAGAACTTTTGAGTACTAAAATGTCTCTAAAAAAGTAATGGAAAGGGCTAGAGGGCTGCAAATGGCAGCAGCATGTTGGTAAGAGCATTGCAAGTACTCTGCAAACAAATGTGGATAGAGAAATAACTTAAAATAACATAAAATACATAAAAATAAAAAAATAATAATCTTGACCTAGGAGGACGAGGTCCATATGGAGTAGGAGGTTGAGGTGGAGGTCGATGTGGCGGTGTAGGTGGAAGCGGCAGTGGAGGAGGACGAGGTAGCCAACACAGGTTTTAATTTTTTATTTTTTTATTTTTTAAATTAGGGTACACCCCAAAATAGAAAGATCAAAAATACAAGAATGGCTGGGTAAGGCCGGTATACGTGTCTATTCTGCACAAGGTACGGAAAAGTCCTGTGGGATCCATGGCTGGTTAATTTTAATGAACGTGAGCTTGTCCATATTGGCTCTGGACAGGTGGCTGCACTTGTCTGTAATAATGCCCCCTGCCATGCTAAATACACGTTCAGATAATACACTGGCTGCAGGACAGGCCAGCACCTCCAAGGCGTAAAGGGCAAGCTCAGGCTATGTGCCCAATTTGGAGACCCAGAAGTTTAAGGGGGCAGACCCGTCATTCAATATGTCTAGGCCTGTGCACACATACTGCTCATCTCCCTGCAACAGGAGCTCCACCAGCAGCACCACGACCAGGGCCACATGCCTTATTTGACATTCTCCTCATATTTCTCAAATGTAGGATCTTGCCCTAAATGGGTGTTTTTAGAATAGCACAATAGAAGAACAGTATCTAAAGGGTGTATCTCACATGTACAGATATGCAGGAAACACAGTAAAAAAATCTTTGCCCTAAATGGGTGTTTTTTGAATAGCACAATAGAAGAACAGTATCTAAAGGGTGTATCTCACATGTACAGATATGCAGGAAATGCAGCAAAAAAAAAATATTTGCCCTAAATGGGTGTTTTTTGAATAGCACAATAGAATAACAGTATCCAAAGTGTGTCTCTCACATGTACAGATATGGAGCAAACACTGCAAAATATTTTTTTTTTTGCCCTAAATAGGTGTTTTTTGAATAGCATCTAAAGGGTGTATCTCACATGTACAGATATGGACCAAATACTGCAAAATATATTTTTTTGCCCTAAATAGGTGTTTTTTGAATAGCACAATAGAAGAACAGTATCTAAAGGGTGTATCTCACATGTACAGATATGGTGGAAACACTGCAAAAAAATAGTTTTGCCATAAATGGATGTTTTTTGAATAGCACAATAGAATAAAAGTATTTAAAGGGTGTATCTCACAGTAACATATGCAGTGCTGGTGTAATTTGATTTCTGAAGCAGGACTGACTCCTATCTATTTCTCTCCCTAAAACCAGCACCAGGAACCTTTCCCTAAAGTATCTAAACCAGAGTGACTTTCTGTGCTATGTAGATCGCTGAGTAATTTGATTTCTGAAGCAGGACTGACTGACTCCTATCTAATTCTCTCCCTAAAAACAACAGCAGCAACCTTTCCCTAAAGTATCTAAAGCAGAGAGACTTGCTGTGCTGTGTAGATCGCTGAGTAATTTGACTTCTGAAGCAGGACTGACTGAGTCCTATCTAATTCTCTCCCTAAAAACAACAGCAGCAACCTTTCCCTAAAGTATCTAAAGCAGAGTGACTTGCTGTGCTATGTAGATCACTGAATAATTTGATTTCTGAAGCAGGACTGAGTCTGACTCCTATATAATTCTCTCCCTCAGAGCAGCAGCAGCGCCAGCCTTTCCCTACCCTATCTAAAGCAGAGTGACGTGCTGTGCTATACGCCTCTAGCTTATATAGAGGCTGGGTCACATGCTGCACTGGCCAATCACAGCCATGGCTGTGATGGCTTCTAGGTCACAAGAGTTAAACAAATGTTGATTGGCTGCCTTGCAATATGCCATTACATTGTCGAACACGAACTCGAACCCGAACTTACAGTAAATTGTTCGGGTTCGGGTCCGGGTACCAAAAATCCAAAAGTCTGGTACGAACCCGAACTTTACAGTTCGGGTTCGCTCAACCCTACTCATAATGCGTTGGGACATTTTCTTTCCAAAATGGGGTCATTTTGACTGGCTCATTGGCTGGAGTGTACACAAAATGAGAAAGTGATGGGTCAAGTTTGAAAATTCTGGGGCAAAGGTACCGCTATACCTGGCCCCTTGGCCCCTACTCAACAAACTCCCTGAGAACTCATGGAACATCTATTTATGGGTCCCTCACTAACTATGCTGCTTCTATCTTCTTCTCCATGGTCTCTCACCCCCCCAAAACAATCCTGACTTTTCCCTCCGCATGTCCTCCCAACTTCTAGCCACACAAGGGCCTTATAAACATTTCTGTGCAGAACACTTCTTTTACAATGGTGCACTCCAACCTTGCAAACAGCTGAAATCTTGAATGCAAAATCAATCCTTTGCCTTTTGAACCTACATCCAATTAAGACATTTCTTTTACTACCCTAACTCCTCTGATGATTAATCCAGACCGCATGCCCCATTTGAAGCCATGTACACAATCTTCTTACCATACACTCCGAAGTCCAGTAGTCCAGTCAGGAATGGGAACAACAACTCTCCTTTGATCTCTCTGATGAGGAATAGGCAAACAATTTTCACTCATCTCCATAAATTCTCAGTGAATGTGTCTATAAAAGAAACAGGAAAAAAAAACAGGACTCCTTTCCATCTCAACAAACCCCCCACTGTCATATCTTTATGCTGGAGATGTCTATCAGAGCTGGGCACCTTTCTACATATCTGTTGGTCCTGCCCAAAATGACAAATATTCTGGAAAATTGGACATGATGGAATTGCAAAAATAACCATTTACACACTACTATACCCACTCACAATCCCTCTAACATCACTTCTCATTTCCCAGGTCAGTGTATAATAGGTTGCTAGCGATGCACCTTGTTAACACATCCAGAAAATGTATTCCCGCTAAATGGGGCACTACTACACCTCCTTCATTTGCAGAATAGTTCCTATGCATAAGACAGATCACTTAAATGGAAGAATTACATAATATTGCGTATGACACACCAACCAAATTTACCTGCACTTGGGCATGCTGGTTTCAGTTTCAAGAGTCAACCAAATACACTTTATTTCAGTCCAAATGTCCTGCCTCTTTCTCTTCTCCCTTGCTTACCCCCACACCCCAATCACACCTCCTTTACCCCCCCCCTCCTACACAACCCATACCAGAGTGCCTAAGCAGACTTCTCGGACCCCCTTACAAACCGACAACTTATGTAAAAGGTTAGGCACTACATATAGTACTTACAATTTGATCTAGTTATTACACTCCTGTTTAGACCAGTTTCAGCGGACATATCCGATTGTGTGTATGGGCTAGCAGACAGGTTTCCAGCAGACAAAAGTTTTAAAGCATGCTTTAAAACTTGTCTGCTGGAAAGCTGTCTGTCGGATATGTCCACTGGTTAGTACGCCTAACCAGCAGACCGAAATCTCCCACCTTGCGTCAAATGGATTTGACGCATGCGTGGAAATATTTTACTTCCTGGTTTGGTGACGTGGAGGCGTCAACGTCACCGCCACGTCACCGCGATGTCTGTCCGCGGGGATTTTGGTTTGTACACACATCAGATCAAAATCTCCCAGGAGACATGTCTGATTAAAACAGTCCGTCGGACCGTTTTCATCGGAAATAACTCCTTGTGTGTACGCGGCCTTAGACTACTCTAAACCTGAACATTATTATATCTCTCTGTTGTTATTTGACTACATGTGTATTATAACAATACAATTAGCTCACATTGAGATGCCCTTGGAATAGTCCTTTAGGTTAGGGGTCTCCAAACTGCAGCCTAAGGGGCCAGATTTGGCCCTTTGCTAGCCTTTATGAGGCCCTTGGGGCACTATTCCTCCAACTGATATGATCACTATTCCTTCCACTGACACCAACAATTTCTTCGACTGATATCAATGATGGGATACTATTCCTCCTACTGATAGGGGCCCTACTCCTCCTACTGACCACCAACCCTGAGGCCACATTTATTCTTACTGGTGCTGGGCCCGGAACATTTTCCACACCCACTGGCTACAATCCAGCCCTTTCTAAAGTCTGAAGGACAATAAAGTGGCCCTTTGTTTGAACAGTTTGGAGACCCCTGCTTTAAGTCATCCGAGAGGCCATGTTGACTATTGACATTGTTGACTATTTGTATTTGTATTTGTAACCAACTTGTATTAGTTTGTTATCACATTCCTTTTTATGTAACCCAATAGAAGGCCTGAACCTCCATATGTTAAATGCTTTGTTACTGTTGTTATGACTCTCCTTTGTACCATCACTCGAATGAAAACCTAATAAAATACTCGAAAAAGAAAAAGAAAACCTTATCTTTAAGCGGATGTAAAAAAGAGAAGACTAAATAAATAGGTACAACTTATTTAGGAGTATTTGTTATATCTCGGTGTATCATCCGAGCCCCATTACTTCACTGGGTATATGTAAGGCGGCGTACACACGTACGAGAACCTCGACGGGCGGAACACATCGTTCCGCCCGTCGAGGCTCTCGGCCGGCCGTCAAAATCGGCGACCCGCCCGTCGGGAATGGCAACCAGCCATTCATCCAGGCGGGCCGTCGAGCGGGCGGGGCGAGCCAGGAGCGTACACACGGCCGAGGTTCTCGCTGGAATGCAGCTCCCAGCGAGGTTCTCGCTGGTTTCTAGCGAGAAACTCCGTCGTGTGTACGCCGCCTAAGAGTTTACAGCCACTTTAGAGCAGAGTTCCACCGAAAAAAAAAAATGAAAGTCAGCAGCTACAAATACTGCAGCTGCTGACTTTTAAAATATGGACACTTACCTGTCCAGGGCGCCCGCAATGTCGGCACCTAAAGCTGACCTGTCCCTCAGCTCCCAGGTGGAGGCGTTGGCATCTTCAGTAAGGGAATTAGGAAATGAAGCCTGGTTCCCTACTGTGCATGTGCGAGTCGCGCTGCACGTTCTGTGCGGTCCCTGCTGTCTTCTGGGACATGTGTGTCTCCTAGAAGACAGCGGAGGGGATGGATGAGTGGCAGAGATGGTGTAGATCACCACAGATACGCTGCGGTGATATTTCGCCAGAAGTGTGAGCAAATACCTGTATTAGTCAGGTATCTGCTCCCCCCTCCTCCCTGAAAGGTAGCAAATGTGACACCAGAGGGGGGGGGGGGATCTAGACAGCGGAATTTCCATTTTTGTGTGGAAATAAACTTTAAGTCCTGTGAGTTTCAAAGGTACCTTTATGCATTGGACTTGTTTTCCAGCATGTCCCACAGATGCTTAATTAAATCTAGATAAAGAGAATGTGGAGGCCAAGTAAATGCCTCTAAATCATTGTTATGTTCCTCAAACCATTCTCAAACAATTTTTGCAGTGTGATAGGTGCAATATTCTGCTAAAAGAGGCCACAGCCATCAGGTAATATTGTTTCTATGAAGGGGTGTATTTGCTCAGCAAATGGTCCAGTGGCCAAGCACTGTTATAAATAATTTGGTGGAGAGGTAATTATGGTATGGGGTTGTTTTTCAGCGGTTAGGGAACCCTTAAGGTGTTAGCATACCAAGACATTTTGAACAATTTCATGCTTCCAACTTTGTGGGAACAGTTTGGGGATGTCCCTTCCTGTTCAAACATAACTGCGTACCAGTGCACAAAAAGACATGGATAAGCGAGTTGGGGTGGAGGAACTGGGACTGGCATGCACGGAGTACTAACCACAACACTATAGAACATCTTTGGGATGAATTATGCCCTGTACACACAAGCGTAATTTCCGCCAGCAAAAGTCTGATTTGAGCTTATCATCGGAAATTCCGACCGTGTGTATGCTCCATCAGACTTTTGCTGTCGGAAAATCCATTTGTTTGTAAGCAATTCTGACATAAAAAAAACATGCATGCTCGGAAACAATTTGATGCATACTCGGAAGCATTGAACTTATTTTTTTTGCCTCGTTGTAGTGTTGTAAGTCACCACGTTCTTAATGCTCGAAACTTCCGAGAACTTATGTGTGTACGTTTATGTGTATGCAAAGGCAGGTGTCCCAATACTTTTGACTATATATATATATATATATATATATATATATATATATATATATATATATATATTTATTTATATATAAAAAAACTTTTTCTAATGTGTGTACGTTTAGTCTGGTCTTATGATAGGTATACCCTATGTATTTATTGCTAGCGTTGTTATAAAGTGTTTTTTTTTTGCTTGTTTTCACTAATTGTCATTTAGCATCAGAACAAAACTATGTTTGCTCACTCTCAGTCTGTTGTGTAATGTAACACAATTTTTGATTACAAGCTCCTTGCATTATTAGTTCATGACAGATCAATCCAAACATAAGAAATTGCATGTTCTAATGCCACTTTAATAGCATATAAGCTGTGTATTCTTTTAAGTTAAACAAAGAATATTTTTGGTAATCGGATTGTGTGTTTCCTGGGAATAAAGACTTTTTAAGAAATGCCACCCAAATTCACATGGTAATTACAGACTTCAGACAACAACAGATGGTGAAACCTTCTTAAGGCAAAAATACATCTGGAACAGAAGTTCAATAGGCAGAATTTAAGATCACTACTGTTCTTCCTCTCCTTTGCGGAAGTCTGCTTTTTGTTCTCTTAATTTGAATTTTATGTTCGAAGACTGGGAACTTATAATGCCTTAACCTGTCCCATGCCAGAAACAGGTTGTTTGCCATAAAAAAATAAAAATTCAAGGGAAAGTGTTTCCAGTCAATGTTAATGTCTCTCTCTGATACATTCCTTTTCATTTTACAATCCAAAGATTTAAAAATATATGATGTAAATCAATGCAATTATATTTACTTGTATCACAAAATATATTTTAATTACTACAAAACATGTGGCAGTCATACACACACAAACGTTTCCATTACATATGCTTTTGTGCACACAGAATATAGAGCTAACGCTTTGTCTGATTTTACCTTAAGGAAGAAGTTTATAAAATCAGTCTGGGACTACTTAGCAATAGTGTTGGGCAAATGGTTCGGCCTGAGCATGATTTTGGGCCGAACTTTGGCTGTTTGTTCGACGAATACCTGAATTGTCGGGCCGCTATACTGTCGGAATTGATGCAGGATTCAGCCGATAGCGGTACGGTATTAACCCCCACTAGCGACCGAAAAAGGGTTAATACCACCGCAATGCGCCTCTGCAGAGGGCAGTATTACCGCGGTTTCCCATTGTTTTAAATGGGAAGGAGCGGTGAAGGAGCGGTATACACACCGCTCCTCTCACTGCTCCAAAGATGCTGCTTGCAGGAGATTTTTTTCTTTCCTGCCAGCGCATTGCCTCAGTGTTAAAGACCTAGGGCTTTCACATTGAGAATGCTGGGCAGGAGTTTTTCAGGCGGTATTTAGGCACTATTTTTAGCGCTATACCGCCTGAAAAACTCCCCAGTGTGTAAGGGACCTAAGGATACCTTAAAAAGGAGTTTATGTAATGCCTTTCCAGGCTCTGCCATGTTACAATCTCAAGGCTAGTTTTGAGGCTTCTGCCAGTCAAGAGAGGAGCGGCGGAGAAGAGGGCGGCTTCATGATGCATTTTTTTTTTTTTACATTACAAACTTTTGAGTAGGGATGAGCCCGATGTTCGAGTCGAATGTAAGTTTGACTCAAACATCGGGTGTTCGCTGAATAGCTATGGAAGAAATCAAGGGTTCTAACTTTAAAGGTTAACATGCAAGTTATTGTCATAAAAAGTGTTTGGGGACCTGGGTCCTGCCCCAGGGGACATGCATCAATGCAAAAAATAATTTTGGGAGCGGTGATTTTAATAATGTTTAAAGTGAAACTATAAACGTGGAATATTCCTTTAAATTTTGTACCTGAGGGTTGTCTATAGTATGCCTGTAAAGTGGCAAATTGTTCCTGTAGTCCCTGCAGCAAAATTACATTTCTAAAGGAAAAAAAGTAATTTAAAACAGCTTGCGCCTATAATAAATTGTCGGGTCCCGGCAATACCGACAAAAGTCATTAAAAAAAAAAGGCATGGGTTCCCCCCAGTCAATTACCAGGCCCTTTGGGTATGAATATTTAGGTTAACCTCGAACCAAAATTTTAAAAACAATTGCGTGGGGGACCCCCAAATTCTATCCCAAGCCCTTCAGGTCTGGTATGGGTATTAAGGGGAACTTTTTTTTTAAATGGCATAGTGGTCCCCCTCAAAATCCATACCAGTCCCTTCAGGTAAAATTGTGTGGGGTTCCCCCAAAAATGCATACCAGACCCTTATCCGAGCATGCAACCTGGCAGGCCTCAGGACTTAATCAGGCCACATGCCCTCAACATGGGGAGGATGCTTTGGGGTCTGGCTCCCAAAACTCTATGTTGCCATGTTGATAGGGACAAGGGCCTCATCCCCACAACCCTTGCCCAGTGGTTGTGGGGGTCTGTGGGCGGGGGCTTATCGGGATCTGGAACAAAGGGGAACTCCAGATCCCACCCCCCATGTGAATTGGTAAAGGGTACATTGTACCCCTACCATTTCACAAAGAAAAAGTGTGAACATTTTAAAAATGACAGGAGACGATTTGGACAAGTCCTTTATAAAAAAAAAAATTCCAGCGATGTAATCTAGTCTGTCCAGCATTGTAATCCATTCTCGATGTCTATCGATGATCCATTCTCCAGCGATGCTCTCCACTCCAGCGAGGAACGACGCACAATCCTCCCTGCATCGGAGGCACCCGGCCTAATGACGTGTAAGTTGTTTGACAGTTCTTTTATACATGTCATCATCAACATGGGGGACATCCTCCCCATGTTGAGGGCATGTGGCCTGGTATGGTTCAGGAGGGGGGGCGCTATCTTTCCCCCTCTTTTCCTGTGGCCTACCAGGTTGCGTGCTCACATAAGGGTCTGGTATGGATTTTTGGGGGGTACCCCCACGCCATTTTTTTTAATGGCGCAGGGTTCCCCTTAATATTCATACTAGACCTGAAGGGCCTGATATGGAATTTGAGGGGTACCCCACGCTTTTTTGAAATTTTGGTTCTGGGTTCCCTTTATTATTCATATTAGACACAAAGGGCCTGGTAATGGACTAAGGGGGAACACATGCTGTTTTGTTTTTTCAATTACTTTTATCTGTATTGCCGGGACCTGACAATTCATTATAGCCTTGATCAGTTTTAAATGACTTTTTTTTCCTTTAGAAATGTAATTTTGTGCAGGGACTTTTCTAAGAACGGGAAACATGTGCTACTTTACAGGCATACTATAGACACCACCCAGGTACAACATTTAAAGGAATATTTCACTTTTATTGTTTCACTTTAACCACTTGTCATCTGCCCGCCGTCAAATGACGGCGGGCAGACGACTCCATTGTTCTGACATCACGTCATATGACGTGATGTCCCTTTAAAGCCGCGGGCGGGCGCGCGCGCGCGTCGCCGGCGGCGCGGGCGCGCGCGCGCGTCGCCGGCGGCGCGCGCGCGCGCACCCGCCGCTCCGCGGGGATCCCGTGCGAGTGCCCGGTGGCAACGATCGCTGCCGGGCACACGCGATTGCTCTGTAAGTGAGCTGGGACGTGCAGCTCTGTATGTAAACACAGAGCTGCACGTCCCTGTCAGGGAGAGAGGTGACAGATTGTGTTCCTTGTACATAGGGACACAATCGGTCACCTCCCCCAGTCACCCCCCCCTCCCCCTACAGTTAGAACACTCATAGGACACACATTTAACCCCTTCCCCGCCCCCTAGTGGTTAACCCCTTCACTGCCAGTCACATTTATACAGTAATCAATGCATATTTATAGCATTTTTCACTGTATAAATGTAAATGGTCCCAAAAATGTCAGAAAAGTGTCCGAAATGTCCGCCATAACATCGCAGTCCCAATAAAAAAATCGCAGATGGCCGCCATTAATAGTAAAAAAAAAAAAAAAAAAATGCCATAAACTATCCCCTATTTTGTAAACGCTATAAATTTTGCGCAAACCAACCGATAAACGCTTATTGCATTTTTTTTTTACCAAAAATATGTAGAAGAATACGTATCGGCCTAAACTGAGGGAAAAAAAAAAATTTTAATATATTTTTTGGGGTTATTTATTATAGCAAAAAGGAAAAAATATTGCATTTTTTTAAAAATTGACGCTCTATTTTTGTTTATAGCGCAAAAAATAAAAACCGCAGAGGTGATCAAATACCACCAAAAGAAAGCTCTATTTGTGGGAAAAAAAGGACGCCAATTTTGTTTGGGAGCCACGTCGCACGACCGCGCAATTGTCAGTTAAAGCGACGCAGTGCGGGAAGCTTATATTTTGTCTGGGCAGGAAGGGGGTGTAGGTGCACAGTAGGTAAGTGGTTAAGCCTTATTAAAATCACTGCTCCCCAAAAAAATGCAGTTTTTAAAGCTTTTTTTTGCATTAATACATGTCCCCTGGGGAAGGACCTGGGTCCCCAAACACTTTTTATGACAATAACTTGTATTAACCTTTAAAATTAGCACTTTTTATTTCTCCCATAGACATTTAAAGGGTATTTCGAATTTGCCACGAACATCCGAAATTGTTTGCTGTTGGGCAAACAGGCAGATGTACGCCCATACTCCTCAAGCTGGCTTATGAATGGTGAGGGAGAGGAGTAAGGGAAGGAGTATGGGTAGATGTTGAATACACAATGATAAGGGAAGTGATGGGTGTATTACGAGGATGGCCAAGATGACGGTGCACCTGCAAATTGGATTGTTAATGTCAGTGCTACTTACAATGTACAGGACACAGATGGCAGTGGTTAACCAGTTTAGGACCACCGCTTGACGATATACGTAGACCTATGCTGACACTAACAATTTATCTATGAACTCTTTTTCACCTTTTCACTGATTATCACAGGATTTGAACTTGTTTTCGCTCTTTTGTTTAATATTTCCATTTTGTATGTTCATGTTTCACTGTATCGGGTGATTTATGTTATACGATATATGTTATGTGTCATATATAGTCACATTATTTAGTTAGTGGGAATCACATTTTTCACTACTTTAAGCGCTGCTTTTATATATTACATGTCACCTGTTTAGTTTGATGGTGTAGTACATATATATTATTTTTCACATTTATATTCCTATAGCAGCAGCTAGGTTTTAGGTTCTCAACTTAGCGCAGTGGGTGATAATTAGGTCGGAGGACTGTTTCTTTAATTATCCATTCATACCCGATATACGTAGACAGAATGGCGCGGGTGGGCACATGGGTGTACCTGTACGTCCCTGCCTTCCCATGGGTGGGGGGTCCCCCCGGTGCCTGCGACAGTTTGTTTCTCTTTAGGAGCGATCTGGGATGAGGGGGCGGCCATTGATTTCTGGCCACTCCCTCACAATCGCTCCTGGCAAATCTGATGCTTCCCCTGCCTGTGTAATGTAAACACAGGCAGGAGGAAGTGATGTCATCTCTCCTTGCGGCGGTCTTTTCGTTCCGCGCTCGAGGAGAGAAGACATCAAGTAAGTGTACAAACAGTATACTGACACATAGGCACACAAATCACTTAGTAGAGAAAAAGGGAATGACACATGTTGCAGAGATGGTAGAGCTGCTCGCCCCGAAAGAAAAGAAAAAATGGAAGGTTTCCCCATAAGGTGGGACTTTTAGGCAGCAATGTCAAAGCAGTAAAATACTGGTAGCTGAGTAAAAAACAATACATTTATTAGCTCATAAGAGAGCTTGGATATAGCAATATATATGAATCACAATGTAAAAGCAAATGGATTGGCAAATTATCACATACCATGGTACATACGGTAAAATCATTACATATAATAGATAATAAATATACATCAAATATTCCATATTGTAGTACAATGTTGATCCCCGACGCGTTTCGACCATTGAGGGTCTCATCAGGGGGATAATTATCTGTGCAGAATATATCACAAAGGTATAAATCAATCAGAGAATATATCAATGTGTGTCGAGTAGATATTGATAACAAATATATTTACCGTGAAACATGGGATGAAAGTGCAGCTCAAAAATCTGAATGACAGACTGCGAATAAACTAAGCAGATAGTGGATGGAATGTGAAATAAGAAATCAAAATAAATGTTTGGGCACCTTTGCCCATTTTATAATTGGCAATATACACTTGCTCCTACACAGTCATTTCTTTTTCATTCACTTCACTCTTTTCACTTCACATTTATTTTGATTTCTTATTTCACATTCCATCCACTATCTGCTTAGTTTATTCGCAGTCTGTCATTTAGATTTTTGAGCTGCACTTCCAACACCACTACACACACTATCACCTTTAAACATCCTACTCTTACACCTTAGTACGTTCATCACTTTGGAATCATTTTCCTACCCAATATTCCCTTACTCTCCTTTACTCCTCACTGCATACCCTACTCTTTTATCCTTTCAGGAATGCCTTGACCAACATTTTATAGACATTGCCCTTCACACCCTATATACCTATAATTTAGTCACCCTTCTGTTAGGGTT
Organism: Rana kukunoris; assembly: GCA_029574335.1. Taxonomy (NCBI): domain Eukaryota; kingdom Metazoa; phylum Chordata; class Amphibia; order Anura; family Ranidae; genus Rana; species Rana kukunoris. The sequence goes on along the minus strand of CM056059.1, from coordinate 229,163,144 downwards.
GTCTATACTTATATTTACTCATTTAATACTTACCTGGCTACCATGGGTGTCCTTTGCAGGTGGCGGCTCTCTTCCCCCCCCCTCGCCGGTGGGGCGTCATGTGTGAGGCCTCTTGAAGACCCCTTTGGGTGGACCGCTCACCCTCTGATGTGCGGGGGTTCCCTCCAGTCCTTTCTGGGTGCCCAGTGGCTTTTTTATACCTTTCATCCCATGTTTCACGGTAAATATATTTGTTATCAATATCTACTCGACACACATTGATATATTCTCTGATTGATTTATACCTTTGTGATATATTCTGCACAGATAATTATCCCCCTGATGAGACCCTCAATGGTCGAAACGCGTCGGGGATCAACATTGTACTACAATATGGAATATTTGATGTATATTTATTATCTATTATATGTAATGATTTTACCGTATGTACCATGGTATGTGATAATTTGCCAATCCATTTGCTTTTACATTGTGATTCATATATATTGCTATATCCAAGCTCTCTTATGAGCTAATAAATGTATTGTTTTTTACTCAGCTACCAGTATTTTACTGCTTTGACATTGCTGCCTAAAAGTCCCACCTTATGGGGAAACCTTCCATTTTTTCACAAATCACTTAGTTAACCCTTTCACCAGTATAAGTGTTATGGGTGACGCTGGTTTGTTAGTTTGCTTTTTATAGCACCAGGGCACCCGCCGTATATAATCCAATAAAGGTTTAACCCCCTAATCACCCGGCGGGTGATATCAATTAGGTTTTAGCGTTAGTCAGGGTCTGCGTCGCCCTAGGCAGTGTCAGGTTAGTGCCACTAGTGCTAACACTAGTGCTAACACCCACGCACGCAGAATACACCTCCCTTAGTGGTATACTATCTGAACGGATCAATATCTGATCTGATCAGATCTATACTAGCATCCAAAGCCATTTAGGGTTCCCAAAAATGCATGGTTAGTGGAATCAGCCAAGATACCTGCTAGCACCTGCGTTTTGCCCCTCCGCCCAGGCCCGCCCACCCAAGTGCAGTATCGATAGATCACTGTCACTTACAAAACACAACACACATAACTGCAGCATTCGCAGAGTCAGGCCTGATCCCTGCGATCGCTAACAATTTTGGTAGCGTTTTATACAGTCACTTTTAGAAAGTCAGGTGCTTTTTTACCTGTGAACCTTACCACTAAATTTAGAGCCCAAAATAGCAAATCGAAGGTACACTAGTAAAGAGCCCTACGAGTTTCTGAGCATGACAGATAGTGAAGAGGAGGTCACACATTTGTCAGATTCCCCACTACTTTTGCAGCACACGTACTTCCCCCATTCACTGGCTAACCCAGTATTCAGGTGGAAACAGCTGATTTTACACCACTTTTTATTTGCTGTTTTTCACAGAAGATCTCTATAAATCTATTGTGGACCAAACTAATTTTTATGCTGAACAATTCAACGCCGTTTGTCCCCAGTCCTCCCTTGCCAAATAATGGAAACCAATTACGGTTTCCGAATTTAAGATCTTTCTGGGCCTTTCCCTCAACATAGGCATACATAAATTGACGAAGTTGCGGACATATTGATCCACACACCCAATTGACCATATGCTGTGTTCTCTGCCTCCATGTCCAGGAAATGATAAGAGGCGATCTTATGGTTCATGCACTTCAACGACAATGAACTTTGTCGTACTTGTGGAGACCCTGAATACGATCGGCTCTACAAAATACGACCCTTCATACACCTCTTTAACAAATGTTTTGCAGCCTTGTATACTCCCCATCAAGTAGTCTGCGTTGATGAGTCCCTGATTACATTTTCTGGCCGCTTGTCTTTCAAACAGTTCCTTCCCAGCAAGCGTGCCAGATATGGGGTCAAGCTCTATAAGCTCTGTGAAAGGGCAACAGGCTATACATGGAGATTTATGGTTTATGAGAGAAAAGATAGTCACGTAGAGCCAGAGAACTGCCCAGATTACATAGGGAGCACCGGGAAGACAGTGTGGGACTTGGTGTCACCCTTAATTGGAAAGGGGTACAACCTATATGTGGACAATTATTACACAAGCGTGCCAATTTTTAGTTACTTGTTTGATCATCAGATTGTGGCAATGTGCGACCTAATCGCCGGGGCTTTCTCCAGGGGCTTGTAGATTCCCATCTTAGGCTGAGGGAGAGAGCCTGCTGGAAGTGTAATAACTTGCACGCTGTGAAGTGGAAGGATAATAAGAATGTTTTCCTTCTGTCTTCCCTTCACGCAGACACGACAGTCCAAATTCATATGGCGACTAGTGTTGTGAAGAAACCTCTCTGTGTCCACGAATATAACCAAAATATGGAAGGGGTGGACCTCAACGACCAGTTGTTGGCGCCATATCTAATTGCCCATAAGGCCAGACGCTGGTATAAAAAAGTGTCTGTATACTTATTTCAATTGGCTTTGCTGAACGCTCATGTGCTATACAGAGCTTCAGGCCAGACTTTATGCTTCCTTGACTTCCAGGAAGAGATCATCACAGACCTCCTGTATCCAGGCGGTTCTGCACCTCACCATTCCCAACCAAATGCAGTAAGCCTGCTGCATGAGAGGCATTTTCCGTATGTCCTCGAGAGTGCCCCTACCCAACGAGCCACCCAAAGAAAATGTTGTGTCTGTAGAAAGTGTTGATATAGGTGTGACACCCGTTATTATTGTCCTCGCTGTCCTGACAATCCTGGTATTTGCATTGGTGAATGTTTTGAATGCTACCACACACTAGTGAAGTTTTAATGTAGGGTTCAGCATTTCACAGGCTAGGACACACTTACACAGGGTCTCCCAAGATGCCATCGCATTTTGAGAGACCCAAATCTGGAACCGAAAAGTTAGGCCGCATACACAGGATCGGTACAAACTGATGAGAATGGTCCGACGGACAGTTTTCATCGGTTCACAGACTGATGGACTGATCGTCTGATGTGCGTACACACCATCAGTTAAAAAAATGATTGTGTCAGTACGCGGTGACGTAAAACACAACGACGTGCTGAAAAAAATGAAGTTCAATGCTTCCAAGCATGCGTCGACTTGATTCTGAGCATGCACAGGTTTTTGGACCAATGCTTTTGCGTACTAACCATTGGTTCAGATCAATGGTCAGGCGTCCATCGGTCCGATTTTAAAGCAAGTTTTAAAACTTTGGTCTGACGGACGACGGACCGATGGGCCGTACATGCGGTCGGTTTGGACCGATGAAACTGGACTTAAGTCCATTTTCATCGGTTTGGACCAACCGTGTGTACGCGGCCTTACAGTTACAAAAAAAATGTTAAAAAAAGTAAAAAATAAAATAACACAAAAAAATAGTTGTCATTTTATTGTTCTCTCCCTCTCTATTCTCTTTCTATTGTTCTGCTCTTTTTTACTGTATTCTATTCTGCAATGTTTTATTGTTGTTATGTTTTTATTGTTGGATTTGTTATAAAAAAAAAAAATATGTTTTTATTGTTTGTCATGCTTGCTTTTCACGTATGTATTTTTTTTTATACTTTAGGGTTTACTGTGTTTTATTTTTAACCATGTTTTTGTTTTCAGGTGCGCCATTCAGCTGGAGCGCAGATGTATTTATCTTGACAGCAACAGCGTTTGCTCCCACAATACATAAAGCCATGACTCCAGTGCTGTAGGAGGTGATTTCACTACCACAGTTAAAAAAAGAGTACCGTATTTATCGGCATATACCACGCACAGGTGTATAACACGCACCCTAACTTTAAGAGGGAAGTTTCAGGGAAAAAACTTTCCATAGCCCCCTGCGGATAACATGCAGGCACAGTTCACCCTCTATTTTCAGGGTAAAAAAGTGAGTGTTAAACGCCAATAAATACAGTATATATCCCAAAGCATGGGGGCAGCAGGGGCAGAGAAGTGATTTTGCTCCTAATGCCGCGTACATACGTTTCAAATTCCGACGGAGGCTTGCCAATGGAAAAGTCCGACCATGTGTATGCAGCATATTTTTTTTATGCCGTGTACATACGGTCAAAATTCTGACGGAGGTTTGCCCATGGAAAACTCCAACCATGTGTATGCGGCATAACTTTTTATGCGGCGTACATAGGGTCGAAATTCCGATGGAGGCTTGCCCGTGGAAAAGTCTGAATATGTGTAAGTGGCATAACCTTTGCGGGAGGATGCTCCATGCTTTGGCATAAATGTTTTATTTTTTACTATGTTTTTTTTTTGGTATTTGCTTTGCAGGTATGGTATGGTAAGGTCTTACTGTTATACTGTAATGTTACTTTGTTTTAATGTTAACATTTAGCTTAGCAATATGCCATTCAGTTGCAGTGTGGATTTATTTATCTTGACAGCAACAGCATTTGCTCCCACAATACATAAAGCCGTGACTCCAACGCTGTAGGAGGTGATTTCACCACCACAGTTAAAAAAAAAAAGAGCATAAAAAGAGTAAATATGGAGAAGCAGGGGCGGAGAAGCGATTTTGCTCCTAATGCCGTGTACATATGGTTAAAATTCCGTCAGAGGCTTGCCGTGGAAAAGTCAGACCGTGTGTATGCGGCAAAACTTTTTTGCAGGAGGATGCTTCAGCATATATAAATGGTGCATGTATGCCCATCAATAGAAGCAGGTGGATAAAGAGAGGTATTCTAATAGTGGGCATACCCACCGATCAATCTCTTTTTTTTCATTCAGCCAACAGGCTGCATGAACAAAAAGATTACAATATATGTCCAACAAGGACCAGTAACGTATGGTTATACCAGAATGATGCCTGTGGGTTTAAGTATCATCTTGGTATCATTCTTTTCAGCCAGCGATCAGCTTTAATGTTAAAGTAATCCTAGTGGCTAATTAGCCTCTAGACTGCTTTTACTAGCAGTGGGAGGGAATGTCCCACACCGGATATAAACAGTGCCATTGGGAATTTGGGAAAGCATTTTATTACAAGGATCTTGGTGTGGTCAGATACTTTGAGGGCAGAGAAAAGATCTAGGGTCTAATAGACCCCATTTTTTTCAAACAAAGAGTATCTGTCACTATATTGCTATCATAGGGGATATTTACATTCCATGACATAACAATAAAAATGATAAAAAAAATGGAAGGAACAGTTTAAAAATAAAAAAATAAAGCAAAATAAATAATACAAAAAAAGCACCCCTATCCCCCCTGCTCTTGCACAAGCGTTGGTCTGGCATCATATGTAAACAGCAATTTCACCATACATGTGAGGTATCACCGCGTAGGTCAGATCGAGGGCAGTCATTTTAGCAGTAGACCTCCTCTGTAAATATAATGTGGTAACCTGTAAAGGCCTTTAAAGGCTTTTTAAAACAGCGCAGTTGTGCACAATTTTTAAGCATGTTGTGTTTGGTATCCATGCACTCGGCCTAAAATCATCTTTTTTTGATTTGATCAAATATAGTGTGTTTTAGTGCATTAAAATAAAAAAGTGTATTTTGTCCCAAAAAAATGTGTTTGAAAAATGGCTGCGCAAATACTGTGTGGAAAAAAATGCAACACCCACCATTTTAATCTGTAGGGCATTTGCTTTAAAAAAAATATATAATGTTTGGGGGTTCAATGTAATTTTCTTGCAAAAAAAATATGTTTTCATGTAAACAAAAGTATCAGAAAGGGCTTTGTGGTGGTTAGAAGTGGATCTCTTTGTGCACATTCCTGTGGCCTATTTGTTCCTTGCCTACTAGGGTAGGCTGAGGCATACCCTGAATGTGTCAGGGTATTTGTCCACATATTGTCCGTCTCACAGTTCCTGACTGGCCCTTTTGCTGAATGCCCCTTGCTCTTCTAATTTGGTCCTCTGAGCCCCTCCACGGACTTTCCCCTTTTTCTTTCTCTTTTTTGGTCGACACCCTTTATAATGGACTTTTCTGAAGAGACTCGGTGCAGACTATCCTTCCAGGCATGGTGGGGACCCGTCCGTCCTCGGTCTTCGTGAGTCGACATGCCCCTCACCCACAGCCCAGGCAGCTGCCTGGGTTCCCTGAGGTTTTCTTATCCTCAGGGCTATCTGGAAAAATGTGTTTTGAATTTTTTTGGGGTTTCTTGTGTTTTTTTTAATTCTTTTTTCCTTTTTTCCTTTGTCTTTTTTGGGTCTTTTTTGACCCTCCATTGCTACCCAGTGCCTTTTTTTTGTTGCACTTGTTCATACTGTAAGCAGGTTAAGTCCTCAGTTATTTGTACCATGGTTTTTCTTTTCTTTTTTTCGGTTTAGTTATGCTATATGTGAAATTTGCTGCTCTATCCAGTGATGTGCAATGACTTTAAAGGTCTACTCATGTAATGTTAAGGGTCTGAACTCCATTGGCAAACGATGGCAGGCGCTGAAGGAGTTTAGATCCTCTGGTGCGGAGGTGATAATGGTCCAGGAGACTCATTTTAAACCTGGGGGTTCCTTTAAATTTGCTTCCAAACAATTTTCCATGGCATATATGGCCTCTGACCCCTCTGGTAAGGCGGGTGTAGCAATTCTCATCAAACGCTCAAGCCAGATTCGTGTTCTCGCCTCACATTTAGATTCCAATGGCCGATATGTTCTCCTGGACTGTAGTCAACTGAACACCCAATTTACCCTGGCAAACATATATGCCCCCAACACGGGCCAGATTGGATTCCTATCAGGGGTTCTTGAGAAGCTTCAGGAAATCTCCCATCCCTTCATGATTTTGGGGGGAGACTTTAATGTATGCATGTCCCCAATTAGAGACAGGAAGGCCTTATTCCGGGACACTACTGGGAGTGCTGTCCAGAAGCTATCCGCTTCATTCCGCAAATTGACTAGATAATTTAATCTTTTTGACACCTGGAGGGTGAAAGATCCGACTCAAAGAGGGTTCACCTTTTACTCCCCACCTCATAAACTCTATTCTAGGCTAGACCATTTCTTTGTGACAGCCCCCCTACTTCCGTATGTGATCGCTTCTGAGATTAGCCCTATTACTTGGTCTGATCATGCCCCCATTGAGCTTGATATTGTTCTGTCTGCCCCCTTCCCCAGAAATTGCCACTGGCGTCTCAATGAGTCCCTCATTAAGGACCCGTTGATAGAAGACCAGTTGCAACAAAAACTGTCTGAATTTTTTTACCTCAATGTGGGATCGGTGACAGAGGTTTCCACCTTGTGGGAGACCCATAAGGCCTTTTTCAGAGGGGAGTGTATCTCCGCTAGCTCTTTGAAACGAGATTCTTTGAAGCAAAAAGACGAGCTTCTGGCTAAGCTTAAGGTTGCGGAAGCTCGTCTTCTTGATTCCCCCAAGGTAGAGCGTTTGAGAATAGTGACGTCTCTGCGGAATCGTATTAAATCCTTCAATCTGAATAGAATTTCCAAATCTATGCTATGGGCTAGACAGAAGTTTTACGAATTTGCTAATAAACCACATAGAATGCTAGTTAATAGGTTGAAACCGCGTGTCAGGGTCCCAGCGCTCACAGCGCTCAATCTGTGCACAGGCACGCTAGAATCGCGTGCCGGCGCGTGCCCTCTCTCCCAATCTCCATGTTAGACAGGATCAACGTCCTTAAAATGTCCATACTCCCTAAACTGTTATATCTTTTTGAGACCCTCCCTGTACCAGTCCCGATGTCGCAGCTGAAACTTCTCCAAAGGTGTTGCCTCAAATTTATATGGAATGGTGCTTCCCATAGGATTGCACAATCTGTAGTCTATGCTCCTAAACACAGAGGAGGTTTGGCGGCCCCGGACGTTATTAGGTATTACTATGCATCCCACCTCCGGGTGCTGACATCTTGGGTGTCCAGAAAAGCCCCTTCTAGGTGGGCGGAGATAGAGATGGGGGTCACCGCCCCGGTGCACCCCTGCTACTTACTGTGGCCCTCTTCGGCTAAACATATGCGCCAATTGAGATCTTTGTGCCTCGCTCCAATGTTATTTACCACCACTATCTGAAGGAGATGTGTGGAGCGATTCTCCCTCTCCTCCAGATGCTCTCCTCTAATGAATGTCCTTTTCAATCCTGATATCCCGGACAGTTTGTCATCAGAGAGGATGCATCCTTGGACCCAGGCTGGGATCTTTCAGCTGCGACAATTAGTCCACCCAGTTACACAAATTTTTATGCCATTTTCGGAACTTAAAACAAAACATAATTTCCCATCTTCCCTTCAATACTCACATCTACAATTTTTAGCACTTTTTCCTTTCCTCCTTCCCCTCGTTGTCACTAGATAGACCCACTGATTTTGAGCGCCTGTGTGTAGCTGGTCCATATGAGCCTAAACAGATTTTATCCATATACAAGATTCTACATAATTCCACCCCCTTGACCGATTCTATGCATAAATATATGACCAAATGGTCCTCTTTCTTGCAACATCCGATCTCGCTGCTGGATTGGGGGAAAATCTGGACCAATGTATCGAAAATCTCTCGATGTGTGGGGCAGCGTGAGACTGCTTTTAAAATTTTAATGTTTTGGTATAGGACCCCAGATTTATTGCATGCTCGGGGTCCCTCCCTATCTAACCTTTGCTGGAGATGTCGAGACAATGTAGGTTCCCTCTTTCACATTTTTTGGGAATGCCCCCTCATTAGCCCTTTTTGGATTCAAGTTCAGGAACTTTTACAGAAGTTACTATCCCATCCCATACCTTTGTCTCCTTTACATTTTATTTTGGGTTTGCCCCTGGCAGATATGTCCAAGTCATCGCAGAAACTTATGTCCTTTGTTCTTTTTGCCACCAGGAGGGCCATTTCTAGATTATGGCTCTCCACTTCACCCCCCACCCTCCATCAAGTTATCTTAATTTTAGCTGACACACGTAGAATGGAGCACCTGACTGCTAAAATTGAAGATACTCTACCTCTTTTTGATAAAGTTTGGAAGTTATAGGATGATTCCGAATTTTTATTGAACTCTTTGTCTGAACCTCACTGTGATCCCTGACCCCCATGGTACTTTTCTGTGTTTATAAGTTTACTAGCTTAACTGCTAATCGGTTTATTTGTTTATGTTTTCTTTTATCCTATACATGCCTTAGATTTCCTGACCCGTACGCAAAACTGGCTATTCTTTACAGGTTATGTATGTATTGGACTATGGTTAGCTTACGAAGCTTTGAAGTACGCCGGTCTTATATGTCTAGCTTGACTGTGCCTATGCTCGCTGGTTTCTATACGATTTGGCTGGTTTGATATGATTGATCATTGAACTTTTTTATGTCTCACTGTTCATCACTATTTTCTGTATTTTTGAAAATCTTTAATAAAAATACAATTAAAAATATATATATATATATAAATGTATGCCCTTTGAAATCTTGAAGGCAGTGCTTGGTTTTTGGGGTCCTGTACCTGGCTAGGCTCCCAAAAAGTCCCACACATGTGGTATCCCCTGCCTCAAAAGAAGCAGCAGAATGTATTTTGGGGTGTAATTTTACATATGCCCATGGCATGTGTGAGCAATGAGTGACAACTTTGTGCAAAAAAAAAAAGTTTGTAATTTTCCCGCAACTTGTGGCAACATATAAAATATTTCATGGACCCAACATGCCTCTCAGCAAATAGCTTGGGGTGTCTACTTTCCAAAATGGGTGAGGGGAGGTTGTGCTATTTTGGCATTTTATGGCCTTCAAAACTGTGATAGGTAGTGAGGAGTGAAATCAAAAATTTGCACCCTTAGAAATCCTAAAGGCGGTGATTGATTTTCGGGGCCCCGTACGCGGCTAGACTCCCAAAAAGTCGCACACATGTGGTATCCCCATACTCAAGAGAAGCAGCAAAATGTATTTTGGGGTGTAATTTCACATATGCCCATGGCATGTGTGAGCTATATATCATTTAGTGACAACTTTGTGCAAAAAAAAAAGTTTGTTATTTTCCCACAACTTGTGGCAAATATAAAATATTCCATGGACTCAACATGCCTCTCAGCAAATAGCTAGGGGTGTCTACTTTCCAAAATGGGGTCATTTTGGGGGGTTTGTGCTATTATGGACTTCGAAACTGTGATAGGTAGTGAGGAGTGAGCGGTGCTTAGATTTTGGGGCCCCATACATGGCTAGGCTCCCAAAAAGTCCCACACATGTGGTACCCCCATACTCAGGAGAAGCAGCAAAATGTATTTTGGGTTCAATTCCACATATAACCATGTGTGAGCTATATATAAATTAGTGACAACATTTTGTATTTTTTTGTTGTCATTATTCAATCACTTGGGACAAAACAAAATTCCTTGGGGTGTCTACTTTCCAAAATGGGGTCATTTGGGGGGGGGTGTACTGCCCTGTCATTTTAGCACCTCAAGAAATGAGATAGGCAGTCATAAATTAAAAGCTGTGTAAATTACAGAAAATGTACCCTAGTTTGTAAAAGTACGCTTATTGTCATTATTTTACTAAAGACTAGGGATGAGCTGAACACCCCATGTTCGGTTTGCACCAGAACCTGCAAACAGACCAAAAGTTTGTGTGAACTTTAGAACCCAGTAAAAGTCTATGGGACTCAAACGTTTGAAATTTAAAGTGCTAATTTTAAAGGCTAATATGCAAGTTATTGTCTTAAAAAGTGTTTGCAGATCTGGGTCCTGCCCCAGGGGGACATGTATCAATGTAAAACAAGTTTTAAAAACTGCAGTTTTTTTGGGAGCAGTGATTTTAATAATGCTTAAAGTGAAATAATAAAAGTGAAATATTCCTTTAAATTTCGTACCGGGGGGGGGGGTATGCCTGTGAAGTATCGCTTGTTTCCCATGCTTAGAACTGTCCCTGCACAAAATGTAATTTCTGAAGGAAAAAAAGTTATTTAATACCACTCGTGGCTGTAATGAATTGTCAGATCCCGGCAATACAGAGAAAAGGCATTGAAAGTCATTGAGCAAAAAAAAGTGTGGGGGTCCCCCCAAATTCAATTACCAGGCCCTTCGGGTCTGGTATGAATTTTAAGGGGAACTCCACCCCAAATAATAAAAATGGCGTGGAGTTCCCCCCAAAAATCCATACCAGACCCTTTATCCGAGCATGCAACCTAACAGGCCGCAGGAAAAGAGGGGGCGAGAGAGCGCCCGCCTCCTAAACATTGGGAGGATGCTTTGGTGGTCTGTGAGGGCCTCATCCCCACAACCCTTGCCCGGTGGTTGTGGGGGTCTCCGGTTGGGATGGCTTATCGGAATCTGGAAGTCCCCTTTAACAAAGGGGACTCTCAGATCCTGGCCCCTCCCCTATGTGAATTGGTAATGGGGTACATTGTACCCCTACCATTTCACAAGGAAAGTGTAACAAATTGTAAAAAAAAACACAGACAACGTTGGGAAAGTCCTTCATTAAAAAAAAAAAAAAGATTCCAGCGATAGTAATCCACTTTCAGTTTCCGCTCCAACGCTGTCGGTATCCTGTGATGGGTGATCTTATCTCCGGGGTTCAGCAATGAGAAGATCTTCTCTTCATCCAGGTCCAGGATCCAGCGATGAGATGTTCGCAGCGCATCACCTGTCTCCCCCGGAGACACCCGGGAATGATGTGGCGGGAGCCAGTGACAGCTCTTATGTAGGTGAGGGTGGGGCCACCCGTCACGTGACACCGTCCCCCTCTAACACAAGGGAAAACCCAGGCTTTCCCAGTGACGTTCAAGTGACCTCGCCCCCCTCTGATGTAACAGCAAAACTGCATTACATCAGAGGGGGCGGGGTCACCCGCACGTCAATGGGAAAGCCTGGGTTTTCCCTTTTGTCAGAGGTTTAGGGGGGCGTTCTCGTCCCCCCTATTTCCCTGTGGCCTGCCAGGTTGCGTGCTCAGATAAAGGGTCTGGTATGGATTTTTGAGGGAAACTCCCAGCAATTTTTTTAACATTTGGGGTGGAGTTCCCATTAATATCCATACCAGACCTGAAGGGCATTCGAGGGGACCCCCACGCATTTTTTTTCTCAACGACTTTCAATGTTTTGTGCAGGGACAGTTCTAAGCATAGGAAACAAGCGATGCTTTACATGCATACTTTACACACACCCCAGGTATGAAATTTAAAGAAATATTTCACTTTTATTGTTTCACATTAAGCATTATTAAAATCACTGCTCCAGAAAAAACGGCTGTTTTTAAAACCCAGGTCCCCAAACACTTTTTATGACAATAACTTGCATATAAGCCTTTAAAATTAGCACTTTAGATTTATCCCATAGACTTTTACAGGGTGTTCCGAATTTGCCGCGAACACCCCAAATTGCTCGCTTTTCCAACGAATGGGTGAACAGGCAATGTTCAAGTCGAACATGAGTTTGACTCAAACTCGAAGCTCATCCCTACTAAAGACATGTGGCTGAATACATTTTGGCCTAAATGTATGACTAAAAATTTGTTTATTCGATTTTTCTTATAACAAAAAGTAGAAAATAACAAATATAACAAAAAATAAAAATCGCAGAGGCAATCAAATACTGTCAAAAGAAAGTTCTATTTGTGGGGGAAAAAAGGGCGCAAATTTTCTTTGGGTACAACATTGAATTATTACCAGTTAAAGCAGTGCAGTGCAAAATTGTAAAAAGACCCATGGTCCTTAGGCTGACAAATGGTCCGGGGCTTAAGTGGTTAAATTAGCAATAATAAATAAGTATAAAAACGTAAGGTTTACATTGAATCAGTATACAGGCGTGTTACTTGGTCAGCCAGGCGTCTATACACATCGAACATTTGTTGTTGGAAATTCTGACCATGTGTAAGTGGCATTACTATCAGATTCTTTAGTAAAAATGTATCATGAGCTTTCTAATCAGTTGTATATTGTATAAAATACAATTGTAAGCAATGTAACATTTCCTTCTTTTTTTTTTTAAGAAATGTCTTTGATTTTTGCAAATTCTCATTTACTTATTTAAATCACTGTACCCCGAGTACCTAATTTTTATATTCAATTAAGTTCACATGTGACACAGTACATTTACATTACATGGTGGGATGTGCTAAGGGTCATTACAAAACTGAACAGAGTTTATGTAGCAAAAATATCAAACACATGGCAATTATATAGCTTGCTTTTTCCACAACAGTTTTCACCTTTCTGGCCATAATTTTTGTGCACCAAGGAATACCAAATGTCTGTGTTCAAGGATTAGCACTAGTATAAAATCAGGTGAGTGCATTCCTTTTAACGTGTTTTTACACAGGGGATATAGTGCAGTTAATTGTGAAATTCAAGTACCTCTTTTTCATTTCATATCAGCAAAGTTCTATCTTTAATATAATGCCATGCAAGTAGGCAAGATATTCACTATACACTGTATACTAAGTCAGCCAACTAATAAAATCTAATATTAGCAAATTAAAGTATGCTTCTTACAGTGTTCTAGTTCATTTGCAGCTGCACACCTAAATGCACTTGTAATTGTCATGGATCATGTATTTTCAAATTGGATTTATTTCAATATAATTTTTTTCCCAAATCACAATACATTTCTGACATTCATAACTTGTAGGGGATATTTCTCTTCACCTTGTTTCCTTAGGACACAGCAAGAGGTCAGAAGAAATGTCTTCAAAGTGACGAAAATCTCCATTAAGTCATTTATCACTGAAACATTTGTCCCCATCAGATGATATCCCCTGTATTGCTGAGCTAGTGATACCTCAAAATTTTAGATTGCCCCTTACTTTAAGTCCCACTGACAATGGCTAAGGACAAATAAAAAAGATAAATCTTCCAGATGAGAACAGTAAAAACTGCCCCGGTAGCAGCCGAAAAGCATTGCAAATACCACAGTAGCACCAAAAAATAGCAGTGTTTTACCGCCAACGCCCAGGCGAGTTTTGTCACACAGCACAATGCCACCGATGTCGCAAGTTTTGAGGGAGAGTGCAATTGGCACGCTGACTGCAAGAATGTTAATTTCTCTACCATAAACTGTCTCCAAAGGTGTTTCAGAGAATTTGCCAGTACATCCAACTGGCCTCACAACCAGAGACCATGTGTATCCACTCCAGACCAGGACCTCCACATCCAGTATCTTCACCCTCAGAGCCGGTTCACACACAGGCGGCATGACTTTGGGGGCGACTCGGCAAGGCGACTTGAGAGGCAACTTGCAAAATTACTTCTGTATTTAAGTCAATGCAGGTCGCCCGAGTTGCCCCCAAAGTCATACAGGAACCTTTTTCTAAGTCGGAGCGACTTTTTTTTTGCACTATAAACAAGAAAAGACCGTAATTTTGAAAAAAAAACACAATGGCCCAGATTCACAGAGCGATTACGCCTGCACAACTGGTGTTGCGCGTGCGTAAGTCTAAATGTGCGCGTGCGTTTAGATGCGCGCAATTCAGAGTTGCGGGGATCCACAAAAAAACGCAGTTGCTGCGCAGGCTACGCGATGTGCGCAACAGAAAAATGTCCTGTCTAAAGTTAGAGCACATAAAAGCTGGTCTAAATTTTGAAAAAACGTCTACATCTCACAGAAAGCAACACCGTTAGTGAGGAGCAGACCACACACACGTGTTGCACTACAATTTGACTGCCAACATGCCAGGGGCATCGTCGCTCATAGCTGCACTAGTGAATTTAGATGACCAAAGAAGGAGGAGGGCACGGAGGATGGCACGGGAGAGGGTATACCGCACACGCATAGACCTCTTTGGCATGAGTGATTCTGAGGTGTATCGCATCTTCAGATTCCCCCCTCATGCCATCCTGGAATTAACCACAACCCTGCAGGAGGACATCACCAGCCCAACACAACGCTCACATCCAGTGGAGCCACTGGTCAAGGTACTGGCAACACTCCATTTCCTTGCCAGTGGCTCTTTTCAGCGTACAAGTGGAGTGGTGGCTGGGATGTCACAATCCTCCATGAGCAGATGTGTGCACCAGGTTGTCCCTGCAATCCTCACACGCTTGGCCAACCTAATCATCAAACCCACCACTGAGGACCTGCGGCTGAAGGCAATGACAGATTTCTACAGAATTGCCAGATTCCCACGCACCATCGGGGCCATTGATTGCACACATGTGGCACTCCAGCCCCCCCATGACACAGAGCACATGTACCGCAATCGGAAGAATTGGCACTCCATCAACGTACAGGTGATAGTTGATGCCCAAGGACTCATATGGCACGTCCGTGCCAAACACCCCGGATCCACCCATGACAGCTACATCTACAATCAATGCCACATCCGAATGGAATTCTATCAGAACGTGTATGGGAATACCTGGCTGGTTGGTGAGTGACATGGGAGTCAGGCATGACTATCCCCTCCCGTGATGCACACGTCTTTTCCCTTCCAGGTGACTCTGCATATGCACTGGGACCCCATCTCATGACTCCTATCCGGAACCCCCAAACCCCAGGGGAGGAAAGATACAATCAAGCACACATCAAAACCCGAGCAGTGGTGGAGCGCACCTTTGGCCTCCTGAAGTCACGTTTCCGATGCCTGGATAAGTCTGGGGGTACACTGTTGTATTCCCCAAACTTTGTGTGCCATATCATCGTTGCATGTTGCATGCTGCACAATCTCGCAGTGAGGAAGGGCCTGCAGGTTGAGCTACGTGATGACCTGACCCCCCAACCAGACAATCAACCCCTAACCGAGGATACCCCGTCTTCTGAGGGAAGAGCAGTCAGGAGACAGCTCATATCGGGCATCTTTGCACGTTAAACACACACATTAATCATGGCACAATGAGCATGCATGCATGCACACCACTGTGGTCCCTAGCACACACACCCCACATCCTCATCAAATTGGATTGGCACCAGTCCACCATGCACGACTGGTGAGCAGTAACGCCACGTCAAGGCTCCAATTATGTCACTGTACATTCATACACCATTCACACGGACCTGGGAATCACTTCTCCCTGGTCCTGGGGAACCCTTCTCCACCAAAATTGAGGATGACACCCCTTTTCCAGCAGGAATGTCACCCCCACATTCAAACAGCATGCACAACCCAAAATCTTAAAAAAATGTCAGCCAAAAAAAAGCCAAAAAAGTAAGCCAAAAAAAAAAAAAGGGGAAAAAAAAATTATTGCCCTCTGCGTGAGCCACGCCTGGGGCGCCCCCGGCCACGGCCCCGACCCCTCAGGGGAGACTCATGGGGGAGGGGCAAACCTGGGGAAGGAGGAGCAGCCCCTAATATCTGCCCACCTGGTGGCCTGCCCTCCAAGGCCACGGCAATTCTGTCCAGGGAAGCACCAAGTGTTGCCGTGTTGGCCTGGATAGCCTGGGTAAGGGCCCTCACATCCTGCCCAACGCCTGCTGCTGTAGTCTGCAGTTCATTTAGGCAGGTTGTGAAAGCCCGGGAGTGGGAGTCCAGGTTACCCAGCGTATCCTTCATGGAGGACAGGCTCTCCTCCACCCGCCCAAAAGTCTGGCAGAGCTGTCCCAGATGGCGGGTCTGGAGGGCCTGGTCCCTTCGCAGACTGGCGGGCAGGAGATTGGGCGCCCCCCTGGTGCTCTGGGAGGACATCCTGCCTCCAGCTGATGGTTGTGGGCGGGGAGAAGGGGAGGCCCTTGTGAGGGGAGCCATGTTGGGGGAGGAGGGGGGGGGGCTCCCCTTTAGGGAGGGCAGGCTTCTGCCAGCCAGAGGGGAAGAGTCCGCACAAACCACTCGTCCAGTGCCTGACTCCTCCTCCTCATGATCGTCCTCCTCATGATTATCCTCCTCCTCATGATCATCCTCCTCCTCATGATCGTCCTCCTCCTCTTGAACCTCCTCCGCGGACTGTGGCCTTGTTGGGGGGGCCTCATTAGGCTGCTGTCCTGGGGTTGGAGCGGTCAGGCCAGATGGCCCTGCACCCTCCTGCACATCTGTGGATGACACAAACCATTCACAGGTTGGAGGATCCACACACTTGGCACATATTCCCTTTCACCCCCTCCCCCACACATGCTACACACCTGATAGAAAAAAAAACCTTACCTGGCACCACGGGGACCGGACTTGTGTCAAAGCCTGGCAGGCCCTCCACTTCATGCCGGTGAAAGGTCAGGGCCACCACATGCTCCGTCGCTGTAAGCCTAATACGGCATGGTGGGCCCCCTCCTGTGCCCCTGGCATGGGCATGCATTGCGGCCAGTTTTTTTTTCACCTGACGGCGGAGATCGTTTATTTTTTTGTCAATCCCAGACCTGCTCCGTGATCCTATCCAAAATCTCCCTCCTCCTGGCCTGGGTGGTGGTGGCACTCTGCGGGCCGTGGAGAAAACGCCCATACTCGCTAATGGCCCGGGCAAGAATTCTTTTTTCCCCCACAGTAAAATTCAGCTTTCTTTTTCTCTCTGTCATACTTCCAAACAAACTTACTACCAGTCACCAAAAATCAGTCACAAATACAAGCACAACCAATCAGGCAAGAACACACACAAAGAGAAAACGAACACCCAAAAATCACACTAGCACTCAGCAAGAAACAGTCACAAAAAAAGAAAAAAGAAAAAATAAAGCAAGAAAACAAACGCTCAGAAATATATCAATCAAACAAACAGTCTCTCAAACACTTATCAAAAAACACTCACAAATATACCAACAAGAACTTGATCACACAGAACACTAATCTGACAACTACAAGACACACTGCAACGAACAACAGGAACAAAAGCACTTGGTTAAATGGGAAGGGACACAAAGGGATGTACTTTTGCAATGCAAGTGCGTTTGTGTGTGTCTATTTATGCTGTCTGCGTAGTTCACACCGTTGCCCTAGTCCATTTCCAATTTCACTGATTGCGCCGCTCCCGAAGTTGTGAGCATGCGCACAGCGGAGCTGACATGGTCTCCTTCACGCGCGCATGCGCGAGCCGGCCGGCCCTTCATTTGCATGGGGTCACGGCTCATTTCAATGTAAAACGCCCACGTCCCTCCCAATTTGTATTACTCCTCCTTACGCCTCAGGAAAAAACCTTACGCTTGCGCAATTTCCTGCGCAAAAGCTACGTGAATCGGGGGATTACGCGGCTAGATGGCGCAAGTCTAACGTAATGGCGGTGCGCTACGCCGGACCGATAATGCGCCGATGTACGTGAATCTGGGCCAATATTTTTTGCATAATACATATGCCAATTTTATTTTTTTTAAAGCAATTTTTTTCTCAGTTTAGGCCTATATGTATTCTTCTACATATTTTTGCTAAAAAAAAGATTGCAATAAGCGTATAGTGATTGGTTTGCGCAAAAGTTATATCGTGTACAAAATAGGGGATAGATTTATGATTTTTTTTTTTTTTTACTAGTAATTTACTTATGGGGAATCGGATGGAAACAGACCGTCTGTCCGTTTGCAACCGATCCGATCCACCGGACGGAAGAAAAATAGGGTTTTCTTCCGTCCGCAAAACGGATCCAGATGGATCGTAGGCGGACGTTAGCGGATGCATCATCCGCTAACGGATCCGCTCCCATAGGGCCCCATTCTAAGTCTATTTACGGACTTAGAAAAAGCGGACCGTTCGTCCGCACGTGTGAAAGGGCCCTTAAGGTAAAACAACTTTTACCTTTACAACCCCTTTAGGTTCAGCTCATGATAAATATGGGCAAACACAGAAGTGTTGCATTTATAATTTTGCTCAGTATATATATATATACTGTTGTCGGAAATTCCGACCTTGTGTAGGCTCCATCAGACATTTCCTGGCGAAATCTCTAACAACAAAAATTTGAGAGCTGGTTCTCAAATTTTTCGACAAAAAAATCTGCTCTGTTGAATTCCGATTGTGTGTGGACAATTCCGACGCACCAAATTCCATGCATGCTCTGAATCTAGTATCAGACGGAAGTGCTCAGTCTGGTAAAATGAGCGTTCGTAATGGTGATAGCACATTTGTCATGCTGTAATGGACTGAAGAGCACGAGGCTGAAAAGCGTGAATCATCACTCACCAAACTTCTACTAACACGACTGGTATTGAACTTCCCTTTAATAGTGCCGTCGTAGGTCTTGTACGTCACCACGTTCTTGGTGTTTGGAATTTCCCTCAACATTTGTGCGACCATGTGTATGCAAGACAAGTTTGAGTCAACATCCATCGGAAAAAAATACACGGTTTTGTTGTCGGAATTTCTGATCATTTGTACGCGGCATAAGGGGACCAACAGGCACAATATTTAAAGGAATATTTCATTATTATTGTTTCACTTAACGCATTCCCTAAAATCACTGTTCCTGAAAAAAAATACCTGGGTCCCCATATACTTTTAAGGCAATAGCTTGCATATAAGCCTTTAAAATGAGCAGTTTAGATTTTTCATGTTCGTGTCCCATAGACTTTAATAGGGTTTGCATGTTCGCATTAGTTTTTTGCCTGTTCGCATGTTCTGGTGCAAACCGAACCAGGGGGCATTCGGCTTATCCCTAGTGTCCTGCAGTGAACCTGGGAAACAGGCATCCCTGCTCTCTCCTCTCTCCAGCTTTACAGCTGCTGGACTGCTCTACACTGCTCAGCCCATCCGTACTTCTCAGCAGTCTTTATAGACAAACGTTGCATTTTTGGTAGACAGCCCATTTGGTTTAACATGTTGAATTCTAGTTCAAAACAGGTCAAAGGAATGATAGCTGAATGTGCAGGGAAGACAACATTTACTCTTTTCTTACACAGGGAAGGCAGTTTTAACTGGGGATATCTTTGTCAAAATTCTACAAATTTGCCTTGAATTATGAATACAATTCTGAATACATTTTGGAGAATATTGGGCAAATTACCCATAAAATAGATCCCTTTGACTTGATTAAAATAAATATACAGTAGTGGTTTTTAAACTTTAAGTCCTTGTACACACGATCAGTCCAAACTGATGAAAACAGACTGAAGTTCATTTTAATCGGTTTACAGACTGATGGTCTGATGTGCGTACACACCATCAGTTCAAAAACCGATCGCGTCAGAACGCGGTGACGTAAAACACAATGACGTGCTGAAAAAAAACGAAGTTCAATGCTTACAAGCATGCGTCGACTTGATTCTGAGCATGCGCGGGTTTTGAACTGATGCTTTTGCGTACTAACCATCGGTTTTGACCGATGGTCAGGCGTCCATCAGTCTGATTTCAAAGCAAGTTTTAAAACTTTGGACTGAAGGACAAATAACTGATGGGCCATACACATGGTCGGTTTGGACCAATGAAACTGAACTTCAGTCCGTTTTCATCGGTTTGGACTGATCGTGTGTACGCGGCCTTACTGTCACAGTTATTCCATACCTCAATGTCAGGAACTCAAAACATGTTAGTGGCATTATTTTTTAGAAAATATAAATAAAACAATTTGTAAATGTATGCAACTATGTATGTATGACACTAGTTTTTAATAACATTTAGCTAATTTGTAATATTTTTGCATTTTTCTTCTATTGCCACAGACTTGTCCCTTACATTAGTACATTATAGAAACCATGAAGCAAGCTGATCATGTAGGACTGTACTAAATATACCACTACAGTGTAGCTAATGGTTTTACTGGTAATCCTTATTGAAAAGTCAGAAATGAATATTCAATATTTTCTATTTCAGGCTCTTGACACTTTATCGATTAGCTTTATTTTCCCAACAATTTTCTAGCAGCTTAGTCACTGTGGATTACATTATTGTTTGACATCTATCTGGAGATTGGCTTTGAAAATCATGTAGAAAACCTTTGAAGGCTTTTTGTCAATTGCTTCACTTTTGAAGAGCCATAACAGCTTCACATCTTTGAGTTATAATGAATTGATGTCTTAAAGTTTAAATCCTCTCCATAAGACATAGCAGTAGTTATTGTAAAAAGTTTTCCTATTTTATCATGTGAGAAAAAATATTACCATAGGCCTTAAGAACTGAAACACATATTAAAGTGAAAATAGACACAGCCTTTTGTAAAGCTGTATTAAATAAATATACTGATTTATATGCATAATCAAATATATACATAGCAGCGTGGGCACCTGTGTTAGCTGTTAGCATTCTTTCATTTTAACTATTAATAATCTGTTATTTTTCTATTCATGTCTCCAATTTCAACTATAATGTCAGAAAATATTATAGTAATTTCTGAGCCTGAAATTATTGTTTATAGGGTCACAATCTTGCTTCTGAATCAGCAGATTTGGTGCTGATTATGCTACTTGAAAGTAAGTTTTTGGTATCAATGTTCCAGTGCCTGACATGGTAAGGGCTCCGTTTTAAGGGGTTCATTTAGTGTTTGAGGTTAGGTTGAGGTTGGATTCAAACCAACCCTTCCACCCATAGCACCCAGGAGAAGGTGTTATTGTAATCCTTCTAATAAGATCCTAGGCACAAAATGATCTACAATCTTAAGTGACATTCCTGTCTCTACTATTTTACATATGAATCAATGACAAAAGGTTGCATAAATATGACAGTGACAGAAGGTTGCTGACTATTGAGACATGAGGTGATCCATGCCAGGATAAATGCTGATTTTATATGCAGTTTTTCAAGTACCTTTGTGAGTATTTGAAGTAATTTAATTATTAACATTTTACTGAAGGTGTTGCAGAGGGCTAAATCATTTTTTTTGTTTATTTTTTTTATTTTTAGGCTCCATGCACACTCAGAGCTTTAAAAAAACACCAGAAAGCGTGGTGCTGGATGTGATGGACGCTTGATTGCATAGCTCCGTGCACAGTGGGACTATTTTGGCTATTTAGGGGCTATTTTCTGCCAGATTTGCTGTCTGCCTATCACCCCCTGACTCAGAAGAACACGGTGCATGACTTCATCCAAGAAAAAGTCGAAGGGGAATTCCCAAACTTCGCTGACCCACTATCTCCTTCGCACGAGGGAAAGGTATGGCATGGCTCAAAATGGCGCATCGGCCTCTCTGCCTCCTGAACCCGGCTCTTCGACACAACCTCCCGACTGTAAGTACCCGGCGGCTCTTTGCAAGGCTGACCTAGACTCTAGCCTGGAATCAATGTACACCCGCTTAGCCTCTAAATTCCAGGCTGAGCTGAATAAGACTGCTAATACATTGTCCCAGGAGATTGCCTCCCTCAGCTCCCGTACTGATCTGCTGGAAACGAAGCATGATGAACTTGCGCTAGCGTACAATGAACTCAGCAGGGAGCATGAGAATATGTCGGTAGCCTTCGCCCAACTCCAATCTCAAGTCGAGGACCTGGACAATCGAAACAGATGCTATAACTTACGTCTGCGTGGATTTCCAGAGACAGTCATGGAACTTATCCCGGTGGTCATCCGACTGTTTAAATCCCTGTTACCTGACCGTGATGCCGCAGCCTTTACTTGTGACAGGATCCATCGAGCCCTCAGACCTTAGCCGCCAGCGGATAAGCCTCCCCGGGACATTGTGCTATGTCTCAAAGACTACCTGATCAAGGAGGAAATCCTGAGAGCTGCTCGCAATACCCCGAGAATCACAGTTGATGAGTTCACGGTACAGATCTTCCTGGATATTTCTCCAGCCACACTTGATCGCCGTAGAGGTATGAAGGAAGTCACAACAGTCTTGCAAGAAGCCCGTATTCGTTATAAATGGGGATTTCCATTTAAGCTGATGATTCCTCATAATGGTTCTACGTATACCGCGATGAATGTCACAGAGGGCAAGGAGATCCTGGTTAAATTGGGACTACTTGAGGCTGAAGCAATTCGTCGCCCCCCTTCTACACCCAGACCTTCTCAGATTTGGCAAACCCCACCGGCCAGAAGAGATCGACGGAGGATTAGATATGAAGAGGCGTCTCCCAGGATCTGAATTGCAGTCCTCCCTCTTACAGTTCTGGAGACTTGAATCTTTCTCCCCTTTCACTTATTTCACCTGCACCCCAGTTTTGGTTCCTTAATCGAATTGCTGTCTGTCCTGAAGTGCCGCTGCATGTTTCTCCCCCCCCGGCGATTTCACTGACTTCCACCAATAAGGTGACTTGGGTCTGATATTCCTATTTGTGCTACATTTGCTACCACAGTCGTTTAATTGCTGGTTTTTGAGACTTATTAGTCTCTGTTCTCTTTGACTCGTTTGTCAGGACATATATTGTTCCTGATCCACCCTGATGTTTTTTCATCCTTTTCAATTTTTCTTTTTTTTTGCTCAGTTTTTCTTATTTTTTAACTGATTCAGCATCACAGAACTTACTTGAGATTCACTCTCTTGCTCCACCGCTTGTTACTCTGATTCACAGGATCTTTATTGATACTACTGATGTATATGTCACAGCTCAATGGTCTATTGTAATGCTCCTGGTTTTGAGCTGGGTCATATATTTACTTACATGTATGCCAATCTTGGAGGGGACGCCTGCAGAAATATCGGTATTCCCTCAACCAATAGAGTTAGTTCTGTTTATCGTACTGGTGAGCTCCTTATCATAAGCATTTATGGCTATTAATTGTTTATCTCCCATTGTTGAAGGGATTCAATTCCCCAGCCAAACGCAAAAAAGCCTTTACTCAATATAAACAGCTTGGAGTGAAAATCCTGCTCCTCCAGGAGACCCATTTCTCGCAGGTGTCCCACCTGAAGTATTTCCATAGAAATTTCCCTCAGGCTTTTTATACACTCCATACCTCGAAGAGTATGGGAGCGGCTATTTTCCTGCACTCCTCTCTTCCTATGGAGATTCATCATGTCCATAGGGACAAGGAAAGCAGGTTTGTAATTATAAAAGGTATTCTTCATAATAGGGAGTGCACTATAGCGAGTGTCTGCGCCCCCAATGATGCTACTGCATAATTTTTTGTTTCTTTCCTGGAGATCCTAGAGAAGTTTCGGTCCCCTCATATGATAATTGGGGGAGACTTTAACATGGTTGCTAACCCTTCCCTTGACAGGAGTCAAGTCTCCCCTTTTTCAAAAGCTTTTCCCAAATCCCTTTCCCGACTAATAGACCTACAGCTGATAGATACCTGGCGTGCACATAACGTGGGTGCCAAGGAATATACCTTTTTCTCACATCCCCACCGCAGTTACGCTAGATTGGACTACATTTTGTCAACCCCAGTGATCTTGGCTAATTCAGGTTCTGCAGATATTCACAATTGTGTATGGTCGGACCACCACATTACGGCTTTTTCTACATAATTCATTAAATTGACCACTTACCCCTTTACCTGGCGACTGAACGAGGCACTACTCTCGGACCCTTTGAATCTGATGTCGCCAACTCCATAGAATCTTATTTTGCAGCAAACGACCTCCCTGAGACCCCTATCTCTACACTTTGGGTGGCCCATAAGGCTGTATTGAGGGGGGCGCTTATTAAACTTGCTTCAGCCCGTAATACCTCTGCTAAACTTAAGATCATGCAGCTCTCTGCTGAGCTAGACAGTCTTTACAATGACCCTGTGAAACTGGTTTTAGAACCCACTCGGCGGCTTATCGACCAAAAAAGATTGGAACTCCCTACTCTCGGCTAAGACAGAGAAATCCCTACGCTGGTCCAGGGCCAAATTTTTACTCCAAAGTAATGCAGCTTCCACTATGTTCGCGAGGAAGCTTAATCAATCTTTTTGTCCTCCACATATTTATAAGCTCTCCACCCCCCTGGGCGGCTCTGTCTCCCACCCTAAAGAGGTTCTTGGAGTCTTCCAGGATTATTACTCTAAGCTGCTAGGACAACAGCATTCAGCTCCTTCTGAGGAAGCTAAGTCTTGGTTGGATGATTTACCTCTGCCCTCTCTTTCCTCTTCACAGGTAGACTCCCTGAACCGCCCTATATCCCCTGTAGAGGTTTTGAATGTGATAAAGTCTCTTAAAAATACCTCTTCCCCTGGACCCGACGGTTTCTTGGCGGTTTACTATAAAAAAATCTCCTCCCAATTTATCCTTAAATTAACTAGACTTTTTAATTCAGTCCTAAAAGGTGGTGTTTTCCCCGAAAAAATGCTCTTGGCAAATATGTCCTTGATTCCCAAGCCAAATAGGGATCATGCATTACCTCAAAATTACAGGCCCATCTCTGTCATTAACAATGACTTGAAAATATTTAGCAGAATCCTGGCGGACAGATTGGGTGGTGTGATCTCATCCCTAATCTCTCCTTACCAATCTGGATTTATTCCACACCGGCTGATCACAGACAATATTCGTTTGGTTTCGAATTTAATTCAAGATGCTAATCTCTTTTCTAAGAAATTGTTTTTACTAAGTTTAGATATAAACAAAGCATTTGATACTGTCTCCTGGCAGTATATATCTCATATTTTGAATCGATTTGGCTTCAGGGGGGAATTTCTAACAGCATTTCAAGCCCTCTACTTAAACCCTTGCACTAGGATAAAGCTTCCAGGCTGCTGTTCTGACTTTTTCAAGCTCGGTAGGGGCACCAGACAGGGCTGCCCCCTTTCCCCTTTAATTTTTGCCCTTGCAATCGAACACCTAGCCATCGTCATACTCCAACACCCAGACATTACAGGGTATGTGAAAGCTGACTCAGAATATAAACTATGTATGTACGCTGATGATGCATTGCTGTTTTTGACCAATCCCATAATTTCGCTGCCAAACCTGTTTAACACCCTCTCCATTTTTGCTGGGATCTCAGGTTTGTCGGTGAATGTTTCCAAATCCATGGCCCTCCCGATTGGCTTCCCCCCGGCTGAGCTTGTGAACTTGAGGAGCACATTTTCCTTTACCTGGGCCCGCTCTTCTCTTCCCTATCTTAGTGTGAAGATCCCCGGAGATTTTCGTGACTGGTTTGACTTAAATTTTCCCCCATTAGTGGCTAATCTGAAAAAGCTTCTAAAAACTTGGTCTACTTGTAATATTTCTTTTTTGGGTAGAATCACTGCGATAAAAATGTCAATCTTGCCTAAGATCTTATATTTGTTTCGCTCCCCTCCCCCTCCTGATTCCTAAAGCATATATATTAAAACTTCAATCCTTTATTAACCTATTTATTTGGGGAAACAAACCTGCTCGGTTTGCTAGGACGGTTCTATATAGAACCTACAGATCTGGGGGTTTGGGTGTCCCACAGGTTTGGCTCTATTACTTAGCCAGTAGATTTACTCAACAAGCTCAAAGGTCCATCAAGAAGCCTAAGGTCCCCTGGGTTAGATTTGAATGGGATTCCATTTTGCCCTTTCACCTGCCTGGCCTGCTGTGGTTTTCCTGCCCTCGTCCCCCTGAGTTAGCAAGTAGGAACCTTATAGTTGCCCAGGGATTTAGATTGTGGAGACGTTATGGCCCTTCACTGGGTCTGTTATCGAGGGCTCCCCCTGGTGCCTCCTTTCTGGGGGACCTGAGATTCCCATCAGCCTTCACGGATCCTATCTCATTTAGTTGGTGGTCTGGGCTAGGTTTGACTACTTTAGAGGATTTACAACACGAAGGTTCTTCCATCCCAAAAGGGCGCTCCTCTGGGTGAATTTTATAAATATATGCAGATACAGCATTTTTTTTTACCCATTATGCTCTCACCCCATCTATCCCACTCTCACCCTTTGAATCCCTTTGTAAGTCTGGTCCCAGACAGAAAAGCCTTATTTCTATTTTATACAATACGATGATACTTAATGGACCTAGTAGTAAGCTAAAACATATGCTACAGTGGGAATCGGAGTTGTCCTTGGACTACAGCCTGGAGGACTGGGAGGCGAACTGGCGGAATCTTCGGAGGTGTACAGTCTCTCTCTCTTTCAGAGAAACGGCGATTAAGCTCTTTACTCGCTGGTATTACACACCACAGCGTTTGAATCGGATTTTCCCCCAGGCCTCCTCCTGCTGTTTTCGAGGCTGACCCGTCTCAGGTACATTCCTCCATATATTTTGGGAATGCGAGAAGATTTCCTCAATGTGGCAAGAGGCCTTTGCTCTTATTGACAAATTTGCTGGAAATCATGTGACCGTGAGACGCAACCATTGCCTTTTATTTGAGAGGATCCCTGACACTCCTAAACCCTTGAGAGATTTGATCTACACACTGTGTATAGCAATTTTATGGGCCATTGCCTTTAACTGGAAATCCTCTACGGTCTCCTTTGCTCAGGTTTCCGCCAGAATGGATCTGAAAAGATCTTTCACACACTCCACGATACGATTCAGATCCATGATGCTAAATGGACACCTTGGTGGCTATTACGATTCCAAGAATGATCTGTGATGCCTTTTCTTTTTTTTTCTTTTTGTGTTTTTGTTCTTGATTTTTCACTTGTATTGCTTTTTCTCACGTGAATCTGGTAATAGATATTCCTGTTGGCTGTATTTTTCTATTGTAATGGTTTGACTACTATGAGTCTGCAAAGTTTTATATTTCTGTTGATGGAAGGGTTTCTTCCTATAAGGCACGAAGTGTCATCCTCTGACTGTATTAATGATGTGTACTGTTCTGTAACACCTGTTACCATGTTGTTTTTTATGAATTTTCTCAATAAAAGCCATTCAAGTAAAAAAAAAAAAAAAAAACACCAGAAAATGCTGGATAAAAAAAGTTTATATTTTACAGTTTTGTTCTGTGGTTTAGCAGCGACTAGTGGGATGTTAAGGAGCAGAATGCACTGGTCGATGATGTCACAAGGGGGCTATGAATTGGAGTTGTCTGTCGCTGAGCTCTTTTTTTTTAGGTCAGCTACTGGTGTTCGTTATGTTTGGGACAATTTTTTTTAAATAAAGGGCTTGCCAAAAACCGTCTCTGCATTTTTACTCAGAGGACCTTATCTTTATCTATGGGACAGGGTGCTTTTGGGGGAGCCCCCTGCCCCAAAGCACACCCCATGTTGACGGCACATGTCCTGGTATAGTTCAGGAGAGGGGGCCGCTCTCTTGTCCCCCCCTTTCCTGGTCTGCTGGGCATAAGCAAGGCTGAAACACTCTCTTTTGTTTTTTATTTGTTTTTATTTTTAGGCTCAATGCACACTAGGAGCTTTAAAAAAGACCAGAAAAATTATTGATAAAAAGTCCATAATTAAAATTTATGTTCAGGTGTTTAGCAGTGACTAGTGGGTTGTTATGGAGCGGCATCCATGCTGTCAGACAGAGGGAGCCAGTGACAGGTGCGGACCTGTTTTTTTCTCTCTCATGAGTCGGCAGCCAGAGTTTATCGTGATTTATGTTGGATCTCCACTGGGGCACAATTTTAAAAAACAGTTTTATTACTCACCTTTACCGCTTTTACTCATTTACATGAGGGACTGAGATTTTGTCACTCTCCTTGTTAAACCAAGGGGTTTACACTAGGGGGCGATCAAGGGGTTAATTGTGTGTCCTAGGGAGTGATTCTAACTGTGGGGGGAGGGGACTGATGAGAGGAGGAAACCAATCATTGTACGATCAGGTTTCCTCAACCCTGACAGGACGTTGATTTGTGTGTTTACACACACAGATCCATGTCCCTGCACTGTAATGAGCAATCGCAGGTGCCCGGTGGCCATCGCGGCCGCCGGGCACACACATCGGGTCCACAGTGATGCGACCAGAGCATGCTCCCCACAATGCCAGGAAGACAAAGTTGTCATATGACGTCCGCCCGGATAGAGGAAGGGTGCCTACCGTGGTCATTTTACAATACCACAGTAGGCAAGTGGTTAAACTCAGGAAAATCCCAGAGTCAGTGTTACCAAACCCTCTTTTCCTCCCTTGTCAACCACATATCTCCTCATTGATAGAATCCACAGGCTGCCTAAGCCCACCAGAGGTCCTGAAGGATGTCCTACTCACAATAAACATATTCCATATAAAAGAGAAGGTTCTGTCAGCTCCCGACAGACAGGAAGCCTTTCGGCACCCTACTCTTCTGTGCAGTTGCTCCCCTCGCAACACACCCTTCAATGGCACAAAAACCTATCAACAGTGACCAAAGCAGTACACAACCACAAAATTATGCACAGGTGGAAGTATCCAGCAACCCTGTCGGTCTCCCACAATGGAATGCGTGTTAGTCTTACTACCTTGGAGGAGGGTAATGCAAGCCCGGAGGCAATGGGGAATTCTCCCAGACCCACCACTCACTGAGCTCACTGAAACCCTGAATCCGGATTGGCAAGTAGTCTCCCGCAAGAGATACTCAAACAAGAACACATATGGAGGTTCCTGACTCCATCTCATCTCCATCATAACACAATTCCCTGCCACAAGCAGAACTGCTTCTATTACTTTTAGTTGTTCCCCCAATAATGCTAATGCAGTGTCATATTTTCCTGCACGGTCCATATACTGGACCCACTTTTTAGACTGTATTTGTTGTTTACTATGTTCCAAGGTCTCTAGGCCATGGTTGTTTCCTTGCACTCCAGTGCAAGCAAAGCTCCTCCATATCTCACATTTGAATCTATACCATCTCCCAATATGCATCCCTATAACCCCAGAGAGCTCCTCCTTGAGGTTAATTGGATTCATCTCCAAACAAAATGTTATATCTTAGGAATGCCGCTTAACTGTCTCTCTCTCTCTCATTACCAAAGGCCTCAAACATCTTGCTAAAAGGTTCTCCCTTTGGAATGAAACATCAAACCCAAGGTGGATATTCTCTGTGCCCAAGAAATGCATTTTCAGAAAGATGCTACCCCTAAGTGCACACACAGGGACTACCATGCCATCTTCTTGGCCTGCGCTTCGAAGAAAAAGAAGGGAGTCCTTCTGGCTATTAGCAAATCTGTGAATTTCAATCTCAAGAGCTTACTCCTGGGTTAAGATGCTAGATACATTATCCTTACAGGAGATGTTAACTACAACCCATACACCATTGCTTCCATCTACGCCCCAATTTGCATCAGCTGCGGCTCTTATGACAAATCTTCAAACTTATATCCTCTGTCAGGTATGGCCAGCTGCTAATGTGTGGGGACTTCAACATGACTGTAGACCCATACTTGGACTCCATCTCTACCACAAAAGGGAGAAATTTGTCCCCACTGAACCTTTTTCACACAGGGGGTGTACAATGTCTGGTGGTGTCGACATGCCTGTGAATGAGACTACACATTCTTTTTGCCTGACATCAATCATACTACTGCATAGACTTATTCGTGACAGACAAATGGCTACTCCAGAAGGTTTCCTCCTCCTCTATCCATGATATCACATGGTCAGATCCATTTGGCAATTTCTATGGTGATAGAAGTGCAGGAATCACTCCCCAGAGCATCGCTAAGGTGATGTAACATTAAGTTGTTGCAGGACAATGATGTGTCTCAAATTGTGTTTTTGCATCTCCGGGACTACTTCACTAACAATGTAAACTCAGTTTCAAATCCCTATGTTCTGTGGAATGCCCATAAGGCTTTTATATGGGGATCTGTATACAACAAGGCACCAAGGTTAAAAGACAATACAATTCCAAACTATCAAATTTGCTCTCAGAAATCCAGTCGCTTGAATCTGGAAACAAAACCTCCCCTACTAACTCTGTCTCAACTACCCTCACAAACCTTTGAGGGGAACTGAGGACCCTCCTAGCAAATAAGTATGACTGGCACTTAAGGTCTCTTAAACTTACCCACTATGCCAATACTTACAAAGCAGGCATGCACCCAGCCAACAGACTAAACCGGGCAAAGATCCCACCACACCTGCTAAATTCTGTCCAATTTCACTGCTGAACACAGACGTGAAAATGTATGCCAAGCTGCTAGCAAAACCATTGATGTGTGTTTTACCCACATAAAAAAAAAAATACCAAATGGTATTTGTCAGTGGAAGGCATTCCTCTGACGCAACAAGACGAATTAGAGGTCATAAAGATCAAGATAACATATATTTTGGTTAAAAAACTTGGACGCCTACTCTGCTGCTATTGGTCGATAAAGAGAAGGCATTCAACTGGCTTTACATGTCTAAGGTCTTGGAGAAATTTGGGTTCAAAGGCCACATACTATCTGCCATTATGGCCTTATACTCTACATTATCTGCACAAATTTAGTAAAATGTTGTATTATAAAACTAGAAAAGGTACAATTTCTGGGGAAATTGTGTGACGTGTTCTTGCCTTCACCAATACTCCAGACTGGAGACGGTGCCCCTGGAGATGTAAATGTGATCCAACAATGTGTCTATCCATTGCTCCATTAAAAACTGCTCCATCAAAAACTATCCCACCAAAACTGCACCATCCTATTTGCCCCTTCAAAAACTGGTTGCTATGGACTGGTTGCTATGGACTGGTTGCTATGGACAGTTGCTATGGTCTGGTTGCTATAGACAGTTGCTATGGAGGGGTTGCTATGGAGTGGTTGCTATGGACATTTGCTATATTCTGGTTGCTATGGACTGGTTTCTATGGAGGGTTGTTATGAACTGGTTGCTATGGAGTGGTTGCTATGGACGGTTTCTATGGACTGGTTGCTATGGACAGTTGCTATATTCTGGTTGCTATGGACTGGTTGCTATGGTCTGGATGCTATGGACATTTGCTATATTCTGGTTGCTATGGACTGGTTGCTATGGAGGGTTGCTATGAACTGGTTGCTATGGACAGTTGCTATGGACTGGTTGCTATGGACGGTTGCTATGGAGTGGTTGCTATGTTTTTTTTTGCTATGGTCTGGTTGCTATGGAGTGGTTGCTATGGAGGGTTGCTATGGTCTGGTTGCTATGGACGGTTTATATGGACTGGATGCTATATGCAGAGTATGCAGAAGTTACGCAAAGCCAAATAAAACATAGCCATATCACCTCACAGTTGTGTGGGAGGAGCTATAGAAAGCTCCCTAGCTGTGTGTGAGGAGATTGTTTCATCATCGTCTCCTAGGAAACCAATGTAAACACATGCAAAAAGCCTCTAAGCACACACTCAGTTTCTGGCTGTTTTGAAAACTTGTGCTTCTTCAAATGATTGTATTTTAAAAACTATAAATGGCACAGCAAATATCTTTATATTTTACGAATCACAAGACCCAGACCTTCAACCTGATGTATAGTATGTCTCTGAAATATTAAAATTGAAGGCACAGTCGCAGTTTAAAAATTGCCTTGCAATATTCCGTTTTCAATTTTTTTTCCTCCATTGACTTTCATTGAAATGATGGATGGCGTGTGTTGCAAACAAATGTCTGTATCTTGAAAACCATTTTACCGATCGCTTAGCCGTCGACACGTGTAGTGTCAGCAGGGACAGCTGAACATTTTGATATAAGATTTGTGTAGGTCGGCTTGAAAATGAGGGAGTAGTCGCAGTTTACAAATCATGTAATGATATTTCAGTTTTTGCCATTTCGTGCTGTACCTCTCACCATTCATTCCTATGGGAAAATTTCACTGCAAAAAATGGCGATATTTCGCGAACGATTTGGCGAAACGTTCCACAAAGTAATAGCCCACTATTTGGGAACAATCCGCTCATTTTGATATATTACTCGTCTATGTAGCGTAAAAACTGTGGGAGGAGTTAGGGTGGTAAATTTGGCTATAAGAATAAGAATAACTAGAAAAGGTACAACTAGAAAAGGTACAATTTCTGGGGAAATTGTGTGATGTGTTCTTGCCTTCACCAATAATCCAGACTGCTGATGGTGCCCCTGTAGATGTAAATGTGATCCAACAGTGTGTCAATCCATTGCCCCATCAAAAACTGCTTCATCAAAACTGCACAATCCTATTTGCCCCATCAAAAATGGTTGCTATGGAGTGGTTGCTATGGTCTGGTTGCTATGGTCTGGTTGCTATGGACAGTTGCTATGGACAGTTGCTATGGTCTGGTTGCTATGGACTGGTTGCTATGGTCTGGTTGCTATGGTCTGGTTGCTATGGACGGGTTGCTATAGACGGGTTGCTATGGACGGGTTGCTATGGACTGGTTGCTATGGACAGTTGCTATAGTCTGGTTGCTATGTACTGGTTGCTATGGTCTGGTTGCTATGAACTGGTTGCTATGAACTGGTTGCTATGGAGTGGTTGCTATGGAGTGGTTGCTATGGACAGTTTGCTATGAACAGTTTGCTATGGACTGGTTGCTATAGAGGGTTGCTATGGTCTGGTTGCTATGGATGGTTGCTGTATGCAGAAGTTACGCAAAGCAAATACAGGCATACCCCGCTTTTAAGTACACACTAGGGTTTATTTACTAACGCTGGAAATCGCAATATCAGGCTCACTTCTGCAGAAAAAACAATAAGCTTCTAACCCCAGCTTGTTCAGTTAAGCCTGGTAATAAAACCTGGAAGCTCATTGGTTTGTGTGCAGAAGTGAGCCTTATATTGCGCTTTCCAGCTTTAGTAAATAAACCCCATTGTTTACTTAAAAGTGGGATATGCCTGAAAAACAGAGCCATATCACCTCACAGCTGTGTGGGAGGAGCTATAGAAAGCCCCTCAGCTGTGTGTGAGGAGACATCGTCTCCTAGGAAACCAATGTAAACACATGCAAACAGCCACTCTAAACAGCCACTCAGATTCTGGCTTGTTTTTTACTGTGCTTCTTCAAATGATTGTATTTTAAAAACTATAAATCGCACAGCGAATATCTTTATATTTTACGAATCACAAGACCCAGACCTTCAACCTGATGTATAGTATGTCTCTAAAATATTAAATTTGAAGGCACAGTCGCAGTTTACAAATTGCCTTTCAATATTCAGTTTTCAATTTTTTTTCCTCCATTGACTTTCATTGAAATGATGGATGGCGTGTGTTGCAAACAAATGTCTGTATCTTGAAAACCATTTGACCGATCGCTTAGCCGTCGACACGTGTAGTGTCAGCAGGGACAGCTGAACATTTTGATATAAGATTTGTGTAGGTCGGCTTGAAAATGAGGGAGTGGTCGCAGTTTACAAATCATGTAATGATTTTTCCGTTTTTGCCATTCTGTGCTCTAGCTCTCACCATTCATTCCTATGGGAAAATTTCGCCGCAAATATGACGATATTTCGCGAACGATTTGGCGAAACGTTCCACAAAGTAATAGCCCACTATTCGGGAACAAGCAGCTCGATTTGATATATTACTCGTCTATGTAGCGTAAAAACTGTGGGAGGAGTTAGGGTGGTAAATTTGGCTATAAAAATAATAATAATATATATGTGAGAGAATAGTAAGTGCTCTTGCTATGCAAGACCACTTAATTTCTGGGGAAATTGTGTGATGTGTTCTTGCCTTCACCACTACTCCAGACTGGTGATGATGCCCCTGTAGATGTAAATGTGATCCAACAGTGTGTCGATCCATTTCGATCCATTGCCCCATCAAAAACTGCTTCATCAAAAACTACCCCATCAAAACTGCGCCATCCTATTTGCCCCATCAAAAACGGGTTGCTATGGAGGGGTTGCTATGGAGGGGTTGCTATGGAGGGGTTGCTATGGAGTGGTTGCTATGGTCTGGTTGCTATGGACAGTTGCTATGGTCTGGTTGCTATAGTCTGGTTGCTATGGACTGGTTGCTATGGACTGGCTGCTATGGACTGGTTGCTATGGATGGTTGCTATGGTCGGGTTGCTATGGACGGGTTGCTATGGACAGTTGCTATTGACTGGTTGCTATGGACAGTTGCTATAGTCTGGTTGCTATGGACTGGTTGCTATGGACTGGTTGCTATGGACTGGTTGCTATGGACTGGTTGCTATGGACGGGTTGCTATGGACAGTTGCTATAGTCTGGTTGCTATGTACTGGTTGCTATGGACTGGTTGCTATGGACTGGTTGCTATGGACTGGTTGCTATGGACTGGTTGCTATGGAGTGGTTGCTATGGACAGTTGCTATGGACTGGTTGCTATAGAGGGTTGCTATGGAGGGTTGCTATGGTCTGGTTGCTATGGATGGTTTCTATGGACTGGATGGTATGGATGGTTGCTATATGCAGAGTATGCAGAAGTTACGCAGAGCAAATACAGGCATACCCCGCCTTTAAGTACACACTAGGGTTTATTTACTAACACTGGAAATCGCAATATCAGGCTCACTTCTGCAGAAAAAAACAATAAGCTTCTAACCCCAGCTTGTTCAGTTAAGCCTGGTAATAAAACCTGGAAGCTCATTGGTTTGTGTGCAAAAGTGAGCCTTATATTGCGCTTTCCAGCTTTAGTAAATAAACCCCATTGTTTACTTAAAAGTGGGATATGCCTGAAAAACAGAGCCATATCACCTCACAGCTGTGTGGGAGGAGCTATAGAAAGCCCCTCAGCTGTGTGTGAGGAGACATCGTCTCCTAGGAAACCAATGTAAACACATGCAGGCAGCCACTCTAAACAGCCACTCAGATTCTGGCTTGTTTTTTACTGTGCTTCTTCAAATGATTGTATTTTAAAAACTATAAATCGCACAGCGAATATCTTTATATTTTACGAATCACAAGACCCAGACCTTCAACCTGATGTATAGTATGTCTCTAAAATATTAAATTTGAAGGCACAGTCGCAGTTTACAAATTGCCTTGCAATATTCAGTTTTCAATTTTCTTTCCTCCATTGACTTTCATTGAAATGATGGATGGCGTGTGTTGCAAACAAATGTCTGTATCTTGAAAACCATTTGACCGATTGCTTAGTCGTCAACACGTGTAGTGTCAGCAGGGACAGCTGAACATTTTGATATAAGATTTGTGTAGGTCGGCTTGAAAATGAGGGAGTGGTCGCAGTTTACAAATCATGTAATGATTTTTCCGTTTTTGCCATTCTGTGCTCTAGCTCTCACCTTTCATTCCTATGGGAAAATTTCGCCGCAAATATGACGATATTTCGCGAACGATTTGGCGAAACGTTCCACAAAGTAATAGCCCACTATTCGGGAACAAGCCGCTCGATTTGATATATTACTCGTCTATGTAGCGTAAAAACTGTGGGAGGAGTTAGGGTGGTAAATTTGGCTATAAAAATAATAATAATATATATGTGAGAGAATAGTAAGTGCTCTTGCTATGCAAGACCACTTAACTAGAAAAGGTACAATTTCTGGGGAAATTGTGTGACGTGTTCTTGCCTTCACCAATACTCCAGACTGGTGATGATGCCCCTGTAGATGTAAATGTGATCCAACAGTGTGTCGATCCATTTCGATCCATTGCCCCATCAAAAACTGCTTCATCAAAAACTACCCCATCAAAACTGCGCCATCCTATTTGCCCCATCAAAAACGGGTTGCTATGGACGGGTTGCTATGGACGGGTTGCTATGGACGGGTTGCTATGGAGGGGTTGCTACGGAGGGGTTGCTATGGAGTGGTTGCTATGGTCTGGTTGCTATGGACAGTTGCTATGGTCTGGTTGCTATAGTCTGGTTGCTATGGACTGGTTGCTATGGACTGGCTGCTATGGACTGGTTGCTATGGATGGTTGCTATGGTCGGGTTGCTATTGACTGGTTGCTATGGACATTTGCTATAGTCTGGTTGCTATGGACTGGTTGCTATGGAGTGGTTGCTATGGACTGGTTGCTATGGACGGGTTGCTATGGACGGGTTGCTATGGACGGGTTGCTATGGACAGTTGCTATAGTCTGGTTGCTATGTACTGGTTGCTATGGACTGGTTGCTATGGACTGGTTGCTATGGACTGGTTGCTATGGACAGTTGCTGTGGACAGTTGCTATGGACTGGTTGCTATAGAGGGTTGCTATGGAGGGTTGCTATGGTCTGGTTGCTATGGATGGTTTCTATGGGCTGGATGGTATAGATGGTTGCTATATGCAGAGTATGCAGAAGTTACGCAGAACAAATACAGGCATACCCCGCTTTTAAGTACACACTAGGGTTTATTTACTAACACTGGAAATCGCAATATCAGGCTCACTTCTGCAGAAAAAACAATAAGCTTCTAACCCCAGCTTGTTCAGTTAAGCCTGGTAATAAAACCTGGAAGCTCATTGGTTTGTGTGCAAAAGTGAGCCTTATATTGCGCTTTCCAGCTTTAGTAAATAAACCCCATTGTTTACTTAAAAGTGGGATACGCCTGAAAAACAACCATATCACCTCACAGCTGTGTGGGAGGAGCTATAGAAAGCACCTTAGCTGTGTGTGAGGAGACATCGTCTCCTAGGAAACCAATGTAAACACATCCAAACAGCCACTCTAAACAGCCACTCAGATTCTGGCTTGTTTTTTACTGTGCTTCTTCAAATGATTGTATTTTAAAAACTATAAATCACACAGCGAATATCTTTATATTTTACGAATCACAAGACCCAGACCTTCAACCAGATGTATAGTATGTCTCTAAAATATTAAAATTGAAGGCACAGTCACAGTTTTCAAATTGCCTTGCAATATTCAGTTTTCAATTTTTTTTCCTCCATTGACTTTAATTGAAATGATGGATGGCGTGTGTTGCAAACAAATGTCTGTATCTTGAAAACCATTTGACCGATCGCTTAGCCGTCGACACGTGTAGTGTCAGCAGGGACAGCTGAACATTTTGATATAAGATTTGTGTAGGTCGGCCTAAAAATGAGGGAGTGGTCGCAGTTTGGAAATCATGTAATGATTTTTCCGTTTGACAATCTACACTCTAAGCTTCACCATTCATTCCTATGTGAAAATTTTGCCGCAAATATGACGATATTTTGCGAACGATTTGGCGAAACGTTCCACAAAGTAATAGCCCACTATTCGGGAACAAGCCGCTCGATTTGATATATTACTCGTCTATGTAGCGTAAAAACTGTGGGAGGAGTTAGGGTGGCAAATTTGGCTATAATAAGAATAATATATATGTGAGAGAATAGTAAGTGCTCTTGCTATGCAAGACCACTTAATAATATATATGTGAGAGAATAGTAAGTGATCTTGCTATGCAAGACCACTTAATGAACACCACAAAATAGTTAATTTTAGACTTAGGGGTCCAAGCATCCACCAAACATAAACTTCATTCTAATTAAACCACAACCTGCATTGTCCCTACTTAACATTGGTATTGATTGTTACCCTCCCTCATACCAACCCATAATTACCCACATTCTTGTAGCAGCCAGACTCACTATCCTCAAGAAATGGAAAACAACTCTCTCTCTAATATTTCAGAAGTAGTGACCATGGTCAATGCTAACTATACCTTATTTCCTATAAAACTCAATAAACTTATTGATAAAAAAAACTGAAAAGACACTGCATATGGGTTAAAACTGTGGATGAGCATTATTCGCCAAACAGTGAACAATTTGGGGGGTTTGCGACAAATTCGAAAATCCACGGAACACCCTTTAAAAGTCTATGGGATGATAGGGATCTGGGGATGACGTGGGGCACGTGAGGCACGCACGCCGAGGGAGGGGCCGAACCCGCGCTGGGAAGCCGACCTGAGATGCGGTGAGGGAGGACGCTGACACCGCCGTGGACGTGGACGCCAGTAGACCCGGGGATGGGTAAAATACTCATACCGGAGGACAAACAAAGACACGCTGAGTGCCGGGCGGCCCACCTTACCCTCCAGCGTGACGCCCAGCGCCTCTTCTGAGGCTTTACCAGCTCTCCCGCTCGCTGTCCCCACGGAGCTGACTGCAGCTTAGCCGGATGCCAAAGAACGTGAGTCACGCTGCAATGGCTCCAACCCCACCTCCCCCAGCATGGAGGATCTCACGCGAAAGGTATAGCAGGTAACATCGTAGGTAATATCATATCCCCCTCAACCCGGCCGATGCCCGGCGCCCGGAAAAAGGGTAAGCTTACACCTATCTTTTTTTCTTCTCTTCTCTATGCCCCATATCGGGTGCGATAATGGATTGTTTTTGGGAGTGAAGTATCGACGATCCAGGTGTCATAAATAAATAAATGGAGGAGACTAAATAAAGTGCAAGATTCGTTGACCGGTCTTTAGCTTGTGACGTCCCTGCGCTGTATACACCGGCTCTGTGACTCTTTGAATGGGGGACTCTCACACCAATTCTAGCCCTCGGTACGCTAGCCCAACCTTGCCATGATTTAGTATCTGGAGAATGTGCAAGTTATGTTAAGAAACACAGGTTCTGCTGTATATGGTGTCTATCTGTCTCTCCTAAACGCCCTTTTGTTACGCCTAAAACCCCCACACCCTGGAATACCCATTCGTGGGTTACTTGCTCGAGGTTAGGAGGGCTGTGGGACATCCCTAGGATCTTTTCACTCCATCTGTACCTGCGGATCTTAAGCAAACCAGCTGCGGTATACAGCCTAGAGGTGAGCGGGGGTAAATATAGGCCTCAAAGTAAAAAGCAGGAACTGATGTTTACCAGTAAGGGCTTACTTGGAGCAGAGTACTTACTCATTAGGGGACCTCCTGTATAAAGTAGAGACCTGGGGCCATTCAGGGGAACAATCGCACAAGGCTATTTAAAATCGCCTCTCCCCAATCAGAGCGATGCCAATAGGTTCCTAGCGGCTGGACGCGGAAACAAGACGTGGGAAAATTACCCCCCCAGGTTTAACTTAGAGGGGGTTTACGGCCCGTTACCTATCGCTGGGTGCTCATACTTGTTGCCATAAACGTGCCAAAGAGTCAACAGTCAGTAATAGGAGAGGGGTACTCCTAAATAATAGGAGTAAATATATTTAAAACTGGGGAAGCGGATCCGGGCAAGAGACATACACAGGATGAGCAGGGGAACTAGGGGCGCGGCCCCTAAAACCCCTAAGGAGCACGCTACAGCAAGTACCATAAGACATTATATGACCCAGGAGGGGAGCGCTAAAAGCTCTGCTAACTCAAAAAAAACAGAGAAAACAGGGTCAGCGAAGAGGGGAGGGGGCCAAATTATCCCCCAAACACCCGAAGCTTCATCAGAAGGAGAACAAGACCAGACCCTAAGCGAGGAAAGAGGTACAGACTCACATATCCCAACGAAAGGGGAGTTGGAAATAATGTTGAGGGACCTTGAAAGTAGACTAGAAAAATCCATAAAGAATGAACTCAGCAATCTCAGAACGGATATGGCCCACCTACTGGCACGAGTGGAAGAAAGTGAACACAAACTGGAAAAACAAGACCTAGAAATAAAGCAACTAAAGGAACAACATCTGGGTATACAACAGAGCCAGAGAATGCTGAAATATCGTCTGGAGGACCAAGAGAACCATAGCAGAAGGAAAAATTTAAGGATTAGATCTATAAAAGAGGAAAGAGGAGAAGATTTAAAAATAATCCTTAATAGTCTGTTTTTCCAGCTTTTTGAGCAGGGGGCCAGAGAACCCTTTAAATTTGAACGGGTTCACCGCATCGGAAGGGCTAACAACGCGGGGGAGGCCAGACCTAGAGACATAATTGCCAGGTTCAGGTATTATGAGGACAAAGAGGCCATCTGGCTCAGACTCAGGAATGTAGCCCCCCTAGTATACGCAGAGACCGCGGTACAGATATTCCCGGACTTAGCATGGGAAACCCTAATGAGAAGGAGATATATGAAACCGCTCCTGGAACAGATGAGACTCTATAATATTAAATATCAATGGGGTTTCCCGGCCTGCCTCATTGGGCAGAAAGACGGGGTGTCAGCTAGACTAACTTTTCCGGAGGATCTGCCAGGGTTCTGTTCTAAATTTAACCTCCCGGTCATCGAGGTTCCAGGATGGATAGAATAACGTATCTAGTCTATACACACCCTATAAAAACCAACAGAGGCGAGGAGGGGTGGGGAAGGGGGTGGGGAGAGGGCTCAGGGGGGGCGGCGGGAGGGTAGGGCGTCCTCCCTATAAAAGGAGGTAGACCATCAAGGCAACATAGCTCTCAGGGGGTGGCAGGCGGGGGGTGGTCGCACCTCATTTAAAAAAGTCCCAATGGAAGTAAGGAGGGAGGATATCCATGGGTCTCAGGTCTCAAAGGGGCCAAGGGAAGACAAGGGGGGAGGTGTTCCAAGGGTAGGGAGGGAAAGGGATGGGGGGTGGGAACCAACGGAGGGGGAGGGGGGGGCACCAGGGAGGGGGAGGGAGGGGGGTGGGTAATGT
Source organism: Rana kukunoris (assembly GCA_029574335.1). NCBI lineage: Eukaryota > Metazoa > Chordata > Amphibia > Anura > Ranidae > Rana > Rana kukunoris. The sequence continues at coordinate 229,122,461 of CM056059.1, read as the reverse complement.
GGCTCCCAGCTGTCCCACGAGGGTACGAGAAGATAATTGTGAGATAGGTACAATATGACAGAGGTAAAATTTATGACATATAATGTAAAAGGGCTGAATTCCTCTAGGAAAAGATTCAAGATATTGGAGGAGATCAAGCGAAGCAGAGCCGATATTATTTTTTTACAAGAAACCCACCTAACTCTAGACACTAACATTAAATTGACCTCCCCGCTATTTCCAAACTGGTATTATGGAGACTCTATATCAAAACGCTCAAGGGGAGTGGCAATTGGCTTCGCAAGAGGTATTAGGTTTGCCTTGGAGGTGAGACTGACGGACCCGGAAGGGCGTTTTCTATTTCTGAAAGGAAAGATTGGGTGCACCACCTACACCCTAGTCAATATCTACGCCCCCAATAATAACCCGATCTTATATTTGTGCAGAATAGTGGAGAAGGTAAAAAACTTTGCAGAAGGACACATAGTTTTGATGGGCGACTTAAATTTTGTGATGAACCCAAAAGAGGATAGTACGTCTAGTGCGAGGGAGACCAATAACGTGCAGATCCTAAAATTAAAAAATAAGCTACATGGATGCCAACTGGTGGATGTCTGGAGGGCTCTCCATCCCAAAACACACGACTATACGTTTTTTTCTCCCCCACACGGAACGTACACTAGGCTCGATCATATCCTGGTGGATCACAGTTTACTGGAGAGGGTTATCGAGTCGGATATAGGAATTATGTCTATATCGGACCATGCTCCCGTTACTATGAGAATAAAATTAGACGCCCAACCTACTTATCGGCCCGGCTGGCATCTAGATGACGATCTGATCCGAGATGTAGGGGTTGCATCCAGGGTGGAGGAAGACCTTAAATATTTTTTTAGTATCAATGACACAGAGGAGATCTCTGGGGCAACCCTCTGGGAGACGCATAAAGCGTTTATCAGAGGGATTTGCATCTCAGAAGGTGCAAGGGTAAAAAGAGAAAGAAATAGGATAGCGGATACTCTGGAGAAAGAAATCCGTATCTTAGAGAGTAAACATAAAGAGCAAAAAGCAAAATAGACCCTTCTGGATTTAAATCACAAAAGGAAAGAGCTCAGGGAAATCAGGGAACAAGAAACTAATAAATACTTTAATAATATTGATAGAGAGAGATATATCTGGGGCAATAAATCGAGCAAACACCTCGCGAGAATGGCCAAGGAAAAAAAAGTCAGGAACTACATTGAAAAGATAAAAAATAAAAATGGGGAATGGGTTTATAAAACTGGGGACATCGCAGACACCTTCAAAAACTATTACAAAGATCTATATGCAATCGATCAGGCGAGGTGGAAAGTAGGAGAGAGAGAATCCAGGACGTGTGAGTTCTTAGGTAAAGCCGGACTTTCTAAAATAGATGAGATAGAGAAGCTCAATCTGGATAAACCTATAACTGAAGATGAAATAAAAATTGCCCTGGGAAACACGGCTACCGGCAAAAGTCCCGGTCCTGACGGGTTCTCAGTATTCTACTATAAAAGATTTAGTAAAATCTTAATCCCTAAACTAGCCAGGTATTTCAATGGTCTGGGTGCAGACTATGAAACTAGCGAGGAAACACTCGCCGCATCGATTGTAATTATTCTAAAAGAAGGGAAGGATGGCTCGGTGTGCTCGGGATATAGACCCATCTCCCTGCTCAATACTGACATCAAGATCTTCGCGAAAATACTAGCGGAACGCTTAAAAAGGGTTATACCCAACCTGATACACCCTGATCAGGTGGGCTTCGTTCCAAATCGTGAGGGCAAAGATAATAGTATAAGAGCCTTGCTTCTGCTTCAGAAGATTAAGCAGAGTGGATCCCCGGGTCTATTCCTGTCGATGGATGCCGAAAAAGCATTCGACAGGGTAGACTGGGGATTCATGTGGCAAACCCTCACAGCAATGGGAATCGGGGAGAAGCTATCCAGATGGATTAAAACACTCTATCATCACCCAACGGCCAATATCAAGGTTAACGGCTCTCTATCAGAATCATTCGAGATGAAGAATGGAACAAGACAGGGGTGTCCCCTGTCACCCCTTCTTTTCATCCTGTCACTAGAACCCCTCCTAGCCTCAATATGAAATATTTCTGAGATTAACGGGGTAAAAGTGGGGGAGGAGGAACATAAACTGTCGGCGTTCGCCGACGATGTCTTGTTCTATCTCACCAACCCGGTAACCTCGATCCCTGCGCTCTCTAGGATATTACACCAATATGGCTCTCTATCCAACTTTAAGATCAACGTAACAAAATCAGAAATACTCAGCATTAACTTAAATAAAAAAGAAAGGGGGCAAGTAAAAGAAATTTGTAACTACCCTTGGTGCAGGGAATTAAAATATCTGGGCATAAAACTGGCAAATACAGTCCAGCGGATTTACAAAATTAACTATGTACCTCTGCTGAACGAGACTAAAAAAGAGCTAAAAAAAACAATTAACAAACCTATCTCATGGATAGGTCGAATAAACATGCTGAAAATGGTGGTTGTACCAAAAATTCTTTACAAATTTCTTTTAATCCCCATAGCGGTACCCCAACAATTTCAAAAAATGTTGAACTCCCTGTTGACGAACTATATATGGAAAAACAAGAAGCATAGGATATCTCTATCCATCTTAAAACAGAGAAAGCAGCAGGGTGGCCTAGCGGCACCCGACATTACAAACTATTATAGGGCGGCGGTCCTCTCTCGGGTAGTGGAATGGGCTAGGGGCAGGAAAGACAAAAGGTGGATACAAATAGAGAATGCTCTGGCCAATACACAATTGAATAAAGCCATCTGGAACCCGACTAAATTTCGCACACTCGACCACAACACAAATCACATGACACGGGATACCTTAAGACTGTGGGATAGGGTACAGATGCAACTAGGTTGGAAATTTAACTCACCCTTAATAAATATAAAAGAAAATGCCTATTTTTCACCGGGGGAAAGGAAAACGGGGGGGAATTGGATAAAAAAAGACACAGTTCATTTGGGCGATATAATCACAGGGGAGGGGATTAAGTCGTATGAAGATTTGAGAACCAGAAGCGATTTTTGGAATTTAGGTAGTTGGCACTACTCACAATTATCTCACTTTGTGCGGCACCTACCGCGCCCCTTACGGACGTGGGAGGAGCTGTCACCGATGGAAAAGATTTGTAGAACGGATAAATCAAAAGGCACAATCACTAAACTCTACGAGATACTCACCAAAATAGGAGCAAAGGAGGAACCACCTTTTGTCGATAAATGGGAAAAAGAACTAGGAATACCCAGAGGGGAAAATACTTTTCTGAAGATTATGCAGTTAACCCACGCCTCAGCAATCGATATAAAAACCGCGGAGATTAATTATAAATGTATCTCGGGGTGGTACATTACCCCAGATAAGTCTTGCCACTTTAAAGAGGGTCTTACGGCGGAATTTTTTTTTTTCTCTTTTTGTCAAAAAAAAAACAAAAAAAACAATAATAGTAAAAGAGGAGCGGAAGGCACTCCCAACAGCACTAATACCACATATGATGCAAAACTACAGATAGAGACGAAACGTGGCGCCAGGCAATGAGTTGGTCTCTGAATGGTTGGTGAAGGCTGAAGTGGTAAGAAAAAAAAAAAAAAAGTCTATGGGATAAATCAAAAGTGCTAATTTTAAAGGTTAATATGCAAGTTATTGTCATAAACAGTGTTTGGGGACACAGGTCCTGCCCCAGGGGACATGTATCAATGCAAAAAAAGTTTTAAAAACATATTTTTTTTCAGGAGCAGTGAGTTTAATAATGCTTAAAGTGAAACAATAGAAGTTAAATATTTCAAACCTGGGGGTGTCTATAGTATGCCGGTAAAGTAGCGCATGTTTCCGTGCTTAGAAAAGTCCCTGCACAAAATGACATTTCTAAAGGAAAAAAGTCATTTAAAACTACTATAATGTTAAAAACCACAGGGGACAGTTTGGGACTTTTGATTTTTCATTTTCGTGTCCCATAGACGTTAATGGTGTTCGGGTGTTCGAACACATTTTTTGCCTGTTCGCATGTTCTACTGCGAAAGGAACCATATTTTTATGCGTTAGATTTATAATGTTTTTTTTTTTTTTTCCTTTTTTTGGGTTAGTAAACTGCAACAAAACGACAATTTATAGAAACAGTATAAGGTCAGCAAGATTCAAGCTGTTCTAGATTTTTAAAAAGTGATTCCCTAGTTTAAAGAGACAGCTCAGCTTTCAAGCATAGAAGAACCAGGCATTTGCATGACACAAATAAGCCTCTAAAACAGCTCAGCTGAGGGTTCAGATTAAACAGTCAGCAATATACAGACACAAAGGGGGAGATTTATAATGTTTTTAACCAAATTCTGTATACAAGCATTCCTCAGCCCAATTCCCCAAGCTAAGCATATGTTAATAAATGTCATCCTTTTAAGGCCTCATGCACACTGCAGTTCAACTAAGCTGCTCCTCTGCTGTTCTGAGCTTTTACTTTTCTCGGCCTATTTACTTCCCTCAATGTTAGCCTATCTGTCCATGCTCCCCTCCGCTATGTGTCTGTCGTCTTCTATCTTTGCCGCTCCAATTGCACCCTTACATTTCTTTTTGCATTCTTTGTAGAGTCTGAATGCTGATGATGATCCCTCAATCTTGTATTTTTTGAAGGCCTTCTCCTTTGCATTTTTACATTGGAGTTAAGCCATCCAGGACTTCTGTTTGCTCTTTAAAATGTATTTTCCAATAGGATGCACTGGATAATATCCTTATTTAATATGCTCTTAAAGCAAACCCATCTCTTCTTAATGTTCTTTGTACTTAAGATTATATTCCAATTTATATCTTCTAGCAAGGTTCCTAGTTTGGGGAAGTTGGCTCTTTTGAAATTCAGTGTCTTTGTTTTTGCCTTATGTTTCCTATTTGTGTGATTTATACTGAAGCTAATTGACCTGTGAGTGCTGTTTCCTAAATTGCCCCTTATTTTCACATCCGTGATCAGGTCTGTATTGTTGGTAATCAGTAATCAGTAATCTAGTAAAGCTTTGTTTCTAGCTGGTGTGTCTAATATCTAAACCATGATATTGTCCTGCAAGATATTTAGGAGCTGTCAAGCCATAGACAAATGCAACTTTTCTTTCCGCCCAGTATATGGCTGGATAATTAAAATTCCCCATTATAATGACACTTCCCATCCTTGCTGCTAATCCAAATTATGATAGGAGGTCTGTCTCCCTATCCTCCCTCAGGTTAGGGGGCCTATAGCATACTCCCAGTATTATTTTTCCCTTAGTTTCATCCATTTGCATTCCACCTCCTCCGTAGCTCCCTCAGTAATGTAATCTCTCACATTAACTTGTACATTATTCTTTATATACAGGCATACTCCTCCCCCATTGTTATCCTCTCTATTCCTGCGATAAAGGGAATACCCTTGAATGGTTGCCAGTTAATCATGAGAGCTGTTGAACCAAGTCTCTGAAATTCCCACTAAATCTAAATCCTCCTCATACAACAGTATCTCTAGTTCTCCCATCTTGTTCGCCAGGCTCCTGGCATTGGTGAACATGGCACAGTTTAGACCGGTCGCATACTGTCCTCTTATTGGGTGTTCCGAGATTGTAAATAGGACTTGTTACTATACTTAACTTGGGTTTTATGTGTGTAGCACTACCCCTGGAGGAGCTGCTGGTTGTTTTGGGTGGCACATTTACCTTGTGGCCAAATTCCTAGGGGTGCATGATGCATTTAGTACAAGTAAAGGAATGTCCGCAACAGGTGCTCTTTGCTGTGCTCTTTATTACCCAGCCGGTTAAAAACAATAAACTTGTGGTGAGGAAAGTAAAGTTGAATGAAGAAAAGAGAAAGGATAGCAAATTCAGGCGTAATGGTAGGGAAACAGTCCTGCTCCCAAGCGTAACACTTCTCTGCGCCACTCCTGCTTGAGTGGGTTTAGCGTACCTGGACAGGCCTCTCTCATTGACCTGGCAGCCGGAGTATCACTCGAACATTTGTAGGATAAAGTCCCTGCCACGGACCCTCCTTGGTGTACTTGAATTTGAGGAAAAGTCTCTGCCACAGACCCTCCTTAGTGAACGTCAGGGAGACACCTCTGCCACAGGCCCTCTGTGATTTGTAATTATGGAAGCAATCTTCCTTAGGTGAATTACGCCTGGGTCTCCTTCAACTTATCGCCCAGGTACCGACTGACAGGTGGTCAATCCTTCAGTGTCTAGCTACCTTGATCCTGGTTTGTCGAGGCCCTTTTGGATCGCCAGCCTCTCAATGGCGCTCCTCAGGAGGGACTCCCCACCGAACAGCACCTCAAAGGTGGGAACCCAGTCGCTCACTGGGTCCCCGTCGCTGTTTAGATGTTCCAGGCCAACATGGCGCCGCGCGAACACCGCGTGGCACGCATGCCAGGACAGGTAGGCCATAACGCTGGGGCGCCGTGATGTGGCCACCCTAAAGGTGGGTGCCACACTGGACGAAGGAGAACCCAGAACCAATGGCGTCTGCCCCATAAATACCCTTCCCCAGCATGCACAGCGAGGCCAAAAACCCTCCTGATTGGCTGCTGGGGAAGAACACCCAAACCTTGACCCCACTGATGCCACCTACTGCACAGGGGTGGGAAGAACACCCCAGCACAACAGAATGAGCCCACAAGCTGAGACAGAGACCCTGTTTTGCACATAACAATTTGGATCAGAGTTTAACCATACTCTGATCTCCATCTAAATTTAAATAGCACTGGTACCTAAAGTAACCAGGTGCTACATGTTCTTTAGTCAACCTACCACTAATGCCCCCAATACTACCCTCTGGAATATGCTCCGCGCTGACTATATTTGTCTCTGTACCCTCCCCCCTGTTGCCTAGTTTAAAAGCCCCTGTAACTTTTAGGCCATCTTCACTCCCAGCAGATCTGCAACCTCCTCATTTAGGTACAGTCCATCCCTTCTATAGAACTGGTGACCAACTGAGAAGTTATCCAGGAACAAAACCACAATACTGATCATTGTGTTCTGAAGGAAGGGATGGCTCTTCGTTGTAAATACACAATAAGACAGTGGGAGGGATTCCCCATCCATGTTGAATGTGTGGATTGGGCAATCAGCGTTTTTTTTTTCATTCAAGTTTCCTATTTTAACTAAAGCCCTAATGAAGAGGGAGTGTTTTCTGGCCCCTAAAATGCATTGGCTGCTTTTAATGCATGCCAATAAATTAATATGGACTCCTTTATTATTTGTTCGGGTGTTCCTTCCTTTGGTGCATGTACTTTTTACATACAACTTTATAGGATTATTCTAATCAGTTCCTGTCTTATTAAAAAGCTCCAGTTTTAGACCCCTATCATATGCACACACTGAAACAGATGTGGAAAGAAGCCAATTAACCCACCCCTATGCTTCTGGATTGTGGGAGATTGTATGCTAGATGAGACTTGGACCCAAGACACAGAAATGTCCCGTCATAAGTTTCTGGTGTTAAGAGATTTATACAGCAGATGTATAGTTATGAGGCTGTCTAGGCCCCGTCCTCTTTCTGGAAGTATACTGCTATTTTTAAGAGGAATTCAAAATAAAAGGTACATTTTAGGGTTATATTTTAACTATAATTAACATTTCTAAGTGTTCCCTATAACATAGCAAATCTTTACATTTTAAGCTCAAGTCTACTTTACCCTATTATCAACCAGGCAATTTTAATCTTTTTCTCACACATTTTAATATGTGCATAGTTTTCTAGAAACCACATGCCTACTGAGCACTTTTACCCCCTTCTTGCCCAGGCCAATTTTCAGCTTTCAGCACTCTCACACTTTGAATGACAATTGCACGGTCATGCAACACTATACCTATATGAAATTATTATAATTTGTTCACACAAATAAAGCTTTCTTTTGGTGGTATTTAATCACCACTGTGTTTAGCAAAAAATAAAACAAAACAAAAAAGCCTTAAAAAATAAATAAAAATTCTCCTTCATTAATGTGCGCTGATGATGCCACACCGATGGGCACTAATGAGGCAGCACTGATGAGGCAGCACTGATGGGCACAGATAGGTGGCACTGATAGGTGGCACTGATGAGGAGGCACTGATGAGCTCTGATAGGCTGCACTAAAGGGCACTAATAGGCAGCATTATTGGTAGCACTGATGGGCACTGATAGGCAGCACTGATGGGCACATATAGGGAGCACTGATGGGCACTGATAGACAGTGCTGATAGGGGACACTGATGAGGAGGCACTGATGGACACTGAATGACAGCACTGATGGGCTCTAAATGGCAGCACTAATGAGCTCTGATTGGCAGCGCTGGTGATATTGATTATCAGTGCTGGTGGGCACTAATTTGCAGCACTGGTGGGTACTGTTGGGACTGCACCGATAATGACACTGATAAGCAGTGCCTTCATTATCAGTGCCGATGTCCCTTTAACGCAAGCTGGTTATCGGCTCTCTTCTCCTATCCTTATGCTGTCAGCATGAGAAAATAAAAGCCGATAACATCCATGATTATCTGTCATTGAACACAGCTGATCATGTTGTAAAGGGCCACTATGATTGGCCCTTTACCTCAATCTGTGATCAGCTGCGTACAAACGACTCAGTGATCACAGAGTGTGTGGGCAGTGTGATCACAGTCCATGTACGCCCACCCAGCAATGTAAGCCCGTGCTGTAGCTGTCTTTTGGCTATAGCGCAGGCAGAAAGTGGTTATAACCCCAAACAAGTATATATTTTCTGGAGAAGAAGAATTACACCCAATGTTTACTAAAATACGAAAGATGGGGTTGTGTTGAGTAAATGGGTACCACATATGTCAAGACTTAAAATATTTCTCAAAATTCTCCATTGGCAATACCTCACATGTGTGATGCAAATTATGTTTACATACACATGTGCACCCTACACTGTGTTGCATTGGGGTAGATACATGGGGCCAGATTCGCATAGAATTTTGCTTGCGTATCGTAAGCCATTTACACTACGCCGCCGCATCGTACTAGAGCAAGTGCCGTATTCCCTAAGCATTTGCTCCGTAGTTTGCGTTGGCGTAGCGAAAATGGCCCAGCGTAAGCCCGCGTAATTCAAAGGGGGCGGCTTGTATTTAAATTAAGCACGCCCCCGCGTCGAACGAACTGCGCATGCGCCGGCCGGGGAAAAAGCCCAGTGCGCATGCTCCAGCTCACGTCGGGAAGCGCCGTTGAAACCGACGTCAAAACGACGTGATCATCACTACGCAATGCCCCTATTCGGGTGCTTTACATTTTTAAAAATATTTTTTATTTTATTATAAGTTTTTTAGCACTTCCCTAGTAACAGCAGCAGGAAACTACAAGCTGAGGATAGACACATCACTTCCGGGTTTATTGGTTGTTCATTATTTGTTTCCCAAACACCTCAGACAGTTGGTGATACAGGCATTTACCAGAGAAATGACAGAGTCCAGGACCCACTTTGAGTACCACTGGTGTGGGAGAAGGAGCATATTGAGAGACCTGTAAAAGTTACCAGGCGGCCTTAGCGCTGCTCAGATCACTTTTACATTAAAGCCCTTCACCGACTCTAAAAATCAAATATTTGTTTTAACCCCTTGAATAACAAGATGTTCGTTAACATATCTTGGTAGATAAGGGGCTAGAAGAGAATTTCCACTAGCTCTTTTTTTCATATTGAGGAGAATGCAATAGGATGTGCTGGAAAATGCATAGGATATCATAAACACCATCCAGAACCCTAATTATACTTATGGGTCATGTTACTTAAGGGTCACTAAAGGAAATGTTTTTTTTAGCTAAATAGCTTCCTTTACCTTAATGCAGTGCTGTTTTCATGTTCTCATTGTTCGTTTTTGCTTTGAAGTTGCTGTAATTCTGCTCTGATCTCCACACTTCCTGCTTGTCTGGCTCCTTATAAAAAAAAGTCTCATGGCAGTTTTTCACTGTGGTCTAAGCTGTGTGTCTAAAACTCCTCAGATTAATTTTAAAAACAAAACACTGCCCTGGATTTGTTTGTTTTTGATCTGTGCGTCTTCTGTACTTCACATAAACATGAAACCAGTTTAAAAACGAAAGTGAAACTAGAGGCACAATTATATGATTGATTTTTATCTATTTGTAATAATTTTTAAAAAGGAATCAGTTAACTTTTATGTCTCTATACCATGTAAACAGTCATTTCAGCAAAAAAAAAAAAATTCCTTTAGTGACCCTTAAGGCCTCGTACACACGATCGGACATATCCGATGAAAACGGTCCGCGGACCATTTCCATCGGATATGTCCGATCTGGAGTTTGATCCGATGGCGTGTACACACCATCGGATCAAATTCCCCGCCGGCGGACGGCGCGGTGACGTGTCGGTGACGCGGCGGTGACTTTGACGCCGCCACGTCACCGCACCAGGAAGTAAAACACTTCCGCGCATGCGCCGAATCCATTCGGCGGGCGGCGCGGCGGCGGTGCGGGACGACATGTCTGCTGGTAAGTGTACTAACCAGCAGACATGTCGGGCGGACAGATTCCCACCGGATAGATTTCAAAGCATGCTTTGAAATCTGTCTGGTGGACAAATCTGTCCGCTAGCCCATACACACGATCGGAGATGTCTGCTGAAACGGTCCATCGGACCGTTTTCAGCGGACATATCCCCTCGTGTGTACGAGGCCTTAAAGTAAAACTAAATAAATCCATCTTTGGTGTCCTGTAGCTAGCAGCTGGGGATTAAAGGAATGGTAACTGTAGGTTCAAAGCTTTAAACCCAGGATTCAGACTTGTTGGAAAATTCTTTATTCCAAAATTTGCATTATTTTTTTTAATATTGCAGGAAATATTATTTACTGTAACATTTAACATTATACAGTTATCATTGCCCATAGAAACATGCTGTTGTTAGCATTAGTATTTTTAGTATTTTTTTTTTAAACATCACATCTGATAATACCGGTCCAATATATCCCTCTGATAATGAAACGTTTATAACCATTAGTAACTTTATATTTAACACAAATGAAAGTGTTCCTTGTCACATTAAACTAGGTCAATATTGAGTTATTCTACCTCTTTAAATGAGCCTCACAGCACGCAATCACAATGCAGGTTGCATTTGCACGGCCTATAAAATATTGATATCTTTGCTTATATATAAGTAATTCATTACTTTCTGTTTCTGGGGCAGCATTTCTAATTAAACTGCTGTAAACTGGCTTCTAGTTTCACAGACGTGACAGATAGCACTTCAGAATGTTTCACTTTGTCTGTGAAATGCTTTGCAAATATGTTCTGTGCAATCGAGCTGTGAAAGTAGTTTTTTTTTTTTCACTGGATATATCATTAAAATCCAAGTTATGTCAAAATGTTTATTGATAATGGGTAGAGAGTCTTATAAAATAATTACATTTTAATGTCATTTTATGTTATTGTTCTTATTTGTGCCCATATTGAGCTCCATACTTTATGTCTCTTTCTATTGTTTACATTTATCTATGCCTCAGCAGTGACATCACCATATATCGTAACTTTTGCCACCAAAGCAGCAAAAGTAGTATGGTTCCAGTTGTTCAAGTTTAGTTTTAGCACTTCCTACACTAGTTGGCTGCACAGGAACATTACCACAGTTTTTTGAGCATTTTTCAGCTTGTTTCACTATGCCTGACTACACTCAACATGCAGAATCCCGTTCCTTATAATTGTCCTGGTTCCCACTTGTATGCTCAATCACCCTACCCTATGCTCAAAAAAAGTAGGGTTTTTTTTTGTTTTGTTTTTTTTGTGTAGAATCAGGTGCTTATTTTCACCATAGACTTTAATGGCTGGCCTGCAATTGGTTTTAGCACCAGAAAAAAACCTTGCCCACTCCAGGAAACAAATGCCTAATGCTTGCTACATACATGCTGAAAGCTTGTAAAATTCCCTATAAAAGCAAAAATTACTATTGAAAATGACTAGGAATACTCTCTTCTTAGGGAAGTTATGGTGACATGTGTTTAATTTCTTGGATTTATGACTTTCAAAATCTGACATGAACATTCAGGCTTACTTGGGAAGGCAGTAGAAATTATGATATTTAAAATGCAGTAACTCATAGCATGGTTAAAGTGAAAAATCTGCGCTGCTTAATATAAAGTGAACTGATGTGAAAGAAACCTTTACTAAGGAGAGGAATAAACCTCACCTGCCAAACGATTGGGTGCAGCAATTTAATTAGCCTGAATAAGGCCCGCAGAAATTGGTCTAAGGTGATTAACCCCTTAAGGATCGCCGCATATACATATACGTCGGCAGAATGGCACGTACAGGCACATTGGCGTAACCTGTACGTCCCTGCCTAGACGTGGGTCGGGGGTCCGATCGGACCCCCCCCCCGGTACTTGCGGCGGTCCCCGTGGCTTCAGGAGCGATCCGGGACGAGGGGGCTGCTGTTCATTTTGTCCGCCCCCTCCGGATCGCTCCCAGCCAATGCGCACACTCCCCTGCCCTCTTCCTGTGTAAACACAGGAAGGGGGAAGTGATGTAATCTCTCCTCTCGGTGGTATTTTCAACCGCCGCTGAGGAGAGAAGACATCACACAGTGAGTCTGCACAACACTAAACTGACACCAGGACATGTAGGCACATTAACCCCCCCCCCCCCCGATCACCCCCCAACCCCCTGTCACAGTGTCACTGAATGCAGTGATCATATATTTACTGATCACTGTATTTAGTGTCAGTGTGACAGGCAGTTAGTGTTAGGTCCAGGGTAGCCCCCGTACCCCCCTAATAAAGGTTTAACACCTTGATCACTGCCCTAGTTAACCCTTTCACCCCCTATTGCCAGTGTCACTAAGCGATCATTTTTCTGATCGCTGTATTAGTGTCACTGTTGCCGCTAGGTAGCTATTTTTTTTTATTGCAATTTTTTTTTACTAAAGACATGTGGCTGAATACATTTTGGCCTAAATGTTTGACTAAAATTTCGTTTTTTCGATTTTTCTTATAACAAAAAGTAAAAAATATAGATTTTTTTTCAAAAATGTCGCTCTATTTTTGTATATAGCGCAAACAATAAAAATCACAGGCGATCAAATACCATCAAAAGAAAGCTTTATTTGTGGGGAAATAAGGACGCAAATTTTGTTTAGGAGCCATGTCGCACGACCGCGCAATTGTCTGTTAAAGTGACGCAGTGCCGAATTGTAAAAACGCCTCTGGGCATTTAGCAGCATATTGGTCCGGTCCTTAGGTGGTTAAAAATGCGCAGCCCAAAAAGCAGCATGTGAAATAAAACAATAAGTTGGTGAATTAATATGGTGATGAACAGAAGTGACTTAACAAACAAAATTTGACTTAACAAAAAAATGTATTAACACAAGTGTACATGATTACATTGTCATCTTACTGATGAAGCAACAGTCCAAATAACAAATGTGAACTGAAGCATAAGTGCCACAATATAAATGAAATATGGAAGTTGTTGCTAGGAAAATATTGTAATATCCAACAATGTGTCACTAAACCATTGATAGATTTAAAACAATGGTTTCCTTATATCAATAAATGAATGGCAGCTTACCAGATGAAAAATAGTAAGGTGCTCACCCCTGGGCCGACCTGCCCTTGGAGAAATCCTTTCGGTATCCCATACACGGATCAATCATGAATTCCAAAACCGTACACTGTGGAGATGGTTCTCAAACCGCTATGGATATTTCTGGGGGCCCCTTGGACACAGGGATAGATGGTGTGTTGTCCTTGGTGAGATGCTGCCGTGCATAGAGTGGCAGTTTCTGTTGACCACCAAATCAAGGAGGGAAGAGGGAAAATAAAAACTCTCATGGTGTAGTATTCCAGTAAAACATGGTTAATATATTGTAGGCTTCGTTACTAATCCAAGAGATAAAAAAGACAAATACAAAAGATAGCCGTGGCTCACACCAGCTGGCTGCCGCCTCTGTTCCCAGTAGAATTTTTGTATGGGGAAACGCGCCGGGTGGAGCTTTAAGTTTTAGACATCATCAAGTTTGTAGACAGCTGGTCTGAGCCGCGGCTATCTTTTGAATTTGTCTTTTTTATCTCTTGGATTTTTAACGAAGCCTGCAATAAATTAACCTTTTTTTTACGAGAATACTACACCAGGAGAGTTTTTCTTTTCCCTCTTCCTTCCTTGTGATAACTGTGTGTTGCAGTTGGAGACAAATTGATTTGGTGGTCAACGGAAACTGCCACTCTATTCATGGCAGCTTCTCAAGGACAACACACCATCTATCCCTGTGTCCGAGGGGCCCTGGAAATATCCATAGTGCTTTGAGAACCATCTCCACAGTGTACGGTTTTGGAATTCATGATTGATCTGTGTATGGGATACTGAAAGGATTTCTCCAAGGGCAGGTCGGCCCAGGGGTGAGCATCTTACTATTTTTCATCTGGTAAGCGGCCATTCATTTATTGATATAAGGAAACCATTGTTTTACATCTATCAACGGTTCAGTGACGCATAGTTTGATATGACAATATATTCCTAGCAACACCTTCCATATTTCATTTATATTGTGGCACTTATGCTTCAGTTCAGATCTATTATTTGGACTATTGCTTCATCAAGCTATCAGTAAGATGACAATGTAATTATGTTCACTTGTGTTAATACATTTTTTTGTTAAGTCAAATTTTGTTTGTCAAGTCACTTCTGTTCATCACCTTATTAATTCACCTTATTGATTTATTTCACATGTTGCTTTTTGGGCTGCATATTTGTAATCACCTTAGACCAATTTCTGTGGGCCTTATTCAGGCTAATTTAATCACTGCACCCAATCGTTTGGCAGGTGAGGTTTATTCCTCTCCTTAGTGAAGGTTTCTTTCACACCAGTTCACTTTATATTAATCAGCGCAGATTTTTCACTTTAACCATGCTATGAGTTACTGCATTTTATCAGTATGATGACAATGTAATTATGTTTACTTGTGTTTTTTTTTTTTGTTAAATCAGATCTTTTTCGTTAAGTCACTGTTCATCACCATATTAATTCACCAACTTATTGTTTTATTTCACATGTTGCTTTTTGGGTTGCACATTTTTAATCACCTTAGACCAGTAACTCATAGCAAACATTGACATTTGAGACTACTTAAAGCAGAAATTCACCCAAAAGGGGAAGTTCTGCTCTTTCTCCTCCCCCCACCACATTTGGATATTATTTTTTTTTGGGGGTTGGCTTTGGAGATAGTTACATAGTTACATAGTTGCATAGTTAGTCAGGTTGAAAAAAGACACAAGTCCATCCAGTTCAACCATAAAAAAAATAAACAAACAAAATAAAACACAGTGCATCCCATACACCCAACTTCATACCCACAGTTTAACCAGAGGAAGGCAAAAAACCCCAGCAAAGCATGATCCAATTTGCTACCAGAGGGGAAAAAATTAATTCCTTCCTGATCCCCCGAGAGGCAATCGGATTTACCCCGGATCAACTTTACCTACAAAACTTAGTACTCAGTTATATTATGTGCGTTTAGGAAAGAATCCAGGCCCTTCTTAAAGCAATCTACTGAGCTGGCCAGAACCACCTCTGGAGGGAGTCTGTTCCACATTTTCACAGCTCTTACTGTGAAGAAACCTTTCCGTATTTGGAGGTGAAATCTCTTTTGCTCCAGACGTAAAGAGTGCCCCCTTGTCCTCAGTGTTGACCTTAAAGTGAATAACTCAACACCAAGTTCACTATATGGACCTCTTATATATTTGTACATGTTGATCATATCCCCCCTTATTCTCCTCTTCTCAAGAGTGAATAAATTCAGTTTTTCTAATCTTTCCTCATAGCTGAGCTCCTCCATGCCTCTTATCAGTTTAGTTGCCCTTCTCTGCATTTTCTCCAGTTCTCCGATATCCTTTTTGAGAACTGGTGCCCAAAACTGGACTGCATATTCCAGATGAGGTCTTACTAATGATTTGTACAGGGGCAAAATGATATCTCTATCTTTGGAGTCCATACCTCTCTTAATACAAGAAAGGACTTTGCTCGCTTTGGAAACCGCAGCTTGGCATTGCATGCCATTGCATGCCATTATTGAGTTTATGATCAACTAAAACCCCCAGATCCTTCTCCACTACAGATCCCCCAGTTGAACTCCCCCTAGCATGTATGATGCATGCATATTCTTAGCCCCCAAGTGCATATCTTTACATTTATCAACATTAAACCTCATCTGCCACTTAGTCGCCCAATTAGACAGAGCATTGAGGTCGGCTTAAATTGGAGACATCCTGCAAGGACGTTATTCCACTGCATAGCCTGGTGTCATCTGCAAAGACAGAAATGTTACTTTGGATCTCAAACCCAATATCATTTATAAATATATAGAAAAGTAAGGGTCCCAACACCGAACCTTGGGGTACACCGCTGATAACCTTGGACCATTCAGAGTAAGAATCATTAACCACAACTCTCTGAATCCTGTCTTTCAGCCAGTTTTCTATCTATTTACAAACTGATATATCTAATCCTGTAGAACCTTACCTTACACATAAGCTGTGTGTGGGGAACTGTATCGAACGCTTTTGCAAAATCCAAGTATACCACGTCCACTGCCACGCCTCTGTCCAGGGTTTTACTTACCTCTTCATAAAAGGAAATCAGGTTTGTCTGGAGATCTGAGGAGAAGTTCTAGAAACCTTCTTGGACACATCACAGATCCCAGAAAGCTGTGGGACCATTCACAAAGTGCAGCACAAA
Organism: Rana kukunoris; assembly: GCA_029574335.1. NCBI lineage: Eukaryota > Metazoa > Chordata > Amphibia > Anura > Ranidae > Rana > Rana kukunoris. The sequence goes on along the minus strand of CM056059.1, from coordinate 229,105,738 downwards.
AGCTGGCTATGAAGCCTCAAGGAGTCACAGCCAGCTGCCCACAATTAAAATGCTGGGGCCCGAAGACTGGTGAAGAAACCGGCCCGGGTGAGGACATCACTGGATTTCTGGACAGGTAAGTGTCTCCTCATTAAATGTCAGCAGCTACAGTTTTTGTAGCTGCTGACTTTTAACTTTCACACATATGACTGAAGCTTTTCTTTAACCACTTCAATACCAGGCACTTTTACCCTCTTCCTGCCCAGGCCAATTTTCAGCTTTCAGCACTGTCACACATTAAGGGACAATTGCGCAGTTATACAAAGCTGTGCCCATAAGACATTTGTATATTTTTTTTTTACACAAATAGACATTTCTTTTGATGGCATTTATTCACTACTATTTTTTTTTATTATTTGCTCAATAAACAAAAAATACATTTTTGCAAATAAATTAACATTTATTAAAAAAAGTAGGTCAAAATGTATTCTGCTACATTTGCACTAACTATGGTATATATCTCAAATGGAGGATATTTGTAAAGTAAACTGTCCAAGTTTTTTTGAAAAAGAGGAATCACTGCTCTAAGATACTAATCAGAAATTCTCCTCACCTGATCCAAAGCCAGGGGTGCTGGCAATGCATGGAATTATGCAAAATTGCTTTTATTGTAAGATCAAAAAAACACACAAAAAGCATGCCACATCTGACGGGGTAAAAAGTTGATGCGTTTTAACACCAAACTTTAGTGCTTATTCATAGCTTACTTTTTTGTGTGTTTTTTTTTTATTTTACAATAAAAGCTATTTATTTTTTGAGTGCGGCTGTCCAGAATGTTTTTCCTTAATTTTTCAAGTTTTTTTAAAGTTGGGATTTTTTTGTCACAATCTTTTAGAAAATTAAGGATTAAAAAAAAAAAATAATACTGTCACCTGTCACCAGTGCAGTAAGGTCTTATCATATAACCGGTTTGGTGGTGATCAGGTTCACTGACTGGTAAATAAAATGTAGTCATTTTTTAAACTTTTTATTTTCTTTCACTTTTTTTTATTTTTTTTTTAAACACTGTGACCAGTAACACTGTACTACTCTGGGGAAGTGATTAGGATTTTTTTATTTTTTTTTATACAATATGATCGCTTATAGCAATGAATTTCATTGGTATAAGCAACCATTTGTACAGGCGAACACTGATGTTCAAGAAAGAGAAAGGGGGGAAGGGAAGGGATGGGATGGGAAGGCTAAGGTGAGGAGAAGTAGAGTAGTAAGGAAGGCTTGTTCCACTTTTACGGGAATAAAATCAAATAAAATCAAATATCATCCTTTAACATCATACCAGGCAGTCCAGATCTTCCACAAGGCATCAAATCTACGTCCCACTCCTCTCCTCCTAGCCAAAAGAGATTCATAAACATAATGCGTCTGGGTCATAAGAAGAACATCTGACGCGTTTGGGGCCTTGTCGGCTTTCCACTGTTGTGCAAGTAAAGATCTAGCTGCCAAGAGGATATGGGTCACCACCACTCTGCAATCAATGGGGAACACCTCTATTCCTACGTGTAAGATCGCCAAACTCGGACTGGGCCGAGTCAAAATACCAGTAATCCTGGAAATGTAGTAGAAAATAGAGTTCCAGAAGCTGGTCAGGTGCTTGCAAGACCATAGCATATGAAATAGGTTGCCTATTCCACCACAATTTCTCCAACATAGAGGAGAACTGTGATTCCCGAACTTAGCTATTCTGTAAGGAGTGAGGTACCACAGAAGAGCTATTTTTTGGGATAGTTCCCAGTGGTTGATGCATCTAGAGGAGGAATACAACGAGCTGAACGCTTTGCTCCACTGAGCATCTGTGATGGTTATTCCTAAGTCAGACTCCCACTTCCTGAAGGGTTGGGATTCAACAAAGCGCAACTTATTTTGAAAAAGGTTATAAAAGAATGATATTCCCTTACGCGGCGTGGGGGAAGTACGGTAGAAACACCACACTTCCCTAGCCATGACTATTCGATATGATCCAATTGAGTTCAGGAAGTGGGAGATGCGGACATAGACATAATGATCAGGGGGACCTAGGTGGAACTTCTCCTCCAGGGACTTAAAAGGAAGAAGGGCATCGCCCCGGAAAAGATTCTGGACAACACCGATCCCCCTTTCCTTCCATCTAGACAGGGAGAGGTCAGGGATAACTAGAGAGAGAGTCTCCAGCGGAATGGGGACATCTATTAATTCAGAAGGAGGAAACTGAGTCTCCCGCAAGGCCCTCCAGGCCGCAAGAGAGGCCTGGAGAGTGACCGGGAGCTCCCGCAGACTAAATGGTCTCCAAACATCCGCGAGAAGGAAAAGATCTAGGTTGGTGGAATGACCCAGAGCCTGCTCGACAGACCTCCAAACCGAATCGGCCTGAGGGTCCATCCAGGTCGTAAGTTGCGTCAAAATGGACGCTCTATAGTAGTCCTTGATGTCCACCAAACCCATACCCCCCGCTCTTCTGTGCTTAGTCAGCAGAGATTTAGAGCATCTCGGTCGCTTGGAGCGCCATATAAATCTGGAGAGAAGTGTGTTCAGGGTTTTAAGATATGGGGCTGGCAAAGGGACGGGGAGTGTCCTAAATACATAAAGCATCTGCGGAAGAAGTAGCATTTTGAATGCCGACAGTCTTCCTGTCCAGGACAATTCTACATTGGCAAGTCTGCTAACTTCTTTGGCTAGTTTGTCAATTAAAGGTGGGTAGTTGGCATTAGCTAAGTCACCGGGGTCAGGAGTCAACTTTAGGCCTAAATAGAAAATGTCGGACTTGGCCCAGGAGTAGGGGAAGTCCAATTGGAGTCTTGATTTTAGGGGGGAGGGAATACCCAATCCAAGGATAACTGACTTGGTGAAATTAACTTTATAGAACGAGATCTCACTAAACACCTGCAGGGTGTCGTGAGCATGGAGTAGGGACACTAGAGGGTATGTCAAAAAGAGGATGATATCATCCGCAAACAAATTAATAACATGCGATCTATCAGGTATCTGGAATCCCTCAATACCCGGGTGCGACCTTATCCTCTCCGCCAACGGCTCCATCAAAAGATTACAAATCGAGGGGGACAGGGGGCACCCCTGGCGGGTGCCATTGGAAATTGAAAAGGTGTCCGACAATAGGTTTGAAGTGTACACCTGGGCACACGGAGAGAAATAGAGGGCGAACACGGCCGAGAGGATCGGTCCAGCGAACCCAAACTTTCCAAGGGTGCTCTCCATGTATCCCCAATGTATCCTGTCGAACGCCTTCTCCACATCCAAAGAGAGTAGCAGAAAAGGCGTCCGACAGGATCTAGTGTATTGCATAACTCCCAGCACCCTCCTCGTAGCATCCGACGCCTGCCTCCCCGGAGTGAAGCCAGATTGGTTGGACTTAACAAGAAAGGGAAGAACAGGATTCTATGTGCTAATATCTTTGCATATAGTTTTACATCAGAGTTTAATAGTGAAATTGGTCTGAAGTTGGATGGAGTGGTGGGATCTTTACCTGGTTTTGGGATGGTAACCACGTACGCCTTGAGCATCTCAGGAGGGAACGAGGCAGAGGACACTGCATTGGCATATAAGGCCTGTAGAGCTGGGACCAGATTATCTTGGAACACTTTATAATAATCATTCGGAAGACCATCTGGTCCCGGGGATTTCCCCAGAGGGAGTGAGTTAATAACTTTCCTAATTTCAGGCTCCGAGATAGGCGCACTTAAGGAATCTAGTTGTAATTGAGAGAGGGCAGGGAGGTTGATACTTGCCAGAAATTCCTAGATCTTTTCCATAGAGGGTTGGGGAGTATCAGGGTCATCCTTAAGGTTGTATAAGGATGAATAATAATCAGCGAAGGAGTTCGCTATATGTTTAGGGTTTACAATTTTGTGTTTATTAGTTGGGTGAATCAGGAAAGGGATCTTGGATTTAGTTCGGGCCGCACGGAGCCTTTGGGCTAAAAATGTTCCCGCTCGATTACCCGACGAATAGTGGGCTAATTTCAAGCGTTGTAAATGCTTGTCATAATGTTCGATAAGAAGGAGCCTGAGTTCCGTACGACATTGAGACAGTGTTTTCCCTAGTGCCGTACTCGCATTAGTCTTATTTTGGGCCTCTAGGTTTTTAATGTCATCTAAAAGCTGATTTAACTTTAGTGTCCTCTGCCTTTTCTCCCTTGCACAAATTTGAAGAATTACCCCTCTAACCACCGCCTTATGGGCACACCACAGAGTAGCCGGGTCAGTAACAGAGCCCACATTCCTTTCAAAAAATTCCGACAGACATTTACTAATTGTGGCAGCATGAGTTGGCAACTGAAAGACCCGGGAATTGGCTCACCAAATATATGCAGGACTAGGAGTGTGCCCCTCCGCCACCGTGATAGAGACAGGAGCATGGTCCAACCATGTTATATTGTGAATGGCGGAGGAGGACACTGCCTGCAGGAGCATCTTATCAACCAGTATAAAGTCAATTCTGGAATAGGAGTTATGCCTGGCGGAGTGGAAGGAGTAGTCTCGTTCAGTTGGATGGTGGCACCGCCAAACGTCAAAAAGGTCCTCCGAGTGAAGCAGCTGCTGGAGTCGGGGATAGGATCTCTTCGCCAAGGAGATTTCTCCCACTACAACAAGGTATCTCCCCTCAGGGTCTGTAAGAACTTGCTGCAGGCTAAAATCAACCGAGTCCTTTATAGCTATCAAAACTCCTTTGCGCTTGGCTGAGGTTGAAGCTAAGAAGATGTGTGGGAAACGCTTGTGTGAAAATCGAGGCGGGTTGTCAGTGGAAAAATGGGTCTCTTGAATACATAGGACATCAGCCTGGAGGTTGAGAGCCTCTCTCCAGACCGAGGCCCTTTTGGCAGGGTGGTTGAGTCTATTCACATTGAAGGAGATGATCTTAACCGCCATTCAGGGATCGTAAACAGAATAAAAAACAGTACCTTGGTTTCATCAGTGGAGAGTAGTTCTTCTGGTGACGTAAACAGCTTTCCAAGTCAAGTAGACACAGCCTTCCCAGGGCATTAGAGAGAGTGGGGTGTACACACAGGGCATTCCAGTACAGAATAAGGCCCGTTGACCAGAAAAGGAGAGAAAAGGAAAAAGTCAAAGTCAAAGGAAAAATAAACAACATGAAGTTCAGTAAAAAAGCTTGAATAAGCAAGAACCAGGGGATAGTGCTTCTACCCATAATCAAACCAGGGGGGATCAAAACAAACTGAGTACTCCTAATGGAGCGGGAACCTTGAGATATGTGACGAGCCACTACATCACATAGGAGAGAAATCACGCAGCACGTTTTTTGCCACTTTTCTTCCTAGTTACTGTTTGGCATTGGGAGTGCTGGTCAATCTTGGGAGCTGGCGAAGTGCCTGTAGGTGCCTGATCAGGGAGGATATCCAGGGATCGGAGCAATGCAAGACCCTCCTCCAGACCTGTGATTGTTGTGTCTTTCCCATCATGAGTGATAGTCAGCTTTACTGGGAAACCCCATCTGTAGGGAATGCTGTGGTTGCGCAGTGCCTTAGTGATCGTCACCAGAGACCTGCGTTTCTTCATAGTGAATTGCGACAGGTCTGCGAACAGTTGAAGCCCAGCGAATCGTTCCGGGACTGTTGCACTTTCCTAAACGACGTCATGAGCTGTTCTTTAACCTGGAAAAAATGTATTCTCATCAGAACATCTCGGGGTACACTATCAGGCAGGAAGCTTGGCTTAGGCAATCTGTGAATCCTGTCGATCTGCAGTTCCGCTTCAGAAACATCAGGGAGGACCTTCTGCAACAGATCCCTGGCAAACTGCTGTAGCTGGGCGGGGAGCACAGTTTCGGGGACCCCCCTCATCTTAACGTTATTTCGTCTTGACCTATCCTCAAGGTCAGCGACCTTTGCCCTCAGCCAAGCTATCTCATCATCATGTTCAGCATGTGCATCAATCAATGAGTTATGGGAGGATGCGAATTCACCCATCTTCTCCTCAACATGGGTAACTCTCTCTCCCAGCTCGCCTATGTCTGCTTTAAAGTTCCTCATACATTGCAACATGTCAGCATGCATGGAGCTCCTGAGGGAGACAAGCATGTCTTTAAGGGTTGTATCAGACACTGCCTTCCCAGACATAGGGAAGGCAGTGAATGGATCCACCAGTTCCCTCGTGTCCTCCAGGGTCTCATGTCCTCCGCTCACCTGGCTGATGTCTGTCTCCAGGCGAGGCTTGGATTTAGCAGGGCTTCTATCCAGCGGGGTCGACCCTCCGGGGGAGATTGCTGAGTGGTGCCTGGACGCATCCCCGGGCTCGATGCTGTGGATCGGGAGCTGCAGGAGGAGGTAGGAGATGCGTTCCCCAGGCCGGCGCGGCGCCATTTTTGTTTAGGCCGCGGTCTTTCGGCGGGTAATATTCCTCCAACTTTCGGGGCTGGGACCCTTCTTTCCTCTTGCGGGTCATGCTGGCAGTGTCTCCGGACTGTCAGGCAGGAATGGGGCTAGTGATGGGCGACACAGTCGCCGCTGTAGCTAACGGATCGGTTCCCTGGAACGGAGCAGCACGATCACACGTCCATGCAGTCGTGCGGTAGCCACGCCCCCCCGGTGCAAGGATTTTTGACATCTCAGACAAAACTTTATTTTTCCGCCCCATCCCCTTGGCTCTGACCCTGATTCCACCCACTTTGACCTGCCATGTATACGGTGGAGGTGGCGCAGTGGAGATTTTTGCAGTGTCTCTCCACTATTTTTTTCAGCCATGGTCCACAGGCCAGCCTGGACCCAGCCTGAAGACTAATAGTGGTGGTACCAGCTCACTTCCTCATACCAGCCTTGGTCCACAGATGTACAGACAGGCTAGGGTAGTATATAGACAGCCTAGGGTATTATTTAGATATGCCAGGCTAAGGTAGTATAATAACAGGCTAAGGTAGTATTTTGACAGGCTAGGGTCGTATACGTACAGGCTAGGGTGGTATATGGACAGGCCAGGGTAGTATATGGACAGACCAGGGTAGTATATAGACAGGTCAGGGTAGTATATGGACAGGCCAGGATAGTATATGAACAGGCCAGGGTAGTATATGAACAGGCCAGGGTAGAATAAAGACAGGCCAGGGTAGTATACAGACAGGCCAGGGTAGTATATAGACAGGCCAGGGTAGTATATAGACAGGTCAGGGTAGTATATGGACAGGTAAGGGTAGTATATGAACAGGCCAGGGTAGTATATAGACAGGCCAGGGTAGTTTATGGACAGGCTAGGGTGGTATAAGAACAGGGTTGTATACGGACAGCCAAGGGTAGTATATAGACAGACCAGGGTAGTATATGGACAGGCCAGTGTAGTACATAAACAGGTCAGGGTAGTATATGTACAAGCCAGGGTAGTATGAAGACAGGCCAGGGTAGTTTACAGACTAGCCAGGGTGGTTTACAGACAAGCCAGGGTGGGATACGGAAGGGAGGGAAAGGGAGAGAGAATGATGTAGAAGGGAGAGAGGAGGAGGACGAAGAGAGGTGGAAGGATAAAGGGGAAGAGGGTAGAGAGAGAAAAAGAAAGGGGAGGGGGAAGAAGGTGCATAGCACAAAGGGGTGGGAACAGAGGGGAGTTATTCTAGATAGAAAATGTTAATTACTGCGCTGTTCCTCAAATATTGGTTAATGATACTGTTGCAACCTTCCTGTGAGGCACACACACCACAGTACAACAAAGAATTAAGCTGTGCAAATATCTGTGACATTAGAATGAACTTAAAGTGTATAAATATGTATTGTACATACACATAAAGTAATGAGACTGTCTCGTGTCTCCTCCACTATGGTAAGTGTGTGATCAATATAACATTAAATCATACAAATAAATGTGAAAAATAAAACTTTATATAAGTTTTCTTTTTCACATTTATTTGCGGGAGTTATCCTAGGCATGGAAGTATCACTCACCAATTACGCTTTTCCCATTCAGGCTGGTGTCCCTCAGAGCTGTGGCAGCTATTGCTTGAAAAGTGCCGCCCAGCTGCCCACAGAACTCCTCTCGCAGCATGGAACAAGTGCATGGCGTGCAGGTGGCTGGAGTGTGGGAGGGGTTGGGTGAGCACAAATGGGAGGCGGAATATCAGATTGGACAAGCAGCAGAGTGAGGGTGGAGTTAGGAGGACAGTGGAGACAGGATACAGCCTGACTCATGTGTAAGCTGGCTTTATCCGCTCTCAGTGTGTCACTATGACAGGATTGCAGAGGCTGTGGAGCGCCGGAGATGGGGTATAGCCACTCTCGATCTCCACACTGTACAAGTCATGGTGCCTGGGGGAGAAGACACTCCTCCTGCAGCTGCCCACACAGACTCCATCCCCTGCTCCATCGGCACTCATTCATCGTTATCCCTGGGTCGGCTAATCCTCTGGCTTGTCATCCAATATCCCGAAACAGAGCTCCAATCTGCTCAGTGTGGCCGGGTTTTTAATAGCAGTGAGCGATGCAGGGTCACTTTGTCAGCAAGGATCATACCGTCCCTCCTATCCTGACCGCCCTAGGCAGTTGCCTGTCCCGCCTAATGGTTATGCCAGCCCTGTGCAGACCCACTGCCACTTTCCACATTAGATTGATCATTTTAAAGATACCCCCCATTAACATTCACTTCTGACATGGACACAGACAAACAAACAGCTATTTCTTCATAATAATACAAGGTTGGAATCTGAAACAAAGTTTGTTAAAATCCTTACATGAGAATGCAACAAAAGTAGAGTTACACTTTAAGTTATGGTTCTCCGAAAACTGTGAAGCGGTACCGTTAGCTAGTTTCTGGTCTGTAGCTTTTTACTTTCGGTCACTACTCTTTTACAGGTGGATTACGTTGCTGCTATAGAAGTCTATGATGACATAACTTACAATGTCCACAAAGACTGAAACCACTAAGCTGAGAGTATGCTATTCTTTTAGAACAGCATTTGGAGAGTTATAATTTGAAAAGGACACTACCGAAGTAAAAGTAATCAACACTTTCCTGCCACTGTCCTTTTTAGTATATTGTATTTATAGGAGCTCTCTTCAATATTATTTTAATATTATTCTATGTGTGCTAAAGGCTAATGTTAAGCACCAATAAAATATTTTTTTTATATTTTCCAACTTATCCATCAAAGCTAGATATAAATTAAATGACATGGTCTTCTCTATGGGTGGGCTTCACCTTCACTGCCAGCCAGGATTTATATGACCTTCAGGTGTTCAGTGAATGGGCAAACTGCAATACAGTAAATAGGATGGTTGCCCACCTGCTGAAGCAAATCTCTGGCTACAGCCAGAAGTTATTAATTTAGTGGTGGTATTACTGTCTGGTGTGGATTTTAAGGGTAGACCCCCCCCCCAAAAAAAAATACACTGTATGATTTACCCCCAAATTCCATACCAGACCCTACTCACTCACAAAAAAATAGTAAACAAACACATCACGTTTTTGGAAAAAGTCCTTTGTTAAAAAAAAGGTCTTTCATTGTACCTCTTTCATCAATCACATAGTTCAGTGATTACACAGATCCACGTCCTGTCAAGTGAGAGGAGACCAATGGTGTGTTCCAGTACAGAGGAACACCAATCAGTCTCCTCCCCTTTTGAGTCCCTTCCCCTACAGTTAGAATCTCTCCCTAGGTAACGCAATTAACCCCTTGATCGTCCCCTAGTGTTAGCCCCTTCCCTGCCAGTGACATTTACACATTAATCAGTGCATTGTTATAGCACTGATCGCTGTATACATGTCAGTGGCCCCAAAAATGTGTCAAAAGTGTCCAATGTGTCCGTCGCAATATTGCAGTTCATTTAAAATTGGAGATCGCCGCCATTACTAGTAACAAAAATGTAAAAAAATAAAATGGCCATAAATCTATCCCCTATTTTATGGACGCTATAACTTTTGCGCAAACCAATCAATTAAAGCTTATTGCGATTTTTTTACCAAAAAGATGTAGAAGAATACATATCGGCCTAAACTGAGCATTTTTTTTTTTGGGATATTTATTAAGTGCAAAAAGTAAAAAATATTATGTTTTTTTTTCATACTTGTCACTCTTCTTTTGTTTATAGCACAAAAAATAAGAACTGCAGAGGTGATAAAATACCACCAAAAAAAAGCTCTATTTTGGGGGGAAAAATAATAAAAATTAATTTGGGTACAGTGTTGCATGACCACACAATTGTCATTTAAAGTGTGACAACGCTGAAAACTAAAAATTTGACTGGGCAGGAAGAGGGGGAAAAATGCCCTGTATTGAAGTGGTTAAACAATGCTCAATTGGTACTAAGGGGCACAAAGTGTGCCAAAAAAAAATATCCCCCACAACATTACACCACCACCACCAGACTTGATACAGGATGGTTTCATGTTGTTTATGTCAAATTCGTCTGAATGTCGCCTCCCAAATTAAGACTCATTAGACCAGGCAATGTTTTTCCAATCTTCTATTGTCCAATTTTGGTGAGCCTGTATGAATTTTAGCCTCAGTTTCCTGTTCATAGCTCACAGGAGTGTCACCCGGTGTGGTCTTCTGCTGCTGTAGCCCATCTACTTCAAGCGTTGGTGTGTTGTGCATTCACAGATGGTATTCTGCATACCGTGGTTGTAACGAGTGGTTATTTTAGTTACTATTGTCTTTCTATTATCTGGAACAAGTCTTTTATCAATCACATAGTCCTGTGATGCAGTTCAACATCAATCATGATGAATGACAGCCCCAACTATAGTTTGTGCCGATGCCCCTCCAGCCTGAGGTGTGACTTGTGTTTGCCATGGGAGTTTGTCCTCACTCCAGCATGTTGCAATTACATAAAATTAGTGGCGACAAACACAATCCTCACCCACTGACATATTTGTTCCTCCTGACAGACTCACCCTCAGGGATCCCAGTTCCGCAGATGAAGGTAAACAAATGGGCAGGGTATTGCAGGAGACATCATTAACCACTTAAGGAATGCCGCATTTACATTTACTTTGGCAGAATGGCACAGACAGGCACATCAATGTATATATACATTGGTGCCTTGGGGGGGTTCGGGGGTCCGATTGGACCCCCCCCCCGTACATGCGGCGGTCCGCGCGGCTGCAGGAGCGATCCGACAAGAGGGGGCGGCTATTCGTTTTTGTCCGCCCCCTCCGGATCGCTCTCAGCCAATCCGGGCGCCCGCCCGCCCTGTCACTTCCTCCTCCTGTGTAAACACAGGAAGGAGGAAGCGATGTGATCTCTCCCTCTGCGGTTTTTTCAACCACCGCTGAGGAGAGATCACAACACAGTAAGTCCTGCACTAACACTACACATAAACACATTTAACCCCCGCAATCGCCCCCCCCCCCCCTGTCACAGTGTCACTGAATGAAGTAATCATACATGTATGATTACTGTATTTAGTGTCAGTGTGACAGGCAGTGTGACAGTCAGTTAGTGTTAGGTTTAGGGTAGCCCCCGTACCCCCTCTAATAAAGTTTTAACCCCTTGATCACCTCCCTAGTTAACCCTTTCACTCCCTATTGCCAGCATCACTAAGCAATCATTTTTCTGATCGCTGTATTAGTGTCGCTGTTCCCGCTAGGTAGCTATTTTTTTTTTTATTGCAATTTTTTTTTACTAAAGACATATGGCTAAATAAATTTTGGCCTAAATGTTTGACTAAAATTTAGTTTATTGATTTTTCTTATAACAAAAAGTAAAAAATATTGAATTTTTTTTTCAAAAATGTCGCTCTATTTTTGTATATAGCGCAAAAAAAAAAATCGCAGAGGCGATCAAATACCACAAAAAGAAAGCTCTATTTGTGGGAAGAAAAGGACGCAAATTTTGTTTGGGAGCCACGACCGCGCAATTGTCTGTTAAAGCGACGCAGTGCCGAATCGCAAAAACCCCTTGGGTCATTTGGCAGCATATTGGTCTGGGTCTTAAGTGGTTAACCAGATGCTGGCTGGGGAAATGTCATTCTCAGTGAGGAAAAGTGGTGTGTATACTGCACTGCCTAGAAGGAAATAGCTGCTAAAAAAGAATAAATTAGGAAAAAAAAAGTGGGAAAGAATGTGTAGCGCTCAAACAATGAGTGTCATAACAATAAATGTTAGTGTACACTGAATGTGAATATGGTCACTAGATATAATATATGGATATATCACAATATAATTACAAAAAAAGAAACAATAAATAAATAAAAAGGCCATGCAATTGTGTTCCACCAAACAAATGGTGAAATGTTCAATACATGATATAGTGCAACATGTTGTAGTCCATAGAGGTAAGTAACACCACATGAAGATATTCTGATGAAAATATGACTGATATCTTCTTTAAAGTGAAGAGTGACCACCACCAAAGTAGCAAATGGAGGCTTACCGAAGAGGGTGGACTTATAGTGGCATACGTCGCTGTAAGTCAAAACAAGCTTGTATGTGCGGTTCACAATCAGGCACACGGAGAGTATATTGGTATATACGTCTCCTTGGCTGATGGTGAGGCATATGGTAATATGGAAGGTTCACATCAATATCACTCCAATAATGTCAATAGCCAGAGAAGATGAGGAGAAAAGTAGCCACATAGCGTAATCCAGTTTCATAAAACCAAATTGAATAAAATAAACAGGTACACTCACATGTAGGCTGTGCAAATCACGCATGTATACATAGGCGAGGCGGCAGTGGAGGAGTCCATTGGAAGAGGAGCTGGTAATGGCTGCCATGTTATATTTTAGCAGAGATTGTGATTTACGTATATCTCCATTACTGGATGACCTGATTTACAGTAGGACTTTTCTTGTTTTTAACACATTACCTTTTTTAAAGCGTGATTTGGAGCATACCCATGTTCCTCTGATAAGCATGACAGCTTCCCACTCAGGCTGGCTATCAGAGAGCCGGTACCACTGGCATTTTAGCAAACAGTGACATTCTCCTTCCTAGTCAACAGGTGAATGTAAACAAAGATGTAGGGATGGTGTTAAAAACAGCACAGGTTCCCCCTAAAATGCATACCATGTAGCAATTACTTATTCACATAAGGGGGAGGACCACTAGATGGGGGGTCTTCTAGAGGCTTCTAGATTCTGATAAGTCTCCCCTGCCTGCAGACCCCCACATCCACTGGGCCAGGAATGTGGGGAAGTGGCCCCAGTCCTAATAAACATAGGGAAAAGATGCTTTGACAGGGGGGTCTCCCTGGCAAGATGCCCATCCAATGTTCAGGAGTTAAGGAGAAGGGTGAACAGTCACTGCCACCCTTTTCTGATCAGGCAAGTTGCATGCTCAGATAAAGATCTGATGTTGATTTTGGGGAGGAGCTAACACTTTTCTATTCTTGTTTGTATGGGTTTCCACCTTAAAACCAATACCAGACACATTGACCCACTGTCTCCTATAGGCACACAGCCAATGCTGTATCCTGGCCTAGGTCAACAAGCAGTTAAGTGTAGCTCCAGTCTTATGGGGTGGACTGGGCTGAGAGGCAAATTAGACTAGTGCCCCCATAAAGTGGCCACACTGCTTCAGGTATGCAGACGACTGGCATTCAGCAACTGTGGGGGGTGCTGCTTCTAACTTTGACTGTCTTTTCCTGGACCACAAACCTTCCTCACTGTGCTATATGTTTTCTGCTGCACCATTGGCATGGTTATATCTTCTTAGTCCTCTCCATAAAATTATCAGAAATGTGTACTTAAGTAGAACTATAGGCAACACTTTTTTTTTTCATTTTGGATAGTGTAAGGGAGGATTATAGCCCCTGTCAGTTTATTTTTTACCATCTCTGTCCAATTGCTCACATTTCCCTTACCTTCCTGCCCCATAGCCAAAGTGAGAGGAAATCTATACAAATGAAGGAAATCCATCCCCCCCCCCCCCCCAACCCACCAGGCCCTCAGAACTAGTGTTCCTACTCGTAAGTTTCAGGATGGGTTTTAAACAGAAAGGGGTGTGGCCTTGGCAGGAAGGGGTCGTCATATTTAAATTAGGGGGTGCACAAGTTTAGTCAGGCCTAGGGCAGCACAAATCCTAAATACACTACTGCACACAGCATCTGGAATCCAAAAAAACTCCCTTCTGCTAAAATAACCTCTTTTGTATAGTACATTGTGTCACTTTAATGGTCCTAACGTTGCTTGGAATTATGCGATCAAGTTTAAATAAGCTTATATGAGTTGAGTTTACTCATGATGGGAAAAATGTGTGCTATACAGGAAGATTCTACTCACCTAAAGAACGATACCTCTTGTTCCTAATGGTAAATCAAACATCTAAGGCTGCCCATACACACAAATGAGGAGAAAGGAGGAATCCTCTCCTCTGGGACATTGTATTCTGACAGCTACACCTTTGATAGCAGTCAGTCAATCAAATTATTAACTTCTTTCGAGCAGGGCCAGCCACACACTGATCGACATTTGTCTGGTCCTTGCTGAATCTGCCAAATTTCAATCAGTTTTAGCATGCAAACATGTATCAGTCAAAGCCATATGCTCTAATGATTCAAGTCTTTGAACTTTGTATAAAACAACATTTTTATAACATATTTTTTTTACGTACCAATGAACTCTTTCACTCACTTTAATTGTTTCATTCATTCTGCGTATATTTATTGCTACTTAACATTGGGTGTATGACATATTGCATACATTTTGAGAAGGAAAACAATTAAAATGATTGCATTTGTTAAAGGTATTTCATTGTTGTTTTTTTCTACCTTTTACTTTACAACCTTTCTTTTGTGATAGTGATATGAATGACTCACAACATACAGGTGACCACAAATGATGCAGTTTCTTTAATAATTTATCTGTGAGCTTGTTTCTTCCATCTTGGAAGAATCCCAAGATTCTGCTCATCACAGAGATTGTGTTTCTCGTGAATATAAGTACAGTTTTATGTTCCATTGTGACCAGTTACCTGGAGCAGTTAAGTTATTATTAGTTTATTGTATTTTTGTGTGTAAAAATTAGATATTTTACCTTTTATACTCCAAAGCCTCCATGCATCACACAAATGCATCAACAGTCATAAAGGATTGTAAATTAAAAAGTTTCTTTCAAAACACAGCTGTAAGGGCCCTTTCACACTAGCGGACGAATGGTCCGCTCATTACAAGTCCGTTTACGGACTTGTAATGGGTCCCTATGGGAGCGGATCCGTTAGCGGATGATGCATCCGCTAACGTCCGCTCGATCCGCATCCGTTTTTGCGGACGGAAGAAAGTCCTAGTTTTCTTCCGTCCGGCCAAACGGATCGGATGCAAACGGACAGACGGTCCGTTTCCATCCGACTCCCCATAGGGGAGAGCGGAGGAGAGACGGGGCGGTCCCTGCACAGTGTGCGGGGACCGCCCCGTCCGCCCGACAGCTCAGCAGAGACCCCCCGCTGAGCTGACGGACACACGGAGCGGACCGAAAAATGGACCGCTCCGTGTGTAAGGAGCCTAATTCTAAAAGGTTGTCTTAGGCCTCGTACACACGATCGGACATATCCGATGAAAACGGTCCGCGGACCATTTCCATCGGATATGTCCGATCTGGAGTTTGATCCGATGGCGTGTACACACCATCGGATCAAATTCCCCGCCGGCGGACGGCGCGGTGACGTGTCGGTGACGCGGCGGTGACGTTGACGCCGCCACGTCACCGCCACGTCACCGCACCAGGAAGTAAAACACTTCCGCGCATGCGCCGAATCCATTCGGCGGTGGCGGTGCGGGACAACATGTCTGCTGGTAAGTGTACTAACCAGCAGACATGTCAGGCGGACAGATTCCCACCGGATAGATTTCAAAGCATGCTTTGAAATCTGTCGGGTGGACAAATCTGTCCGCTAGCCCATACACACGATCGGAGATGTCTGCTGAAACCGTCCATCGGACCGTTTTCAGCGGACATATCCCCTCGTGTGTACGAGGCCTTACATTTACTAAATAAATATCACAGATTGCTGAAACATCGACTAAACAGTTATGCCCTGTACACACGATGGAATTTCATTAAAGCTGTCTTAGGCTGCGTACACACGGTCAGTCCAAACCGATGAAAACGGACTGAAGTTCAGTTTCATCGGTCCAAACCGACCGTGTGTATGGCCCATCAGTCTTTTGTCGTTCAGTCCAAAGTTTTAAAACTTGCTTTAAAATCAGACTGATGGATGCCTGACCGATGGTTAGTGTGCAAAAGCATCGGTTCAAAACCCGTGCATGCTCAGAATCAAGTCGACGCATGCTTGGAAGCATTGAACTTCATTTTTTTCTGCATGTCGCTGTGTTTTACGTCACCGCGTTCTGACACGATCGGTTTTTGAACTGATTGTGTGTGCGCACATCAGACCATCAGACAATCAGTCTGTGAACCGATGAAAATTAACTTCAGTCCGTATTCATCAGTTTGGACTGATCGTGTGTACAGGGCCTCACATACACACTGTCAGACCAAATTCCGATCGTCCAAAACGCGGTGACATAAAACACTACGACGAGCCGAGAAAAATTAAGTTCAATGCTTCCAAGCATGCATCAACTTGATTGTGAGCATGCATTTTTTTTTCTCCTTCAGAGTTCCACACAGACGAACGGAATTTCAGATTTTTCGATGTTTATGGACATTGTAAGGTAATGGGTAGACCGTCATGTGAATCTCCCTTGGATGTGCATGTCCTTCTCATCATGTATGCATTATGTATGTGTTATGATGTCACAATTTAGAGTGCTGCATCTTGCGTGTAGCTGGGTGGGGCTGGTTGTGCACATGGGTGGGCAGTCTGAGCGGATGCTATATTGGCCCTGGTTCTCTAACGACTGGTTATTTGAGTTACTATTGTCTTTCTATCTTCTGGAACAAGTCTTTCATCAATCACATAGTCCAGTGATGCAGTTCAACATCAATCATGATGAATAACAGCCCCAACTTTAGTTTGTGAGGCGTGCCGATGCCCCTCCAGCCTGAGGTGTGACTTATGTTTGCCATGGGAGATTGTCCTCACTCCAGCATGTTGCAATTACATAAAATTATTGGCCACAAACACAATCCTCACCCACTGACATAACTGTTCCTTCCGAAAGACTCAGAATCAGGGACACTATGGGGTAGATTCACATACACTTAATATTCCGCTGCGTAATCGAAATACTCTACGCTGCCGTATTTTACCAGGCTCTACACCGAATCCTGGTAGATGTTTGCCCGTACGCTACGGTGGCGTAGTCTATTTCTCGCCGCGTAATCGAAATACGCGATTGGGGGGCGTGAAGCATTTAAATTAAGCGCATCCCCGCGGCGATCGAACTGCGCATCCTCCGTTCAGAAATTTCCCGCCGTGCATTGCGCAAAATTACGTTGTTACGTCATTCGTTGTTTGAGTAGCGGCGTTTACGAACATTCCTATTCCCGGACGACTTACGTTAAAAATAATAAAAGACGTCGGAAAATTTAGAAATTTGACGCGGGAACGACGGCCATACTTAACATGGGCTGTCTAATATTTTTTTTTTTTTTTTTTTTTTTTTTTTCAAAAGATTTTATTGAGAGAAATAATACAGAACAAGATTCGATAGCAAGTATAGTACATTTTCTTATAAACAGTGTGGTACAGCTGCATGTAAATATAAAAATATAATGATGAATCTAAGCACGTAGCCAGACAGAGGTGGATAGTGTGCATAAACAGAGATTGAGTTAATACAGCAAGTGACCCGGCAATCAGAAACAGGATAGCTGGAAGGATCACAGTCAAAGGGTCTAGCAGAGCTACGAGGTGAAATACATAGCAACAAAAACATAGTAAAATAAAATATAAAATATAAAATATAAGACAAAATAAAATAAAAATAAGGGGGGGGGGGTGGGAGAGCAATGGGAGGGGGGGGGGGGGCGCACCAAAAAAGTAATGCATACGCTGAGCATTCTCGGCGAGGTTAAAGGAGTTAGAGATAATAGGAGAAGGAGCCGTTTGCAAAGTCATCCAGGTCTTTTGTGGACAGTGTCGAACGCATAAAAGCGTACCATCGGGAGTAGAAGCGCGTTTTGGAGGCTTCGTGTTTGAAATCTGTGTTAATTTTGTCCTTGTATAACAAACTAAGAAGCTCCTGTTCAATTTGCAATATAGATGGGCGGCAGGGCGAGATCCAGTTCTTCAGGATGGCTCTTCTGGCAGTTAAGAGACATATCAGGACCCAGTCTTTATAGGGTGGGCGGTTGTCGTGAGACCATGGCAGTAGTTGATCGTCCCAGTACCCAAAGATGAGGAGCAAGGGGTCTTTTGGCAGTACCAATAGGGTAATTTTGAAGACATAGGAGATGACTTGGTCCCAGAAGAAGGAGATGTACGAGCACAACCAGAAACGATGGGAGAGAGATGGTCGTGGTTGATGGCAGAGGGGACATTCGGCAGCGCTCGAGCTGTTCTTGTCCGAGATGAAAGGTATGTAGGCGCGATGGATGATCTTTAGTTGGGTTTCCCTCCACGTTTCATTAGGGATGAGCTGATGAACCTTGTTGTAACCCAGTAGAAGTTTGTCCACTATGTCGGGGAATGGAAAGTCTTTGCTCCAATTTGCTGCTGAAGAGGATTTGATCGAGGGGATAGATTTTTGAAGAAGGGGTTTATAGATGTCGGAGATAGCATAAGAGCCGGCTTGGAGGAGTAAATCCGGGAAAGAAACTTGAAATCTCTTGCGGTCTTCCCTGCAAGAATCCCGAATGAAACTGATGCACTGGTTAAAATGGAAAGCATGAGATAGGGGAAGAGAGTAGGATTCTGCGATCGTCGAGAAACTATGGGGACGCCCCGTGTCCAAGTTGCAGAGGGTGGAGAATTTCGTGAGGCCTTTCTGCTCCCAAACATGAAAAGATTTGTAATCCATCCCGGGTGGGAAAAGAGGGTTCCCTTGGATTGTGAGGTATTTGGACATAAAAGGGGAAAGTTTCAAGGTTTTCCTTATTTCCCTCCAGGCTATAGCAGTATCTTTCAACAGGAGGTTGTGCTGGAAGGGTAGAGGGACAGCTTTCCATTTGCAGTGAAGAAGGGCCACCAACGAATAGGGGTGAACCATGAGACTTTCCAGGGCGTAGTTTGAGCAGCGGGATGACTGTGCAATCCAGTCCAAGCCTATCCGGAGTAAGCATGCTAGGTTGTACATTCTAACATTTGGTAGATTTATGCCCCCTTCGCGTCTAGGGAGATGCAGTTTTGCAAAAGCTATGCGTGGTCGCTTATTCCGCCAGATGAAATTTGAGATGGCCTTGTTTAATGATTGTACGTCCTTGTGCTGTAGAAGCAACGGGACCGTCTGAAGCGGGTAAAGTAAGCGAGCAAAGCTGACCATTTTCACTAGATGGCATCTCCCCAGGAGCGAAAGCGGCAGATCCATCCAGCCATCCAGCTCCTGAGATATTTTTTTGATTAGAGGGGGAAAGTTAAGGTGGTATATAGAGGAGGGTAGTTTCCCTAACTTGATGCCTAGGTAAGTTATGTGCGATTTAGCCACTGTGAAGGGTGAATGGTGGACCCAGGGTGGATTGGAATCAGAGCCTATGGGAAGAATTTCACTTTTCCCGTAATTAATGCGGAGACCCGAGCAGAGCCGAAAATCATCGAAGACCGCTTTAATGGTGGACATGTCAGAGGAGGGGTCAGATGTGAATATAAGGACATCGTCCGCAAAGAGGGAAGAGCGTAGTTCCTGATTTCCAACGCAGATGCCGTGCAGTGGGGCTTTCTGCGTTAGGAACCGGGACAGGGGTTCTAAAGCCAAGTTAAAAAGGAGTGGGGACAGGGGACAGCCTTGCCTCGTGCCCTTGTGGAGGCGGAATTCTTCAGACAGGAGGCCAGCCGCTACCAGTCTGGCCGCGGGGGAGGCGTACATGGCATTCACAAGATGGTTGAATGAGCCTGTGATCTGCATTTTGGATAGGACTAGCTGGAGCCATTCGAAGCTGACATTATCGAATGCTTTTTCTGCGTCCAGAGTGATGATGGCATGGTCACCTCTTGGGTTGCGCTTGGCATGTTCAAGGACTAACATCACCTTACGAATGTTTAAAGTGGCCGTTCTCCCTTTTACGAAACCGGATTGGGCAGGGTGGATTAGAGAGGGGATGATGGTGGCTAGTCTGGAGGCAATGATTTTGGATAAAATTTTGACGTCTAAATTCAAGAGAGATATGGGACGGTACGAACCCGGTTCCTGGGGATCTTTGCCTTTCTTAGAGAGTAGTTTAATAATGGCTTGATTCCCTGTTGGCAAGTAAGGGCCGCCCGACCATATAGCATTGTAAACTCTGAGGAGGGAAGGTTCTGCAAAAGTGTGGAAAGTTTTGAAGAAAATCCCTGTGAAACCATCGGGGCCTGGGGCCTTAGAGGGAGCTAGGTTTCGGATGGTGTCGGAAATCTCGAGTGGGGAAATAGGAGCGTTGAGAGACTCGAGCTGGGAAGGAGTAATCGTGGGGATGGAGATGCTATCAAGGAAAGCTTGTGCAGCTTTCTTGTCTATGGGGTCCGGTGCGTACAATGAGGAGTAGTATTGTAGCATGACTTTATTTATGTCCTTTGGAGCAGTGTGGATGGTGCCTGAGGTGTCTCTAAGGGAAGTTATGTGTGTAGGACGGAACGGGCCTTTAGAGAGCCGCGCTAGCAGCTTGCCTGCTTTATTCCCAAATTTGTGGAGTGTGGCATCCAAGTGGGCCCTTTTAATTCGTTCAACGGTGTCAGCTAATGAATCAAAGGCAGTTTTTGCCGTGTGCCATTCGGTCCTGTGGGAGGGGGAATCTGAGTTGTATAGAGCGCGTTGTGCCAGACGGAGCCTGACGCTTGCGGCCTTAAAGTTGGCTAAGGTCTGTTTCTTGAATGAGGCAGCATAAGAGATGATCCGGCCTCTGAGGAAGGCCTTTCCGGCTTCCCAGAAGAGACTAGAATGATCAACGTGGGGTGAGTTGTCTGTAGAGTATTCTGTCCAAGCCTTTTCCAAGAAGTGCTGGAAATCAGCATTGTCGTGGAGGTAGGAAGGGAAGCGCCATAGTCTGGGGTTTAGGTGGAGGTCAGGGTCATCAATAGAGACCGAGACGGGGGCATGGTCTGAAATGGCTATGTCGTGGATGACGGCGTCAGAGATATTCGAAACGAGATTGTCAGTGCAGAAGATGTAGTCGATTCTGGTGAACACATTGTGTGGGATGGAATAGAATGTGAAGTCTCTGTCCGCCGGGTGTAAGAGTCGCCAAATGTCTTTGAGGTGCAGGGAGTCAATAGTGGTTGCAAGGATCGACGGGTCTGTGGTCTTTGGTGATTTTAGGCGTCGCTTAGGGGTGGATCTGTCTTCGAGTGGGTGGAGAATAGTGTTGAAGTCCCCCCCTATTATGTGTGGGGTGAGTGGATGGCGCAAGAGCCAGGTGGAGAGGTCGCCGAAAAAGGGCCTGCCAGGGCTATTAGGGGCATAGATATTGGATATCACTAGTTCCTTGTTCGCAAGGCGAACATGTGCTGAAAGGAAACGACCCTGAACATCTGATTCAACCTGAATAATCTCGCAGGGGAGGTTTTTGTGGATCAATATAAGAACCCCTGCTCTGCGACTGGATGCGTCTGAACCCAGGACAGTGCCCACCCAGAGTTTTTTCATGCGTTGGAGATCAGAGGAATTGAGGTGGGTTTCCTGGAGGAGGGCAATGTCAGTTTTCAGTCTGTGTAGGTGTCGGAGGATTTTGAGTCTCTTAACGGGGGACCTAAGCCCTTTCACGTTCCAGGAGACTACTTTCATGGGGGTAGGTATGTAAAGAGGGTGTGGGCCGGTGTTATAAATGAAGTAGGTGTGAGTCCAGCAAGAAATACTGTCCGAGGAGAGAGGGGAGAATTAGCCGGGTGGAAATGCGACGGTGTCGCCAAAGCACCTGACGTGCGGAGGTTAGCAACTAACTGGTGCGATTGGGGTGGGGAGGAGGTAGGGAAGGTGGATGTGAGGAAAAAGTAAAATGAAAATGCAAAAGAAGGAGAGAACTTCACTTTTTTCCGCATGGGATCTATCTGAAGGGCAGCTCCCATGAACAGTCCGATTGTCATGGTACAGGTGTGCCCGTGCATTTAGTGTTATCACAATCAACAGGGCCCGGGCATAGGTGGGGGGGGAGAGCTCTGGAGTGGCAGGCCAAAGGCAGAGATGTGAGTAGGACGGAGGGGTTAAAATGTAACAGGAGACACAACAAAACACTTAAAATTTGGACTACCATTGGTGAGTCAAACAGAACTAAGGGTCAAACAGTATAGACCGGTGTAAGCCGGCTCAGGCATGGTAACATAGCATAAAGCAACATAACATGTGTCCCTGTTGGACGTAATGAGGCCAGTTCTTACTTGGTCAGCAGGGGGCATAACGACGGTCAGAGCCTGAGTGCTTGAAGCGTTTGGGAGAATCCTTCCTTGGGCTCCTCTGATCCAGAGGGCGATGAATGGAGGCAGCCTTGGCGGGAGAGTCGGAATGAGAGTTTCCACGGAGGGAGCGCAGGAAAACTTCTGCTTCAGACGGGTCCTGAAAGGCAAGCTGGTCACCGTTGGGGGCTTTAAGTCGCAGAATCGCAGGAAACGCAAGAGTGAATTTGATTTGTCGCTGGTGAAGCTCCGAGCATATAGGCTGGAAGGCTTTCCTCTTCTTGGACACTTCAACGGAGTAATCCGCAAAGATCAGGATCTTGGCCCCATCGATTTGGAGGGATCTGGATTGTCTGAAGTTTTGCAGGATGGTGGCCTTATCCGAATAGTTCAGGTACTTCGCGATAATGGGACGGGGGGATTTACGTTCCGAGGAGACGGTTCCCACCCGGTGGGCTCGCTCAACCGTGTAGGGACCAGGAAGGCCCAAGGCTTCAGGTATGTGTCTGGAGCAGAGATCGCCGATCGCAGAGGATTGTAGCGATTCAGGGACTCCCACAAAGCGCAGGTTGCTCCTTCTGGATCTGTTCTCTAACTCATCCAGCTTCTGGAGTATGTACTGATTGGTTTTATCCTGGGCTTCCTCCGTGGCCTGAGCCTGATACAGTTCCTCTTCCACGTTAGAGAGGCGATGTTCAGCCTCATTGAGTCTGGTGGCGTGTTCACTTAGCTGCTGCTTCAGCTGTTTCATACCAGCAGTGACTGCCTTCTCCACAGAAGCTGCAATCATAGGGGATAGCAGCGCAGCCACAGCCTGAGCTATGCGTTCTGTGCTCCCCTCAGGCTGGTGTAGGGAGGGAGAGGCACAGTGTGAGGAGGGGGAGGCATGAGGGGGGACCTCTGAGATCGAATGTGTAGGCGGAGGTGCATTGCAGCCGCTCACCTCCATATCCAGGGCGTCCGCCGGGAGATCCGACAAGGCCGAAGCCGGGGCCTCAATTTGCGGCTGGGCCGCGATTGCCGTTTGCGATCGCGCGCCCGTTTTTTCAACAAATCGGTCCATCGGTGTGAGGGGGGGTGCCCGAGGGTGCTGCCGACCGCGGGTGTGTGCTGGGCTGGTTTTTTATGCCGTTTTTTCGGACGTGAAGCGGGAGCTGAGAGGGGCTTCAGCTATTCCATACGGCGCCGGAACCGGAAGTACGGCTGTCTAATATTAGAGCAGCAAAAAGCTGGTATAGTGTTACGCAAATAAAAGATGACTAAAGGTGCCGTAAGAGATTGCGATTGAAGATCGTAATTTCGGGGATCGTCGGCAAAAGCTCATTTGCATACCCCGACGCGGAAAACGACGGGAAGTCCAACCAGTGGCCGCAATTTTATTGCAGCCGTCTATTTATGGTTTGAGGTTTTCGACTAGCTAGCAAACGCACGTAATTTGAAATTACTCCAGTCTAACACCAGTTAGACAGGCGTAATGGCTCTCTGAATCTGGCCCTATACCTTTTGTGCAAATTAATCATAATTAGACATGTGCAAAAGGAAACAATTTGTTTCATTTAGTTTAGTTTTAATTCGTTATTTAATTAATTTCGTTAAGTTAAATTCGTTAAATTTGTTAAATTCGTTTTCGGAATTCGATCGTTTTCGATAAAAATTCGAAAAAACTTGGTCGAATTAGATCGTTTTCGACCGAATTCGAAAACCTGTCGAATGCGATAGTTTTCAACCGAATTCGAAAAACGCTCGAATTCGAAAAGATTTCTACCGGATTCGATAATATTTCTACCGGATTCGAATTCGATCATATTTTGATATTTGATATTTCAACAGAATTCACAATATTTCATCCGCTATTGTTAATATTTCAACCAAATTCGATGATATTTCAACCGGATTGGAAATTATTTCAACCGGATTTGAAATTATTTCAACCGGATTGGAAATTATTTCAACTGGATTGGAAATTATTTCAACTGGATTGGAAATTATTTCAACCGAATTGGAAATTATTTCAACCAAATTTGAAATTATTTCTACTGGATTTGAAATTATTTCCACCGGATTGGAAATTATTTCCACCGGATTGGAAATTATTTCAACCGGATTTGAAATTATTTCTACCGGATTGGAAATTATTTCAACCAAATTTGAAATTATTTCTACTGGATTTGAAATTATTTCAACCGGATTTGAAATTATTTCTACCGGATTGGAAATGATTTCAACCGAATTTGAAATCATTTCAAATCCGTTTGAAATCATTTCCAATCCGGTTGAAAAAATTTCCAACGGATTTGAAATTATTTCAAACGGATTTGAAATTATTTCAACTGGATTGGAAATTATTTCAACCGGATTTGAAATTATTTAAACCGGATAGGAAATTATTTCAACCGGATTGGAAATTATTTCCACCGGATTTGAAATTATTTCAACCGGATTGGAAATTATTTCAACCGCTTTGGAAATTCGTTTCGAATTCGAATTTCGTTCGGGTTTTTTCGAATTTGTTTAAATTCGTTAATTTTGTAATTCTGAAATTCGGATGCATCCGTATTTCCGAATAATGAAAAATTCGTCCGAATTCGAATTCGTAACGAAACGAAATGCACATGTCTAATCAAAATTAATGTTTTTTTTTTTTACCAAAAATTTGTAGAAGAATACATATCGGCCTAAACTGAGCATATTATTTTTAATGGGATATTTATTATAGCAAAAAGTAAAAAATATATATATATATATATATATATATATATATATATATATATATATATATTTTAATACTTGTCACTCCTTTTTTGTTTATAGCACAAAAAATAAGAACTGCAGAGGTGATAAAATACCACCAAAAAAAATTCTCTATTTGGGGGGAAAAAAATAATAAAAATGTATTTGGGTACAGTCTTGCATGACCGCGCAATTGCCATTTAAAGTGTGACAGCGCTCAAAACTAAAAATTTGACTGGGCAGGAAGGGGGTGAAAATTCCCTGTATTGAAGTGGTTAAACAATGCTCAATTGGTTCTAAGGGGCCCAACATGTGCCAAGAAAATATCCCCCACACTATTACACCACCACCATCAGCCTTGATACAAGCCAATATGGATCCATTGTTTCATGTTGCTTACACCAAATTCTAACCCTATTGTCTGAATGTCGCAGCCCAAATTAAGATATATCAGACCAGGCAATGTTTTTCTTATTTTTTATTGTCCAATTTTGGTGAACCTGTGTGAATTGTAGCCTCAGTTTCCTGTTCTTAGCTGACAGTAGTGTCACCCTGTGTGGTCTTCTGCTACTGTAGCCCATCTACTTCAAGGTTTGATACGTTGTGCATTCACAGATGGTATTCTGTACACCGTGGTTGTAACGAGTGGTTAGTTGAGTTACTATTGTCTTTCTATTATCTGGAACAAGTCCGCCCATTCTCCGCTGACCTGTGACATCAACAAGGCATTTTCCTCCATACAACTGCCACTCACTGAACATTTTCTCTTTTTCCCACCATTTTCTGTAAACCCTAGAGATGGTTGTGCGTGAAAATCCCAATAGATCCCAATCCCAGCAGTTTTATAAATACTCAGACAAGCCGCCTGGCACCAACAACCATGCCACATTTAAAGTCAGTTAAATCCCCTTTTCTTCCCCATTCTAAAGCTTGGTTTGAACTTCAGCAAGTCGTGTTCATCGTGTCTAGATGCCTAAATGAATTGAGTTGCTGCCATGTGATTGGCTGATTAGCAATTTGTGTTACCCAATAGTTGAACTGGTGTACCTAATAAAGTGGCCGGTGTGTGTGTATATATTTACTGTATATATATATATATATATATATATATATATATATATATATATATATATATATATATATATATATATATAGAGTATTTATTGGGGTATAGCACTCAGTTTTTTACCCTGAAAATAGAGAGTAAACTGTGCCTGCGTGTTATACCCAGGGGGGCTATGGAAAGTTTTTTTTCCTGAAACTTCCCTCTTAAAGTTAGGCTGCGTGTTACACACCTGTGCGTGTTATATGCCGATAAATACGGTATATATGATTATTTTTTACAGTGCAGCTGGGACTGCAGCTGTGTATATTGCAGAATGTTGCACCGGTGCTCTACATTAAAATAATACACAAAGAATAGTTTAGTAAATATTGTTTTCTAAAAGCATTGTTAGCAACTGTGTATTATTTTTTTTTATCATTATTAAAATGTCTTTCACCCTTCAAGGCTCTGCCTAAGCCCAGAAAAGTGAAATGCATTTGAAGGCCATCCTTTAGGTAGAGGCATGCAAGATGTACTGTTTGTGCAATAAAGCTTGATGAAAGAAGTGATACTACCACCATCAGGCCCTTTGTTCCTTATGTAGCACCACTGCACAAAAACAAATGTATTCTCTGCATGCTCAGAATCCAGATTGTCTGACCTCTTGGTCAGACAATCTGAATGCTGAGCATGCAGAGAACACAACTGTCTCCATGCAGAGCTGCTGCTGGGAGTATACATTGCACAAAACATACTCTTAGGAGAAAGCGGAAAGTTTTTTTTTTTTTAGCAGAGAAGACATGCCAAGTCTCTTATGCCAAAAGCTCCATCTCCTAACATTTTAAAGGGTTTAGTTCTGCTTTAATGGGTTAAAAAAATGAAAAAAAGAAAGAAAGCATCTATGTGCCATAAATGAGTTCTACGTTGTTTTACGGAGCTGAACTCTAAAATAGGTTTGATGAAAGGTGAACACATATTTTTAATTTCTGATAGCAAGAATTTAAAGTGGAAACAAAAACAAATTCTCCTGGAATTAAGTCTTTACAACTTGAAGCTTTATTAGAGTGAGTGGACTTTTGTTTTTTCTATCTTCAGTTATCTGCTTAAAAAATGCTCCTAGCAATATGGATGACATCCAAGCCATGCATACTGTATTTAGTCTCAGTGGTGCCTTTGTGGCTAAATCCACCTAGAGACCTGAGGAAAGTGGGATTAATTTACTAAAGCTGGAGCGTACAAAATCAGGCTCACTTCTGCATAGAAATCAACCAGATCCTAACCTCAGCTTCAATTAAGCTTTGGCAATAAGACCTGGAAGCTGATTGGTTTCTATGCAGATTTAAACCTGCTTTTGCGCTCTCCAGCTTTAGTAAATAAACTACAGTGTGTAAATTCTATTCTTTCTCTGTGGTTCCTGTGGAAGTCTATATGTGGACATTCCTTTCTCTCACAGATTACAGACTAAATCCACCTTGAGACTTCCTCAATATTGGGAGTGCTCAAATTCCTTGGATACCATCTATTACATGCCTACAGATTGGCAATATCACCCCAATATGTTGGCTTCAGTTGATGATGGTTGCAACTACTATGATGGAAGAATCTGCCAGTTAAGAGCCCCTCCTGTGATTCCACATGTTTACTCCTGAGGATTGTTCTATCTTTCCAACACTGAATGAAACCATTAATGATTCCTCCGTGAATGTGATCTGGAGGATCTACAGTATAGTCATAATATCTTCACATATAAAGTGGCCTAGTAAATGTTTGATTTACAACTATTTTATTCACTCATGGATCTATCATTCTATTTATATAAGCATTCAAGGGACTATTGTTTGACTATTGTGAACTTCTGTGGCAGCCCTACATAGCGGACATTTTTATAGGAGTGGTTACTAGTAGTAGTTTTCTTCTATGGACTCCAGAAGTGTTATATCGTTTTGTGTAATTCATGTCTTAAGGGTGTGGGCTTTGAGATCTGCCTACAATATTTATTTGCTGTTATAAAAATAACAACAAATTAGCAACAATTGTTTTGATGAATGCCCAACTCAACTACCAGGTAATCTGCGGTAAAGAATCTGATTGCAAATCTGGGTATTGGGCACACCCAGTGTATTTTATATGCTGTCATGGCTTCCTTCTTATGACTATAAAACTCTTTAGCTTCATAGATCCCAAGTACATATAACATGTTTTGCTGTAGGCCTGCACAGGAATAGTGTGTTCTGTAAACCCCACAAACATGCACATGACATTTTTTTAGATCAGGTCTGCTTTTCAAAAATAGGACCTTCTTGACCTCCTATAGTTACGTACACTTGGAGTCAGTGAGGCCATTAAATTATTGTTACGGTCCATTATGGTCTCTCAACTGTAAAGGTAGGATGAAAAAAGGAGAGGCTGTGTGTTTTACAGACTCTTTTCTAATTAGATTCAAATTGGGAGTTTAGAAATTTAGAGGACCTTGGAAATATGACTTCTAATAAACCCTCTTTAATAATAGAATGTCAAAGTGAGGGGTAACAGGATGAAATGTACATCGTGCCTGCACTCTTGAATGCCCCCTGTTCTTTTTCCTCCCTCTTTTCCCCCTTCACTTTGAACCCTTATGGACATTGTAAGGTAATGGGTAGACCGTCATGTGAATCTCCCTTGGATGTGCATGTCCTTCTCATCATGTATGCATTATGTATGTGTTATGATGTCACAATTTAGAGTGCTGCATCTTGCGTGTAGCTGGGTGGGGCTGGTTGCGCACATGGGTGGGCAGTCTGAGTGGATGCCATATTGGCCCTGGTTCTCTATAAGAGACATCACACAACATTGGGGGATACCTCTGATGAAGCTGTGTGTTATCAAAACTGGTTAAATACCAAGGCCCAGATTCAGAGAGACATTACGCCTGTCTAACTAGTTTTAGACTGGAGTAATTTCAAATTACGCGCGTTTTCTAGCTAGTCGAAAAACTCAAACCATGAATAGACAGCTGCGGGCTTCAATTCGACTGGATTACGTGTTCATACGCCTTCGGATCTATGCTGCAATAAAATTGCGGCCACTGGGTGGACTTCCCGTCATTTTCAGCGTCGGGGTATGCAAATGAGCTTTTGCCGGCGATCCCCGAAATTACGATCTTCAATCGCAATCTCTTACGGCACCTTTAGTCATCTTTTATTTGCGTAACACTATACCAGCTTTTTGCTGCTCTAATATTAGACAGCCCATGTCAAGTATGGCCGTCGTTCCCGCGTCGAATTTCTACGTTTTCCGACGTCTTTTATTTTTTTTACGTAAGTCTTCCGGGAATAGGAATGTTCGTAAACGACACTACTCAAACAACGAATGACGTAACGACATGATTTCGCGCAATGCACGGCGGGAAATTTCTAAACGGAGCATGCGCAGTTCGATCGCCGCGGGGACGCGCTTAATTTAAATGCTTCACGCCCCCCTATTTCGATTACGCGGCGAGAAATAGGCTACGCCGCCGTAGCGTACGGGCAAAAATCTACCAGGATTTGGTGTAGAGCCTGGGGAAATACGGCAGCGTAGAGTATTTCGATTACGCAGCGCAATATTAAGTGTATGTGAATCTGGCCCCAAGTTTCTACTTAAATCGGGGGTTCCGCGGGTTTTCGTTTTTTTTTTAATCCTTGTGCCGCTCTTACCTGGTTAAAATAGCCACTCATGTCTCCCAGTCTTTTAGCCCACAGCATTTCTTTTGTCCTGAAAAGGAGACTTTATAAAATCCAGAGACGGACGTTTACACCTTTATTGTGGGCACTGTGAAGCCCAGCAGCATGTCCTTTCAGAATACGGTGAATGCTGACTTCCCAGCATTCACCGCTCTATCCCACGCATGTGCAGTGTTGACACAGTTAAAACTGAACTGTTCCCATCACAACGGCCGGCGTAGGTCACGTGTCACGTGACCCGCGAGATATTGCGGGATAACAGCACAGCGAGTCTCCTGGGATTCTCATCACTCACTCCCAGGAGACATAGCACTAGTCGGGGGAAAATGAAATACACGCCCACTCCCGCGGGGAATACAGTGATTGACAGAACAGTAAATGCTGCATTACAAAGGTAAAGATGGCGATTTAAAAAAAACGGATTAGGTATTGTCGATGGGTAGTGGTTTAATTCAGCCAAAGTTGAAATTTAGGGTGAACCTCCGCTTTAAAGTTCCTTTGTGATAATATGGAAAACTCACAGTATAGGGGAATAGATGGGAGATTTGTTTTTATTGGGGATTAGGTATACCTACAAGTTTTAATGTGGTTTTGTGAAGTAAATGCTAATTGAAGGGGCATGGTCGAGGTCAGATTTGTTTTATTTTTTTAGATATTTTTAGTTTAGTATTTCTTTTGGTTACCCCAATACTTTGAACTATATCCACAGTAGTTCAATAAAGCTGACATTTTTATGATAGTGCACCCTGAAGTTTTGAGGCTTTTACATATGATACGCTAGGATTCAGTGCTGCGAGCCTGCTGCAGTTATTCTTGGGCTTTGGTGCTAAAAATATTATAGCAAAACCCTTCCCCCCTGACATTAATTACCTTATCATAACTGTTAAATAGGTCCTACAACTCTTTGATGTATCCACATGTAGCACAGAGCTTTGTGCCCAATCTTCTTAAAACTATAAAATAATCATCCTCCCCTACATATACCAAATCCTCATCCAATAAATCCAAACATGAGTGCAATTCAAAATACATTAACACCTACAATGCAAAACTACCAGTACAGTTTATTCACTACAGACTGATATTTCAACAGATGGTCCTGAAGTGGTTAAACTGCTATATAACAAAGGTGTTGCATGATAATAACACGCCATGATTGACGCCTCTGATGATATCCACATAGGATGAAACATGTCAGGCTGGCCAATGCAAGCACGCTGAAAGCCGTGGATTTTTATATGTCATGATGTTCCTTTTATACCTGTAAGTAGACTACAATAAAGATTGTGAGCCAGATTCACAGAGCGATTACGCCTGCGTAACAGGAGCTGCGCGGCGTAAGTCTAAATGTGCGCGTGCGTTTCGATGCACGGCATTCCCAGAACGAGATACGCAAGAAATCTACTTTTTTTTGTCCAGTGTAATTTCGTTAGACAGGCGCATCCGTCCGTGCAAAACTGCGCTAGACACACCATTGATTTGCTAGTCAAATATGCTAATGAGGGACTTACGGGGATCCACAAAAGAACGTTGGTGCAGCGCAGGCTACACGGTGTGCGCAACAGCAAAATGTCCTGTCTAAAAATAGACCATATAAAAGCTGGTCTAAAATGAGAAAAATCATCTACATGTCAGATAAAGCAACACTGTTAGTGAGGATCTGAGCAGTCACACGTGTTGCACAACAATCTGTATGCCAACATGCCAGGGGCATTGTCGCGCATAGCTATACTACTGACTTTAGATGAGCAAAGAAGGAGGAGGGCACAGAGGATGGCACGGGAGAGGATATACCGCACACGCATAGACCTGTTTGGCATGAGTGATTCTGAGGTGTATCGCATCTTCAGATTCAGCCCTCATGTCATCCTGGAATTAACCACAACCCTGCAGGAGGACATCACCAGCCCAACACAACGCTCACATGCAGTGCAGCTACTGGTCAAGGTCCTGGCAACACTCCATTTCCTTGCCAGTGGCTCTTTTCAGCGTACAAGTGGAGTGGTGGCTGGGATGTCACAATCCACCATGAGCAGATGTGTGCACCAGGTTGTCCCTGCAATCCTCAAATGCATGGCCAACCAAATCATCAAACCCACCACTGAGGACCTGCGGCTGAAGGCAATGACAGATTTCTACAGAATTGCCAGATTCCCACGCACCGTGGGGGCCAATGATTGCACACATGTGGCACTCCAGCCCCCCCAGGAGACAGAGCACATGTACCGCAATCGGAAGCATTGGCATTCCATCAACGTACAGGTGATAGTCGATGCCCAAGGCCTCATATGGCACGTCCGTGCCAAACACCCCGGATCCAGCCATGACAGCTACATCTACAATCAAAGCCCCATCCGAATGGAATTCGATCAGAACGTGTATGGGGACACCTGGCTGGTTGGTGAGTGACATGGGTGGCAGGCATGACTGTCCCCCCCCATGATGCACACATAACAAGGGGCACATGCATGACTAACATCCTCCTGTCTTTTCCCTTACAGGTGACTCTGCATATCCACTGGGACCCCATCTCATGACTCCTATCCGGAACCCCCAAACCCCAGGAGAGGAAAGATACAATGAAGCCTACACCCAAACACGTGCAGTGGTGGAGCGCACCTTTGGCCTCCTGAAGTCACGTTTCCGATGCCTGGATAAGTCTGGGGGTACCCTGTTGTATTCCCCAAACTTTGTGTGCCATATCATCGGTGCCTGTTGCCTGCTGCACAACTTCGCAGTGAGAAAGGGCCTGCAGATTGACCTACGTGATGACCTGACCCCTGAACCAGACAATCCCCCCCTAACTGAGGTTACCCCGTCTTCTGAGGGAAGAGCAGTCAGGAGACAGCTCACATTGGACATCTTTGCACGTTAAACACACACATTAATCATGGCACAATGAGAATGCATGCATGCACACCACTGTGGTCCCTAGCACACACACCCCACATCCTCATCAAATTGGATTGGCACCAGTCCACCATGCAGGACTTGTGAGCAGCAACGCCACGCCAAGGCTCCAATTATGTCACTGTACATTCATACACCATTCACACGGACCTGGGGATCACTTCTCCCTGGTCCTGGGGAACCCTTCTCCACCAAAATTGAGGGTGACACCCCTTTTCCGGCAGGAATGTCACCCCCACATTCAAACAGCATTCACAACCCAAAAAAAAAAAAATTACCAGCAAAATCAAAAAATTTCCAGAAAAAAAAGGGGAAAAACAAATTAGTGCCCTTGACGTGAGCCACGCCTGGGGCGCCCCCGGCCACGGCGCCGGCTCCTCTGGGGAGACTCATGGGGGAGGGGGTAAACCGGGGAAGGAGGAGCAGCCCCTGGTCTCTGCCCACCTGGCGGCCTGCCCTCCAAGGCCACGGCTATTCTGTCCAGGGCAGCACCTAGTGTTGCCGTGTTGGCCTGGATAGCCTGGGTAAGGGCCCTCACATCCTGCCCAACGTCTGCTGATGTAGTCTGCAGGTCGTTAAGGCAGTTTCTAAAAGCCCGGGAGTGGCAGTCCAGGTTCCCAAGCGTATTCTTGATGGAGGACAGGCTCTCCTCCATCCGCACCAATGTCTGGCTGACCTGTCAGACATTGGTGGTCTTCTGGGTCGCCTTCCTGCCTCCAGCTGATGCTTGTGGCCGGGGAGAAGGGAAGCCCCTTGGGAGTGGAGCCATGTTGGGGGAGGAGCGGGGCTCGCCCTTAGGGAGGGCTGGCTGCTGCCAGCCAGAGGGGAAGAGTCATCCAAAAACAATAGTCCAGTGCCTGACATGGACTCCTCCTCCTCCTCAAACTCCTCCTCCTCAACCTCCTCCTCTTCAACCTCCTCCGCGGACTCCGGCCTTGTCGGGGGGGCCTCATTAGGCTGCTGTCCTGGGGATGGTGCGGTCAGGCCAGATGGCCCAGCACCCTCCTGCACATCTGTGGATGACACAAAACATTCACAGGTTGGAGGATCCACACACTTGCCACATATTCCCTTTCACCCCCTCCCCCACACATGCTACACACCTGATAGAAAAAAAAAACCTTACCTGGCATCACGCCTTCATGACTTGAGTCATAGCCGGGCAGGCCCTCCACTTCTTGCCGATGAAAGGTCTGGGCCACCGCACGCTCCTCCGCTGTCAGCTTAACAGGGCATGGTGGGCCCCCTCCTGTGGCCCTGGCATGGGCAAGCATTTTGGCCAGCTTCTTTTTGACCAGACGCCGGAGGTCTTTTATCTTTTTTTCAATCCCAGACCGGTTCCGTGTCTCCCCCTCCCCCGCTGAATTCACCTGGTCAGTGATCATGTCCAAAATCTCTCTCCTCCTGGCTGGGGTGGTGTTGGCATTGTCCGGGCCGTGTAGGAAATGCCCATAGTCGGAAATGGCCCGGGCAAGAATTTGTTTCTCCCTCAAAGAAAAGTTTAATTTCCTCTTCCTCTCTGTCATACTCTGTCCAAAAATCACTCCCAGCACGACCAATCAAGCAAGAAAACAAACAAACAGAAAACTATCAAACAAAAAGTCTCACAAACACTCAGCAAAAAGCAGTCACAAAAACAAACATGAACAATCAAGCAAGAAAACAAACAAACATAAAACTATCAAACAATAAGTCTCACAAACACTTAGCAAAAATCACTTTCAAATATCTTCTAACAAACACTAGATCACACAGTAAACAAATCTGACAAATACAAATCACAACACAACTAACAACGGAACAAAAGCACTTTGCTATATGGGAAGGGAAACAAAGGGATGTACTTTTGCAATGGAAGTGCGTTTGTGTGTGTCTATTTATGCTGTCTGCGTAGTTCTCAAATTTGCCCTAGTCCACTTCCAATTTCACTGATTGCGCCGTTCCCGAGTTGTGAGCATGCGCACAGAGGTGCTGACATGGTCTGCTTCAAGCGCGCATGCGCGAGCCGGCCGGCCCTTCATTTGCATGGGGTCACGGCTCATTTCAATGTAACACACCCACGTCCTTCCCAATTTGTATTACTCCGCCTTACGCCTCTGAAATAACGTTACGCATGCGCAATTTTCTGCGTAAAAGCGACGAGAATAGGGTGATTGCGCGGCTACATTGCGCAAGTCTAACGTAAAGGCGGTGCGCTACGCCGGTCCAATAATGCGCAGATGTACCTGAATCTGGCCCTGTGTGTTTTACATTTACGGGCTTCACTAGTGTTGCTTTTTCCTTCCATTGGGGTAATTATCCTGTTGGTGAATGCACAATATACCCATCTCTTCATGAGAGTCATGATGATTTTCTGAGATTGATGAATTTGGATAGCCTTATGATCTGCCTATTACGCTTGGAATGTGCCATTTGAATCCATCATTGACCTCTTGCAATATATGTTTCTTTATCGTACATCACGGGACACAGAGCGCATAGCCATTACATATGGGTTATATGGGTACCTTCAGGTGTGGACACTGGTGTAATCAACTTCACAGGAAGTTCCTCCCTATATAACCCCCTCCCACTGAGAGTGCTTCAGTTTTTTCGCCAGTGTCTTAGGTGTTGGTCACGTCTAGCTGTCCCTCGGAGGTCTCGGGACCCAGGATAGCTAGCCGGATCCGTCCGAAGTGCTTCAAAGCCAAGGTGTACGGTACCCGGGCCCTGCTGGAGTGGGGTTTTGCCTATAATGCCTCTCCTTGGAGGGCTGGATTCTGGGCTCCAGTGCCTTAGTCTCTTCCAAGAACTAAACGCTACTGATGCCAGGATGCTATATAGGTCCAGGGGTGTGGGTTCCTTAACACAGGACCCCGGTCCCTGAAGGTCCGAGACAATACCCACGGAGATGGGGGAAGATTGGGCCTCTTGCAGTTTGCAATACCCTGCGGCGTGGAGCAGGTAAGAGGGAACCTGCGGGACTTGGTTCGACAGTAGGTATCCCCCTGGGGGTTCTGGGTTGGCTAATAGTATGCTTGTGCATCAGCCACTATCTCCACTATGTCTGTGTGGGCAGGATGGGATACTAATGTTTACCCAGATAACATGTAGATATATGTATACTTGTGTAAGATATATATTTGCTACTCACCCCAGGTCTGCTTGTTAGCATTGATACTGCAACCCCACATGTTTTTAAAAGAGGAAAGTGCTGGTAAAACTCCTGTTTCTTAGGAAGCCCATGGGGACAGCTTCCTCTCTGTGTGTGCACTACAATAAGATTAGTGCTTACCTGGTGTCTGTTGGTGCTGCCTGGCGCTGGTCCATGTGTTTCCTCTGCTCTGCTTCCTCCATGTGGTTTTCAGCGTGGGGGGGGTGCGCGCGCGTGTGCGCGTGCGCACGCGCGCGTGCACGCCGCCTTTTATAGCGTCGGCGTGCGTTGGGGGGGCGGGCCAGCAGCGTCAGGGTCTGTTTAAAGGAAAAACTTTTTCTCTGGCTGGTCTTTCCCTCCTGGAGGCAGAGGAAGAAGGATACAGAGCGTGCAGCTGGGTCTTTTGGCCACACAGGGACACCTAGTGGCGGTTTTGTGGATCTTCAGGTCTAGGACTTAGTTCCACTATTGACCAGAAAAAAAAAAAAAAAAAAAGGAAGTTTTTTTTGCTTAAAGGGACTCAGCCTTAGATCCAGCAGTATCTGAGTCTACCTTGGACTCCGGCTAACGGGCATTGGTGTGTCAATACTCACAGGTTTCCTCAGTATTGCCACCTCCCAGGCGGGTAAAAAAAAAAAAAAGTTTTTTTTTTGGAAAAAAAAAAAAAAAAAGAAGAATTTTTCATTTTCCTCATACCTGTCCTCATATTGGTTACTCCTAGCTGCAACAGTCAGGTGTTGGCTATAGGGGTGACTCAAGGTTGTACAATGGCTCCAAAGGGATCTGGACCAGCCAAGGCTGCTAAAGGTGCCAAGAAGCAAAAGGGGTCTCCATCGGGGTCAGAGGATTTGGGCCAGGCTTCAACGGCCCCACCCTCGCCAGTTAGAACACCGAGTGGCATAGTACAAGAGCCATTGGGGGTGCTGGGGGCAGAGGTGGCCCCCGATCCACCCATTCCCGTTTACGTGACGGAAGAAATGCTAGCAGCCACCATGAGTGGGCTAGAGAAAAGGGTTAACTGCGTTGTTTGCCCGTCCTTGGCCAAGTAGCAAGCGGGCTAGATCCCCCTCACCCAGTGTGGGGTTTTCAGATGCGGAGGTCTCCTCTTCAGAGGAACGGGACCCACAAGGGGATCAGGCAGACCCAAGTCCCGACGGTTCAGACAGGGAAGGTTCCACTATAGATGAATATTTCTCGGCCTCTCAAGCGGAGAGCCTGTGGATCCAGTCTTTGACAGATATGGTTCGCACTGCCTTTAAACTTCCAGTGCCAGAACTAGTAGCCCCGGAGGTTTCCTCATTGGGTTCTTTAAAGGCTCCATTAACTTGTGCGTCTTTCCCAATGCACCCCCTTCTGCGGAACGTGATTTACCAGGATTGGGCTCGACCTGATAGAATCTTTGTCCCTCCTAAAAGATTCTCTATTCTCTATCCTATGGAAGAGGAATATTTAAAGAAATGGGCACTCCCCACAGTGGACGCGGCCATTTCCTGCGTGAATAAATCCCTGACCTGTCCGGTTGAAAATGTCCAGATGTTCAAGGATCCGGTCGACAAGAAATTCGAGACCCTACTGAAAGCCGCTTTTACCTCAGTAGGTGCCATGGTTCAGCCAGCAGTAGCAGCCATTGGTGTTTGTCAGGCCTTGAAGGATCAGGCAAAACAGATATTAAAGGACATGCCGGCTCAGCATACTCATGAATTAGCAGAATTCCCTAGGGCTCTCTGCTTTGCAGTAGATGCTATTAAGGACTCCATCCAACAGGCATCCCGTTCATCTCTACTGATGGTTCACATGCGTCGTCTTTTGTGGCTAAAGAACTGGTCAGCAGAGGCACCCTGCAAAAAGCTCTTAGCAGGGTTTCCCTTTCATGGGGGAAGACTATTCGGGGAAGACCTAGATAAATATATCCACACCATATCAAGTGGAAAAAGTACTTCCTTACCAGTCAAGAAAAGACCGCGTGGGCCCACGTTTAAACGACAGGCCATTGTAGGCTCGGCCCCTTCGACTTCTCGTCAGTATCGACGGCCTCTCGGGCGTCCAGCGGTTAATAGCCGCCCACAGGGTCAAGCCGCGGCAAACAAGAGACCCTGGTCTCGCAAACCGGCTAAACCAGTCATCAAATCAGATTCATGAAGGGGCGCCCCCACTCTCTCGGGTGGGGGGAAGACTTCGGTTTTTCTCCGAAGTCTGGAAGGCCAGAATTCCCGACTCTTGGGTTCGGTCCGTGGTAGCCACGGGATACAAACTAGAGTTTCGAGAAATCCCCCCTCCTCATTTTCAGGGGTCAAGTCTTCCAAGCGACCCATTAAAAAGGGCCTCTCTCGTAAAGGCGTTGGATCGCCTATTGCTCCAAGGAGTAATTGTAGAAGTACCAACCCAAGAATGGGGTCAGGGATTCTACTCCAACCTTTTTGTTATACCAAAACCCAATGGCGACGTCAGGCCTATATTAGACCTCAAACGCCTAAATCGCTTTCTAAAGATTCAGACCTTTCGTATGGACTCCATACGTTCAGTGACAGCCAGCCTGCATCAGGGCGACTTTCTAGCATCTATAGACATAAAGGATGCATATCTGCATGTGCCGATTTACCCAGCACATCACAAGTTTCTTCGTTTTACGATAAATCAAAGTCATTACCAGTTCGTAGCCCTCCCTTTCGGGTTGGCAACAGCTCCGCGGGTATTCACAAAGGTGTTAGCCCCGGTGCTAGCCGTCCTAAGGACAGAAGGCATCTTGGTCCTGGCATACCTGGACGATCTCCTGGTTATCGACAGATCAGCTTCCAACCTCAATCATGCAGTAGTCCGCACAGTGCGGCATCTAGAAGAATTCGGGTGGATTGTGAACCAAGAAAAATCAAGGTTACAACCCACAAGACAGTTGGAATATCTAGGCTTTCGGTTAGATACAGAATGCCAGAGGGTATTTTTACCTCAAGAGAAGATCAGGTCGTTGATTCAAACGATTCAAATAGTCTTAGGCAAAAAGAAGCCGACTATTCGCCTATGCATGCGACTGCTGGGAAAGATGGTGGCCGCCTTCGAAGCAGCGCCCTATGCCCAGATCCATACCAGAGTTCTTCAGGCAGCTATTCTCTCTGCTTGGAACAAGTCCATACAGGCATTAGACCGTCCATTAGTTCTTTCCCCAGGGGTCAAGCGCAGCCTGTACTGGTGGCTGATCCCTCAAAAATTGTCAAAAGTTAAAACCTTTTGCCCCATCACGTGGAAAATAGTAACCACAGATGCCAGCCTAACAGGTTGGGGGGCAATCTTAGGAAAACGGACCCAGCAGGGACAGTGGTCAGAGGCAGAAAGTCTGCTTCCCATCAATGTCCTAGAGATCAGAGCTGCTCGGTTGGCCCTGGTCGCCTGGACTCTCCCCCTGCAGGGTCTGCCAGTAAGGATACAGTCCGACAATGCCACGGCGGTGGCATACATAAACCACCAGGGGGGCACAAGGAGCCTAGCGGCTCAAAGGGAAGTAAACCTGATTTTCTCATGGGCCGAAGCCCATGTACCCTGCATTTCAGCAGTGTTCATCCCAGGGATAGACAATTCTCAAGCAGATTTTTTGAGTCGTCAACAGTTACTCCCGGGAGGGTGGTCTCTTCACCCCCAGGTATTCCAAGAGATTTGCCAAAGATTCGGAGTTCCCGATGTGGACATCATGGCAACAAGATTCAACAAGAAATTGGACAAATTCGTATCCCGAGCCAGGGACCCCTCGGCCTACGGGACCGATGCGTTGGTTTGCCCCTGGCACCAGTTTTCTCTCCTGTATGCGTTCCCTCCACTACAGATGATTCCCCGCCTTCTACGAAGGATCAGGGTGGAGCGCAGGCCGGTGATCCTGGTGGCCCCAGCCTGGCCCAGAAGGGCTTGGTACGCACTCATCGTGAGGATGTCAGTAGGGGCACCGTGGCCACTCCCCCTGCGCCCAGATCTGCTGTCTCAGGGCCCGATCTACCACCCTGCTTCACAGCAGCTAAATTTGATGGCTTGGCGGCTGAATCCCTAATTCTTAAGGGCAGAGGCCTCTCAGCCCAAGTCATATCTACGTTAATTCAGGCTAGAAAGCCAGTCTCTAGAAATATCTATTACAGAGTCTGGAGGACCTATGTGGAGTGGTGCGAGTCTCAAGGAGGGCATCCTCGCAAGTTTTTTATTGACAGGATCTTGCGATTCCTCCAGGTTGGCGTTGACAAGGGGTTGGCTCTTAGTACTCTAAAGGGGCAGGTGTCTGCCTTATCGATATGGTTTCAAAGGCCTTTGGCCACGCATTCGCTTGTGAAAACATTTTTGCAGGGGGTCTTGCATGTGAATCCCCCTATTAGAGCTCCCCTCTGCCCCTGGAATTTAAATCTGGTCTTGTCAGCTTTACAAAAGCAGCCGTTTGAACCTCTGACAGAAATCCCTCTTGTGCTGCTAACCCGAAAGTTGGTTTTCTTGGTGGCTATGGCTTTGGCCAGAAGGGTCTCCGAGCTGGCAGCCTTGTCTTGCAGGGAACCGTACCTGATTCTGCATAAGGACAGAGTGGTTCTGCGGCCTCAGCCTTCTTTCCTGCCTAAGGTCATATCCAGTTTTCACTTGAATCAGGACCTAGTCCTACCATCCTTCTTTCCTACTCCCCAGTCCAGAGAGAAAAGATTGCTTCATACTTTGGACGTGGTCCGAGCCATGAGGGTTTATCTCAAGGCTACAGAAAAGATTCGGAAAACAGATGTGCTTTTCGTTCTCCCGGATGGCCCCAAGAAGGGTCAGCCGGCTGCCAAGTCTTCCTTGGCTAGGTGGATTAAGCAGCTGATTTTTCAGGCCTATGGTCTGAAGCGCGTTCCACCTCCCTTATCAGTTAAGGCCCATTCTACGAGGGCCATGAGTGCCTCTTGGGCGGCACACCATCAGATCTCTATGGCACAGGTTTGCAAAGCGGCAACCTGGTCTTCCGTACATACGTTTACTAAATTTTATAAGTTGGACGTCACAAAAGCTACGGACGCAGCATTTGGGCAGGCGGTCCTACGGGCAGCAGTATAGAATCCTCTGGCCCGGATTACGCCCCTTTTTTCTGTTGGTGGAGCTATTTTTTACCTCCTGATATATTTTCTGTTTGGCTAATTTTGGCCTTACGGTCTCCCTCCCCTCATGGAGCTTTTGTTTGGGACATCCCATATGTAATGGCTATGCGCTCTGTGTCCCGTGATGTACGATAAAGAAAAAAGGATTTTTAATAAACAGCTTACCTGTAAAATCCTTTTCTTGAAGTACATCACGGGACACAGAGCTCCCACCCCTCTTTTGGGGAACATTGTGTAACCTCAGAGAAATTGCTTGCTACAAAACTGAAGCACTCTCAGTGGGAGGGGGTTATATAGGGAGGAACTTCCT
This sequence comes from Rana kukunoris, assembly GCA_029574335.1. Taxonomy (NCBI): domain Eukaryota; kingdom Metazoa; phylum Chordata; class Amphibia; order Anura; family Ranidae; genus Rana; species Rana kukunoris. Next base: position 229,064,494 of record CM056059.1, on the reverse strand, counting down.
GTGAAGTTGATTACACCAGTGTCCACACCTGAAGGTACCCATATAACCCATATGTAATGGCTATGCGCTCTGTGTCCCGTGATGTACTTCAAGAAAAGGATTTTACAGGTAAGCTGTTTATTAAAAATCCTTTTTTTCATATCCTTCTGGTTAGCAGATTGGTTGCACTTGGGTGTGGTGTGCTTTCTTTATGCACATTGATGCTGGTGGAGGTTCTACATCTTTATCACTTTCATATTTGGACTATTTTATGATTTATGAATCACTGAAGCACTGCATTTTGGACTATTTATATTTTGTATGATGAATCAACAAACTTTGCTGGCTGCTTTTCCCCTTTTTATTTTATTTTAGTTAGCACAGATATCTGTTCACCCTCCTTAGCATGATAATAACAGCCAAAAGTGATAAATCAAGTGCTACAAAGCAATGTATAATAAAAATGTAAAAGCACATACCTGTAGTCTACCGTAAAATAATTCCAATATGCTTCCAGAAAAAAAGAATTTGTTCACCATGATCCACCACCACCAAGAGATCCAAATCTGCTTATCAGATGTTAATGACTCACAAGAGTCTAACCCGCATTAAGGAAAATTTTCCACACTGGTCATCTCCACCAATATTCTGGAAAGTTAAAGCGGAGTTCCACCCATTTAAAAGGCAGCAGCTACAAAAAGTGTAGCTGCTGACTTTTAATAATCACCTGTCCTATGGTCCAGCAATGCGGGTGCAGGAAGCCTTGCTCCTCTCCCCCTCCTCTCTGAGGCGCCAGCATTCTAACTGTGAGTGCCCGGTGTGCACGCGCGAGCCACATTGCATGCTGTTAATGGCCGGGCAATCTTCGGGGACCTGTGACATGTCCCAGAAGATTGCAGGGAGGGAGAGGTGAGAGGTGAACTTCCTTCTGGTGCTGTGGAGCCAGGGGAGGAAGTAAGAACTGGGTGCCCATAAAAACAGGGTACCCGCTCCTCCCCCCAAAAAATGACATGCCATGTGGCATGTCAGAGGGTAACCTGCACTCAAAGTGGAAGTTGAATTTTTGGGTGGAACTCCACTTTAATCCCTGGAAAGCCAATCTTACTCCTCCAGATGACTCCTCAACACGATCCTTCCCAACAAATCAGTGCATGCAGGTAAGTGCCCAAAATAAGAGAACCATATGCTCTACATAGTGTGTAAACTGTATGCATTCATTATGCAATACCATTATAAGTGCATTCACAAGTATGGAATAAAAGACAGTACTGTAAAAAAAAAAAAAAAAATTCAAAACATGTGCAGATCATGTTACCGATGTACTTCAGGAACACTTCCACTCAGCATGATGATGTCACAGCAAGTCTCTATCCGACACGTTTTTTCATAGATGACATCGTCCAGGACAGTGGTTAAGCTGTATTTTTTGCACTATATGCACAAACATATTCTGAGCGCCTGGCTTTAAATGTTTTCTTTTTTTTTTTTTTTTTATACTGTGCTTACATGGTAGGAGGCCCCAATGAAAGTGGCTCTGTACAATGTGATTGCTGTGACCAATTACAGTTATAACAACTGTGGAAATAGCATGTTATCACTTTTGTGAATGGCACAGTGCTGAACACTGGCAGAATGTACAGAGCTAATGAGACTGACTATGTACCTTGTGATATCTGTGATCAACCACCACAATCACACTTGTATTTATTGACTGATTTTAGGTCTGATAGCATCTGACACCTCAAATGTTCCACCACCCCAGCATCAGAATTTAAATGAGAGGCAGAAAAGAACTAAGAATAGTGTAAAACAGACAAGCAGTGTAGTGTGCAGTGTGCTAGCAACTCAGCACTGGCTCATTTGGCCCGATCTCTGTTTCATGTTTACATTCCCCAAAGCGAACATGAACATGCCCTTTATTGTACATATGAAAGACTGTCTTTTTATTAAAGATTGTTTGATCTATGAATACATGCAAGTACATTTTAAAGATTTAGGAAGATAGAACACTGAGCACGGTGCTATATGTGGATACACTCTGTGATATCAACACATTGGCTCTGATTCACGTACCAGGGCGCATCTTTATTCTGGCTTAGCGTATCTCGTTTACGCTACACTGCCGCAACATTGAGAGGCAAGCCTAGTATTCACAAAGAAAATACACGCAGAGTTGTAGCGGCGTAGCGTATAGTTGTTGGCGTAAGCCGACGTAAGTCAAATTAGGTGGAAGTGGGCGTGATTTATTATAATGCGCCGTCCTGTGGACGCTTCCCAGTACGCATGCGCAGAATCACAAACGCCTAAGATACGTAGAATCACTGAACGTAACCTATGCACAGCCCTATTCACGTAGTACTACGTAAACAACGTACAATACGACGGCTGTTCCCTCGTCCATATCTTTGCATGACTTACCCCTGCTTTATGTGGGGTAAGTTTACGCCAGACGTACGACTTACGTAAACCGCGTATATTAATGCGCCGGGCACAAGTACGTTCATGAATCGGCGTATTTTATTAATTTGCATATTTAACATGGGTGCGCCGAATGCGTCCAGCGTAACTATGCGCACACGATACGCCGGCGTAGGCAAGTTATGTCGGGTGGCTGAAGCCTTGTTTTACAACGTATCTAGCTTTGCGTATCGGCTTAACAATACGACGGCGCACATTTGTACTTACGAGGCGTATCTTTAGATACGCCGGCGTAAAACTTTTGTGAATCCGGGCCATTGACAATAAGCATATCAGCTCTATACAGTATATAATCAATGTATAGGTGTATAGTGCAGAGAATTTGGAATATATTAACTCCTCCATTACATGAATCTTAACCCTTCCACTAAAACTCACTCAAGTCTTAACACAACTGCACAATGATATTGTAACCATTATCCTTATCCTAGCACTGAACCTCTGCCTAGCCCAAGGTTTAAAATTTAGCTTAAAGTGTTTGTTACCCCAACACTTCATATTCCTTGTGAAATGTATCTGCTGTTCCATGTACTTGTATGAGAAAGTATCCTGTTCTCTTTGTATTGCTTCCTCTGTATTGCTAGTTCCGTTACGTTCCTATTAAAAATTGACCACACTAAGCAGGACAGCTAAGCTAGAAACTCAGTGTACTCTTCTCCAATGGTCAGACTTGTCCTGACATGTCCCCTCAGCTCTTAAGCAGCTGAGAACAGAGGGAATGTGACAACTTATAAAAACAGGAACAATTTTATATATATTTTTTTATAGCTATACAAAACATGTATTTCTAAATGAGTTTTACAAGGTGATAAATTACATAAATTTTAAGCATTAAAATAAATTAGAACTATATTCACCTTTGCTGACATATTCAGCAAGTCTTTTTCCAGTATCTAATCTTTGGCTATTTTATTGGCCAGGGCAGTGACATCAGTCCTGTGCATGCGTAGGAGTTCATTCATCCTGGCAGATTCCAAAATTGTAAATTTTGGAATCAGAGCAGCGTGCATAGACAAATCTCCAGTTGCCTGCTATATTATTCTCACAGCACCTGCAGCTGTAAGCATACCCAAACAGTGACTGCAGATGATTGGCTGAAGTAACTGTTCAGCTGACTTTTCTTTTCTCAGTTTGTTGAGCCAAGTGGTGTTGGTTGGCAGGGCCACCTTTGACTTGAATGTTGTCCATTTCACAGGAATCAATGGAAATTTGAGTCCTGTATGGCCAACTTAAGACTGATCAGAGAATCTAAACCCAGGTAATGAACGTCTATATTTTTGCTAAAATACAAATGAATATCTCATACTCTTTATGTGTTAAATTATTTAAGGAGAGAGGATTAAAGTACATAAATCACATTCTGTTTGCTAAAGCACTGTGTTTCAAAAACAATTATTTATTATAAACTGCTTTTGACCTTTTTTTTTTTTTATCCTTTGCTGCATGTCAGTGCTTCTGATATTCTTTAGCCTCTTTGCAGCCACTTTGGGCCAGATTCACAAAGCACTTACTCCGGAGTATCACGAGTTAGGCACGCGTAGGTCTAAAAATGCACACGCTTATCTATGCACCATATCCCCAAAACGATATACGCCTGAAATCCACATTTTTTAGACCGACGTAATTTGGATAGACAGGCGCAGCGTGCGTGCAAAGCTGCAGTAGACACACCATTGATTTGCTATGCAAATGAGGGAGATACGCCGATCCACAAAAGTAAGTTTGTGCGGTGCAGTCTACACGTTGTGCTTATCAGCTGCATGGCCGGTCTAAAATTAGACCATATAAAAGCTTGCTTAAAATTAGACAATCCGTCTACATGTCAGCAAAAGCAACACCATTAGGGCCGAGCTGAGCAGCCACACTTGCAGGACATTAATCTGTATGCCAACATGCCAGGGGTATCCTTGCTCATAGCTATACTACTGACTTTAGATGAGCGCAGAAGGAGGAGGGCACGGAGGAGGGCACGGCAGAGGATCTTTGTCAGGTATATCCGTGGGGTGAGCCCAATGGTAATAGGCCCCCCTTTTGGCTGGAAATACAGTGCAATTGGAGAGATACCCTGTGTTAATAGGAGGGTAGATGTTGGTTCCTCAGCTTCCACTAATTTCAGTGAAATTGAGTAAAGGTGGATTAATTAGGTCAGGAGCCTGTGCAGGCCAGCAGGCCCAAAGATTGCTAAAGTAAAATGATCCTATGCTGCTATAAGGATGCCAGTGGTGACCGATGCACCCTAAACCATATAAAACAAAGAAAAAAAATGTGTCTTTAGAGTCTAATAGGTAGGAATCCCTACTAGTGTGGTTGACTACACTAGTAACCACACTAGTAGGGATTCCTACCTATTAGACTCTAGAGACACATTTTTTTCTTTGTTTTATATGGTTTAGGGTGCATCGGTCACAACTGGCATTCTTTTAGCAGCATAGGATGATTTTACTTTAGCAATCTTTGGGCCTGCTGGCCTGCACAGGCTCCTGACCTAATTAATCCACCTTTACTCAATTTCACTGAAATTAGTGGAAGCTGCGGAACCAACATCTACCCTCCTATTAACACAGGGTATCTTTCCAATTGCACCATAATTCCAGCCAACAGGGGGGCCTATTACCATTGGGCTCACCCCACGGATATACCCGACAAAGGTATTAATTTAGCAGCACCATTTCCCTTTCTACTATCCATATTTATATTAGCTCCCCACATAGGGATCCTACTGGGAGGCAACAGCTACTTTATTCCCCATAGCGCGGACACCCCTGTTCTTACACGGGAGAGGATCTGCCGACCGCCACTGGGCAAGGTACTGGCAACACTCCATTTCCTTGCCAGTGGCTCTTTTCACCCTAATGGGTAAATATATATTTTATATACATTTTTTTCTGTTTAGTATATATTTTATAATAATTAATATAATAAATATATATTTTTATTTTTTTAACTAATATAAATTTACTAATTTTAATATTATTATAATTATCTTATTTAATATTTTATATATATATATATAGAAAATATATATATACACTGACACAACACAAACCTCCAAACAGCAACAGACAACGGAATAAAAGCACCTTGCTTCAGGAAGGGAAAAAAATTGGATGTACTTTTGCAATGGAAGGGCATTTCTCTCGGTCTGTTTAAGCACTGTGCATAGCTCACTAAGTCTGACGGGCCTAGTTCCTAACTGATTGCGCCGTGCCGAGTTCTGAGCATGCTCAGAGAGGTGCTGACCATAGTCTGCTTCATGTGCACATGCCCAGTCTGGCCGGCCCTTCATTTGCATGGGGTCACGGCTCATTTCAATGGAACACGCCCACGTACTTCCCACTTTGAATTACACCGCCTTATGCCTCGGAATTTACATTGCACCGGTGCAAATTTGGCTGAAAATACTACGAGGATATGGTACTTGCGCCTCGAAATTAAGCTGGTCTAACTTAAAGGAGTTTCACTACGCCGGCCCAAAAATGCGCCGATGTATGTGAATCTGGCCCCTTGTGTTTATGTATATGCACTCCACGGATGGCTGCCTTGTCTTCCTAGTATTTCCTAGTGGATACAGCAGAGGGACATGCCTGTATAATATGTTACAACATGGCCACTTGTAATCTCCATCATAGGCCCAATCAACAGGTGACAATGTAAGAGAATGACTAGGAAACAGAACACTGTCATCTTATAAAAGGACATGTCAGAAAAAGAACTTGTATGGCAGGATCATCAGAAATTATTTTAATGACAACTGCAGATTTAAAAATATTGAAAATTTCTTTTGAAGCCATTTTTAAAGCTTATACAAGATTTAATTGAATTGGTTTACATATTTTAATTCCTTCTTTGATATTGCAGCAACTTCAGGAGATTGCTCTAAACTCCAGGAGGGAACTGCAGCCTGCTGGTAGGGATGGGGGGGGGGGCTGAAGACTTGATTAGTTAGCATTACAGTTTTATGCATGATTAAGTCATTAACTGCAAACGTTGTACAAGAAAATTGGGGTAAACTGTCATCGCTAAGACTGAAGAATGCTAAAAACGGGCAATGTATATGTCTAAGAAACAGTCATAGTTCAATTGTCCATATATGGTGCAAATGACCTAATCCTTAAAAAAGGAGGGGAAGTGAGATGATGGTAGGTGGCAGCTGTCCTCAGAGAAAAAACAACTCTGTTAGGTAAAGACAAGGGAAACGCCACCTAAGTGCAATACAGTTGAAACTCGAAAAATTTGAATGTGGTGCAAAAGTTAATTTATTTCACTAATACAACTTAAAAGGAGTAACTAATATATGAGATAGACTCATTACATGCAAAGCAAGATAGTTCAAGCCATAATTTGTCATAATTGTGATGATTATGGCTCACAGCTCATGAAAACCCCAAATCCACAACTGTTGCATTAGTGAAATAAATGAACTTTTGCACGATATTCAAATTTTTCGAGTTTCACCTGTATGTCATACAAGATTTAATATTTAAAAGAAATGCACTTACTTACTGTGGCCACAGGGAAATCAGCCAGGTCCAGCGTGGAACGCAGATGACGACGTCACTGGAAGCAGAACCAAGGAGAGCACTGGAAGAAGGACAGAACTAGAACTAGCCTGGTGTTTCTAGTCATGTCCTTCTTCTGGTGCTCTCCTTGGTTCCGCTTCCGGTGACGCCATCTTCTGCGTTCCACGCTGGACCTTGCTAGTTTCCCTGTGGTCACAGGACAAGACATCTTCGATCTCCATCCATCCCTCTGCCGACCCCGTGGATTCGCACCGCACCATGCATTAGCACATATAGATGAGCCCATTTTTTATTTTATGCTTGTAAGTGCATTTATTTTAAAATATTAAATCTTGTATGACATATTGCACTCAGGTGGCACTTCCTGTTTTGTTCCCTTGACTGCCACCATTGTAACTGTGTTACTGTAGGCAGTGAGAGGATGTAATTTTCAAAGGGTTTGTTTACAGAATCCTTGTAATCTTTATGCAGATGTGATTCAGTGGCTGTACAGCCACCTGGTCACTTATAAACTTTGTGCTTTCCCCCATCCCTGTGTACTTTCACCTTTCCAATGAACAGACTCATTTTGCTGCCCTGTGCTCTTGACTCAAAATGATTGAAACAAATGAGGGGACAACATAACTTTAAGATAACTAGCTTTTTAAAAGGGAGGTCAACAATGGCAGCCACAGTATTTTTCTCATGACAAGTTTTCTTTATTTCTTTAACTCTCTCCCAAACCTTAAGGCTGAATTACTGATTTACTGTCATTTTTGCAAAGGCATTCGGACACTAGTGGGGCCCTTTTAACCACTGCTAGTGGCCAAAAAAGTGTTAAAAACCACCCGGAAAGTGCTGTTGCAGAGGCGCTTTGTCGGTGATTTGGCCGTGCTGTCTATTCATTTCAATGGACAGGGGCGGTGGAGGAACAATCTATACACTGCTCTTTCTCCGCTCCAAAGATGCTGCTTGAAGTAGTTTTAAATGTTCTGCCAGTACATAGCCTCAATGTGAAAGCACTCAGGCTTTCACACTGGGACTGCAGGGGAGCCGCTTTAGGCCCTTCACATGCACTATTTTTAGCCCAAAAGCACCTGAAAAATGCCCCAGTGTGAAAGGGGTCTAATGTTAAGGCTCTTTTCAAACAGGATTTAAGGTCAGGTCTACCTGTCAGTTTTTTAGGTGGACATGACAAAAAACTTGTGCAGGTTTTTGGGTAGGCAGATGCAGACATTCCAAGTCTCCTGCGAGATGCAGGCATCTCCCGCATTTCTTCTGCTGCTCCCACACACCCGCAAGTGCCTTGTGATCTCCCGGAAATGATCGTGCAGTGGGAGGAACAGCGGTGAACACCAATCTCCCTGTATAGATTTTTAGCCAACAGCCACTTCTCCTTCTCTCCTCCCATGGCTGTCAGCTAAAAAGCTATACAGGGAGATCTGTGTTCACAACTTCCCTCCTGTCACACAATCCTTCCCAGCTGTTCTGTGCGCTCCTCCCCAGGCACCCTCCTTGTCATTCTTCACCCCCCTGTTCTCCTCCGACCCTGTGTTCTCCTCCGCCCCTCCTGTCTTATTCTTCCACCCCCCATCCCCCACAACAAGCTCCCCTCCTCTCCTCTACCACCAGCTGCGGAGGAATCTGTCAGGAATTGGACACAGTGAGCATGATCGCTCAGGTGTCCTGTGATAACAGAGCAGAGTAAACTGTGCTTTACTCTGCTCAGTTTATGAATGAACAGGAGCCTCTGTCTCCTGTTCATTCATATTCAGTGCTGAGAAAGGGACTGGGAAATCTGTGTTCTCAGTCCTTTCTCTGTCTCAAAGGGGAGATGCCCAGGGCCTGTTTAGACCCCTGATATCTCATCAAAATCCCCCAAAAATATTTAAAAAAAATGTAAACAAATTCTAAAAACATTAAAGTGTAAAAAAATAAAATAAAATACTACTGACACCACTCTTCCCTGCCCTACCAACACTGTCAACTGCCCCGACCCTTCCCCCCAAAAAGCTTTGTGAAACAATCTATCTACCTTTAAGTCCATCTACATTCAGAAAAAATGTGACCGAAACATGACAGATCGGAGGTAGCCTGATGTAAACAAATAAAAGTCTGTTTACATCTGGCAGCTCATAGATGCAGGCAAAAAAACAATCTTGCAGAGCCATAAGAAAACTGACATTCATCTGTTGCTGCTCTTATTCAGCAGGGGATCTATAAATGGAGCCTAATACTAAATGCACAATTTCAGCACAGTCTTTTTTTTACATGTGGTCATAGTCAGGGAGGGTTAGGATTTATGTTATACTTTTATTATTATTTCTGTTGCCATCAAGAATAATTTTCCCACACTTTCCTTTGATAACTGATTCATAAACTGACCAAAATCTCCCTTGCAGGGGCACAGATTGAAAAAAAAAATAGGAATGGGAAGGGTAAGAACCTCTCTTGGAATTGTATTTGTCTTATTACTTACCAGGACAGAAAGTTATGGGAAATCTCCCTAACAAGTGTACAAGCAAAAATAGTTTTTTTGTTTGGCATTAGCTTTACCCTTGATTGAAACAATAACCTAAGCATACCCCTAACCCTATCTCCAGCACGATACAACAACTTTTGGGGCATACTTACCTTATCTCCTGCAGAAGGTGACAATGGCAAAGCATAACAGATATGCACTAAAATACATTGCTAATATGACAGCTCTAATTACAACTGAGGTACTATATGTAAACCTGCATGCAGACAGCTTCAGATACCTGCTTTCCATAGCAACAGCTGGTTAAGGTTTTTTTTAAAGCAGCAGATGTACAATTCACTTTGTCATTTTGTGATGTGTAACAGTTTGAATTATTCTATAAATATCAAGTTTCTATATGTATATGTGAAAATGCGGCTGAATCCTCTCAATATGTTATTTCACACACCTAACACCTATGCAAAAATCAAGCTGCTAGCACAAAATGATACAATATCATCTAAACGTGTGTGAAACATGTTGTGCAGTAAAATAAATAAATAAGCAAAACTATATTACTTCATAATCAATATACATCAGAAGCAAATACATTTATCACATATACATCAAAATATTATGAATTGCAAAGTGCTTAATTCATAGATATATAACATGCAAAGTGCTTAATTATTTATTTATGTTAGCGTGGCACTTTGTTTCATAAATGCTGCTGAATTATTATTAAAAATAAACTTTAACATGGAACTATGGGCAAAATAAAAAACAGATGTAGAACCTTCCTAGTTTAGAGTAGGCTGCTAGGTAAATTTAGTTTAGCTGCTTTGTAAACAGCGGAACAGGGATTGATTGATCATGGCTGCTCTATGTATAACAGGCTGCTGTTCTGATACTACCCCCTGTTCTTTAGAGGCTTCTAAAAGCATAGTAGGAGGGAGAGCAGGCAATGAAGCCTGAATATATTTGGGACTCTAGCCAGTCCCTGGGGAGGCATGCTCATAAGTAGTCTGAGGCCTGGGCAGCAGGATGAAGTGTCCCTGGGTCCAGTCTTGCAGGAGAAGACCCCCCTGCAGGGGCTCTTCCCCTTGCACAGGAGAGCTAGACAAGTCAACATGAAGACATTGAGGTCCCAGCTAAGCCATTGTCCAGGGATTGAGCTAGGTAAGGAGGAAGCTCACTGGAGAGAGCCAGGACGAAGTTGTTAGGAAGGAGTCCAACTGTCCTGCAGTTAACTAGGAAGAGCCTGTGGATATCGGAAGGAGGTAACCTGTGATCCTGTGGCTAAGTGAGTAAATGATCCCCCCAATGAAAAGTGACAGTATGTAGCTTTTAACCTCTTGAGGAAATACAAGCAACCATACATGCTTTTAACTCACTGTACAGCCAGCTGTAAAATAGAGCCAGAAATACAGCCACAAATAAAGCCAGTAGTGTGTAAAGCACAGCCGGGGGACGTGGCTTGAACGGACCCAAGATGGCTGCCTGAGATCTGAGATCCCGCACACAGAGGACTAATTCTGCCTTCAACTGGGATTTACGACCACATCCCACTATGGTGAAGCCTAACAGGAGCACCTCCGCTCCCCGTACACTAAAGGATACTGGGACGCAGCTGAGCAGGAACATTCCAGAGCTGTTCCACACTCAGCAGGAAAGCAACCACAAGGTATCACTGGCCTCACAGGCCTCATCACCGGGCTCACGTAGGAGCAGCTCGGACACGCTGATTGATGGTGACACATGTCCGGACCGCCCCCTCAGCTTGCTGGACCTGAAGAAGGACCTCCAAAAGGTTGACATTGACATTAAGCATACGCACACTGTGGCCATAACTGATTTAAAGGCAGACATCCACAGCATAACACACCGTATCATGTAATTGGAACAGGCCTCACAAACACATGCTGAAGCAATCAGGCAAGTGCAAGGGGCATATGATTCCCAACTACCACACATTTTTGAGCTCCACAGTCAGGTGGAAGATCTTGACAACAGGAGCCGCAGACATAATGTTAGGGTGAGGGGGGTCCCTGAAAGCATAGAACCACCTGCATTACCACAGGCAATCTGCTTTATCGTTGATGACTGCCTGGTTGCCCGGCAGATTCCCCCATAGAAATGGAGAGACTGCACTGAGCGCTGAGACCCCCTCCCTGTGAACCTGATTCCCTAAGGGACATTGTCTTCTGCATTGTAAACTTCCCTCTCAAAGAGGAAATCCTTTGCAAAGCAAGAGATAGAGGCCGCATCTTATTTAATGGTGAAGACATTAAACTATTTCAGGATATTTCTTAAATAACATTGCAAAATACACTTACACTGCGCCCCCTACTGGAAGCTCTCCATACACAAAATATCAAATACAAATGGAAGTTTCCATTTTGTCTCTCTACCTCCACAAGAGGTCGTACTGCACTACTCCGAACAACGGAAGACCTGACTGCTTTTTGCGACCAGCTTGACATCCCTCAAGTGGATCTACCTGAATGTTATTCCTTTTACTTCCCGTCAGAACCATGGAAGTCAGTATGTCATAGCTTCACACCAAAATCTCAAAGGCAACGTTCCAGACGTCGCAGATTGGACCCATCATCCCCAGCTGATCTTCTCTCAAGCCAACACCTGCTAATGCGCATCCTGGGGCTGGCTGTGACCCCCCGGCATGACCAACAGAATCCACTTTTGCTCTATACTAGATTGGGTTGTTCGTAAGTACTGTTAACTCTTGCCCTATTCTCTGATTTTTTTTTATTATTTTTTTTTTTTTGCCTGTTTGTTGTCCTTAATTGACATGTGCAGACTGGAATATTTCGTTTTGTTTTTTCGTTTTTGTTTGGAAAATACATTTATTTAGTTACTCCCGAAAATAATTTTGATTTATGTCGTTTTCGTCGGGAAAGTTTTCGTCCGAAAACGGCGATTTTTGATGCTTTGTCAAGTTTTCATCGTTCAATTCGACAAAGCATCGAAAATCGTCATTCTGAATACAGTGAATAGATCGAAATTGAACGACAAAAATTCCAAGATTTTCGATGCTTTGTTGAATTTTCGTCGTTCAATTCCTACCTATATTCACTGTATTCACTGAATACAGTGAATAGGTAGGAATTGGGCGACGAAAATTTGACAAAGCATCGAAAATCGTCAAATTTTCGACGTTCAATTTCTACCTATTCACTGTATTCAGAACGACGATTTTCGATGCTTTGTCGAATTGAACGATGAAAATTCGACAAAGCATTAAAAATCGTCGGATCTGAGCGAAAACGAAAATAAAGCATTTTTTATGTCGGATCCTTTGGTTTTCGTTTCTTGCGCTTTCATTTTCATTCGTTAAAACAATAATGAAAATACCTGATTTTCGGATGAAAATGCATTCTAACGAAAACAAATGCACATGTCTAGTCCTTAAAAGGCCTGAACCCGTCAACCTTCTTGAGAGCAGTGAAGGACACCATTGAACATGAAACTGGAAGGGTCTGTTGAGGTATGTCATCCTGCTCGCAGCCATAAAGGCGCACATCTCCATGCTTAACCTCCAGGTAACCATCACCTATGAAAGGGACATTGGCTCTCCTTGCTACCTACACTTCACAAAGCATTAAATCTGCTTAATATCCTTTAAACCACCTTTCATTAGACTTGAAGTCCAGAAAGTAGGGGATAGATATTCTCTTGAAGAGAACCACCCCCCTCCCCTTTCTGTTTTTTTTCTGCTGTTGTAGTTTACCTCTTACCTAGCTATTCTGTGTTTTTATCTTTTTTCATTATACACGCATTAATTAAACAACATAGAAGAAAGCGTTTTGGAGGGGGCCTGGGCCTTAGCCGACCAGAAGGCTAGCTACAGTACCAGACTGCAATCTGTCCACCAGGTGATGCGGCGCTTCTAGCTGCTGGTGACACTGGGGTGGACATTGGTTCTATTTCCTGTTGGCGGGGAATATTCCCTTGAGTGTCTTTATCTCCTTCTTTGGGTCAGATTCTGACTAAGTGTGGCCTACTTTATTGTATTTCATTTTATTTCTATTAAATCGGTTTTTACCCAATAGATCTAATTGTAATGCACGCACTTGCCATTGGTGAACATTGCAGTGCTTTAATTTTTTTTTGGTTTCTTTCATTCCTCAAGTTCCGGCCTATGACATCTCGCGGTGGCCATGACGCATGACTCAGCAAGGACGGTGGCCCAGAGTGGGGCTTGATCTCTTAGATGTAGTAGCACGCATGCGCATGGGGACCGGGAACAAGGTTTGGATTGAATTTTTGTGTATTTAGGGAGGTGACGCAGTCTTTCTCCCCAATCCCCATGCCCCCAATACCTTGCGGTTTGATCTACACTTAGCAGACCCCCTTAGTACCCCCTTTTGCTTCCAAGCCCCTCTCTGATACCCATGATCTGTAATTGTTTGAAGTACTGTAATTTTGTCACACAGTGAACCAGAACACAATAGGAATATGCCCCATAGGTGATGCTTTAAAACTTTAAAGAGCCACCTACCTATATGGTTGCTGATCATGAGAGGCTTACTTTACCCAACCAAGTGCCCCATAGCAGATACCCAATGCGCCTTGACAGTCCCCCTGGGTCTCAAGTCTTGGGTTTTAGCTGTAGCCTACTGACTTTAAACCCCATTATTGAAATACAGAGCCTTAACCCTTAAACTCTCAGGGATCTTGATAGCCCATCCAATAGAATTCCCACAAGGGTATTTGCTCACTCACGGCCTTGGCGCAGAGTCACAGGACTGTTTTTACAGAAGTTTTGCTAGTTATTATTCTGTTGCCATAATGTTCATTTCCTGGTTAACCCGATGTAACCTACTTATGTTGCCTTAAAACTGGTTAACTGATGCCCTTGAAGCATTTTCAGTGTTGGATTTACAGAGTAACCCGGAAAACCGGAGCTTATTCTTACATCCCATTTTTTAGCTGTATATCCCTCTAGTCCTCCTCTGTGCAGTGTCATTTGACTCCCTTTCATAACTCTGTCCCCACACGGCAGTCTCACTGAGCACTGGCTGACACTCCGGATATCCCCCCAACAGGTGGAATAGATTATCTATATTCACCTCTGGTATATTTCTGTACACATCACCTGTGTACCCTCTTACGGCAACCCTCATCACTCCTCTATCACAAACCCCCAGTGAACTTCTTTCTTTGCCACTCGCTTTCTCCTGTACATCTTTCCTTCCCCCTTCTGTCCGCCTTTTTCTCACCCCTTCCCCCCCCCTTTTTTTTCCTTCTCTCCCTGGGGCCGATTTCGCTCTCAACCACCTGTCCGATGCAAATTTAACACCCCTAAACACTGTTGAGGCAACTAAACCTGCTGCCCAGAAAAAAGATCACAGGTGCTATCAGCTCTGACTAAACACAAAGCTCACTTCCTCCTACTTCAGGAATAACATTTCCGATCGGATACCTAAGCTAACCAATAACATATATTGATTGTCAATACACTCTACAAATGCAAACTCCAAGACTAAAGGAGTATCCATCTTAGTATCTAAAAACACTGACTTCCAACAGTCCGACTCTCTAATAGACCCGGAAGGCAGATACCTTTTACTCAAAGGCAATTATGCATCCAAACCTATTACATTGGCTAATGTTTACTGCCCTAACGCACACCAGGTCTCCTTCTTTAGGAACGTGTATGACTTATTGTCCACATTCCAGGAGGGCATAGTCTTGCTGGGTGGAGATTTCAATGGCCCACTAAACTCCACAGTAGATACCTCCACAAACACAACTGTGCTACCATACCGGGCACTTTGTCAAATTAAACTACAACTGCAGGGCCTCTCTCTCCATGACACCTGGCGTACTATGTTCCCAAATGACAGGGATTACACCTTTTACTCACCACCACACCAAATATTTTCCCGAATAGATTACTTCTTCCTCACGCAAACATACCTACCCCAACTCACACAAGCCTCAATAGAACCAATGTTCCTATCTGATCATGACCCCTTTACGGTAACCCTCAGTCTCCCTAAAAGATCCAGCCACACTACAGCAGGTATGATTCCGAATTCAATTATACTTTGCGGAAAACTCTACCCCAAACATTTCCCCCATCACGGTATGGGAAGACCACAAATGTGTTATAAGGGGTAAAAATGATCTCCCTAGCAACTAAAGCCAAAAAAGCACACCAAGAACAGATTAAGTCACTGATCCATACCATTAGACGGTTGAAAGTTTCCCATAAACAATCATCCTCACAAGCCACGCTCCAAGATCTAATACTCACACGATCCATATTGCTTGATGAATTAGGAAAACAAACTATGTACTCAGGCAAAAAGTGTTCTATGAACATGGCAATAAAAGTGGGAGACTCTTGGCATGCATGATTCAGGCAGCTAAAG
Source organism: Rana kukunoris (assembly GCA_029574335.1). Classification (NCBI taxonomy): domain Eukaryota; kingdom Metazoa; phylum Chordata; class Amphibia; order Anura; family Ranidae; genus Rana; species Rana kukunoris. The sequence goes on along the minus strand of CM056059.1, from coordinate 229,048,679 downwards.
CTTTGTCCACAATCCATCACATACAAGACAAACAAGGCAGGCTCATTTCCAAAAATGAGGGTATAGCTAAGCAATTTGAAACGTTCTACTCCGAACTTTACAACTTGGTGCAGGGCCACCTTGACCCCAATCCTTCAAACTCCCCCACTGCCCAAATACAGGATTTTATAACCCAATTTTTCCCCAAGCGTATTACCATCCAACAAGTTGAAGATTTAGACAGTCCACTTACTGCAGAAGAGCTAAACATGGCTGTTAACCAAATGAAAGTAGGCAAAAGCCGTGGACCTGGTGGTCTACCACTCCAATATTATAAATACTTCCTAGATGTTTTATCACCTAAAATGCTAACCACATTAAACACTCTTGCCCTCAAACTTCCCCGGGCAGAATGTTAGAAGCACATATAACTGTCATCCCGAAGGATGGTAAAGACCCAACACCAGTCTCAGGCCCATATCACTGTTAAACATTAAATTGTACACCAAAATACTAGCTAATAGACTACTACCTCTAATCCCCAACCTCATATCCCCCAATCAAGTAGGCTTTATACCAGGTAGGAAGGCAAGAGACAATACCACACACACTTTAAACTTGCATCATTGGCTTACTTTTTCTAAAACTCTGGTGTTTCTCCTCTCCCTAGATGTGGAGAAGGCATTCGACAGAGTGACCGGGGATTAAATGTAGGAGGTGCTGAAAGGTATAGGCCTTCAACCTTGCATGTGTTCCTACATAGCAGCATATATTCCAACCCCTCTGAGAGGATGAAAGTGAATGGAAACCTGTTGAACGTCTTTACCAGCAGCAATGGAACACGCCAAGGATGTCCCCTTTCACCCCTAATCTTTGTCCTAACACTGGAACCCCTCTTAAATAAGCTAAGGGCAAACTATGACATTAAGAGGATCACAATAGTGAATAGAGACTTCTAAGTTGAGGCGTTCACTGATGATATCCTACTATCACTTCAAGCACCTCAAGTTTCCTTGCCAAGACATGAACCAGTTTGGAGACTTATCGAATCTTAAAATAAATTTTTCCAAATCACATGCTTTGAATATCTCACTTCCTCAACAAGAAGTATTACATTGTCAAGAATCTTTGCCATTCATATGGAAAAGGGACTCTATAACATATCTGGGCATACATATAACCAGGAAACTGTCTGACCTCTATCATCACAACTTCCTATCTATATTAACCAGGATCCAATTGAACCTGAAAGATTGGGCCAGCCGTAATGTTTCCGGGTTTGGACATTCAGCCCTAGTAAAAATGATCATCCTCCCTCGCCTACTCTACCTAATGCAGATGATCCCCATTCACCTTCCCCCATCCTTCTTTACACTATACAAAAAAGCATGCACTGCTTTCATTTGGAAAAATAGCACCCCACATATCAATTACTCACGCCTCACACATTCTATCAGCAGAGGTGGGATCGGATTGCCTGATATACACAAATACTATCTAGTCTGTCATATGAACAAAGTGGTGGATTGGAGGCCCCACAGACATGAAAAGGTTTGGGTTATTCTAGAAAATGTCTTCACGGACACTTTAATACACACACTCCCTGGCTGAAACCTTCGCTTTGGCACCAGAACCTGAAGGCACACCCCTTTATTTACCCCTTATTAATGGCTTTCAAAAAGACTATGGAGACTTACAAGCTATCTTCATACTCAGGCCCATTGACTCCTCTGCGGGGAAATCACGATTTCCTCCCCAGGGAATCTGATATGTTTCTCCAAAAGGAATGACCCCATGAGGAATTACTTGCACACCAATTCTTTCTCAAGGGACATATACGTCTCTTTGAAGACTTGGTGTCCTCATCATGCACTAAAACTTTCCCCTTCTTGACTTACAGGCAATTGAGACACTTTTTTGCATCACAAGATCTCTCGGCTACATGGGGCAGACAGCTTACAGCCTGTGAATCCTTACACACACGCACAACACCTCAAAGACATCTAATATTATACATATACACTCTACTCCAGGGAGACTCCCCTCCCCCCAAGAAAGATGCTTCATGTCTGTCCTGGGAAAGAGACCTTCAAAGACCCTTACGGATGATAATTGGGAGGACATATATGAGTGTATTCATAAAGGCTCATTAAATGTTGCAATCCAGGAAAATTGCTACAAAATCGCAACCAAATGGTATAGAACCCCTGCTTATCTACACAAATTCTCCCCTACAATCCCTAACATCTGCTGGAGATTCAAGAAAATAGAAGACTGGATGCTCCATATCTGGTGGGAGTGTACTCCAATCCAACAATTTTGGAAAGAAGTGCACACCCTAACAACACGAATCACAACATACATGCGGCTAGACTATAGCCCTGCTCCATATCTCTTGCACCACACGACTCTACCTGGGAAACACTATCACAAATCGCTTGCCATGCATATGGTCAATGCAGCTAGACTCTGCATTCCTATACACTGCCATTCTACAGATGCACCAGCCATTAGAGAGTGGCTAGTCAGGGTCTCTAAGATTGAGGAGGTGGAGGAATTGATCCATGTTTACCAAGAACACCTACAAAACTTCACAACTGTCTGGGCTTGCTGGACTAACTTCAAATCTACCAAAAGCTATAAATCCTACTTCCCATCCCTTAACTTGGCCGCCTAAATGGTCTACTAGGAAACCCCACATACTTGTCCTGGATAGGGGTTTGGATTGGAGAGCGGTCCCTACCCCTCCCCCTATTCCCCATCCCCCTCTTTCTCTTTCCTTTACTTTCTCCCCCGTTCACTACCCTCTCCTCCCTTTCACCCATTCCTCTCTCCCTATTCTTAAACATGACTAGACCCTAAACACCAACACTTTTCATTATAAACCATAACACAAGATGGAGACTGACCCCATCAGAATTGAAAATACCACTGTCAAGACCTGCTGATATTGGTTCCAGTGGTACTGCCCCAATCAGCTTAGTGGGTTGGCTTTGAAAAGCAACACATACTTATATGTTTTCTTATTGTTTTATTTTAATGCAAGACCAATAAATCTGCATGTAATAAAGATTACTGAATAACTTTAACAATTACCTATACCATGTTTTATGGGTTGTTCATACCATGTATCATCTTGTTGTATTGTTTAGTCATGAAACCTATTCATGATACGCTGACTGTACTGTATTGTAAACTCATCAATTTTGTCCAATACATTTTTGTTGGTGAAGAAAAAAAGCACAGACATAAGTTGAGGAGTCCTCAAGTTGTTCAGTTACAGGTCACCAGTGTATCCCATGCTCCCTATACCAATGCAAGTTCCTGTTCCAACAAAAACCCTAAAAAGAACACCTAGACTGTGTTCTGAGCCAGTGAATGAATTAAGAAAATGCTTTGTGCCTCGCTGTGTGAGCTACAAAGGGGGAAATAGGACCAAATTCAGCCTGTTTTTCTAAGCTCCCCTTCTTTCCCCAATATATAGTTTTATTACATGTTAATCCTGCAAATAGAACTATTATTTTTTTCCTTTCCTGTAAGGGTTAAAGTGAAATCAAGTTAGTCCCATAGGTGGAGGAATATCCAGTGTGGAGACATTGGGGTTGCTTAGCGAAAGGTGAGTAGGCTGTTCCCTTTTCAAGAGAATGGAGTTTATCGAATTTGACAAAGTTTCACTTTAAAAAGAATACCCAATCATATGCAAAGAAAAAAAGAGTGCATGTTTTCATAGTCAGTAGAGCTTTTCCTCACTAAGCTCTGGGACAAATTTTCTTGCAAAGTAAACAGCCCATTTGACATTTTCTTAACCACTTCCCTCCCGGTCTGAATTGACATCCAGGAAGTGGTTCCGTTATCCTGACTGGACGTCTATTGACGTCCTACAGGATAACAGCCGCCACATGCCCAGGGGGAGCGCATCACGGTGATCGGTGATGCGGGGTGTCAGTCTGACACACCGCTACACTGATCTCGGTAAAGAGCCTCCGGCAGAGGCTCTTTACCACGTGAACAAAACCACAATGCTGGCGCACACAGGAACTACTATGATTTTAAATTGTCCTCAGTGCAGAGTCCTGTAAGCTATAAAAAGCTTTGTAATGAGTCACAGTTCTTTGATGAAAGGCAGCCTTGCGTGGGGAGCCGAAGCAATGCTCCAAAGACATGTAAAAAACAAACAAAAAGACAGGCGCCAATAAATAAACTGCTGGACTTTAATGAAAAAGTAACATAAAAGCACTCACATAAAGGTTGAAGTACACAGGCATAAGATGAAGGTCTTCATGAATCGTCCAGACCAGCCGAGGATTGGTAGGGTCCCAGGAAAATCTTCATGCTGATGTCTGCTGTGCAGAGAGGACAGACAGCGCTGATTTCCGGGAACGTGCAGGTGTTGTGTGCGAGCGTGTCAGCGAAGGAAGCTGGAGCGCACTCTGGAACGCACGATGGGACGCTACGGTTGCGGCTTGGAAGGGGGGAAAGACGTCATCACGCATGACTTCAAGGATACGACGCGTTTCAATGCAAGTGCCGTGTGTTGAATCTCTGACACACGGCGCGCACCTTTTTCAAGCTGTTTGTAATAGGAAACTATGGCCAATTTTTATACAAGTCTACCTGTGATCGCCATCTTGTGGCTAAATAGTAAAATAACATCAATTATGAAAAAATAGTACTATATATAATACTTGCTGTTACTACCCAATGAAATAATAGATTGATGAGGTTTTTTTGTGCTCAATAATACACGGACATTTCTTATAACTTCAATACATATGCACACAATAAAGAGATATAAACTGATATAAATTGAAAATAAATTAGTAATGTTTAGTACAACCTAAATGAAAATAAATATAAATATAAATATAAAAACATTATTAATTGGCCTATCTGAAATAACAGATGCTTGATATAATATAGGGAAAACACCTAGTAGATAATGATGTGGACTGATTGTATTAATAAAATAAGAAAATATATATAAAAAACGTCATTTGGATGGGACAGATTTAAAAATTATTATTAATAATTGTTCTCATAAAATAGGGATAAAAAAATATATATAGTAGAGGTAAATATGGAGTTGTTATGTTGTGGGACATTTCGAGATTTAATTAGAATGTATATAATCTCAAAAATAAATAAATAAAATTATTATATTTGAAAACTGATATAGGATTAATTAATGTTTACTCTTACAATATTATCTCTATAGAATAGTGGCAATTTCTAATTCTTCATTCATACCTCCGGGATTTAACCACTTCCTTACTGGGCACTTATAACCCTTCCTGACCAGGTGAAATTTCAGCTTCTGGCACTGCGTCGCTTTAACTGACAATTGCGCGGTCGTGCGACGTGGCTCCCAAACAAAATTGGCGTCCTTTTTTTCCCACAAATAGAGCTTTCTTTTGGTGGTATTTGATCATCTCTGCGGTTTTTATTTTTTGCGCTATAAACAAAAAAAGAGCGACAATTTTGAAAAAAAGTCAATATTTTTTACTTGTTACTATAATAAATAGCCCATTTTTTAAAAAATAAAATAAAAAAAATTCTCAGTTTAGGCCGATACGTATTATTCTACATATTTTTGGTAAAAAAAAAAAAAAAATCGCAATAAGCGACTGGTTTGCACAAAAGTTATAGCGCATACAAAATAGGGGACAGAATTATTATTAATTTTTATATTTTTTTTTTTACTAGTAATGGCGGCGATCTGCGATTTTTATTGGGACTGCGACGTTATGGTGGACACATCGGACACTTTTGACACATTTTTGGCGCCATTCACATTTATACTGAGATCAGTGCTATAAAAGTGCACCAATTACTGTATAAATGTGACTGGCAGTGAAGGGGTTAACACTAGGGGGGCATGGAAGGGGTTAAATGTATTCTGGGTGTGTTCTAACTGTTTGGGGGGAGGGGGGTGACTGGGGGAGGTGACCGATGCTGTGTCCCTATGTACAAGAGACACAGATTGGTCACCTCACTCCCTGACAGGACATGGATATCTGTGTTTACACACAGAGATCCATGTCTTGTCCCTGTAACCGCCGATTGCGAGTGCCTGGCGGACATCGCGGCCGCCGGGCACGCGCATCGGCATCTCAGGAATGCAGCGGGCACGCGCGCGCCGCCGGCTGCCACGCGCGCGCCGCCGGCGGCGCTCGCGCGCCCTCTAGTGGCCATTAAAAGCACAGGGCGCATATATGCGCCCTGTCAGAGATTCAGGACAGCCCGACGGCCGCAAATATTCGTACGGCCGTCGGGAAGTGGTTAAAGTATCGAGGGAATAGATCCAGTAAGTTTCTCTCTCACATAGGCGATGAAATCTTTCAGCCTCTGTATATTTACTGGATATTTGTTCAATAACCCATACTTTCAGGCCCTTGGTAGATTTACCATGGTGTTCCAAAAAATGACGTGGAACACTATTTGTCCTTACCAGCCTCAATTTTTCTTCTATGTTCGCCAAAGCGTTGGCGAAGTGGGCGTATGGTGGGGCCTATGTATAATAATTTACAAGGGCAGGTCAGAGCATACACTACAAAGTCGTTGTAGAATTCTTTGCTCAAATATGTATTTCCTTTGCTGGTGAACTGTTTTTGTCCATGATTGACAAAATTACATGTTTTACATGTTTTCTTCTTGCATTGGAACATATTTTTTTATCCCTATTTTATGAGAACAATTATTAATAATAATTTTTAAATCTGTCCCATCCAAATGACGTTTTTTATATATATATTCTTATTTTATTAACCTCCCTGGCGGTATCCCCGAGCGTGACTCGGGGTGTTTTTTTTTGCAGAGATCGGTATCCCCGAGTCACGCTCGGGGTAGCCATGCAGAGCCTGCAGCGCGCGCTGTCTTACCTTCTTCCTGGATCCAGCGATGCATCCCCGCTGTGTGAGCGAGCGGGTGCTCGCTCGATTCACACAGCGTCCCCGTGTGCCGCCGATCTCCGTTCCCTGCGACGTTACGACGCACGGGAGCGGAGAACGGCGCCAAATTTAAAAAGGTAAACAAACACTTTACATACAGTACAATGTAATCTTATAGATTACAGTACTGTATGTAAAAAATACACCCCCCCCTTGTCCCTAGTGGTCTGTCCTGTGCCCTACATGTCCTTTTATATAATAAAAACTGTTCTTTCTGCCTGGAAACTGTAGATTGCCCATAACAACCAAAAGTGTCCCTTTATGTCAAAAATGGTTTTAGATCAGCTAGAAAACAGCGATAATAAATTATAATTACTTTCAGAATTGAGCGATAGCGATTTGTGGGGAAATTTGTCATAAAAAAAATAAATAATGACAGCGACAATTCTGCAACTGAGCAAATTTCAGTGTTTTTGAGTTGATTACATTATTGAATATTTTTTATTATAATTTGTTATAATTATTTATAGTTTTTTATTATATAAAAAATTATGATTTTGTTTTTCAAACTTTATCATACCCGGGATGTCTTGTTTGGACAGATTTAAGCAAGTTATTCCTAAGAATTGCAGGCCTACAGTATAAAACGCCAAACTTCCATGCAAATAATTGTACCGCTTTTGGTACGTAATTCCAGACAGAATCATACCGCCAGGGAGGTTAATACAATCAGTCCACATCATTATCTACTAGGTGTTTTCCCTATATTATATCAAGCATCTGTTATTTCAGATAGGCCAATTAATAATGTTTTTATATTTATATTTATATTTATTTTCATTTAGGTTGTACTAAACATTACTAATTTATTTTCAATTTATATCAATTTATATCTCTTTATTGTGTGCATATGTATTGAAGTTATAAGAAATGTCCGTGTATTATTGAGCACAAAAAAACCTCATCAATCTATTATTTCATTGGGTAGTAACAGCAAGTATTATATATAGTACTATTTTTTCATAATTGATATTATTTTACTATTTAGCCACAAGATGGCGATCACAGGTAGACTTGTATATAAATTGGCCATAGTTTCCTATTACAAACAGCTTGAAAAAGGTGCACGCCGTGTGTCAGAGATTCAACACACGGCACTTGCATTGAAACGCGTCGTATCCTTGAAGTCCTGAGTGATGACGTCTTTCCCCCCTTCCAAGCCGCAACCGTAGCGTCCCATCGTGCGTTCCAGAGTGCGCTCCAGCTTCCTTCGCTGACACGCTCGCACACAACACCTGCACGTTCCCGGAAATCAGCGCTGTTTGTCCTCTCTGCACAGCAGACATCAGCATGAAGATTTTCCTGGGACCCTACCAATCCTCGGCTGGTCTGGACGATTCATGAAGACCTTCATCTTATGCCTTTGTACTTCAACCTTTATGTGATTGCTTTTATGTTACTTTTTCATTAAAGTCCAGCAGTTTCTTTACCACGTGATCAGCCGTGTCCAATCACAACTGATCACAATGTAAACAGGAAATATCGCTGATCGGCTTTTCCTCACTCGCGTCTGACAGACGTGAGTAGAGGAGAGCCAATCGGCTGCTCTCCTGACGGGGGGGGGGGTATGTGCTAATAGTTTATCAGTGCTGCCCCCCCTCGGATCACTACACAGGACCACTAGCATGCCGCCCAGGACCATCAGTGATGGGCATCCACACTGAACAACCAGGTATGCCCCTTAGACCACCAGGGAATGCCAATCTGTGCCAAGGCAGATGCCAATCAATGCCCAGGCAGCTGCCAACCAGTGCCCACTCAAAATCCCTGTCAGTTCCACCAGGGATACTCATCAGTGCTGCATATCAGTGCCGCATGTCAGTGCCCATTAGTGCCCATCAGTGCCATGTATCGATGCCCATCAGTGTCCAGCAGTGCCGCCTATCAGTGCCCAGCAGTGCCCAGCAGTGCCACCTATCAGTGCCCAACAGTGTCGCCTATCAATGCCACCCATAAGTACCCATTATTGCAGCCTTTCAGTGCCCATCAGTGCTGCCTATCAATGCCCATCAGTGCTGCATATAAGTGCCACCCAAGAGTGCTGCCTACCAGTGCCCATCAGTGCCGCATATCAGTGCCCATCGTCAGTGCCCGTCAGTGCCAACTCATTGGCGCCACCTCATTGGTGCTGCCTCATCAGTGCCCATCAGTGAAGGAGAAAACATACTTATTTACAAAAAACGGGAAAAAAAAAACTTTAATTCTTTTCAAAATGTTTGGTCTTTTTTTATTTGTATAGCAAAACATAAAAACCACAGAGATGATCAAATACCACCCAAAGAAATCTCTATTTGTGGGAACAAAATTATAAAAATTCTGTTTGGATACAGTGTAGCATTACCGCGCTATTGTCATTTAAACAGCGACAGCGCAGAAAGCTGAAAATTGGCCTGGGCAGGAAGGGGGGTAAGTGCCTGGTATTAAAGTGGTTAATCAACCTTATTGCATTTTGACAGCTGCACCTACAGCTGTTAGACTACATTGTTTGCCCGCTCATTGAGAACATTTTTTACAACGTTCCATCAACAGAAGTTGATCAATCAATTGCCTTCTGTTGAGTGGGGATGGCCAAATATTGATCACAATTCAGTTGTTTCAGCAAGGATTTTAGATCAGTGTATGGCTGGCTTTACTTACTGATAAAAAAATGCTATGGGGAATTTGCTGTTGATTTGGAAAAAATGGACAAAGAAAATGTTGAAAATAGTGGGACAGGTGCCCTCAGCAACAACCCAATTACTTGTTTTATATACAGGTAAATCTTAGGCTGCCCATAGATGGGCCACTGGGCTGATAAAAAAAAATGAAGAATTCCCCTATCCACACAAGCACGGTGGATAAAGGAATCATCCTTGCTGTACTATTGTATTCTGACAGTAGGGAATACTCTGCTGTCAGAATAATACTGATCAGCACTGCACTGCAGCAGTATGGCTACTTTCACTTATTGAATACAAATGGATCATTAGATAAAGCCGGACGGCCAAAATTCAACCAGTTTCTACTGAACCAACCAGATTTCAATTGCTCTATGGGCAGTTTTAGGCCCCGTACACATGGCCTCGTTGTTGGACAACCGAGCATTCAGATTTTTATCAAAAAGGCATGTGCAAGATTTTGTCTAGCATACTAACGATAAGCAAATTTTCGTTTGACAAACACGAATGTAGTGACGTACTATGAGCAGCACCCTTTGGGCCCCTGATATGTTTGTGTTAGTAGAAGTTTGGTGAGTATTGATTCTGGATTTTCAGATTGTACAAAACAAATGTCTTTTAAAATATGTTTGGCATAACTACATCAGTATCACCAGCAAAGCAGCATCATTATTATCCCATTAAAGAAGATGAGAATTTCGACATTTTATCAATTTCCGCATCAAAAATGTTAATTCTAGATTACGAACAACAGTTTACAAGACCAAACTCTTCCCAGTCATTCCTTGATTCCTAGAATGTGTGTTTCTACTTCCGACTTTTGTGTGACGGATTTCTATACTGAACATCTGGAAATCATATGTTGAGTTCATATCAGATAAAAAATGTATAGCCTGCACATCCAGCTTTTGTCCGCCGAAAAAGTCAAATCAGCTGTCGAAAGCACTGTACTAACGATCAGAAAAGCCGCAGACAGCTTGTCTTCAGACTTTTCCCTTCTCATTTTTGTACCGTGTGTATGAGGCCTTAGTTGTAGCTTTGAGCACCACTTTCCATGTTTCCCAGTTTCCTTTCCTTACACATCTGTGTATACTAAGCTACTTTACATGCTCAATTATCTGTTATCAAACAAGTAAAAAATGTGCAATACACATATACCTCAATACGTAAGTTCAATTAGATACCAAATAGTCCAAGGAAAAAAGATGTATAGGTGTGTACATGGACACTGGGGTTCAGATAAAGGGCAATGGGTCAGTCAGGGCAGCCTGAGAAGACCAGAAGCAGGTTCCAGTGAAACTAAAATAAAACAAGGAGAGGGGCGCCTCTGAGTATGTATCAATAAAAGGTTTAATAAACGATAATATCCTCTCACACTGGGAAATGCAAAGTTGAGATCATAGCTGGGCTGGGAAGATGATAGTAGGACTGCAGGTCATAACAAGTCTTTCCTGTCTGGCAGCACATCAGATCCTGAACAGGAAGTTGCAGGGATGACCGGGCACGGCAGGTCTTCCTTCAGGGGCCCAGATAGGTCATACCACAGTTAGGTGTAGAAAAAGTCCATCTAGCATTGGTATGGGTTCCGAAAATAGGTTAAAAAAGGGGGAAGAGAAGGGGGGAGAAACATGTGACAGCAGATGGCTAGCCGCGCTGTGGATGGTAACGTTCATCCGGCCTCTGTAGTGACACGGCCATGTGTATACAGAGGTCAGAAGTGAGGCTTGAACAGCACAACAGAACACAGTGCTGGGCTGTGACGTTATAAACGTGAAACGCGTTTCAAAGCTGGCTCGCAGTTGGTGGAGAAGACAGCGGCGCTCCTTTCTCAAGCATGGGTTATCAACCTGGTTTTGCTAGATATGAACAAGGAGTAACATATAAAAACTGCTTAAAGTGACACAAAAAAAGAAAATTCTACTCAAAAGAGAAGTACAGCCTAAGCTCATTTGGCTGTACTTATCCTATGGATCACAACAGTGCAGTTCATTCTGCACTCCTCTGTCCCATTTTGTGCAGACAGCGGGCTGAAGCAGAGCCAGTCCAGGCTGGGGAAAGATCACAACCATATGGTCAGGATCCACCCAGGAATATACCTTCTATTGCTCTTAGCCTCCTCTAAACCACCAGTTTACATTTTTTTTCTGCTGTAATTCGACCTCCTTGTTGAGGACAAAGATGTTCATTCTTCAAAGTTCCACTGTATGTAACAAAATAGCCACCCTGTCTTGCTTGTTCCTGAGATAAACTAGGCACTATGGACTATGGGATTTGTAGTATGTACAGGGCAATGCACATGATGGCATCTTATATGCACTGCTCATTCCAAGCGAACGGATGTGAGAGGGAAATAGTGAGGTTTGGGGGATCACAGAGGATATTACCAGGCAACAGAAAGACAAAGTAAGCAATTATTTAATGAAAAATAGATTACAGGGCTATTAAGTCATTTATGTGTATGGATTATTTTTGGAAAATAAGGATATTCTTTAGTGTCAATTTAAATGTTGCCAAAAGCTGGCAAATGTTGCGGTTTGCTGATGTCCCAGGTATTACTTTTTTTTCATAACTGCATTTTATAATTGTGTCAATGGGTGATTAAATAAATATTTACTCCAGCCTAGCAAACTGGATTTTTAACCATTAAATTAAACTGACTAGAATAAAAAATATATATATTTTGGTTAAATGACTATACAGACTTTTAAACAGGTACTGAGCACAGCACAAAATGTATCAAACACTGATGTCTTTATATTTGAGAACAGTAAATACCAGCAGATGGTGCTGTGCAGCATCTTATCAAGTATATATCAGGAAGGATATTATCAGCTCCTAAAACTTTCAGTGTGCAGCAATTCTTGAGCTGAAACAAATGTTTGTTGAATTAAGTACTGATTTCCTTCAGTCTCGAGACTGTTTTACAGGCTGAGTTTTCAGACTGTTTGCATATGCCAAAATGTACCCCAACCACATCCAAACTGTTAAACCCTCCTACACTTGCCATTTAACTGTTTGCACGTTCCTTTAAGATTTGTAACACGCCTTTCTTTAGTTTGCTAAAATGCTAGAGAAGACACAGAGGGGCTGAAAAATGTAAGTAAACCTTGATCCTTGCTACTATACAACAATAAATAATTTAGAGAGAATTTTCACTGCCCATTGCAAATATAACAAATCAAAGCTGAGTGAACACAGAAAACCAATAAAACTATCAACACTTTGGCTAAACAAACCATTTCCATGATGTTCTATGCCGTCTGATCAGATATAGCACATTGGAAAAAGGAAATATAGTGTTACAAGGAGTTAATCAAGGCACAGTAGAGAATTGGTCATGTGTGTGCAGGACAATATGATTGTGTCCTTGTTCTATACACGGCTGACAATTAGGCTTTTACTTTCAGTATAGAGCAAAGGATTTCTTCTTGAATGTGGCTGTTCAATAGATACATGTATATGCTTTGTGTCTTCTTGTACTTCGTTAATATTTGCATGCTTAAAACCCAACATGCAGTCTGTGCAAATCTGGAAAAGATTAATGTCTTAGTTGTTTTTAATGATACATGTGGCTTAATGACATGCAATCTCCATGAAAGTAAAATATGGTAAGTGCTACTGTTATGTATGATTGTGCTACTACACTATATTTCTTAATAAGCAGGTGAGTAATTGTGTTGGTTTTGTCAAGCACCTTATATGTTTGTTAAACCTTTTTTATGCAATCAATAAAAGTTTTATTAATAGGGCTAATTCAGAACCCAATTTTTTGTTACTTTGTTAAAATTATGCAAGAATTTGCATGAGCCCTGATTCATTTCCCCCTGCCTTTAAAAATGTGTTTTCTTTTCTATAACTCCAATTAATATCCTGCTAAAGCAGAGTTTAAGTACTGATAATGCTTCACGTTTTTTTTTTTTTTTTCTAAATAGGTGAGTTATTAGTTCCCATTAAGCAATCAGATGTTATGTGATGGATCTTAATTAAATGAGAAAGACTCTTGTTATAGAGATGAGATGACACAGGAATTAACTTCAGCCTTCTTTTAAATGAAAGAAACACAAGGAAACACTACATAAACAACAGCACAGGGCTATAGAGAACCTGTTTTTTAGATGTCACAATTTACTGCAATAAAAATAGATGTAATACTCTTGAAGAAATTTAATTTCACAATAAAAGCGTGCCATTGCAAGCATTACATTAAAGCGTAGACCCATCTTATGTATTTGTTTGTAGTTTGATCAAAAATTAAAATTGGCAGTGTAATGCCAGTTGTGTAATTGGTATATATATATAAAAAAAAAAAAAACATTTGATATATATAGTTTATTTTACTAAAATACAGGAACTGATCACTTATTTAAAATAATGTAAAATATGTAGTTTGATGTATTATTATTATTATTATTATTATTATTAATATAAGTATTATTATTATTTGTAGAAATGTAGTAGTATAATATTTTCAATGTATTTTCCATTTCCTTCTAATATATCAATTAATTATTATTATTATTAATATTAATGAAACTATGCATTTCTTTAGATAACAATGACTTGTACTTCAGACTACAGGTAAGCGTAAATATAGTGTAAAAGCAGCAAGCAACTAGGGGGTGTGTGTATGTTTATGTATTTACCATAGCTTGCATTTTCACATTGACTGCAGAAGGATAATTTAGTAAAAGCTTATCAGACAATTTACTTGCAATGAAACCATAAGTGTTATAGATTTAAAACAAAATATAAGAAACAATCTTTATTCAGTTGATTGCTTAGGTTATGTCAGAGGATCATAGCCTAAGTAAATACAATCTTTACACCAAAAAGAGTCACAAAATGTGGTACTAATTTTACAGTGATCTCTGAGGATTGAAATGAAAATATTACAGGGGAAGTTTAAACATTTGTTTGATTATTACATTTCCCGCCTTTTCACTTCCCTTTAGTAAAGCAAGTGTAGCTAGTGACCCTAATGACAAAATGGCAGCTATATGGTCTAGGACAATGCAAGTGTCAACTTACCCCATGCATGTGTCAGTTCTTTTTCAGCTAGATGAAAACTTCACTATATGAGATGTAGAATATATATATATATTTTTTATAAAGTAATATAAAAGCTTGAGAGACATTTGTTAATATACAGTGAGACGTGTTGATTGTTTCCTTGAGGAGACAACAAACAGTAAAACATGTAATATGTAATTTAATGTAATTTAATTCTCAGTATAGTATGGCAAAAGAAATGTTATTTACAAATATAAAACTGTCTCTTAAGTTTTTCTAGGAATTCTGAGTTTTACATAATGTTGAGCTTTTGATGATGAGTCACTTTCCTGTGGATTGTAATGTCTTATTATGTGATAATATCTGGAGAGAGAGCCAGGCCTAATATCAGCAGAGTTAGTACAAACATGATATGATTTGAAAAAAAAAAGGATTTTGACGTTTACACAATGACTAACATTCATTAATTGTATTTATTAGTTCAAATAACGCTTGAGCTTTCAAAAAAAAAAAAGATCACATTTGAACATGTAGAGCCAATGACACCATTTGCTTCACTAAAATAACTTTAATTGTACACAAAGACATGATATTGTAATGTCTTCTGTTTTATTGGGAAACACCTACAAGGGTAAAAACTTCAGCAATTCTGATGACTGCCTTAAGGTGAATAATCACAGGGCTTCTGGGTGTTAAATGTAATTAGTGTTGCAGAATGCTTGACAATTTCAAGACCTTATACTATTGGCTACAACCATCAAAAATTGCTTATTCTCATTAGTTGTTTCCAAAATATGTAAATATCACTTAGAAAATGTACAGGTTCTAGTAAGATCCGTGTTTATATGTCCATCCATATAATTATATTAAAAGAAAAACAATAATATAATATACATGTTTGGCAATCTAAAATAGTTCAGGATGATTCTTCAATAAATCAGTATCAGAGGTTTATTAAAGATCTATATATTAAAATTAAAATGGCAAATGTGGGTGATTTTCTCCAACACACAGTTGACTCTTAACGTCACGTAATCCTTTATGAAGAATAATGCCAACTGTTGCTTCATCTTCTTTAGCCTAAAATTGCAGATAAAATAAAACTGCATGCTGCACATGTGGATTACATACAAGTCAAATTTCTCGAATCCTGTTTGGGCATAAACACATTTGCATGTGTATTTGAGATTGGTAACTTTAAGTCAATATTTTAATTAATGTT
Organism: Rana kukunoris; assembly: GCA_029574335.1. Taxonomy (NCBI): domain Eukaryota; kingdom Metazoa; phylum Chordata; class Amphibia; order Anura; family Ranidae; genus Rana; species Rana kukunoris. The sequence continues at coordinate 229,032,864 of CM056059.1, read as the reverse complement.
TTTATTCATGTAATAATATTACTAATGTATCTGTAGCATGTACTTGGCAAATATACAGAACATGTTTTAAAATGCTGAGTTGCCTTTAAGTATATGTAACACTTTTTATAAACTGTATCAGGCTCACTTCTGCATAGAAACCAATGAGCTTCTAACCCCAGCTTGTTCAATTAAGCTTTGGTAATAAAACCTGGAAGCTCATTGGTTTCTATGCAGAAGTAAGCCTGATTTTGCACTCTCCAGCTTTAGTAAATAAACCCCATTGTTTACTTAAAAGTAGGGTATGCTTGTATATATATAGATATCTATATCTATATCTATATCTATATATATCTATATCTATATAGATATAGATATAGATATAGATATCTATATATATTGTTCATGCCAATAAAGAGTTTACAAATACCCACATTCTTCAAATCCATTAGTTTATACTGTTTTTTTTATTTAAGCAGATAATGTCGTTTAACCACTTCTTTACATAATATGAGGGCTGCTTTCACCACATTGTGGAAATGACCAACTTTGTCACACGATTCCTTGCCAGAGAACAGCTGTCAGTTAATTCCTTCTCTAACTTTTAAACATGGTGGCAGCTTTATATGTTTAGTGAGATCTGAATCAATTCTTCTTTACAGTTCTTGGGATGGGTGAAACCAGCTTAAATCAGCTGAAAACATTAATAAATTAATTGTATAATAGAACACTTTTTAAGTGTTTTCAGCTGCATTTTAATAAGCCTAACTGATTTACTCCTTAAAGATAAGATCATTAGCATTTAAATAGTCGGCAGAGCAAAATATAAAGAAAGTGTTTAATTTTAGAAAAAAACTAACATCAGAAGTTGCTGTACAGTGCTTCTTAATGAATACAATGGTTGATTTTTAGGAGTCAGATGTAGACAGAGACCTTGGCTGATGCAGACAGCCATATATATTTAAGCAGACAACCAGAAAGAGAGGGAGATGTTCAGAGACAAGTGAATGGATTGGCACATGGATAGATAGATAGATAGATAGATAGATAGATAGATAGATAGATAGATAGATAGATAGATAGATAGATAGATAGATAGATAGATAGATAGATAGATAGATAGATAGAAAGACACAGCTACAATTGTTGGTTTTGAGAATTATAATTATTATTATTAATATTATTAATAATAATAATAATATCAATAATTATTATTATTATAATACAAAAATGAATAAATGTTTGTTTAATAATAAAAAAAAGTATTATAATACGTGTGTTTTTGAACATATGCTATAATAACAATCAGTCAATATGTGATTTCATTAAAAAGCATTACCGCTGTGGTCAAAGGAATAGTAGCATAATACACGAGCCCTGATCAATAGCACCTGCAGTTAATTGACATTATTATATGGTACTGCTTCAAATTTATATCAGCGATTCCTATTAATAAATACACTTTACACAGCATACTTAGTCTTTTTTCTGTCCAGAGTATATCCAAAATCGGAAATTACAATATCTATAAATTCAAATAAAATTTAATTTTTTATTTATTTTTTGCAGGCTGCATAGTCAATGAGTAAAAAGAAAACCGCAGAGTAATTTTCACGCAGTCAAATAACAAGCTACATCGGCCTTGTAGCTATTGTAACCTTTTCACATGCGTCTCGTACACCTTACAAATGATTCTGTCTATTTTTAATTTTAAGTGGATTACTTTTCTAGTACGTTCCTTTCACAGCACTCCCTCAGATGCTCTATATTATTAGGTACAATAAGTTCAGCTTCACAAATCTGTTAATACATAATATAATCCTCTTATGTTTAAACCAGGTTAGAGGGAAGACATAAGATTTATATTTGATCATGCAGAAGTGCCCTTAATCAGATTTACTTATTTCTTCTGCGTTAGTGTTTTTGCAATTATCATAATTGTTGTTCTAAATATGTTTGTCTTAATGTCTGACTTTGGGTATAATCTTCTCTCTACAAGCTGTCTTCATGGCAGCGACTGAAATTCCTGTACAGAAAAGACCTAATTAATATTAACATGGCGTCCCTAATGCTTTTACAAGCAAGGAGCAGCTGAGCTGACTGTAACATTTTAAGCACACAGTACTGTAGTGATCAAGGAGCTTCTCTTACAGCCATACAACTCAATAATCCCTTTCTCAGAAAGTCAAAATTCCCTGAGAGATAAGGGGAAAATCAAAGCTGTACATCACAAAGAAAATGACTGGTTCAGCCTCTCTATTAAAATGCAAAAGTTATGGATTTTTGTAAGGGTGATGGGAACCTTTGCTGTTCCATCGATTCCTTTTTATAGTTTGGTGATTTTGCTAAGATCACCTTAAAAGCTTAAAGAAAAAAGACATATCATCAAAAGGTATCTTAAGTCATATTAACAACAGTACAGTAACACAGTGTGTGTGCGTGTGTTACTTTGCATTTGTTGATATGACCTATTATACTGTATCTTTTGTTGGTATGTCCCATTGTATTTTAAAGTATATATTAAAAAAATCACTAACATATTTAATGTTTATTTTTTAATGCTAATGTCATTTCAAAAGTAATTTTCAATCTTATTAAATTTGCAGCTTGTATTAAAATAATAGCTGCTGATTATGCAGTGAATGTCCCTTTTCAGTTATTTCCTGTTATTGGGGGGTGAAACCAGTTTCCAAGTTGTGGTCCTTTGTTGTTGCCTTATCATGTGCAACCTTGACCTTGGCAACAGGTGGCCATGAAGACACGTAACTGTCACTATTAGAGAGCAATGATGTTTGATGTTTGGCTAACATTAATGCAAGTGCCTGTGGACAGAAAGTACCTGAAAGGGGCTGGAGGAAGCAGTAAAGCTGAAATTAAAGATATAATAAAAAATAAAACATATGTTTTAGGGAAATAGCATAGTGAATGACCAGGATGCACAGCACTACTCTATGTTCACATATAACCAAAGGCAAAACTTTGGATATAGTGGTGAAGGGTTAGAGCCACTGTCAGTTTTTTTTTTTTATCAAATATCTGTTTATTAAGAAGAGAAACGTTTCATACAATCAAACAAGAGCATACAATACAGCATAAAGAGAGATACATGGAGATGAGGTCCTTATCTGCCTGTGTTACATGTAATCAAGTAGTTAACAACATGGGCCGTCTATATGTTCCCAGGCAATGTCAAGTATAAAACTAAGGTCAGAGATGCCATATCATAGTAACATAGGTTAGAACTCAGCAAAGTGTGACACTGTCAGGTTTTTATTGTTGTCCATGACTCAGTTAGGGAGATTCACCATCTGTATTTGTCCTGATCACCAATGCTGATGATAAATACATTTTGAGTTTTAACCAGAACAACAAGTGGAGGCACAGACACAGATGGGGGGAAAAAACAGACCTCCCTAATAAGTAGGTCCCTATTTTGCTGCCAAAAAAAGTCCTGACCTATCACAGCATGGATGCCACTGAACCTCTGAAAATGTGCTGTGGTATCTGGCACCAAGCCACCAGTAGCATATCATACATCATACAGCCCATCATACATCCTCATACAGACCTGTCATGCTAAATGGTTTAACCCTCTACTTACTGCTGATGTCAAACTGCAGAAACTTGATTGTACATGTGCGATTTTAATGTTGAAATAAACAATACCAGCTTTTAATGGGATCCTGTACTCCTGTGTTTATGTATTTCTGTCAGCCTGGATCAGCCTGGATCTTTTTGAAGGTAGCTGAAGGACCAATTTGCTGTTTACACAGACCCTCTTTGGCCTTTTGATGGACTGCTGACTCTGCACCTCTCACCAGAGCTTGTAAGCGAATGTTTGAATGTGCGCCAACATTTTTTTATTATTTTTTCTTAATCCGCTGAAAGACACCACTGCCTTCAGGGAATACTGTTTCCATGGATGATGTACTTGGTCAGCAAAAATGTTTAGGTATGGTAGGTGGTATAGGTCAAATAACAACCACATGAATGATAGGACCCAAGGTTTCCCAGCAGAACATTGCCCAAAGCATCACACTGCCTCTGTCAGCTTGCCTTCTTCCCATACTGCATTCTGGTGCCATCTCTGCTCCAGATAAGTGATGCACAGGCTCCAGGCTATCCACATGATGTAAAAGAAAATGTAATTCATCAGACCAGGCCACCTTCTTCCATTGCTTTGTGGTCTAGTTCTGATGCTCACTTGCCTATTGTAGGCACTTTTGGCTGTGAACAGGGGTCAGTATGGGCAACTCTATACCTCAGCCCCATATACAACACTGGTATGCCCATTTTATTTTTCTTTCAACACATCAACATCATGAACAACATGTTTATTTGCTGCCTAATATAGCCGACTTTCAGGTGTCCTAATTGAACAGGATAATCAGTTGTATTCACTTTACCCCTGTCAGTGATTTAATCAGTAGATCAGTGTGTTTGTAATATATATTTTTATATATATATATATATATATATATATATATATATATATATATATATATATATATATATATATATATATATATATACATATCTTGTAAGCTTATCAATACAGTGGGGTTGACTAAAAACACTATATAGTACAAAATCTGGTGTACCGCTCCATAGAAACCAGCAAGCTTTCAGGGTTTTTGTCAAAGGTTCATAGAATTTAATTTTCACTTCATTGCAATTCATTTTTAAATCCATGTCCAACTCATCCCAAGTAATAAAGAGATGAGGAACAGACTTTAGAAAATTTGTAAACATTTTATCTTGAGTGTGTGTTTTTTTTTTGTTTTTTTTTATGCATGCATATGGTTTTGCATCTTTGCAGCCTCCCAGAAACTGACAACCCATTAAGCAAACCGTCAACTTAATAAATTAGTCTTGTGAAACTTTTTTTTTAATTAACTGCAGGGGTAGCTTTTTTGTTTAAATGCATTCACTCATAAGTTCAAACTAATGCACATATTAGTTCCTAGTCGCTAAAATCCAGGTCAAGCACCCCAAGATGTTAAGCAGTGATGACTGACAAAATGGTGTTCACTTGTCCAAGTGTCTTGATTAAATGGCCACACACAGGTGAATCATAGCAGTGTTCAGTAGTTAATGCCAGTACCCATAATAGTATCAGTACAAATAAGAGGATACATGTAACCCAACTCTATTATTCTCCAAAGATAGACAATATAAATTTGACATTAAAAATGAAAAATTCATCCAAAATAAATTCCAAATATTCAACATTAAATATTCTATGTAATATGTAAAACCATAATTATGGTAGTATGAATCACTTACAATTACTTTGAAAACAAATTAGGTTCAAACTAAATGCTAGAAACAATTGCAGTCCATGTAATACTGCAAGAAGCTGCTTTCCAGCTAAAATGATGTTGTATCTTTAGGACAGAAAAAAAAAACATAGTGTTGGAACTGCTAAGTTTTACCTTAGACCCAATTTTACATTACTGCCTCTAATGGTCTGTAAAAACAGTAAATGTGGCCCTGCTTCCTTTTCTTTTCTTCCACCAAAAAATTTATTGGAGAAAATTAAGATGAGTTTACAATACAGTACAGTCAGCGTATCATTTTAGAATAGGTTTCATGACTAAACAATACAATAAGATGATACATGGTATGAACAACCCATAAAACATGGTATGGGTAACTGTTGATGTTATTCAGTAATCTTTATTACATGCAGACTTATTGGTCTTGCATTGACATAAAACAATAAGAAAACATATAAGTATGTGTTGCTTTTCAAAGCCAACCCACTCAGATGATTGGAGTAGTATCACTGAGACCAATATCAGCAGGTATTGACAGTGGTATTTTTGATTCTGATGGGGTCAGACTCCATCGTGTCTTATGGGTCATATTGAAAAGTGCTAGTATGTAGGGTCTAGTCATGTTTAAGAATAGGGAGAGAGGAATAGGTGAAAGGGGAGAAGAGGGGAGTAAAAAGGGGGAGAAAGTAAAGGAAAGAGAGAAAGGACAGGGGGATGGGGGATAGTAAGGAGGGGTAGGGCTCGCTCTCGATCCGAAGCCCTGTCTAGGGCAATTATATGGGGTTTCCTAGTAGACCATTCAGGCGGCCACGTCAAGGGAAGGAAAGTAAGATTTATAGGTTGGCCCTGCTTTCTATACTGTTGTTGAATATTAATAAGCCAAAGTCAGAAGGGCATTATCTCATTCTCATTCACTAAGCTCTGGTGACAATTCCCTTACAAAGAAAATAGTCAATGTGCCTTTAATAAATCGACCCCATTAAGTATGGGCAGGCATATGTTACTTGTAGTACTAATGTTTATAATTTATTATAATTTATTACAAACTCCACTCCTACCAACATAGCAAATTGACTGCAAGACCTGTAGATCAGCTAATACTGGGCTGCTGGACAAAATTTCAGTGACATTATAAACAGAAGCTGCTTTCCAGCTTTTATTACAAATTTACTGTACATATCAGTATTTTCTACACTGCTTTATGTGACCCCAACATTTGACACTAAAATGCAATGTAAATAATTAATTTTAAAATAGTTTATATTAATGCCTTACACCCATACATTGCAGTTTTTCTTAAGGGGAGCCTGGATTTAGGCTTTAATTAGATTCAGCGCTACCTCTTTCCTTTACACTGAACTGATCCGAAGGATCAAACATAAGCAGTGTACAACATTACTAAGTGGATACATGCACATTGACCATGAAAAGGGTAAAATGTATTAAGTGGCTGACTTCAAGATCAAGAGATCTATAGAGATTTTCAGAATAACCATTATAGGAAGCTTTCATTGGTTCAGAGCAATTACTATTCTCTTTCTTAAAGCAGAGTTAAAAAAAAACAATGGCCCCCCAGGAGTTTTCAGCCATAATGCACTAGTACATAACATACATTATGGCAGATTTACCTTGGAGGCGATCTTCCTCTTGGGTTCAGACCCTTTGCCTGCTTGATTGGCTGAGCCAGGATGACATCACTACAGAGCATGCATAAGTGTACGCTGGTGTTTCAGTGTATACAAATGCTAACAAGCTAAGTAAAGCAGTTATGACAGGAGAAACCAGTAGGGTCTGACATTTTTTAAATTTTAAATGTAATTTTGCTTTAAACTATATGCAACCCAAACCCAATCATTACATTTTCTTCAAAGTAAATGCAATTTTTCAAAGTAATTTTAAATATTTCAAAATCGACAACTATAAAAAAAAAAAAACTTGATCTTGATCTTGACAAAGAAATACATACACATATTTATATATATATATATATATATATATATATATATATATATATATATATATATATATATATATATACAGTATATATATATATTACATGCTATCATCAGTCAGTATTCCTGATCACTGCCTGGCCAGTCATATGATGATGCTGTACTGCACTGGTGACAGTATGTAAAAAAAAAAAATGAAAAAAAATTCAATTTAATTTCTTAATTTTCCACAAAATTATGACAAAAAATTTACGACTTCAAAAAACTTCTCATGCCTCTTATTATGTACATAGGACTGTCTACTTTCAAAAACAGGGTAATTTTGGAGGTATTTGCAATTCCCTGGCATTTTGGGACCTCATGAATTAAGTACATTGTGGTTGATCAGTTATCAAATATACTGTATGTACAATACAGTAGTTTAGTAAAGAGAATGAATGGCACTACTGGATAGCAGCATCTGACCAGAGAAAGTGTCCAAAAAGGAACAGGTGTAAATCTGGCTTATAATGTCAATTCAGGGCACTGAGGCAGCATTTCAAGAGGAAAGCAATAACTCTGAAAAAGAAAGAATAAAAAAAGAATGCACCTCTAAGTGCAGAAACACCACAACTTCAATAGCCAAAAGATTTAAAACACTTACTGGAGAACTGTAGTAAAAAGACTCATCATGTATAAGAGTCCACTAATAGTGGTTCCAAACAGAACGGAAGCTTCCTCACTGGTCTCTCTCCTAGCGGCTTCCTCTGCTGGACGGCTGGGATATCCAACACCTTGCTGCGGATCGGACCTTTCCAAGACTACCACTATTGCTGGACTATTTTATACTACAGTTCTCTAGTAAGTGTTTTTAATCTTTTGGCTATTAAAGTTGTGGTGTTTCTGCACTTAGAGGCGCCTTCTTTTTTATTATTTATTATATACAGTAGTTTGCAGACTCTATAACTTTCACACAGATTAAATAATATACACTGACCTGGGTTATTTTTGCCAAAGAAATGTAGAAGACTACATGTTGGCCTAAATTTACGAGGAAAGATTATTTAGCAAAATTCTAAGAAAAACTTTTTTCAAACTTTTTGGTATTTTTTTGTTTATATACAAAAAATAAAAAAATAAAATAAAACAGTGGTGGTTAAATACCATCAAAAGAAAGGCATATTTGTGTGATAACAATTATATATATTTAATTTGCATATAGTGTTGCACGGCCGAGCAATTGGCAGTTAAAGTGATTTTAAAGTCTTGTTTTTTTTTTCTATTAAAATTACAAACATTTTATACTTGCCTGCTCTGTACAGTGGATTTGCACAGGGCAGCCCAGACCCTCCTCTTCTAGGGTCACTGGCTGGAGCTCCTGGCCCCTCCCTCCTGCCGAGTTTTCCCAGAGCAAGCAGCTTGCTATGGGGGCACCCAAGCTGAGCTACAGTTTCTGTGTATCTATTAAAAAGGTAAATGGGGCTAACATATGAGATCTTCAGCTGCCAACAAATAATCCTGGGTGCCTGCCTGGGTCTTCAAACTCTATTGATGCAAGTACTGTAGAAGAGGAAAAAATAACAGCACTTCCAGAAAGATAAAACAGCTCCTTTATTGTAGGGATAAAATACATGCCACACACACTCAACCCAATGAGGGTCAGCAGACACATTTCACACTCATGTGCTTAATAATTGCTAATTGTGTGGGCTTGTTTATAGCTTCTTAGTCACATGTGAAACCAATTCATACATGTAACTGCGGTTCGGCCCTGTCCGCTCTCTCCTTATTGGTTAACTGGGTTTGATTGACAGCAGCGGTAGCCAATGAGGCTGCTGCTGTGTCCCAGTCAATCAAAAGGGAGAGTCCCGTATAGGCGAGGTACTCATGGGCATCACTGCATGGAGAGGGGGCTCAAGTGAGTATTTGGGGGGCTGAGGGGGGCACACAGAAAGCTTGTTATCTTATTGCATATGATGCATTAAGATAAAATAAAACTTTAAAGTAGCACAATGCTGAATAGCCAAAAATGCTGTGGTCATGAAGGGGATAAAACCTTTCTGAAGTAAAGGGTTTAAAAAACAAACAATGTCTTCCTCCTCCATAGTAGATTTTTTTTTAAAACCAGAAGGTGCCAAGAATCTTCTAGAATAAAAGACAACAAGTGCCGTTCAACATGGAGGACATAAGGAAAAGCAGAGCATCATGGACTCATTCCCTTAGTTGGGTGTCACCATAGCACCCTGTACAGAATGGGGTTGTTTTACTAAAACTAGAAAGTACAACATTTGGTACAGCTCTGCATAGAAACCAATCAGATTCCAGTTTTTTGGGCAAAGTTTAACTGCTTCCCGACCTGCCGCCACAGTTATACGGTGGAAGGTTGGCTCTCCTGCACGAGAGCCCATAGCTCTACGTCGGCTCTTAAAGTGGCCACTAGGGGCGACTCCCGTGCACGTGCCTGATGGGCACGATTGCCGATGGGCACACACGATCGCTCGTTACAGAACGAGGACCGGGAGCTGTGTGTGTAAACACACAGCTCCCGGTCCTGTCAGGGAGAGAAATGCTGAACTTCTGTTCATACAATGTATGAACAGAAGATCAGTGATTTTCCCTAGTGAGTCCACCACCCCTTCAGTTAGAACACACCCAGGAACATACTTAACCCCTTCCCTGCCCCCTAGTGTTAACCCCTTCACTGCCAGTGGCATTTTTATAGTAATCAATAAATTTTTATAGCACTGATCGCTATAAAAATGCCAATGGTCCCAAAAATGTGTCAAAAGTGTCTGAAGTGTCCGCCATAATGACGCAGTACCAAAAAAAATCGCTGATCGCCGCCATTACTAGTAAAAAAAAATATTAATAAAAATGCCATAAAACTACCCCCTATTTTGTAAACGCTATAACTTTTGCGCAAACCAATCAATAAACGCTTATTGTGATTTTTTTTACGAAAAATATGTAGAACAATACATATCGGCCTAAACTGAGGAAAAAAATATAATTTTTTTATATATTTTTGGGGGATATTTATTATAGCAAAAAGTAAAAAATATTCATTTTTTTCAAAATTGTCGCTCTAAAGACTGCAGAGGTAATCAAATACCACCAAAAGAAAGCTCTATTTGTGGGGGAAAAGGACCCCAAATTTGTTTGGGAGCCACGTCGCACGACCGTGCAATTGTCAGTTAAAGCAACGCAGTGCCGAATCGCAAAAAGTGCTCTGACCTTTCACCAGCAATATGGTCCGGGGGTTAAGAGGTTAATTGCACAAGCTAAAGTTAGAAGTTGCTTGGCTATCATGCACAGATGCATTGGATTTTTCACTCTTCAGTTTTAGTAAATCAACCCAATTGTGTGCAGGGTGCCATGGTGACATCCAACCATACAATGTAATGGGTATCATGTCAGTACCACTTTCTGCATCATTGAGGACCATCCAGGCCAGATAAACAAGGAGGAGGAAGAGGACCCTGTGGCATCACCCATCCAACCTAAAGACTTCTGGGGAAAAAATCATACAATGCTGCCTTAGGGGACTTCAGGGGGAGTAAAAGCACTTGGGAGGTGGGGCCCCGGACTCTGATGTTGGACTTTTTAGGCTATCAACTACATTACCTACAGTATGTGGGTAGAAAAGGCTGTGTATGTATCGAGCACATATGGTTGGCCCTATGTAAACATTTTTTTTTTAATTAAACGTTTTTAAGAAAGAAAAAAGTTAATATTCCCCTTACACCAGGGCTCTTCTTAGACTGTCTGCCTAAACATTATTATTATATATTATTATAAATTAAAACACATGCAAAAACACACACTGGAGGGTGTAAGCGATTACTGTGTTACCACCATACAACTTTATTTGTTACTAAAATACAATTACATACACACAAACATATGTAGCAACAGGCGTATCACATAAAATATCCAGACTAAGGTGATGCAATCTAGCCTTGTAGCACACTGTGGAACGACTGACACATTTCAGTGAACATGCATCCTTCTTCAGAACTAAACCAACCATAACCAATGCTGCAGTGCAAATGGTCAATGAGCATATTGGCGGAGCTAAAGATACCAAAAACACAGGATCACCCCTCAATGTAAAAATCCACTGCACATGATCTATAGTCCATTGTCTATTTTTTCTTTTTTCTTTTCTTTTTTGTTGAGCTTTTTGTATTTTGTTATTCATGTGTGGAGAGTATCCTATGCATATTTTTGGTCAACTCTCTTCTTTTTTCTCCCGAGGTAGGTGGATGTTATGGGCAGTGCATTGGAGTTTTGGATCAGGCTCTTTCACAGTTATGGTATTAATTTGGCTATGAGGTTTGCAGAACCAGGCGTGTATTCCAGTGGCCCGCTCCTCGACAGTATGCAGGAGCTCCGCTCCTGGTCTGACATACTTCTGGTGCTCACTTACGGCTTTGCAATCCACTGGGCTAAGCGTGCATTCCAGCGGTTCATGCTTGGATTGCAGGAGCTGGAGCCAGAAGCCACATGGATTATTAGGAACAGTTCCATTTTTATTATTATTATTATTGTTTTGCTCAGATAATGCTACAAACCTATTTTTTTTTCCTGCAAAAACTGCCCATGAGGTGGTCAAACAACTGTCACATGCTCCTATGGGCTATAACAATGCTACTGGGGTGAGTTAGATCTGTTTCCCCCTAAAGTACTGTCATAGCCCTTAGGTTTAATAGTAAACACTGCTTATGAATAGTGTTGCTCACGAATATTCGAATTGCGAATATTCGCTACGAATATTGCATATTCGAGTATTCGCGAATATCGCGAATATCGCGGCGAATATTCGCTATTTCGAATATTCGAATGTTTTAATTTTTTTTTTGGAACAGATCACATCCTAGAGATCCCCATCGACGTCTAAAAGCATTGCTGGTATGATTAGAGACCTTGGGCCGAGTAGCTGCAGCGCTCATTTTATATTGCCGAAAAATCGCAATGCGATTATTCGGCAAATAGCGATATCGCGCGATTATTTTATATTGTAATATATCACGAATAGTCTGAGCCAATCAGAGTACTCCATTCCGCATTTCTCGAAATTTCGAAATTATTTTGTATTGTAATATATCACGAATATTCTGAGCCAATCAGAGTGCTCCTTCCGCATTTCTCGAATATTCGCAATTATTTTGTATTGTAATATATCACGAATATTCTGAGCCAATCAGAGTGCTCCTTCCGCATTTGCCGAATATTCGCAATTATTGTGTATTGTAATATATCACGAATATTCTGAGCCAATCAGAGTGCTCCATTCCGCATTTCTCGAATATTCGCAATTATTGTGTATTGTAATATATCACGAATATTCTGAGCCAATCAGAGTGCTCCATTCCGCATTTCTCGAATATTCGCAATTATTTTGTATTGTAATATATCACGAATATTCTGAGCCAATCAGAGTGCTCCTTCCGCATTTGCCGAATATTCGCAATTATTGTGTATTGTAATATATCACGAATATTCTGAGCCAATCAGAGTGCTCCATTCCGCATTTCTCGAATATTCGCAATTATTGTGTATTGTAATATATCACGAATATTCTGAGCCAATCAGAGTGCTCCATTCCGCATTTCTCGAATATTCGCAATTATTGTGTATTGTAATATATCACGAATATTCTGAGCCAATCAGAGTGCTCCATTCCGCATTTCTCGAATATTCGCAATTATTGTGTATTGTAATATATCACGAATATTCTGAGCCAATCAGAGTGCTCCATTCCGCATTTCTCGAATATTCGCAATTATTGTGTATTGTAATATATCACGAATATTCTGAGCCAATCAGAGTGCTCCTTCCGCATTTCTCGAATATTCGCAATTATTGTGTATTGTAATATATCACGAATATTCTGAGCCAATCAGAGTGCTCCTTCCGCATTTATCGAATATTCGCAATTATTTTATATTGTAATATATCACGAATATTCTGTGCCAATCAGAGTGCTCCATTCCGCATTTCTCGAATATTCGCAATTCGCATGCGCAATTCGCAATCGCAATTCGCATTCGCGATAGCGAAAATTCGCAATCATTTCATTTCGAAAATATATCACGAATATTCGTATTTAGCGAATATCTGTCGAATATTCGACTATATATTCGAGATATATCGCGAATACGAATATGGCATATTCTGCTCAACACTACTTATGAAGTTGTGTAACAGCTGATGTGTGTACACATATGGCTAATGGAGATTTGTAATTCAGTTTGTTATGTGAAAAATAGATCCTGTACAGTGGGTTTGTTTGATGTGAGACCATTTAAGCCGTAGAATTGCTTGTGGCTGATTTAGCTCTGAAGAAGGGGGCATGTCCCTAAACACATCAACCGTGAGCTACATGGCTAGATGGCATTGCCTACAGCTGAAGAGTGTATGTGATTTGCCTGTTGCTACATATGTTTGATGTAATTGTCTTTTAGTAACAAATAAAGTTGTATGATAGTAATGCACTAGGCATTTGCACCCTCCTGTGTGTGTTTTTTCAGTCGCTTGACAATTTCCTGATCTGAGGAGTGCTGCACCGGATGGGGCATTATGTTTGAACACCATTAGGAGTACCTATACTTGTGTTCTTGAGTGTTAGAGACTTTACAGGAAAACATATGTTCTTTGAAGTCACAACAACAAACAATTGAATCAAGCGCTGTTCAGAAGAGGTGCAATTAATAGGTAGATAGAGAATCATATAAGTGGATATACACTTATATACGAGAAAAGAAAAAGAAAAATGACACCAAATATGAGGGCAGGGGAAAGTGGAATAGTGGAAGCACTTGATAAAAAAATGTTGAAAAAATATATATAAAAAGTATATAAAGTAGTTCGGTCCAAATGGGTCACGTTTATATAATACTAGGAAAGACTGAGTACACTGTTGCTGAGGGGGCTGCCGGCTTGTCGAGAAGAGGCAATTCTGAAAATATACAAGAGAAAGAAAAAGCGGCGCCCTCTAAGCGTAGCATGAAATTTATTAAAATAAATCAACAATACAATTCTTATGAGATGGGTACTCACAAGACTGCAGGGGGTCAAAGCATATCAATATTCAAGATCATCCGTGAAAGACATCCTCAGTTCGTGGGGTCCGCTGGAGCGATGGAATGGTGACAGCTCTCTTTGCTGGAACCTGCGCGGCATGCAGTTCCTACAGGCCATGAAGGTTTCAACCGCTATGTGGGTCCCTAGATGACAATTCGGTGCTGGTTCACCGGGAGGGAAAGCGGGTGAGCCGTGTTGTTTCTTTGTCCGGTCTGTGGAACGCAGCCTTGGAGCGCAAAACAGCGCAACGTCACTTCAGTGACGTTGCGCTGTTTTGCGCTCCAAGGCTGCGTTCCACAGACCGGACAAAGAAACAACACGGCTCACCCGCTTTCCCTCCCGGTGAACCAGCACCGAATTGTCATCTAGGGACCCACATAGCGGTTGAAACCTTCATGGGCTGTAGGAACTGCATGCCGCGCAGGTTCCAGCAAAGAGAGCTGTCACCATTCCATCGCTCCAGCGGACCCCACGAACTGAGGATGTCTTTCACGGATGATCTTGAATATTGATATGCTTTGACCCCCTGCAGTCTTGTGAGTACCCATCTCATAAGAATTGTATTGTTGATTTATTTTAATAAATTTCATGCTACGCTTAGAGGGCGCCGCTTTTTCTTTCTCTTATATGTTCTTTGAAGTAATGTTTGGCTTTAACATTATTTAAGTAATATAAAAAATCAAACATAACATAACATACTGTAAGTATGATAATAAATCAAAACTAATCATTTTCAGTTTTACCATCCTGCAAAAATAAGAGCTGTACTCAATTTTTTTATGAAACTCTTATGCCGTGTACACACGATCGGTCCATCCAATGAGAACGGTCTGATGGACCGTTTTCATCGATTAACCGATTAAGCTGACTCATAGTCAAAAAAACGATCGTGTCAGAACGCAGTGACGTAAAACACAACGAAAAAATTAAGTTCAATGCTCTTAAGCATGCATCGACTTGATTCTGAGCATGCATGGATTTTTAACCGATGGTAGTGCCTACTAACAATCGGGTTTTGTTCTATCGGTTAGGAATTCAACGGTTACATTTAAAACAAGTTGTCTTTTTTTTAACCGTTGGTTAAATAACTGATGGTGCCCACACACGATCGGTGGAAACGGTCCATCAGACCATTCTCATTGGTTTAACCGATCGTGTGTATGCGGCATTACGTTTTTATAAAAACATAAAGGCAACTGGAGAACATATACACACAGCAGTCAGCTTTTGTTAGACAGAAAAGTGAACCTAACAAATCTACTTCTAAGTAATAGTCAGCACAGAATTCACAGTTAAAGGCAAGGCATTTGAAGGCTTCTCTTGTGAGCTCACCAAAAACAGGATGTACTGAGATGCAATATAAGGGTACACTACAAAGCTCCCTAGCACTTAACCTTATTAGTCAAAAAAAGAGGCTCTATAAACATATTTATAAATTACAGTTTCTAATTTAAAAAACAGAAAATTCAGCTGCATAATTCAGGTGGAAGCTACACAAGACACCTCTGGACAGCAATCCAGCCCAAATCCATGGGAATATGCACAATGGGAAATGTGTAACAATAAACAGACAACAGGCAACTTTGCTGTTACTTTTATCCGCCTGATGGAACATTATATCACTTTTATGTTTGAGTTGCATTTTTATCTGTTTGGTGTGTAGATCTCAGGAATGTTTATTGTTGTAATGATTAGCTGTTACAATAGTGGCTTGCAAGACACGTAGGTAACACTTTGCTTCTAAGGCATTGGGAGTAAAATGTGTCTCCTGTGAGCAAATGATGTGAGCCTTCATAGAGACAAAGGATCAAAATGCCCAAAGGGCATTTTCATAGAGCTCTAGGGCAAGGAGTGTAAAACAGAAACATATACTATAATGCAGCTAGATCACAATCAGTAGCAACGGAGGTAGGGAGTTTAAAATAATACTGGGGAGAGTGGGATTTTGGGGGGAGGAGAGGGGGGAAGGATGGGGATAGAGGGAAAGGGAATATTAGGAAAGAAAAGGAAATGCTGTAAGGGATTATGTGGAATAAGGGACAAATGAGGAATACAAGGAATCCTGGACTGGAGAGTCCCAGATGTAGCATTGGGTGCCAAAAGCAAGTAAACCAGAGTCATTAATATTGATAAGAACAAAAAACTATTTTGCATGTAGTTATAAAACACTTGCACAAAACCAACTAAGGCCTCATACACACGACCGTTTTCCTCGGCAAAATCCATCAAGAAAATTGGTGGCAGAGCTTTTTTGCTGAGGAAAACGGTTGTGTGTACGTTTTTCGTCGACAAAACTGTCGTGGATCTCGACAAGAAAAAAAGAGAACATGTTCTCTTTTTTCTCATTGGGAGTCTCAATTTCCTCGTCGTGTTTCTCGTCGGGCTGGTTTACGTTGAGAAACGCGTTTGTGTGTATGCTTAGAAACCCACGCAGGCTCACAAAAAAGTATGAGACGGGAGCGCTCCATCAGTAAAAGTAGCGTTCGTAATGGAGATAGCACATTCCTCACGCTGTAAAAATAATTGCATCGTTTAAATGCTGCACATTTAAATTATCTTTAGAATGGTACAAAATTAACAATAATTAACTTCTTTTGCTGCTGATATTCACAGAGAGTTCTGACTAACTTGTTGTAACATTTTTCATGCTGATCTATGAATATTTTTATTTTTTATTTTTTAAATACAGATTTTCATTTTAAATTATTATTTAATTTCTAGTCATCTCCATGATTTTTTTTTTTATTTTGTTGTGTCAAGTTACCACAATTTTAACATTATTGTTTGGTGTTATCTGATCTGTCCCTTTATAATTAGACCTTTTTTTTTTTAAAGTTAACCTGCCTACTCACAAGCAACATTTTTGGGTTGATTAAAAACACATAGGCAAGTATGAACTATAAAACAAAATAACCATTTATTCTGGTAAAGAAAATAAAGAAAATAAATAGAAGGCAGCACTGAAGAACCTGCTGCCATTTGTGCAACTCTGTGTGGACACTAAAATTGGGACATTGAGAAGCACATACAGGAGGGAGCCCAATCTGGTCCTGGACTCCCAAAGGTCAGGAACAGCAGCAG
Source organism: Rana kukunoris (assembly GCA_029574335.1). NCBI lineage: Eukaryota > Metazoa > Chordata > Amphibia > Anura > Ranidae > Rana > Rana kukunoris. The sequence continues at coordinate 229,015,508 of CM056059.1, read as the reverse complement.
GTTAGATGTATGTCCCAAGTTTGTGGTACTACAGCAGGCTGCCTTCTGTCAGACCACCTTGAATCAAGGCCATCACTTCCTGGTCTTCCTGATAGCCTTCCCTGCAGCCTTCCTTGCTGATTTCTCTGCAGCCTGCTCTATAGCCTTTTCTGCAGCCTTCTCTGCAGCCTTCCTTTTCCACTTGGCTGGAGCCTGTGCCTCTAGAGGTGTACTCGTGCCAGGAGGAGGAGAAAGAGGTGGAGGAGAAAGAGGTGGATGAGATGAAGGTGGAGGAGAAGAAGGTGGAGGAGATGAAGGTGGAGGAGAAGAAGGTAGAGGAGGTTGAGAATAAGCAGGTGGGGGAGGATGGCCGTGGCTACAAATGACCGTGTCCTCTGTACCCCCCTGAGGCACTGTTCCTTAGACATTTGGCTCATTTTGGCCATTACCAGGGTGCCATAGCCCTCTTCAGGGGTGGTAGGCTGCTGGAGGGTGGCTTGTGCCTCTCTAATCAGGGGTAGTGCTACCTCACTCACCCTCATATCCCTCCTGGCCCTTCTTGTAGGAAGGTGGATGGGAGGCACCTGGCACCTTGTGCTGCCATTTGGCCCTGCCACCTCCTCTGTGCCACTCACTCCTGCCACCTCCTCTCTGCCACTCACCCTGGCCTCCTCCTGCCTGACACTTTCCAGACCCTCGTCCAGGCTGATATTCTCCTGTGTTTAAAAAAGGGACAGTTTGAGTTTTGGGTTTAACAATTACACACAATTTTCAGCTCATGACTGTTGCAAATTAATTGAGAATAAATAGAAAAGACAATCATTCTGACCCCAGCAGTTTTCATTCTTTTCTCCCCAACTGTTTGGGCCATTACTGTCTATTGATATGGAAAACACTTTTAGATCAAACATTATATCGTTTTTACATTTTAACATCTATTTGACAGCATTTGTTTTCCACAATAAATACATTTAAAATACTATACCTGGCTCCAGACAGCCAAATTTGGGTCTTCCTCCAGGATGGAAGACTCCTCTTGCTCCTGAGAAGGCTCACCTTGCTCCTGAGAAGGATCAGCTTGGCTGCAGGGAAGGCTGGAGGGAAGGTTGGAGGGAAGTCTGGAGCTTTTTCTGAAGGGTTGTCTGGGGGGAAGGTTGGAAAGTGACTGCCTTGATTCAAGGTGGTCGTCAAGAAAGGACAGTCTGCTGTATTACCACAACAATGGTACATATACATTCCCTGCTGCTGCTCCAGACCTCTGAGAAGCCAGGACCTTGTTACGCTCACCCCTGTATGTGCCTCTTAAGGTCCCAATTTTAGTGTCCAGCTGTTCAGTGGTTACATGGGGCATGCGAGTGTGCACAAATGGGAGCAGGCTATTCAGTGCTGCTGTCCTTAGCTCTTTTTTTCTGGTGGATGGGATCTTTTGTGGCCCAAAAAGCAAGCAGCTCCCTTAATCGATCAATGAATTCACTAAGGAACTCCCTCCTAAAATGGATTCATATTTTCTGCAAGACAAAACAAAAGACAAATATACTAGTGTCAATCACAGTCTATAAACTCTAGTAATCTTTATCCCCATAGAGCCCTTCAATCTCTTTGCAGTATAGGCCACTGATGCTTCAAGTTCAAATCATACCTTCGTTCACATGTTCATCGCTTTAATGACTTCCGCGGCAAACCGAACGTAGGTACGACACATGTGTGTTAAGCTTTATATAATTATACACTACGCATGCGTGACACTCCGCACACGTCGCCCGCCCATGACGTTCTTACTCGATGTTTCCCCATCCCTTCTCTTTCGGCGCGCAAACGACATGGCGGAATCTGATGAGCAGGTGTCTGATATTAGGCCTAGTTCATCCAGAAACAAGGACATGGTGGAATCAGATGAGCAGGTGTCTGAAATTAGGCCTAGTTCATCCAGAAAAGACGACGTGGCTGAATCAGATGAACAGGTGTCTGATATTAGGCCTAGATCATCCAGAAAAGATTATGTGGCGGAATCAGATGAGCAGGTGTCTGATATTAGGCCTAGATCCAGAAAAGACAATGTTGCGGAGTCTGATGAGCAGGTGTCTCCAATTAGGCCTAGATCATCCAGAAAAGACGACGTGGCAGAGTCTGATGAGCAGGTGTCTGTAATCATAAATTCATCAAATGACGACACAACAAGCCCAGAGCCTGATGAGGAAACGTCAGAAACACCAAAAATGTGGAGCTGATACAAGGCATCAAACATGTCCTACGCGGAAATGGCAGAAATGGTGGGCATCTTGCTAAAGTCTGATTACGCTTGCAGGCATGGGCCCTATACCCACCCTAATTTAAGGAAGGGCAAAATTATGGATAAAGTGCAAAGAACTCTGACTAGACATTTTGGGGTGAAACAATCGAAGGAGCAGCTCAGAAAGAGGTAGTCAGACCTTAAACTAAGGGACCTGAAACAGTTAAGGAGCATTAAGAGAATGCTTGAAGAAAGTAAATACTTCTCCTGTGTCCCTATTATTATTGTTTTGCAGAACATGCATGTTGCTCCATGTTGTTGCTTTTGCATATAGGACCTTAGAAAATAACGGTCGTTTCAGACACATTCGTTTGGCCACTACATACAATGTTTTCTGAAGATACAGAGTTAAAAATATTTTAATATGCCTGTTTATATTCAAGAAATATGTTTACATTGGTGTCTAGCTGATGTGTTTGTAACTAGAATTAAAATCAAAATTACATCAGTCTAAAGGAGAGGGCATTCAGCAGCTGTTTCCACCAGAACAACCTTTTTAGGGTGACCTACACAGGTGTTCCGGTGCATTTTTGGGGTGTCTACATGTGTAAAACTTGTCCCAAAAAGGTGAGTAGTCAAGAATAGTGTTTGCTAGTAACTGCCCAAAAAGACACTTGTACCCCACTTCCAAGCAATGTTTAATATTCCTATTTTTGCCCTCAAATTTGTGTGTGCTTAGTGTACTTTTTGTTTCATTCTCATAGGGGACAGAAGAACCACCATCGCCAGGAACCCACACCTCAACGACCACCCAGACCTCAGGATGTGGAGGAAGGATAAGTGGTTCAAATTCCTACAACAGGTCAGTATCTGTCACCACAGCTTCAGGTAATACGAGATGTAGGCCTGCAGATTTCCTAATACCATTTTTTGGAGGGTTTATAGGGGATGAACATGTGGCTGAAGAAAGGCCCCAATCCTCACATTCCAGGGCCCAAAACATCCTCCTCCAAATCAAGGCATGCAGCAAGGAGATGTTTGTGATCAAACAAAAAATGGCCTTTATTGAGAAAACCTTTAAGGACATAATTGATTACTTGGGGGAAACTAAGAAAACACCATTTTTTGTGTTCCCAGTTTGACCAAAAATTTTTGCACTTTTTAAAACAAGCCAAAATTTGAAGATGCACACAGTGGGTCAACATGTGCTATCTGCCATCTCAGGATATCTATGTATGTGGTTTGTGGGTGCAACCCCTTCCTCACTACTCCAGTAGGTGAAAGGAAGAAGGGGTTGCACCCACAAAACACATCCATTGATCACCCATGATGGCAGATAGCACATGTTGACAATAGGGATCAGGAGGGAAATACCCATTTTTAACCCTAAAAATACTGTGTGCATCTTCAAATTTTGGCTTGTCCAGGGGTGACAACACACCATCTTATATGGGCAGGTAGACAATCTAATCAGAATTTAGAATGTCTGAGTTATTGCCTAGAGGTTTACTTTGTTGTATTCTGTGTTATGTAATTGTAATTTTTTATTTAAAAAAAAAATGCCAGTTTATGGCAATTAAAAAATAAATAAAAGATTATACACCTCAAATATTTGAAAGCCAAAAAATCATTACTGAAATGATCACTTCACTCTTGCTACATATGGATAAGTCTATAGTATAATGGTGTATAAATCATATTACTTCCACAAACATGCATGTGTTTGCCTCTCTACAGCAAGTTATCAGTACATTTTCAACATTCCATCTATCACCAGGTTTTTGTGCCAAATACTACACAAGCACACCTACAGTCATGTTATAAAAATTGCAATAGTTTATGTCTCTTTTGGAAAAACTATTTCAGTTTATCAACTGAGTGATATGCAGGTATAGGTTCACTTCACAATGTTAAACTGGCCATAGATGGTTCAGCAGGCTGAATGAAGACAAAAAAAAAAAAAAATGCCTCCATTCACACAAGCAAGGGAGATGATAGAATCCTTCTCATCAGGATACAGTTTCCTGACAGCAGCTCCTGGTGGTGTCAGAATACACTGATCAGTGGCTGCAGCTGCTGATCAGTGTATTCTGACGCCTACTTACAGTAGGAAGAGGAATCTACTAAATGAGCAATTAATCTGCTTTTCCACTGACATTCATTGAGAAGAGGCAAAGAATTGCTGTTACTTTTTGCTAAGCAATTAAAAGCAATTAAATAGGGGTTTTTACACAATCATTGGAAATCGATGATCTATTGTTTCTTGAAATGTTTGTGTATCAGCTTTTACTAAAGTAATACATGCAAAGAAAGCACATGTTTACTCAACTGATCAAGCTCAAAATTGAAAACCAAGTTAAAGTGACTCATCGCATCTCTCTTCCCTTCACTGGCTGCTGTGTTTGGATGGGACAGCACAAGATTACAATATGAGAGATAGAAAGAGGCTGAAGGCAAGCATCTTCTTGTTTGCTGTTTTCTTTAGAAAACTCACAATGTTATATTATTTATGTATCATGGGTACATTGTTTTCCTTTATGCAGCAGATTCCCTTTAAAATAACACAGCTTAAAGTTCTTGTTTTGGTAGACTCAAAGAAAAATATGGAAAGTAATGAATCACCTGCAATACCTGACTGATCCTGCCCGGTTCTGGCCTTCCCCCTCTAAACTGACCATGGTTTATGGTGCCTCCATCATCCGCAGCTTTCCTCTATCCTCCCTCCCTGTCTCTTATCTGTGTTAGTGCCCACCCTCTCCTCCTGCTTCATAAATTTCACAAATTATTGTTTTCTTCCTATAATCCAATGTGTTACTGTATATTTAAGTATGTACACTGGGGTTATTTTTAAAAAAAATGCCACTTTATATCTAATTTCAGAGCACCGCCGGATGCTCAGGTGACCACCAGCAGATCTCCCCCCTCCTCCCGGCTGACGTCAGACAGGTATTCTCAGCCCTCCTGGTCATGTCAGCACCGAGGGGCTCTCTGAAAATAGGTATGAAGCAGCATTTATTTTATAAACAACGTGCACTGGGGCACATGCTTTAATATAACACATTGGATTATAGCAGTGGTTCTCAACCTGGGGGTTGGGACCCCTTGGGGGTCAAATGATGATTTGCCAGGGGTCACTGAATCCTGGGCTGTTTCTAAAGCCTACACTGCTCTCCCAGCCTTTTTGCGGTCACCCAGCTGAGCTGTTCCTGAAGCCCGCGGCCACCCACCTCTTTGCAGCTGCCAATTAAGTTCACGGAAAGGCTGTGGGGCAGAAACTAGAGGTCAGCTGACTGGTGAGGAATGTGAAGTGTGAGAGGCTGGAGGAGACCCTATCTCCTGATTTCAGCATAGGTGTCACCACAAAGTTAGAGACACAGTGAGGCCGGAGACACAAAGAGTAACAACACCTGTGATTATAGTTGCCATTAAAAGTCCCCATTACAGTTCTCAGATCAGAAGATAACCTTGATCAAGAGCACCTAAGTTAGCTGATCAGCATTCCCCCAGCATTACCACTCATCCCAACTCCCTGCCAGCACTGCCAATCATCCCATTCCCCCCACCCCCCACCATGGAGTAAGAGAAGGAAAATAGAGAATACATGGAAGGGAGAGGAAAAGAGGGGAAGGAACAAAGAAAAGGAAGTAAAATAATAAAAGAAAGAACAAGAAATACGGCTAGAGATAGGGATGCGGAAAAAAAAAACAACCAAAAAATTAGGATAGAGAGAGATAAAAGGGAAAGAAAGGAGAAAAAAGAGTGGTACATCATAAAATGTACCATAAGGGGTTTTAATACCGTATGAGTGGAAGAGACTCAGGGAGCGCTAATTGTCCTTGGGTTAGGGGTGCAAATTACTTATTTTGCCTTGGGTGCCAACCCACACTATGAAAATAATTTTACTGTTACAACCACTTGAATGAATTTGTGAAGTATATCAATGTCTCCGGCAGATGTTAATGTCCGACGTTGCCAGAGATATCATAACAAGTGTTCCATGTTAACCACATGCCGACCAGCCGCTGTCGTTCTACAGCGGCAGGTCGGCTCTTCTGGGCGAGAGCCCGTCATACTACATCGCTCTTTCGACGGCCACTAGGGGGCGCGTGCGCCTACAATGTATGAACAGAAGATCAGTGATTTCCCCTAGTGAAGCCACCCCCCCATACAGTTAGAACACAAATAGGAACACACTTAACCCTTCCCCGCCCCTAGTGTTAACCCCTTCATTGCCAATGGCATTTTTATAGTAATCCAATGCATTTTTATAGCATTGATCGCTAAAAAAATGCCAATGGTCCCAAAAATGTGTCAAAAGTGTCCGATGTGTCCGCCATAAGATCGCAGTACTGAAAAAAAACACTGATCGCCGCCATTACTAGTAAAAAAAAAATATTAATAAAAATGCCATAAAACTACCCCCTATTTTGTAAACGCTATAACTTTTGCGCAAACCAATCAATAAACGCTAATTGCGATTTTTTTTTAATGAAAAATATGTAGAAGAATACGTATCGGCCTAAACTGAGGACAAAAAAATGTTTTTTTATATATTTTTGGGGGATATTTATTATAGCAAAAAGTAAAAAATATTGCATTTTTTTCAGAATTGTCGCTCTATTTTTGTTTATAGCGCAAAAAATAAAAATCGCAGAGATGATCAAATACCACCAAAAGAAAGCTCTATTTGTGGGGAAAAAAGGAGGCCAATTTTGTTTGGGAGCCACGTCGCACGACCGCGCAATTGTCAGTTAAAGCATGCAATGCAGTGCCGAATCACAAAAAGTGCTCTGGTCAGGAAGGGGGTAAATCCTTCCGGGGCTGAAGTGGTTAAGAGTATTTTTCACAAATGAGGTACTCATTTCTAAAATTGGAGGAAATTAAACTGCATTAACACGTGGGACGGTTCCCCATGGCAACCAGAGCTCATATTTCTAAACCATGTACTAGGAAATAAAATTGGTCATTGAATTGAGCTTTTTAGCTAAAGAAATATAAATTGCTGAATGAAATTAGTTTTTCTATTTTTGTTCCTTCTTAAATTATTCCTCTTTTCAGAGGTGGTTCTAGCAAGTTCAGTAGATTGCTTTAAAAAAGGCCTGGATTCTTTCCTAAATGTACAAAATATTACTGGGTACTAACAAATATAGGTGAAGTTGATCCAGGGAAAATCCGATTGCCTCTCGGGTGATCAGATTTTTCCTCCCTGCTGTAGCAAATTGGATCATGCTTTGCTGGGGTTTTTGCCTTCCTCTGGGTCAACTGTGGGTGAAGGATTGCGTATATGGGATTGCATTGTTATTATTATTATAACATTTTTTTGGGTTGAACTAGATGGACTTGTGTCTTTTTTCAACCTGACTAACTATGTAGCTATTTAAATGTGTGTGTATTCATGTGACAGCCACCCAGTACATTACATTCTCGGGTTTCTACAAAATGGTTAAAAAAAAATGGTTAAAAAAAGGATACTTAATAAAAGCAGACCTAAACCCTGATGACAAGTCTGTTTTTGTATATTTTTCATAACTTTTGTACAATCTGTATAATCTGCTTAAAAAGTCCCATGACCACTGTCAAGAAGTAGGAGGCATGTTAAAGCAGAGCCATTATTGGCCAGCAGCAACCACACAATCAACAGCTAATTTGAGCTTGAATATCTAAAATAATCTAAATATTTATTTAGAACCTTTAGAATATTTATTCAGTTCTACAACTTGACAAAACTTGAGCAGCAAGCTGTGTAAAAAATATGTATTTCAGTCTGGGCGGTTTTCTTTTTTCAATAGAAATATCATATCTGCTAAGGTTTATAACTTCCACTATCTCTTTTTAACCACTTAAGACCCGGACCAATACGCTGGTAAATGACCCAAGGTGTTTTTGCGATTCGGCACTGCGTCGATTTAACAGACAATTGCGCGGTCGTGTGACGTGGCTCCCAAACAAAATTTGCGTCCTTTTCTTCCTACAAATAGAGCTTTCTTTTGGTGGTATTTGATCACCTCTGCGATTTTTATTTTTTGCGCTATATACAAAAATAGAGCGACATTTTTGAAAAAAAAACACTATTTTTTACTTTTTGTTAAACAAAAATCAAATAAACTACATTTTAGTTAAACATTTAGGCCAAAATTTATTTAGCCACATGTCTTTAGTAAAAAAAAAAAATTGCGATAAAAAAAAAATAGCTACCTAGCGGGAACAGCGACACTAATACAGCGATCAGAAAAATGATCGCTTAGTGACGCTGGCAATAGGGAGTAAAAGGGTTAACTAGGGCAGTGATCAGGGGGTTAAAACTTTATTAGGGGGGTGGGGGGGCTCTCCTGAACCTAACACTAACTGATTTTACACTGCCTGTCACACTGACACTAAATGCAGTGATTAGATCACTGCATTCAGTGACACTGTGACAGGGGGGGTGGGGGGGCAGATCGCAAGGGGTTAAGTATGCCTATGTGTGTGTGTGTCAGTGTAATGTTGGTGCACACTTACTGTGAGGTGTTTCTCCCATCGCAGCGGTTGGAAATACCGCTGCGATGGGAGATTACATCACTTCCCCCTTCCTGTGTTTACACAGGAGGAGGAAGTGACACAAAGGGGGAGCGCGCGCATTGGCTGGGAGCGATCGCGGGGGGGCGGGTAAACGCCGACATCCGCCCGCTCGTCCCGGACCGCTCCCGGAGCCAGGGGGACCCCCGCACGCCGCGGAGGGGGTCCCGATGGGACCCCCGAACCGCACGAAGGCGGGGACGTAAATTTACGCCCTTGTGCCTGTACGAGCCATTCTGTGGCCATATATGTGCGTGCGGGGGTCCTTAAGTGGTTAAAGAGTAGCAGAATGTAGAAAGTGATATGCTATTACATCTGCTCCATGAACATTAAAAAACAGTGAATTAGTTAAAACATTTCAACCACTTTATTAAGACCCTACGAATAACATGGCTAATTTACTAAAGGAGAATTATTTGTTAAAAAAAATTTTGTGAATGTTCACTTCAATTATATAATCAGATAAAAAAAGCAAATCCCTGTTTGCTTTAAATACCCAATCATGTGCAGATGTTTTTCTTATAATTGGATAATTTAGGTGAATATCACAGAATTCTTTGACTAATAATTCCCAACTCCTTTAATAAACCAGCCTCTTAATATCATAAAGCCCCGAAAGTTTTACCCCCAGGTCATTTTTTTGCGATACGTCATTGCATTTACTTTAACTGACAATTGGGCAGTCATGCGACGCTGTACCCAAAAAAATCGTTTTCGGCGATCTGAATACTTTGAAGTGCAAAGGAGGGACCGGGGGTCTTTTAGACCCCCAATCCCTCCATAAAGAGTACCTGTCACCACCTATTACTGTCACAAGGGATGTTTACATTCCTTGTGACAGCAATAAAAGTAATCAAAATGTAAAAAAAAAAACACAATTTATTATTATAAAAATAAATAAAATACACAAGCACATTTTTTTTTAAAGTGCCCCCCTCCCCGCGAGCTTGCGCAACAAAGAAAACGCATACGGAAGTCACGCCCACATATGAAAACGGTGTTCAAATCACACATGTGAGGTATCGCCGCGATCGTGAGAGCGAGAGCAATAACTCTAGCACTAGACCTCCTCTGTAACACTAACCTGGTAACCGTAAAAAAAGTTTAAAGCGTCGCCTATGGAGATTTTTAGGTACCGTAGTTTGTCGCCATTCCACGAGTGCGTACAATTATAAAGCGTGACATGCTTGGTATCTATTTACTCGGCACAACTTCATCTTTCACATTATGCAAAAAAATTGGGCTAACTTTACTTTTTCACTTTTTTTAAAATTCATGAAAGTAAATTTTTCCCAAAAAGTTGCATTTAAAACACCACCGCACAAATACTGTGTGACATAAAATATTGCAACAATCGCCATTTTATTCTCTAGATTCTCTGCTAAAAAAATATATATATATATTGTTTGGGGGTTCTAGGTAATTTTCTAGCAAAAAATACGGATTTTAACTTGTAAACACCAAATCTCATAAATAGGCATAGGCATGAAAGGAATAAACAAAAATAAAGCAACAATTTTGAAAAAACTAAAAAAAATACTTTCTGCTATAAAACGTATCAAATTAAGAATAAAAATCAAATTTCTTCATTAATTTAAGCCAATATGTATTCTGCTACATATTTTTGGTAAAAAGAAACAAAAGCATATATTGATTAGTTTTCGCAAAAGTTATAGCAGGTACAAACTATGGGATATTTAAGATTTTTTTTTACTAGTAATGGCAGTGATCTGCAATTTTTAGCAGGGAGGTGACATTGCGGCGGACAAATCGGATACCTAACTGACACATTTGACACTTTTTTGGGAACCAGTGACATTATTACAGTGATCAGTACTAAAAATATGCCCTGTCGCTGTACTAATGACACTGGCTGGGAAGGGGATAACATCAGAGGCGATCAAAGGGTTAAGTGTGTCCCCTTGAGTTGCTTGCTAACTGTGTGAGGGATGGATTGACAGGGGGAACACAGAGAGCCATGTTCTTGATTAGCAGGAACAGAAGATCTCTGTGCCCCCCCCCCTGACAATACAGCAATCTGCCTTGTTACTTCGACATTCTGCCTCTCTGGGTAACGATCGCGGGTGGCCGTCAGACATTGGGTCCCCTGGATTGGCTCCCCCTCTGATTGGCTCCCCCTTTGTCCAAAAGACATGTGCACCCACCCCCAGTATCTATTGCATGAAATGAAGTACAGGTATGTGATTTAGTGCAATAGAGCCGACCCTGCCAGAGTATATATGCGGTAGGCGGTCTTTAGGTGGTTAACTTATATCAACCTTAAGTGCAGGTTTTTTTTATGCAGTTTTTATTTATATAATCCGACATTTTATGATACATGGTGGCTATTTTTCAGGATTTATTATATAGTAATGTCGTGTTTAGAATTTACATTAATAATTTGAATACATTTTAAGGTGATAGTATGGTATAAATTGTCTTTGTTCGTATTTTTTTTTTAACCTAGAACTAATATTCTAAACTTAGATAAAAATGTTGTTAAAATCCAAGGTAGGCACCAACATATAAAGGTGATTACAGTATTGTACCAGACATACTGTATCTGTATTATGCAAGGATGATTGAACTCTGTGAGAATCTCTCAGTAGTAATTATCACGCCATGCACCCCATTGGTACAAATACACTAAACTCCTAATTAACATCCATAAGATTAGATTCCCCACATGTTACATTTGTAAGAGCAAGGTTGAGTGAAGCATTTTAACAGTTTCAAAACATTGTAGTGTCTTCATTACAATTTTTACAGTTCAGTAAAGATCAGATTTGGTTAAAATGTGCCTAAAATAATCCAGATATGTCATCAAATATAAGAGTGAGAAGGAAGTTATAGTGTCTTCTAGGTCATACTAGACAGTAAACATCATAGGACCAAATGTTTGACTAATCCCATATAAAACCTTTGTCCTTTATAAATAGTATTTTTACACTTGTAGCTAGTACAACTTCATTGGACCTGAAACCTATTTTGACCCAATAATCAAACATTTTATGGTATATTATTATTACTATACAAGACTTATATAGTGCCAACAGTTTGTGCAGCTCTTTAGGGCAGACAGTATGTTTATAATGCAATTCAATACAAGAGGAATCAGAAGGCCCTGCTTGTTTTAGCTTACAATTTAAGAGGGTGGGTCAAGTGATACAAAATGTATTAGCTGTGGGGGGATGAGCTTATAGAGAAAATAAAATGTACAGTCAGCAGCAACATACCCATGGAGGGAGAGAGAAAGAGGAGGAAGAAAAATTCAGATGAGACATTCAGGTTAAGTAGATCCTGAAGTTCCCCCACTTAAAGTGACTGTAAACCCTTACCTTGTAAAATAACCCATTCAGTTTAAAATATAAATGAAAGGCAAACATTTGTATATACTGTATATATATATATATATATATATATATATATATATATATATATATATATATATATATATATATATATATATATATATATATATACAGTACAGACCAAAAGTTTGGACACACCTTCTCATTCCAAGAGTTTTCTTTATTTTCATGACTATGAAAATTGTAGATTCACACTGGAGGCATCAAAACTATGAATTAACACATGTGGAATTATATACATAACAAAAACGTGTGAAACAACTGAAAATATGTCATATTCTAGGTTCTCCAAAGTAGCCACCTTTTGCTTTGATTACTGCTTTCCACATTCTTGGCATTCTCTTGATGAGCTTCAAGAGGTAGTTACCCGAAATGGTCTTCCAACAGTCATGAAGGAGTTCCCAGAGATGCTTAGCACTTGTTGCCACTTTTTTCTTCACTCTGCGGTCCAGCTCACCCCAAACCATCTCGATTGGGTTCAGGTCCGGTGACTGTGGAGGCCAGGTCATCTGGTGCAGCACCCCATCACTCTCCTTCTTGGTCAAATAGCTCTTACACAGCCTGGAGGTGTGTTTGGGGTCATTGTCCTGTTGAAAAATAAATGATGGTCCAACTAAACGCAAACCAGATGGAATAGCATGCCGCTGCAAGATGCTGTGGTAGCCATGCTGGTTCAGTATGCCTTCAATTTTGAATAAATTCCCAACAGTGTCACCAGCAAAGCACCCCACACAATCACGCATCCTCCTCCATGCTTCATGGTGGGAACCAGGCATGTAGAATCTATCCGTTCACCTTTTCTGCATCGCACAAAGACACGGTGGTTGGAACCAAAGATCTCAAATTTGGAACCATCAGAACAAATTCTGTGAGAATCTCTCAGTAGTAATTATCACACCATGCACCCCATTTGTACAAATACACCAAACTCCTAATTAACATCCATAAGATTAGATTCCCCACATGTTACATTTGTAAGAGCAAGGTTGAGTGAAGCATTTTAACAGTTTCAAAACATTGTAGTGTCTTCATTACAATTTTTACAGTTCAGTAAAGATCAGTTTTGGTTAAAATGTGCCTAAAATAATCCAGCTATGTCATCAAATATAAGAGTGAGAAGGAAGTTATAGTGTCTTCTAGGTCATACTAGACAGTAAACATCATAGGACCAAATGTTTGACTAATCCCATATAAAACCTTTGTCCTTTATAAATAGTATTTTTACACTTGTAGCTAGTACAACTACATTGGACCTGAAACCTATTTTGGTCCAATAATCAAACATTTTATCTATCCGTTCACCTTTTCTGCATCGCACAAAGACACGGTGGTTGGAACCAAAGATCTCAAATTTGGAACCATCAGACCAAAGCACAGATTTCCACTGGTCTAATGTCCATTCCTTGTGTTCTTTAGCCCAAACAAGTCTCTTCTGCTTGTTGCCTTTTTTTAGCAGTGGTTTCCTAGCAGATATTCTACCATGAAGGCCTGATTCACACAGTCTCCTCTTAACAGTTGTTCTAAAGATGTGTCTGCTGCAAAAGGTGGCTACTTTGAAGAACCTAGAATATGACATATATTTTCAGTTGTTTTACACTTTTTTTTATGTATATAATTCCACATGTGTTAATTCATAGTTTTGATGGCTTCAGTGTGAAATTAAAGAAAGAAAACTCTAGGAATGAGAAGGTGTGTCCAAACTTTTGGTCTGTACTGTATATATATATATATATATATATATATAAAACATGTTAACTACTTTTTTTGTAGGGGGATCACATTCCCTCTGTTCTCATCTGCATAAGAGCTTGGGAAGGAGAAGCAACAGCACACTAATATTCCAAGTAAAAGCCTGTGGGGGAGGGGTCAGGATAAGTCTTATCATTGGAGGAGGGCAGATATAGAGAACTGACCACAATGACAAACATGAAATGTGACCTTTTTAATGACAGATCCTATAAAGAATTTTCTGGCGTGGGAGTGTAGTTTGTTAATTGTTCTCATCTACCTAGCCCATATCTTCTGGTTAAAAGTCTGTTTCTCAGATTATTTCTTGAACCTGACTTTTCATATATGTCTTAAAATCCTTTAAGTGAGTACAGTAGCTCAGTGTCTGACTTTATTTATATAAAACAATACTTTTCATATTAGTAATTTATGTAATGAGTGAATCAATTCATATTTAATGTAAACTGACAACCTTTTTACACATTCAGATACAGTATATCTGTGGATAATCATAAAATTCATGTTTTTTTTGTTTTTTTCTCGACTTGTGTTGTTCTCTGTATAAAGTGTTATATATTAATATTTAGGCAAGAAAAAATGTGTAAACTGTTGATTTTCCTTATTCAATTACCAGTATAATAACCTAGAGTCATAGAACTAATAGTACATTTAACCAGTTATGTCATTGGGTCATTGGACACATCACATGCTTTGTCTTATTCCTTTTACTGCACTTGCTAGCAAATCACGGTTGTCAAAATGACAGAAGAGACTACACTCTATCACAGCAGTGGCATCATCTGTTGCTGTATAAAACAGAGACTTTGAACAGTTTTTGGATTCCTGTTCAGAAACTTAATTGAGAAATGCAATGTGGAAACATTATTGTTACATTCTTCTCACTCTTCATGAATTTTCAGATCAAAGGGGTGACATTTGTTCACGCTCTCTATTTGGAATCTCTCTCTCTTCTCAATGCCCACTCTTATTTTTGTTTTTAACCCATATATTCCTGACAGGCTATCCTATAGCCAAATGTACCTCTATTGGAGTAGTATAAGGAACAGAAAAATTGACTTTTTAGGCACCACTAAAGATTTGGTAAAAAATTGAATTTTAATATAAATTATAGATAAAAATTCATATTAAATGGATACTGGTAGTATCCTAAACTAAACATACAAAGTACTATAAAAAAATTAGCCACATATAACTTCACAAGATCAGGTGTATAACCATAATGACATAGATTAGGACTTGAAAAGGTCTCATCAGACTATGGTGATGAAGAGTTCCGTTGCCGAAAGGTGTTTTCTGATTTGTCAGTGGTCTGGATCTTGGATGTTTAGAGGGTCATTCTTGGGGTGCTCGACATGTTTTGCGGGATTAACCGCTTCGTCAGGAGCTTAAGTACTTCAATACA
This sequence comes from Rana kukunoris, assembly GCA_029574335.1. NCBI lineage: Eukaryota > Metazoa > Chordata > Amphibia > Anura > Ranidae > Rana > Rana kukunoris. The sequence continues at coordinate 229,000,222 of CM056059.1, read as the reverse complement.
AAATATATAGGTAAATAATAACATCATATACATACACAAATATCATGCTTGAAAAAAATGCCATGATTGCATAATTATCGCATTTAATCTGTGTTTCAGACTTACCAGTTCACTGGTAGTGCTGAGAATCGAAGTGGCTTGCACTCAGTCTCTTACTCTAGCATTCCCCTACAACACCCTGCCGGGTGGAAGGATAACCACAGATCTGTCAAAAAGCATGGTATGGCATATATTGATCCATAGACACGTATAGGGGAGCATATGAACTCAAGGTAAGTAAAAGTAAAAGTAGAGTTGAATTACATAAGATGATGGCTGTCATAATGAAAATTACAGCCTGACGCAGATATATAGATCCATAATAGCAATAGGACTTACTTGTATAGTAAGGTTGGACTGAAAACCAGGCACCAAATGGGTGTCCGCTACTGGGTTCAAATTGGATGGAATCAACAAAAGCAGCACAGCCGGCCGGAAATGACAAGGTCAAATATGCTGTTGAATTCAATAAAATAACACGAAATGCTATTAGGTATAGTTTCTAAGGATGGCCGTGCCAATCAGGCATAATCTATTCCATCCAGAGTTTCAGAGTAATTAACCTTGTGTAAACATAAGGTTTAAATGAATCCAAAGCTGAGTCTCCCCGGTACGCTGCCTCGCAACTCCAGTGTGTGTCTGTGTGGCGAAAGGCCCGCGTTTGTTTTTGAATGCTCCCCGTCTGCGTGACGCCGGACATACGTCAGACGTCACGCAGACCGGCCGTAGAAACACTTTGCGCATGCGCCGAACTGGCGCATGCACCCACGGATACTGAGGGCATCCGGGTGCCACTAAGGGTGGAAGTGCATGTGGATAGGTGTAAAACATCCGGGTTGCCTCTGAGTTCTGCCATACCAAGACAACCCTCACAAGGAGGGACTTAGACATGTTAGGCAGGAAACAGAGGCTTGGGTGGCCATATACGTGTCAGCGCAGGATCAAGCCTTTCATGCAATAAAAACGGAACCGTAATTGTAATGCAGAGCTTGAGAGAGTGGGCAAAATACACATTCAATAGTAAACTTGCAATGAACAATACATGCCTGTACCTCGCTCTGAAGATATGGGGCGAGCAAATTAGTTAACATTATTTCCTAATATATCTCATATAGGAACAACAAAATGAAATGTTATAACATTTTAGATTTTTTCATAAAGAAACTTGAGCATAGATTTTCCATCAGTATTTCTCCTGTGTATCTTTCCCCTACTTCCCATTTTTAACAACATAACAATTTCATTTTTATGCAGTCAGAGAGAATCTTTTAACAGGGGTATATCAATACGCCAATACAACCGCATTCAAAACAGTTTTTTCTCTAGATAGTGTGATATATGGAGACACATGATGTAGCCAAACACAACAAACATATGAAACAATTGAAAAAAATGTGTATATAGGTAAAGGAATCTAATACTGGTATATTAAAGAAACCTACAGAAAGGGACGGTATGACAGAACCTCATTGATGCCAGGGGGTTTGGTCGCCCCTAGGCGCTCTATCCATAATGTCTCCTTCTGGAGAATTCGCTTGTCCCAATTTCCACCTCGAGGATCTCGAGGTATAACTTCTAGGACAATAAATTTGATCATGGATGTGTCAAATTTGTGATACAGTCCTAGATGACGACTGACTGGCGTGATCATTTTTGCATACTGCGAATAATATATGTGGTCATAAATCCGCTGTTTCAGTTGTCGTATGGTTTTGCCTACATAAAAGGCGCCACACTGGCATGTCATCAAGTAAACCACTCCTTCAGTTTTACATGTAGCACTGAAGAAGGGGCGAAAAAATTTGCCATTGGGCAATCGAAAAATTGTTCCTGTTTTGATCCAGGGGCAGTAGGAACACTGTCCACAGATATTAAGGCCCCTGTTAGATGGAATTATGTCTTTTTTAGGTTTGTACTCGCTATTTGTAATTCGATTTCCGATGGAGGGACTCTTTCTAAAAATAATCTCAGGTTTTTCTTTTACATATTTCCCCAAGGTGGGGTCTTCACTGAGGAAGTGCCAATGTCGTTCCAGGCACTGCCTCAGTAAAGTATGTTGTTCCGAAAATTTTGTAATAAATTTAGTGGTTTCTTGATTGTTCTTAATTTTAGTTTTAGAATATAACAAGGAGGTTCTTTCTCTTTTTATTGCCTTATTGTATGCTTTCCTAAGCAGACTTTTTGTATATCCTCGTTGCAGGAGGCGCTTACGGAGCTCTTGGGTCTGTGCTTTGAAATCGACATAATACGTACAGTTTCTCCGTAACCGGATGTACTGTGCGTAGGGTATACTATGTATTAGATGTTGTGGAGTAGGGTATTGCCTGCTGTACTTTTCCGAAACAGTTTGGTACTTACATTATCATTGATATCTCTATGAATGGATACATCAAGAAAGGGTATTGTATTTTTATCCCAGGCATATGTGAATTTTAGATTAAAGTTATTATTATTTAATTGTACCATAAATTCATCAAGGGCTGAGAGTGTCCCGGTCCAGATGGTAAAAATATCGTCAATGTATCTATACCAGCACATAGCATGACTTAGCAAAGGCTGGTATGTGTCATCTGCAAAAATTTCTCACTCCCACCCCCCCAGGTACAGGTTTGCGTACGCCGGTGCACAACATGTGCCCATGGCGACGCCCTGTACCTGGAGGTAGTGGGAGCCAAGAAGCCCACCCACGATTTCTGTGTAACTGAGCTGGGACGTGCAGCTCTGTGTGTAAACACAGAGCTGCACGTCCCTGTCAGGGAGAGAGGAGATCGATTGTGTCCCTTGTACATAGGGACACAATCGGTCACCTCCCCCAGTCACCCCCCCTCCCCCTACAGTAAGAACACACCTAGGATACACATTTAACCCCTTCCCCGCCCACTAGTGGTTAACCCCTTCCCTGCCAGTTACATTTATACAGTTATCAATGCATATTTATAGCATTGTTCACTGTATAAATGTGAATGGTCCCAAAAATGTGTCAAAAGTGTCCGATGTGTCGGCTATAATGTCGCAATCCCGAAAAAAAAAACGCAGATCGTCGCCATTCCTAGTAAAAAAAAATCATAATTATGTCCCCTATTTTGTAGGCAATATAACTTTTGCGCAAACCAGTCACTATATGGTTATTGCGATTTTATTTTAATTTTTTTTTTACCAAAAACCTAAACTGAGATCAATTTTTTTTTTATGGGATATTTATTATAGCAGAAAGCAAAAAATGTTGTGTCTTTTTTCAAAATTGTCGCTCTTTTTTCGTTTATAGCGCAAAAAATAAAAACTGCACGGGCGATCAAATAGCACCAATAGAAAACTCTATTTGTGGGAAGAAAAGGACGCCAATTTTGTTTGGGAACCACATCGCACGACCGCGCAATTGTCAGTTAAAGCGACGCAGTGCCGGAAGCTAAAATTTGGTCTGGGCAGGAAGGGGGTGTAGGTGCACAGTAGGCAAGTGGTTAATATACCAGTATTAGATTCCTTTACCTATATACACATTTTTTTCAATTGTTTCATATGTTTGTTGTGTTTGGCTACATCATGTGTCTTTATATATCACACTATCTAGCAAAAAAAACTGTTTTGAATGCGGTTTTATTGGCGTATATACCCCTGTTAAAAGATTCTCTCTGACTGCATAAAAATGAAATTGTTATGTTGTTAAAAATGGGAAGTAGGGGAAAGATACACAGGAGAAATACTGATGGAAAATCTATGCTCAAGTTTCTTTATGAAAAAATCTAAAATGTTATAACATTTCATTTTGTTGTTCCTATATGAGATATATTAGGAAATAATGTTAACTAATTTGCTCGCCCCATATCTTCAGAGCGAGGTACAGGCATGTATTGTTCATTGCAAGTTTACTATTGAATGTGTATTTCGCCCACTCTCTCAAGCTCTGCAATTACGGTTCCGTTTTTATTGCATGAAAGGCTTGATCCTGCGCTGACACGTATATGGCCACCCAAGCCTCTGTTTCTTGCCTAACAAGTCTAAGTCCCTCCTTGTGAGGGTTGTCTTGGTACGGCAGAACTCAGAGACAACCCAGATGTTTTACACCTATCCACATGCACTTCTGCCCTTAGTGGCACCCGGATGCCCTCAGTATCCGTGGGCGCATGCGCCAGTTCGGCACATGCGCGAAGTGTTTCTACGGCCGGTCTGCGTGACGTCTGACGTATGTCCGGCGTCACGCAGACGGGGAGCATTCAAAAACAAACGCGGGCCTTTCGCCACACAGACACACACTGGAGTGGCGAGGCAGCGTACCGGGGAGACTCAGCTTTGGATTCATTTAAACCTTATGTTTACACAAGGTTAGTTACTCTGAAACTCTGTATGGAATAGATTATGCCTGATAGGCATGGCCATCCTTAGAAACTATACCTAATAGCATTTCGTGTTATTTTATTGAATTCAACAGCATATTTGACCTTGTCATTGCCGGCCGGCTGTGCTGCTTTTGTTGATTCCATCCAATTTGAACCCAGTAGCGGACACCCATTTGGTGCCTGGTTTTCAGTCCAACCTTACTATACAAGTAAGTCCTATTGCTATTATGGATCTATATATCCGTGTCAGGCTGTAATTTTCATTATGACAGCCATCACCTTATGTAATTCAACTCTACTTTTACTTTTACTTACCTTGAGTTCATATGCTCCCCTATACGTGTCTATGGATCAATATATGCCATACCATGCTTTTTGACAGATCTGTGGTTATCCTTCCACCTGGCTGGGTGTTGTAGGGGAATGCTAGAGTAAGAGACTGAGTGCAAGCCACATTCGATTCTCAGCACTACCAGTGAACAGGTAAGTCTGAAACACAGATTAAATGCGATAATTATGCAATCATGGCATTTTTTTCAAGCATGATATTTGTGTATGTATATGATGTTATTATTTACCTATATATTTTGTATTGTAGTACTTAAGCTCCTGACAAAGCGGTTAATCCCGCAAAACATGTCGAGCACCCCAAGAATGACCCGCTAAACATCCAAGATCCAGACCACTGACAAATCAGAAAACACCTTTCGGCAACGAAACTCTTCATCACCATAGTCTGATGAGACCTTTTCAAGTCCGAATCTATGTCATTATGGTTATACACCTGATCTTGTGAAGTTATATGTGGCTCATTTTTTTATAGTACTTTGTATGTTTAGTTTAGGATACTACCAGTATCCATTTAATATGAATTGTTATCTATAATTTATATTAAAATTCAATTTTTTACCAAATCTTTAGTGGTGCCTAAAAAGTCAATTTTTCTGTTCCTTATACTACTCCAAATACTCTTTAGGACGAGGCACTATAGTTATCTAAGGTGCTAATTGCCACCTCAGGGCACAGCAATTACCAAACCCCAAATGTACCTCTAGTCGCAAACTGGGATTTTCCAACTTCAAAATATGGTGCACCCACTCACTGATAAACTGTTTTTCTTTGCGGAAATTTAGCACAAACATCAGATCCCTAAACAACTCTTTTATTCCTATTTTAGGTTCAAAGATTATTTCTCTTACAAATCACAGACCCTGACTTTGGATAAACCCACTACATTTAAACTTCTTTGTATCCAAGGTCCTTAACAAACTCATCTTATATCGTCAATTTACAAATATCCTCATGATGACTTACCACTTACTGACTCACACCATTTATATATGCAAAAATGATCCCAAATCACCCAAGGATCTATCCTTTTTCCACAGTGGAAAAGTTATAGGATTCTATTTCCAAGTCTTCCAGATGCATGGAGCAGGGAGAGACGGCATATAAGATGCTGTTCTTCTGCTATAGAACCCCAGAGGTTCTTCATATATATATGATTCTAAGGTTCCCCGGGTGTGCTGGAGATGCCATGGAGACGTAGGCTCACACTACTACATTTTTTGGGAATGCCCCACTATCCAACCCTTCTGGTCCTCTATTCAATCCCTTCTACAGAACCTTCTTGAAAAAACTCTACCCTAGACACAATACATTATCTTTTGGGCCTGCCTATCCCTGGCATCTCCATGTATGCCCAAAAATTTGCTACATTTATCCTCCTAGCAGCTAAACAGGTTATTAATTTAGGATAATTGTCTACCTCTCTACCTACATTGCTCCAAGTATTGTAGGTGCTGGCACAGTTTAATAAAATGGAACATCTTTCAGCTTATGTACATGACTATCTACCCAATTTTTCCGAAATCACTCCCCTCGTCTAGGTTTTTCATTTAACCAATTTATATCCTTATATCTCTATTTTCCATGGTGTTGTTTCCCCTTCCTCTCTCGGGTTCCGTACCCTCCAGGATACTCTCTTCTACTAGTTGAAGTTATCTTTAAAAATTAATAAAAGGGTTAATCCATGGAGCTGTAATTCATATTTTGTGATGGTCTACACCTTTTGTATATGCCTGCTCTATTGGATTGCCACTCAAATAACATTTATGATGTTATATTGTTCCTATCTATATCCTATCACATATCTGTTTCCCTGTATTACGTATGTGATTTATTTCAAATATGTTGTCATGTTCTTCAATGGCTGTTTTTACTTCCCTAAATTTCTTTCTTTGGAAAATCTCAATAAATATAAAAAAAAAGGGAGTGACCTTTTCTGTGAATGTTGTCAGTTACAGTAACTTTACAAGCAAAAACAAAAAGTGTATTAAAAACTAAATGAAAACATTCTTAAGAGGACTTCTTATGAAAGAGATTAGCAACATAGAAATGCCTCTCCTGACAGGGAACAATAGGTTCAATAAGATGCAGCCTTTGTTTTAGATATGACATCCATTACCAAAAAGAATTGCTCTGAGGCCCAACAACTATGAATCTTTACGTCACAAAAAGCTCAAAATAAACTGTTCTTAAGGCCTGGTTCACATTGGTGCGTTTTGACATGCAATTTGGCATGTCACTGTTCTAATGGGTGAGACGCCACATCTGCGACGCTTCACCGATTTCAAAAAGTAGTTCCTGTACTACTTTTTGTGATTTCGGCCCGCGATTTACATTGACATCTGTGTAGAAACCTGCACAGATGTCTCTATAATCGCGGCCGAAATCGGGACTGCCAGCGGGAGTGAAATCGTGCGAGTTCAGCTGAACTCGCACGGCTTCACTCCTGCAGCCCAGTGTGAACCTGGGCTAAAAAAGAGTGTATTTGTGCAGAAGGAATTCTACTGAAGCTACCGTATTAGATATTGTTCACAAATTTTACCGACACTCACTACATAATATTTCACTCTCCATATTAAGTTTCACCGATAGAGAGTATCTGGATGCTCCATTAACATTACAGGAGTTTGCGACAGCTCTAGCTAGTTTCCCTAATAACAAAGCACTTTTCTCAATTTTCCAACTGAGGCCGCGTACACACAGAGGGAAATGTCCGCTGAAACATGTCCGACGGACCCTTTCCAGCGGACATGTCTCCTCCGGATTTTCGTCCGACGGTGTGTACACACCATCGGATGAAAATCCCCTCGGCCAGGGAACGCAGTGACGTGGCGGTGACGTTGACGCCACCACGTCACCAAACCCGGAAATAAAATGCTTCCGCGCATGCGTCAAATCCATTCGACGCATGCACGGACAGTTCTGTCCGCTGGTTAGTGTACTAAGCAGCGGTCGGATCCGACGGACAGGTTTGTAGCGGACAGATTTCAAAGCATGCTTTGAAATTTGTCCGATGGACAAACCTGTCTGCTCGCCAGTACACACGATCGTATTGTACGCGGCCTGAGAGGTATAAAACACATGGAAACACATTACTTCCACATAATTTGAAAACATTCAGTAATGAATCAGTAATTAGTTAACACCCTTCCAGCCTCCATGCACAAAACCAGGGGTCTCCAAACTTTTCAAACAAAGGGCCAGTTTATTGTCCTTCAGACTTTAGGAGGGTCGGATTGTGGCCAGCAGGGATAAAAAATGTCCCGTGTCCTGCATTGTTGAGAGTAAATATGGCCACAGAGTTTGCAGTCAGTAGAATAAGGGGTAGTGCCCCTATTAGTAGGAGTAATTGTATCCCATCATTGGTATCAGTGAAAGAAATTGTGCCCCCTTGTTGGCGTCAGTGGGAAGAATAGTGGCTCATATCAGTGGGAGGAATAAAGCCCCAAGAGCTGGATAAAAGCTAGCAAAGGGCCACATCTGGCACTTGGGCCGCAGTTTGGAGACCCCTGCACAAAACTAAAGTTGGTCTTCCTAAAAAAGAGAAGGACTTACTGCTACTAGACATTTAATGGCCCATCTCCCTTCCTTATATGTCAAAATGTTAGCTAGGACCTTAACCAGACTTTTCACCAAACTTCAAAAATAGATATATTTGAACCAGTTTTGATTCCCAGTATATTCACAGCTGTTAATATTTGTTGAATGTTGCTTAATATAAAATTATCCAACAATAATCCTTGTAATAGAGCTTTCAATAGGATGGGATGGCAATATCTTTGGGAGATAACGTCTGTCTTAGGCTTTGGGCCCATTTTCTGCAGTTGGGTGCATCTTCTATATGCAAATTAATTCGCTAAAATCAGAGTTAAAGCGGTGGTTCACCCTAAATCTACTATGTCCCATCTGATCCAACATACTTGCGTCAGTGCCAGTATGCTTTTTTTTTTTTTAATTGCTCTACTTACTGTGTAATGATTAATTAAAATTTCTCTCCCCCGCGGTGGATGGCGCCGCTATGGCGCGTCACGGCTTCCGAAAATAGCCGATTTAGGCCTTGGCTATTTTTCGTCGCTATACGGCGCCTGCGCACAGACCTAGGAGCTGACGGCGCAGGCGCCGTATATCTCCAAGTCCTATTTCGGCTTTTTTCGGAGGGCGTGACGCGCCATTGCAGCGCAATCCACCGCAGGTAGAGACATGAAAATTAATCATTACACAGTAAGTAGAGCAATTAAAAAAAAAACAGCATACTGGCGCTGACGCCAGTATGCTGGATCGGATGGGACATAGTAGATTTAGGGTGAACCACCACTTTAATGATTCCTTGTCCCAGTCCTTGTGCCTAAATGATTTTCATAAATGGAAAGAGGTTGGTATTCTAACTATCTCTCAAATCTATCAGGAGGGACTTCCTTGCTCCTTTAACAATTACATGCCTATTCCCAACCTCTACCGAAATTCCTACTTAAGCTGTACAAGAACCTTTAAGGCCGTTTTCATTGGTTAACCGATGAAGCTGACTGATCGTCTGATGTGGCTACACATCATCGGTTAAAAAAACGATTGTGTTAGAATGCGGTGACGTTTACATGTTTTAACACAACGACATGCTGAAAAAAATGAAGTTCAATGCTTCCAAGCATGCATCGACTTGATTCTGAGCATGCGCGGCCTTTTAACCGATGCTTTTGCATACTAACGATCGGTTTTGACCCATCGGTCAGGTGTCCATCGGTCAAATTTTAATCAAGTTCTCTTTTTTTTGACCGAAGGATAGCTGACCGGTGGGGCCCACACACGATCAGTTTGGACCGATGAAACGGTCCTTCAGTCTGTTTTCATCGGTTTTGATCAGTTGTGTGTACGTGGCCTAAGAGTATCCCTTTTTGCCACTAATAGGCTGACACAGGCATTTTTTTTATTTATTTTTTACTTTAAATGGTTCAAACAAGACCCTTGCTGCTCTAAATTCAAATAAATCAAGGCTCTTTATTACTCATTACTCATACCTTGAAGATTTTGAAACTAGTTTGTTATTGGGAAAGGATTATATCCAATCTCAATTTAATTCTACACTAACAAACAATTCACATACATGTATCTTGTGTTTATATGATAGCTAGATAGCCACACTTCTTTGGCCATTTCTAGAGTGCTCTTTGTGATACACACAATAGTTGTGCTTAAAGGAGTTGTAAAGGTTATTTTTTAATTTTTTAAATAGGTTCCTTTAAGCTTGTGCATTGTTGGTCCTCTTACCTTTTCCTTCCATTTCCCTCCGAAATGTTTATGTTCTTTGTCTGAATTTCTAACTTCCTGTTTCTCCTCAGTAAACTTCACACCATCATCCGAGCGGTGTTTAGTCAGCCAGCACAGCTTACTGAGGAGGAACAGAAAGTGAGAAATTCAGACAAAGAAAACAAAGAAAAGCAATATTTAGAAGGGAAATTTAAGGAAAAGGTAAGTGAACCAACAATGCACTACCTTAAAGTAACCTATTCAGAAAATAAAAAACAAACCTTTACAACCCCTTTAAATGGGTTTCTGACCAACCTCCAACTTTAGATTTTGTGCTGATAGAACAAGACAGAATCATTGCTTTTGAAAAAAAAAAAAACATTAATCTCTGGGTTCTACTTGTAGCTGTAGCCATGGTTTTGATGGCTGGCCTATCAGTCATCCCCATCATTCATTCACACACTGAGTGCAGTAACCCTTTGCACTTCTCTTGCTAAGATTTCTGATATCTGACAGAGGCCCGGATTCACGTCGGACTTACGCCGCCGTATCTAAAGATACGGCGTCGTAAGTACAAACGTGCGCTGTTGCATCTCTGCGCCGATTCACAAAGCTATATACGTCAAAAAGCAAGGCTTCAGCCGCCCGACGTAACTTGCCTACGCTGGCGTAGCGTGGGCGCATAGTTACGCTGGACGCATTTGGCGTACCCATGTTAAATATGCAAATGAGTAAGATATGCTGATTCACGAACGTACGTGCGTCCGGCGCATGTTTTAAGCGATTTGTGATCCGGCATAAAGTTATTCCTCATATAGGTGGTGCAACCCATTCAAAAGGTATGGACCAGGGAACAGCCATCATATTTTACGTCGTTTACATAGTACTACGTGAATAGGGCTGTGCGGAGGTTACGTTCACGTCATAGGCAGTGTATTGATGTATTTTAGGCAGCTATTTCGACGTGACTGTGAGCATGCGTACTGGGATGCGTCCAAGAGACGACGCATGTGCAGTTCATTTTTTGAAGCTCAGCCCATCATTTGCATGGGGTCATGCTTCATTTTAATATATCACGCCCACTTCCAGCCCACTTCCACCTACTTTGACTGATGTCGGCTTACACCGACAACTATACGCTACACCGGCGCAACGTTGAACGCATATTCTTTGTGAATAGCATGCTTGCCTCTCAATGTTGAGCGGCATAGCGTAAAGAAGATACGCTACGCCCGCACAAAGATGCGCCGTTGGCTGTGAATCCGGGCCAGAGCATATAACCCCTGTACTAGCTTACTTATTGTGTTTAGGTATCTTGAAGTACTTCATATGCCGACATGTTGATATATAACCTCCTAAAGCATTCTCTATTGTACCTAACAATATCATATATGAAATTAGCTTTGTCTGAAGATTTGCCATATTTTTATAGCACCATTTGTATAAAGTATCTCTCTTTAACTTGTGTGTACTTGTTTTTTTTTCTTTTGCTTATTTTTGTTAAAAACGTAAATCAATAAATATTATCTGATTAAAACTTTTTTTTTAATGAAGATCATGTGTTCCTATTTAACATCTTATCAACCTCTAGTAAACTCTATAAACTGCTAATAACGTATTTCCCAGTCTCCCTGTTATGTGTTGCTATTTTTTTTTTTGTGTTTATTTTTTATTGCCAGTAATATTTATTATTTTATTGGGTTGTGTGGTAATTTGTTTGGAACATTTTTAATGGTGTATTAACAATGGGATGGTATAGTACAGTGGTTTGTACTATAATTGGGATTTTACTGTCACTATAAATGGGACAGATTATTGAATAAAATTGTTTTGGTCTATGGATTGCAAAGAAAATAAAATATGTTTCGCAAGACAACATCCACCAAAGGAAAACCTTGTTTGTCCCCAAAATAATAATAATTATATATATATATATATATATATATATATATATATATATATATATATATATATATATATATATATATATATATATATATATATATTACTTTGGTTATCTTACCAAATCACAAAAATGTTAAAAGAATATGGGCTCTTTTTTCCGAAGAAGACCCATTCCTAGGTTTCATAGCCCAAACCCTCATAGCAATAGAAGACGGCCAAAGGTTCAAACTTTCCCACATTCTTCTTGTATTTAAGGATCTATTTTTCTTTATTTTCACTTACTCTATATATTGTATTATGTCAGTAAAATAACATACTTCTTGTCCTAGAATGACAACAATGTTCACCCATTGTACTGTATCTTTGAGGGAGCAGCATTGTCACGCCAGGATATGAAGTATTTAGGACTACAGGACACATCCCCTTATCCTCTTTTTTACAGCATAGGGGGAGATGTTTTGTATTCAACAGAGATAACTGGAAAATGATAAGAGTGCAGCACAGGTAGAAAACATAGGAAGGTATCAGCTCACAAGATTTCTGGAAAGATCAACAGGTGTTTTTTTGTCAGTCATTGAACAAATGTAACAAATCACTTTCAAGGCATATTTAACACACCAAAAAGGAGCAAATAAGAATAAGGGCCAGTGCGCCATTGACAGCCTGGATAGTTGTTTCTGGTCTGTGCTAATAGATTTTATTTCTATTAGTGTTCTTCAACAGGGCACCAAGAATAAGCCTAAATGAATTAGACTGCGATTCTCTCCATGTGTCACTACTTGCCAACAAGCTGTGCTAGAATCATGTGTTTTGTTCTCAAGCCATCTATGACATCTTATCATGTTTAACGGAATGTACTGTACTGCATCTCTTATAGAACCTCAGTACAGGCTTCTTAAGATCTATGCAGTTGTGGATTCTGCTTATGCAGGGTGAGAGAAGACACAAATACTATCATATGAAGGCAATTCCTTTACTAAAGATATTACAATAGAATCAAAATAAAGTGTTTGTTATTGAAAGGAAGATGGACGAGAGGTCACAGATTCCAGAATCTCATAACAATATCAAAACTCTGTAACATTTACAGATCTAAAGGTGGGCAACTGAAATTGGGTACTATATATGATGAAAAAATACAAAGTACAGATTATCAGTTAATGCAAAAAAAAATAAAAAATTGCTGTACTAAAACTGGAACATGTAAAATTTGGTGCAGCTTTGCATAGAAGCCAATCAGCTTGTAGGTTTATTTTTCAAAGCTTAACCACATGCCGACCGCTAGCAGATATATGTCGGCAGAATGGCACGGGCAGACACAAGGACGTATATATACATCCCCTTTAAGAAGCGGCATTGTGGACGCGCACGTGTATGTCATGGTGGGGAAGAAGGGGGAAATGCTTATGTAAACAAGCATTTCCCCAGTCTTCCTATTGACAGGACAGTGTACACAGCTTCCTGTAATCGGAAGCTGTGATGACTGTCGTGTCACACAAAGCCCATCCCCCCTACAGTTAGAACACATCCCTAGGCACACTTAACCCCTTCAGTGCCACCTAGGGGTTAACCCCTTAACTGCCAGTGTCATTTTTACAGTAATCAGTGCATTTTTATAGCACTGATCGCTGTATCAATGACAATGGTCCCAAAAATGTGTCAAAAGTGTCCGATGTGTCCACCATAATGTCGCAGTCATGATAAAAATCGCTGATTGCCACCATTACTAGTAAAAAAATGATTAATAAAAATGCCATGAAACTATCACCTATATTGTAGACGCTATTGTGCAAACCGATCAATAAACGCTTATTGCGATTTGTTTACCAAAAATATGTAGAAGAATACGTATCGGGTAAACTGAGGAAAAAATATGTTTTTTTATATATTTTTGGGGATATTGATTATAGAAAAAAAGTAAAACATATTGGGCCAGATTCAGGTAGATTGGAGCATCTTTGCTCTGGAGTAACGTTTCTCATTTACGTTACGCTGGCGAAATTTTAGGAGCAAGTGCTGTTATTCATGAAGCACTTGCTCCTAAAGTTGCGGCAGCGTATCGCAAATGAGCCGTAGGAATTCAAATTGGGTGGGTACGGGGCGTGTATTATTTAAAATAAGCGCGATCCCGCGGCGAACGTACTGCGCATGCGTCGACTGTCAATGCATCCCAGTGCGCATGCTCAAAATTCTGTCAGTGAACGTCAATGACGTCAAATCCCCATTCATGGACGTTTTACGCAAGCGACACGATTTTTTTTTTATCCGACGCGATGACGACGGCTATACTTAACATAGGATACTCCACTAGGGGGCTGCTTTATCTTTACCCCACGTATCGCTTACGGAAACGTCGGAAAGTCACTGCGTCGCGCCCGAATACGATCGTGAATTGCCGATTGCCGCTGATTAACATATTTTTTCAGCGTAAATCAGCGGGAACGCTCCCGGCGCCATTTTTAAATTAAAGTTGCGATGCGATGGCGAAATTCAATTACGCCGATCGCATCGGAACTCCAACCCGGCGTTTCTTGTTTTCTGGTTACAGAAAACAGAAACGCCGGCTTAAAGTGACAGTTAGGCTGGAGTATCACTGATACTCCAGCCTAACTCTACCTGAATCTGGCCCATTGTTTTTTTTCAAAATTGGTGCTCTATTTTTGTTCATAGCGCAAAAAATAAAAACCGCAGAAGTGATCAAATACCACCAAAAGAAATCTTTATTTGTGGGAAAAAAAGGATGTCAATTTTGTTTGGGAGCCACATTGCACGACCGCGCAATTGTCAGTTAAAGCGACACAGTGCCGAATGGCAAAAAGTGTCCCGGTCTTTAACCCCCCTAGCGGTATTCCCGAGTCTGGCCCGGGGTGGAATTTCAGGACCAAAAGCGGTAACCCCGAGCCTGTCTCGGGATCGCCTCGCAGAGTCCACAGGCATGGTTTACTTACCTTGTCCCTGGATCCTACGATGTCGCCGCGCTGTGTGATCGAGCTGTATCTCCTCGCTTGATTCACAGTGCCCGTGTGCCGCTGAGCTCCATTCCCTGTGACGTTGCGAAGCACTTGGGCAGAGATCGGAGCCAAATTTTAAAAAGTAAATACACAGTACATATACATTATACTGTAATCTTATAGATTACAGTACTGTATGTAAAAAATACACACCCCCCTTGTCCCTAGTGATCTGCCCAGTGTCCTACATGTAAATAAAAACTGTTCTTTCTGCCTGGAAACTGGAGATTGTCCATAGCAACCAAAAGTGTCCCTTTATGTCAAAAGCAGTTTTAGAGCAGCTAGAAAACAGCGATAATAAATTATAATCACTTGCACAATTGAGCGATAGCGATTTGTGGGGAAATTCGTCATCAAAAAATTAAAAGTAATGATTTGTATTATTATTATATTATTTGTTATAATTATTTATATTTATTTATTATATTATAATTTATGATTTTGTGTTTTAAATTTTATCATACCCGGGATGTCTACTCTTGTTTGGACACATTTAAGTGAGTTATTCCTAAGAATTATAGGCCTACAATATAAAACGCCAAATTTTCACGCAAAATAAGCACCTAAAATCTGAATTCATCATACCACCAGGGAGGTTACCCAGACAAATGGTTCGGCGCTTAAATGGTAATCTTATATCCCATTTTGTTTGGGAGCAGCGCAATTGTCAATTAAAACAATGGCAGTGCCGAATCGCAAAAAGTGGCCTGGTCTTTGACCAGCAAAATGGTCCCGGGGTTAAGTAGTTAATTGTACACGCTGAAATTACAAGCTTATTGGCTGCCACACACAGTTGCACCAGACTCTGAGTGCAACAGCTTTAGGAAATCTCTCTCTATATCTTGCTTTAGTTTATGCAAAACTTTTCTTATGTGAGGTGAAGCTAGGCACTACTATTCTTTAATTGGTTAATTAGGTCATCTATTACATTAAAGTGCCAATAGGCAAAATTTGAAGGCGGGATGTGTGAGCCCCAGTTAAGGTTTTGAAGGAATTCATTTATAAGATATGAAGGCTGTGAATGCTGACCTTTCCGGTTGGGTGGGTGGGCTCCATGGCATGCCTGAAATTTGTTTGGAGGGTGAACCTCCCCTTTAATGAGAGGGCTTCCCTTACATCTCCTGTCCCTGTCCCATTTCCCTAGAGTTTATGACAACGTATAATAGGGCACAGAGTGGCGGGTGTACCTATAGGGGATCCTGACTGGGAAACACTAAAGTCTGTGTAGCAGACGAACTGATACCTAGCAGATTCAGAAACGGTGGTGCAGGGTCAGGTAGTCAGGCATTGGCAACAACCAATCAGCAGAAGTACAAAATAAGGAAAAAGAAACAGAATCGAGGCTTGGCTGAGGTCAAAGTCTGGTAAGCAGAGAAGGTCATGCAGCACCAGGCAGAAGACAAGGTCGGAGCACAAGCTGGAGTCAGCACTAGAGTATCAGGAGTAAGCAGATTGAAATGAAGCTGGGTTAAAACACAAAAGTAATCAATAGATCCGGCCACATGTCATAGGATTGGATGACCACTCAGTGATCTTCTGCACTCCTGTGCAGTTTTAAATAGGCCACTGGGTGCCAAAATGTTTATACTCACATGCACACACACTCACCCACGCTAACATGCGTGCACATTCACATAGCATACATGCATTGATATATGTATAGTTCCTCCTCTGTGTGCATATCTTTATGCACAGTTGCATATGTGATTATAACATATACATTATAACATTTTTTTTTTTTAATGAGTGAACTACCACTTTAAAGAGAATCTATTGCATAGGGGGATAGGCCACGGAGAGATCTGAGGACATTGCTAAATAATGAGTACAACAGAGGCATAGAGCACAGAACAATATCAGCTCAGATTTCTGACAGGTATGTTTTATCAAATATACTGCATATACAGTATAATGTGAAAATGAAAATAAGCAGCTGCACTCAAACAAACAAAGTCTAATGTGAATGGTGGAAAATATAGTGTAGCACTAATATGTCCAAATAGTAAGTATAGAATTCCAACAAAGTAGAAAACATGTATGCAAAAATTAGTCCACAAGAAAAGAGGAAACAAATGAAGCTTCTTCCTATTGTGGTGACACCACAAAGTGAAAATGGGGGGAAAGGTTGCCTGTAGTCACTCTTAAACTCTTCCGAGATAAATAAATAAGGTACTCTTACTGGCTGGGATGGACACACATGTCTTGTGACAGTGGGTCATATGGGCTTAAGATCCTGGAAAATCTGGATCGGCTGTTGGATATAGAAGATGGTCTGGATGGATCGGGGTGTAAGATCCCCAGTTCTCTGCTGACGAATACCAGGGATGCAGCAAAGTTCCTTCAGAGTCTGATCAGACTGGATACACACTGGGGTGATTCCTTATGGGCTCCAATGGAAAAATAAAATAAAAAAGGAGGGCTCCAGAGAGTGCAGGTCAACCAAGATGGTTTCATTGAAACAGGTCATACATCAATGACATGATAAAAAGTGATCACTAAAATATAAAAAAAGTAGTAAAAAGCAATGTGGGGTGCAGTAAATGCTGGACCGACGCGTTTCGACACAAGGAGTCTTAAACTGGGGCATTTGATTTTTCATGTTCATGTCCCATAGACTTTAATGGTGTTTGTGTGTTCGAACACATTTTTTTGCCTGTTTGCATGTTCTGCTGCGAACCTGGACCAGGGAAGGGGGTGTTCGGGTCATCCCTAATCATTAGGAACTATATACAGTGTAAAGAAGAACACAGTCCTGGAAGTCATGGTTTTGACCCCCACAGAGCCCTGATCCCAACATCATTAAGTCTGTCTGGGATTACATAAGTATGAAAAAAGTTTTTGAGAGTTCCTTTAACAGTGCGCACAAGCAAAGTTGTAAAAGACAACGAAAAACAAAAGCAAAAGTGTAAAAGACAACGAAAAACAAGAAGAGGGCGCAGTGCAATTCCATTAAAACATTTATTAAAGTGTAAACATATCACAAAACATATTTACAAACATAGGTCATATAAAAGCATGTCAAAGCATGATATGAACTGGACACCTCCAGGACTACTGGAATGTTTGGACAGGTTGGCAACCTTTAATGGGTTGTGTGGGGGCGCGTGGGTGTGCATTGGAACACAGTCACTTGAGTGCTATCTTGTGCACACACTCACGTGAACCAATCACTGCCGCGTAACCTTTTATATTTCAGGGACACTAGTCCTACAAATTACCTCTTTTTTTTGATTATAGCTCCATTAAACCCCTCCCCTTTTCTTTTTAACCACTTCAATACCGGGCCTATTCTGGCACTTCTCTCCTTCATGTACAAATCATCATTCTTTTGCTAGAAAATTACACAGAACCCCCAAACATTATGTATGTTTTTTTTAGCAGATACCCTAGGGAATAAAACGACAGTCATTGCAACGTTTTAGCTTGTATGGTATTTGGTATTTGCGCAATTATTTTTCAACTGCCTTTTTTTTTAAATGGTTTCATGAATTAAAAAATAACAAAACAGTAAAGTTAGCCCAATTATTTTGTAAAATATGAAATATTATTTTACACCAAGTAAATAGATACTTAACCTTTTCTCACTTTAAAATTGCGCACACTCATGGAATGGCGCCAAACTTCGGTACTTAAAAATCTCCATAGGCGACGCTTTTAAAATGTTTACAGGTTACCAGTTTAAATTTCCAGAGGAGGTCTAGTACTAGAATTGTTTCTGCCACTCTAACGCATGCGGCGATACCTCACATGTGTGGTTTAAACGGCGTTTACATACGTGTATGTGTGCCTTTTTTCTGCACGCGAGCTACCAGGGACAGGGGCATTTTATTTATTTTTTTATTATTATTATTATTATTTATATTTTACTTATTTATTTATTTTTTACACTTTAAAAAAAAAAATTAACACTTTTATTCCTATTACAAGGAATGTAAACATCCCTTGTAATAGGAATAGTGTGTGACAGGTCCTCTTTATGGAGAGATGTGGGGTCAATAAGACCTCACATCTCTCCTCCAGGCTGGAAAGCATGAGATCGTGAAAAAATTTCACCAATCTCATGATTAGTATTGCTTACTAGCCGCAATCATGGCTTTGTTTACTTCCGGGTACCCGGGAGTGACGTCATCACATCGTGCCCGGGCCTCTGACAGTCATAGAGATGGAGACCAGTCATCTCTATGCTTACTAGCCTGCACCGGACAATTCTTTCTCCGGGCCCCCGATGGCACGGGAAAGCCTGGAGAAGCACCGGATGGCGGTGGGAAGGGGGCGTGTCCCCTCCCACCACCTTTAAGAATGATCAAGCGGGGGAACATGATCGTTCTTATGGTGCACAGATTCGCCGTCACTAAAGAATGATATCTGTATGATGACTCTAGCTGCTCCCATCATTCAGATATCACCACACAAAGCCCAGGACGTCATTTGACTATGGCTGGGTATTGAAGTAGGACTAGTATGTCCAATTTGTCTCCCTTTTATATTGTAAAGCGCTGAGCAAACTGTTATATGGCGCTATATAAATGCTGTATAATAATAATAATAATAATAATAATAATTTTTAGATTTTAGATTTTTTCTACCTATTGAAATTCTATTTCTTTATTTTTTTCCAATTATATCTATATCTAGATTGTTATCTATTTTTAATAATTTTTAAAAGGAATCAGTTAACTATTATGTCTCTATACCCTGTAAACAGTCATTTCAGCAAAACATTTTTTTTCCCTTTACAACTCCTTTAAACATTGCTGTATTACATTTACTTTGCCATAGATATGCTATTACTGCTTGTCTTGGAGGCCTAGGATATTTATACACTATGGCTATGTAGTTTCATGTTCACTGGCTTTGCATTTTGTAAGGATCCACCGATCTACTTCGTCTGCTCTTTTTATGACTGACATAGCAATACCCAGATTGCTCCGATATTTATGCTATCTGTGGCTTAGCAAGATAATTAAAGGATATAAATTAATCAAGTGCAATTAATTAGAAACTTTATGTTCACAGCAGTCCTCCTTTGCATGTATAATTTATATTTATTGATTTCCTGGCTTTCATTAGCCTATGAGATAACAGCAGAAATGCATTAGAGGAGAAAATGCACAATTAGCGTGAGGGTGAAGTGAGGCATAATTGATAGATCAGAGCATGTTTGGGGTAAAT
Source organism: Rana kukunoris (assembly GCA_029574335.1). Lineage (NCBI taxonomy): Eukaryota > Metazoa > Chordata > Amphibia > Anura > Ranidae > Rana > Rana kukunoris. The sequence continues at coordinate 228,980,172 of CM056059.1, read as the reverse complement.
ATAGAGGTTTGTTATCTGTCATAAGCAGTCAGAATGGATGAGCTGTGTCTGTGTGTGTTTATTTTACATATCTCTACTGATTAATGTGAGGTTTAAAGAGCTGTCTTAATGGAAAGCTGATAGGGTAGCTGAATTTACATTTTAATCAGAGTATTTATGACAGAGAAATCCATTGGGCACAGGAACGTTCTATACAATATAATATAATTTACAAGTAGCTTTTACACATTGTGCAGAATGTAGACAGAGGAAATATTGACTTATTCTACATAAGATGGCTCATTTGCACTTATACAGATGTCTGCAAAATATATATATATATATATATATATATATATATATATATATATATATATATAGTAAGTAAACGTTCTAATTCTGGCCTAATGCACAGGGCCTCGCATTATATTATTTTAGGATTTTAGCAGAGCTTTTTTTCTCAGAAAATAGGTGCAGGAACTCAACCACGACCCGTTCAGATTTCACAAACAGTAGAAGGGTCTTAAAGGGGCATTAAATACCAGAATTGCATTACATACAGTGTGCATAGTTCAGGGGGTTACAACGCAGTCACTTGTAAACACAGAAACCAGACTTCTGTGTTCACAAGTGATTGTGGTGAGCAGACACCAAAGGGTCTGAGCCAAAGGTGGTGGAACTGAGTTCCACCAAGTTCCCCCAGAAAAAAAGCCCTGGATTTTAGTAACTTAAAGGGTCACTAAAGGATTTTTTTTTTTAGCTAAATAGCTTCCTTTACCTTACTGCAGTACTGGTTTCATGTCCTTATTGTTTGTTTTTGCTTTGAAGTTGCTGTAATCCTGCTCTGTTCTCCACACTTCCTGCTTGTCTGTTTCCTTATAACCACAGTACTGGGAGCTTTGTCACAGTGGTCTAAGCTGTCATTACTTTGTGTCTAAAACTTTGTATCTATTTTTAATCATTTTGAAAAGGAATCAGTTAACTTGTATGTCTCTATACCCTGTAAACAGTCATTTCAGCAAAAAACCCTTTAAGAGTGACCCTTTAAGTCTAAGCAAAAAAGTAAAGCAAATTGCTGCTTAAAAAATGTCCATACTACACCCACACTTATTTTATTCGTAATGCAGTTGTCTTCTAGCTGGTGATATCCTAGGGTCCATGTTTTTCTGCTCTGATTTCCACACTGAGCTGTCTGCAGTACTGCAGAGAGTTGCACTCATAGGAGTGCGCACAGGGTGTGCCAGGTGTACCTGGGCACACCGTAATCACTAATCACCTTGTCTGCTAAACATGCCCCCTGTTTGGACCCATGATATTTCACCAAATGGTATGTAAATAATAATACAAAAAATGTAAACAATAATACAAAAAATGTAAAAAATAATAAAAAATAAAATAGTACAAATAAAAACTACTGACACTATCCACTGCCCCACTGGCACCAAACTCTGCCTTACTAACATTATTCACTGCTCTATTGACACCAGCAGTATATACTGTATACATGTCACACGTATATGTGTTTGAGCTTTAGGGTGCACAGCCTAATGCAATAGGCTGCGCACACCTATGGTTGCACTTAACATCATAACAAAAGTGCCACTCTCTGCAGTGATGTACTTTTAGCCCTGGTCAATGTGGTGATGCACCCCCTATTCACTTTGGGTGTGTCCACAACAGTTTGAGCTGTTGAATGACTCTGAGGCCTCGTACACACGACCGAGGAACTCGTCGGAAAAGATACATCGTTTTTCTCGATGAGTTCCTTGTTAGGCTTGTCGAGAAACTTGACAAGCTGTCTTTGCGTACACAAAGTCAAGACCAAATATCTTCGTTCTCAAACTCGTGACTTCAACACATACAACGGCAAGGGAAGTTCGATTCCACTGGCACAAACCTTGGGGCTGTTTTTGCTAATCTCATGTTACTGCGTGTTATGTAAAAGTTTGGTAAGAGACATTTGCACTTTTCAGTCTGTTACAGCGTGACAAATGTGCTATCTCCATTACAAATATACTTTTACCGAAGGTGCACGGGTTTCTAAGCATACACACCAACGTGTTTCTCGTTGGAAAACCAGGAACCGAGGAACACGACGACTCATGTCGAGGAAAAAGAGAACTTGCTCTCTTTTTTCCTCGTTGAGTTCCTTAACAGTTTACTCGATGAAAAGCATACACACAACCGTTTTCCTCGGCAAAAAAGTTCTCCCACCAAGTTTCTTGGTGGATTCTGCCAAGGAAACCGGTTGTGTGTACGGGGCCTGACTGAAATGAGGGGGACAATCCAAGAAAGTAGGTGAAGGCTGTATTTTCTTTTTTTTTTTTATCTGGGCAATTTATATTTTTAATTAATAGTTAAACTGACGTTTTTCTTCAAGCTAAGTTGCAAATAATATATTAGTATTATAACAGCAATAAAAAGTTATACAGACTAGAAACATTGATGGAATTTAAGGCATTTTCCAAGATAAATGACAGTTTAGTCTCTGTAGGTGAATTTTTGTTTTGTAATACTGACTTTATAATGTTTTTCTACCAGTGCTGTTACTTTCAAAGGATTGAAATGGTGTAGGAAGCAGCAGGACAAGCAACTTGCTGTCTATGCTGTCTATTATGAGATAATGGGTGATGGGGCAGGGACTTAATTATAATATGTGTTAAATATGTATTAAATAACTTTGCTGTTCAGTATTATGCAGGCAATTAAAAAAATGTAAATTGATGCCAGTATTACTAAAATTTACCTAAATTTGCGTGTTAACATTCAGCTGCTGGTAATGTTAATATAATTGTTTGTGTTTGTCGGTGCTATTTATGCATCAGTGACTAAAAACCACAGTGTGGACCAGGAGGTGGTGAACCAAAAGCACTAATATTCCTGTAAAAAAATGTGGTTTTAGGGTTTCTTTACTGATTTCTGCTCAAAGAGAGGATAAACTGGTCTGAATTGTAATCTTAGGATTTTAGAACTTTTTTTTAGGAAAGGTCAGCATTACAATTACCAAAGCATTAGAGAAATATACTTTTGTACAGTATCTGTGATTTAAATCTTAAAGAGATTGTAAAGGTTTTTTTTTTTCCCTAAATAGGTTCCTACAAGCTAGTGCATTGTTGGTTCCCTTACCCTTTCCTTCAATTTCCCTTCTAAATGTTTTTTTCTTTGTCTGAATTTCTCACTTCCTGTTCTCCTTAGTAAGCTTGCCCCCATCATCTGGCTGGGGGTTAGTCAGTCAGAACAGCTTACTGAGGAGAAAAGGAAAGTGAGAAATTCAGACAAAGAAAACATTTAGAAGGGAAATTAAAGGAAAAGGTAAGTGAACCACTAATGCACTAGCTTAAAGGAACCTATTTAGAGAATAAAAAACAAACCTTTCCAACCCCTTTAACTGATATCCCCGTCAATAGACCACTCATGCTAATATAAAACCTTTGAAAGAGAACCAACACCATGCAAACATTACATAGAGTTGTGGTACCACACACAGAGCTAGTTTAGACTTGTTCAGAAACCTAATTATGTCTTTACGATTACCAGATTGTGCTCTCAAACAAACCACAGTTGCTAACAGACTCTAGAACTAGTTGTCTTTTCTTGGATCTAAAGTAATGTGACCTAGTGAAAAATCAAGTTTCTTCTCCGTGAAATCAATTAATTATAATTATGATAATATGGGATTGATTTGGAGAAACAATTTTGATGGTGATACTGTACATGCACTGAGCAGAATAGAGAGGAAATATCAAACATCAGTTCAACTTGCATCTGCTGTTCTCCTGTAATACTCTAGTATGAACTGCATGCTTAAGTGAAGAATGAACAGGCATGCAAGTCAGCATTAGGAGGACCATCAAATTTCAACGAGTATAAAAAACAGTGTAAGCATTTTGGCATCAGCCTCCAAAAGCTGATGTATATCCACATTAAGAGACTACATATCATCCAGATCAGATTCTGAGTTACACAAATCTTATTTCAAGCTCATCTCTGGTCCAAATGAGCTTAAATGCATTTAGTACATTTTAGTACTTCTGGATTGGATATATGATAACTAGACATGTGCACACTGAAATATTTTGTTTCGGAATTTCGTTTTCGTCCAAAAAATTAATTAATTTAGTTTCTCCCGAAATTAGTTTTTATTTATTTTGTTTTTCGTAAAAAAAATGCATTCGTTCGAAAATCCAAATTAATTAAGGTCGAATCTGTCCTTGAAGGCTTATGGGGCCAGATTCAGGTAGAATTAGATTGCCGCAGAGTATCAGAGATACTCTACGCCGCTGTATTTTACCTGGCTCTACGAGGAATTCAGAGAGATTTTGGCCTGTAAGGTAAGGCGGCGTAGTGTATTTCTCCCGGCGGAATCAAACTACGCGATTAGGGGGCATGAGGCATTTAAATTAGGTGCGTTCCTGCGGCGATTGAACTGCGCATGCTCCGTTCAGAAATTTCCCGCTGTGCATTACGCGAAATCACGTTTTTACGTCATTCGGTGTTTGAGTAGCGTAGTTTACGTACATTTCTATTCCCGAACGACTTACGCAAAAAATAAAAAATAAAATTGAAAGTCGACGCGGAAACGACGGCCATACTTAACATGGGCTGCGTAACGTTACACCAGATAATAGCTGGTTTAACTTTATGCAGCAAAAAAATGATGTAAGCGATTACGAACGACGCTCGTAACTTCGTGGATCGCCGGAAAAAACTCATTTGCATACCCCGACGCTGAAAACGACGCGAACTCCACCCAGCGGCCGCAAAAAGATTGCAGCGTAGATCCGAAGGCTTACGAAGACGTAAGCCTGTCAGATCAAAGCCCAACGCCGCCGTATCATGGTTTGAGGATTCAAACTAGTGATACGGCGCGCGTAATTTGAAAGTACTCCAGTCTAACACCAGTTAGACAGGAGATACGGCTCTGTGAATCTGGCCCATGGTGTCTGTTGAATGTTCTAAGAAGATTCGATGGAATCTTAACAAAAAAAAAAAAGAAGCCAATAGCCCCCCCGCTCGTCCCTGAGCATGCCCGGCGGGCGCTTTTGCCGCCGGGCACCCGCGATCGCTCGTTACAGAGCGAGAACTGGTAGCTGTGTGTGTAAACAATGTATGTGTAACAATGTATGTGTGTGTAACAATGTATGAACAGCATTCAGTCATTTCCCCCAGTCAGTCCACCCAGGGAACATACTTAACCCCTTCCTTGCCCCCTATTGTTAACCCCCTCCCTGCCAGTGGCATTTTTATAGTAATCAATGCATTTTTATAGCACTGATCGCTATAAAAATGACAAAATGACAATGGTCCCAAAAATGTGTCAAAAGTGTCGGAACTGTCCGCCATAATGTCGCAATACCGAAAAAAATTGCTGTTCGCCGCCATTACTAGTAAAAACAAAATATTAATAAAAATGCCATAAAACTATCCCCTATTTGTAAATGCTATAACTTTGCGCAAACCAATCAATAAACGCTTATTGCGGTTTTTTTACGAAAAATATGTAGGAGAATACGTATCGACCTAAACTGAGGAAAATTTATATTTTTAATATATTTTTGGGGATATTTATTACAGCAAAAAGTAAAAAGTATAATTTTTTTTCAAAATTGACACTCTATTTTTGTTCATAGCGCAAAAGATAAAAACCGCAGAGGTGATCAAATACCACCAAAAGAAAGCTCTATTTGTGGGGAAAAAAAGGACGCCAATTTTGTTTGGGAGCCATGTCGCACGATGCAGTGCCGAAACGCAAAATGTGGCTTGGTCATTGACCAGCAATGTGGTCCTGGGCTGAAGTGGTTAAAAAAATAAAAAGATTTGACGGAGCAACGAAACTGTACGGTGCTGCAATTGTACATTTCCGGTCAAATGTTCCGCCTATAGAAGAATTCTAATGTTGTATGACTAATACTAATTATATTTATTAATTATTATTAATGGTTAACCAACATTAGAATTCTTCTATAGCCTATGGGCGGATGCATTTGACCATAAATGTCCGCTTGCTGCGATCGTATGTTTTTAGCTACTTCGTCGGATCTTTTCTCTCGATGCCGAATCTTTTCTCTCTATGTCGACTCTTCTTCAAGTCTCTATAATGTCGAATCTTTTCTCTTTGTGTAGAATAATATTGGACTAATAGAGTTAAGGTTAGGCACATTTGACCACAACGAAAGCGAAAATAAAGCATTTGTTTATGTCGGATATTTTGTTTTTCTTTTTTTGTGCTTTTGTTATCGTTTGTTAAGGCGATAACGAAAATACCTGAAATTCAGACGAAAATGCATTTGGACGAAAACGAATGCACATGTCTAATGATAACCAGTTAGTGAGGAGTAAGATAATTGAATATCGTCACATAGTTAGTCTGGTTGAAAAAAGACACAAGTCCAACTAGTTCAACCAATAAAAGGGAAAAAGAAAATCATACAATCTTTTATACACAATCATATACCCACATATGATCCAGAGGAAGGCAAAAAATCCCAGCAATGTTTGAACCAATTTGCTCCAGGAAAAAAAATCCTCCCTGATCTCCATGGAAATTTGCAGTTCTCAAGGGAAACTTCCCTTAGCCTAAGGAATGTGGTGACAATTCACTTTGCAAAGAATTCCTTCTTACATGCAAGAAAAAAAAAAATCTAACAGGGAAAAAGAAAATCATACAATCTTTTATACACAATCATATACCCACATATGATCCAGAGGAAGGCAAAAAATCCCAGCAATGTATGAACCAATTTGCTCCAGGAAAAAAAATCCTCCCTGATCCCCATGGAAATTTGCAGTTTACAAGGGAACTTCCCTTAGCCTAAGGAATGTAGTGACAATTCACTTTGCTAAGAATACCTTCTTACATGCAAGAAAAATAAAATAACTAACAGTATTTCTGCTTGCACATGATTGAATGTTGGGAACATTACCTCATTCACTAAGCTACCACAGTTTTGCATAATTTTACCTCTTTGTGCAAAGAATTATAAGGTTTGGTGTGTAGCAAGATTAATAGAGCTCACTCAATAAGAGCACTGTAGAGCAGTTACCACTTTTAGCGTGATCTAATAATGATGCATCCTACAGTATAAATCATACAGCTCATCCACCAGGGCTTATATTGGGGTGATCACAAACCACCTAAGAATATACAATGTGGTAGATTCACATAAGCTCATTTGCATACCCCGACGCCGCAATTTTATTGCAGCGTAGATCCCAAGGCGTACAAACACGCAATCCAGTCGAATTGAAGCCCGCAGCTGTCTATTCATGGTTTGAGGTTTTCGACTAGCTAGAAAACGCGCGTAATTTGAAATTACTCCAGTCTAACACCAGTTAGACAGGCGTAATGGCTCTCTGAATCTGGGCCAATGTCTTTTAAAATTGTGCTAGCTCAAAAAAAGTATGGGCTGTTCAAAAACCCACAGACAACATTCAAGAGAAGTGTCAATGGGGTTGATTTACGAAAGGAATACAGGCTTTTTACTTAGCAAGGTAAAGTCAAATGCTTTGTAAATGAGATGACTTCCAATCATGTGGAAGGAGAAAATGTTCCTTGCAAATTATTGGGTATTTTTTGCAAAGTGAATGTTTACCACATTTTGTATGTGAAAATTACTTTGCAAAGTTAAAATTCACTTTTCAAAGACTACTTTTTAAGTAAACCAGACCCAATAAGCATTTCCGTGACTTGTGTAGCAAACAAAGTGCCTAGGTAAACAAGTTTTGCATTATTTATTACCTTTAATTTTCAGTCTACCAGATCCAATGCATACCTGGAAGTTTGACATTACAAGCAAGATTATAGTTTCTTTATTTCCTTGGCACTCTGGTTGCTTCATGAATCAAAGTCCATCCTTGAAGATATGGTGGTACTATAAGATTAGTAGAAATCTATTGTTTTAAAAACATTTTCTATTCTGTTTTTCTCTAATAACCACTTTGTTTGCTTCATGGCTCAAAGTTTTGCTATGCAGTGGGGATGTCTCATATGTTATCACTTTTCCGTGTTGTATGTTGTGCCCGTTTGTCCAATGTTCAGATTCAGCTGTGCCTTTTATGTATAGTCCTTCAACTTAAGTGCTAATGTTTCTGAACGCTGTCACTTTGAACCCTCAGACAATTCCAATTTTCCCTTTACTTCCTGCTGGTTCTTCTGTTGACTCCATACCTGAAGTGGCTGCTTACAAGTTCTACTGAATCTTCCCAGTTGCCATCTCCAGTTTGGGGTTTCACAAACCACATCCTCTGGTAGGTATGTTCCTACATTTCCTTTGAGCCCTCTGTCTTGCCTTCAGGTGTGCTTGGGCAGGAGATACAAGAGAGGCTTCCCTTATCATCTCAGTCTCCCATCAGGTATCTGACAGTCCTATGCTGAACAAGCTTTGGCTGATTATTATAAGTAATATTTAAATTGGATACCTCACCTAAACAATGTTTAAGCCATATTTATTTAGGACCCCATACACAAGACCTATCACTGAGATCTTATGTTGTTTTATCTGCTTGATTTATTGTTCAAAGTCTACAGAGAAGATTTCAGGTGATCTAATGAGTTATGATTTAAAGAACCAATGACTGGAACTGCAAGTCTATTAATAGATACCCATACTTTATGGATGTGAAATATATGCTTCAAGGTTACTTTTCAAGAGGCAACAGCTAATCTGAGACAAAGAAAATTGTGAGCAGAGAGAGAATGCAATCTGATCCCTATGGTGTTTTGACAAAGAATGCAGTAAATGTTCAATACTGGACTTTTGCATCCATTTAAGCTAATATGGAGTGTCTTATTTCTATCAAGTAAATCACTATGTCTTCAGTATTTTCCATCTTGTATAGCAGTAAACTTTAGGATCAACTTGGAGGTTGAATCAATCTGCTATTTATTACCTTGAAATGTGACACGCCACTTAAGTGCCCTATTCCCTTATGGTTTAAGTTGAGAACTGCATTATGTCCAAACCATTAAGAAACCAAGAATTATTCATAATGTATCTTTAGACTTGAAGAATTTACTTTCATATAAAACACACCGTATCCATATGTTATTGCTTGCAAAACTCTCTGAAATGAGCGAATCACTGAATATCAAATGTAAATAATGTATTGCTTTTGATGGCCATTTTATTAGAATTTGAATGTTCTTTAATAGTTCTATATAACGTTATATAGATTTAATGTAAGTTACTATATCTGAAGTCATAAATAACTTAGGTAAGAACAAAATATGCTTGGAAAAATGAACATATGTACATTTTTTTTCTGATAGATGAAAAGGGCTAAGTTCCAAAAAAAATTGCACACCACAAGGCTACCAGGATGAAGCCTAAACACTGAAAATTAGCAGCTGATATCATTATTTTAAAGTATAATGGATGAATTTTTGACATATATTCATTCATTTTGGAATTATACAGCATTGAAGGTTATTTGATGAACTGCTAAAAAAAATTGTGCCTTCATACTAACAAAAGGTAATTAATAAAATTGTCATAAATCACAGTACACTGTTTTAAGCAAATTCCCGTTTTCCTTATTTTAAGAAATAATTTGTTATCCATCTTAATAATGTCTATGTCAACTAAGCATACATCATAACATTTTGTCAATTTTTTTCTATGTAAAAAAGAAAAAAATGTTCGGGTTATAACATGTGTGGCCAATTGCAAATTATGCTTTTATTTCTTTTTTTTTTTTTATTCATATTACCATTATAGATAACAAAAGCAACATTTACTGTATATACTTATATATCCTGAATTGTTATTATTATTATTACTTTAAAGCTTTACTGTTGACTTTATGTACTTTTGTATGATATTTTTGTTGTTATTATTTTTGTCATAATAAATGAATAATAATATTATAAAAATAAAATATTACTACTACTACTACTACTACTAATAATAATAATAATAATAATAATAATAATAATACTTTCCTTAATCTTTATCCTTTACTTTTTATTTGTAAAACTGAAACATAAAAAAATTGTAGTGAAAACAAAAATTCTATATAAAATAGCAAACTAGATAGTTTGATATTGCAGTTTTTGTATTGACATGTGTTACTGTAAACCAAGTGTTAACTATTTAATAATGCAAACGCTACAGATAAAGAGGGTGGTGTCCAAAGCTTGGTAAACCATGCTGACGTGGTGTTTATGAGCAGTCCATTACACTAATAGGTCTTCATTAATGAGAAGCATTTTAACTGCACAATCATGCCTTCTGTACATTTCATGATGTCTTAAATAACAGCAAACAATTAACCAATAGACATATTCAACAAATCACATCTATCTTTCAAATAAGTAAATATATCACTGCAAAATGATGCCTGCTTTTACTTATGTATCCGTTATATAGATATATCACAGCTTTTATAAGGCTGTACTAGCACGGCATGAATATTTTTTTTACAACGTCATTACATTGCATTAGTATTTGTAATATTTAACTTTTTGTTCTGTTTGCAACCTTTCAGTTGATGTACAGTTTTGAAGTAAAATATATATTTTTTGCCAAATAGAACATGTCCTTGGTACAAAAATCAGTGATATAACATAAGAGCTTGAATATATAGTCTAGCTTTTTTCAAAAATATTACAAATAATTTATTTGGATTATTATTATTTTCTAAAAATTATCCTCTTTTGTCACCATATTATTATTTTATGGAGCAACATTCTAGATAGAAAAATATTTTTCTTTGAATACAATTTTCTAAGAGATTGAAATCTTAGTTAATGAATGGAATAGGGCATGTTACTTTGTACAGTGTACAGTATATTCACTTAGCACAATTAATATTTACTTATTTTAGTAAATAAGGCATAATTTAGTTCACTTCAATCATATACCCATACACAGGCAAACATCATTTTTTTTTAAATGTTCTCTTGCACATGATTTGATATTTAAAGAGATCACAGCTTCACCTTACTTAGCAGAAAACAAAACACAGTTCACACGGCACATACAAAATCTATAATAAAACTTTATCATTTAAATACTTTAATTACTCACAAGTGTACTTTATAAACAACATGTAAAACACACCATCCATCCAGGTGTAAATACCCTTGAATCACTGGATACAAATTACCAACTGTAGGACTCGTAAAGCCAACCATTGTCAATGTCTCAGTTGTGCATAATGCGGATGTGATTAATGAGCCACACAATCTTCCACCAAGATATTTTTTGAAGAGTTTTATTGAAGATTCTGCACATAGCCGTGTGCTCTCTGTTTTTTTTTTAGTGTTGCTTAAAGTTTTTAGGCATTGCAAGGCAGAGAATAATTATGTCTGTGTGCAGCTCAATTAGAGCATGTGAAGGAACTTTGGATAATTAGCTGCCATTAAGAGTATATTGTTTAGGCTGTGTTCACACTGTTAGGACATTAGGAGCGAATGTCGCATGACGTGTGAAAATCAATGTTTCCCTATGAGAGCTGTCTTAACTGGTCCGACACAAGTCAGTCTGACTTTGAAAAAAGTTCCTGCACTACTTTGGTCCGACTTTGATCCTACTGTACTTCAGCCCATTGAACATCATTGAAGTCAGATCAAAGTAGGATCCTTGTCCTAACCATCCGACTTGTGGCATCCGACATTGTGATTACAGCAGCAGTAAAAGGAATTCATCCCACACTGGGATTGTTTTGATTGGTCAAAGAGCAAGTCAGACTATCACAAAGTCGGATCAAAGTAATATCCTGTTCATGAAAGTCGTATATATGTCGGACCAATGTAAGAGTCCCCCCCCCCCCCCCCCCCCACCGGGAGAAGAAAATGGCTGTGTTGATGTGGGAATCTGGCAAATTTCTTTCCTTCAACCTATGTGATCCATGTGTGGCCACCCTAAGTGAACAATGTGTACACCTTTACAACATCCCTAAACATTTCTGTGAGCTGCAATAGAAAACCTGGTTAACAGCGGAATGCAAACTTCACATAAGGCCATAGAAAAACTGAGGCAGGAGGAGGCAGAAAATAAAAAAAAGTTATTCATGCAAAAAACAACCTAAAGTGCCAATATGTCAACAATATTAATTTTGAAAAACTCTGAATGATAAAAAAACTTTTCATAACATTATATGTTTTTACAGCATACTGTATATATATTCATATATGCATTAAAAAAATTATTATTTTCTAAAAATACTCCTCTTTGGTCACCATATTTTTATTTTATGGAACAGCATTCTAGATAGAAGAATCTTTTCCTATGAATGCAATTTTCAAAGGAGCCGATACCAGTGCCCGGCAAGGACGATCACTCATGACAGATCAAGAACCGGGATCTGTGTGTGTAAACACACAGATCCCGGTTCTCTCAGGGGAGAAATTACTGATTGTTGTTCATACAAAGTATGAACAGCGATCTGTAATTTCCCCTAGTCAGTCCAATCCCCCCTTCAGTTAGAACACAGAGAGGGAACACAGTTAACCCCCTGATTGCCCCCTAGTGTTAACCCCTTCCCTGCTAGTGACATTTTTACAGTAATCAGTGCATTTTTATAGCACTCAACGCTGTAAAATAGTCAATGGTCCCAAAAATGTGTCAAAAGTGTCCAATCTGTCCGCCATAATGTCACAGTCCCGATAACAGTTGCAGATTGCCCCCATTACTAGTAAAAAAATAATATTAAAAATGCCATAATGCTATCCCCAATTTTGTAGACACTATGGGCCAGATTTAGGTACATCTGCGCATTATTGGACCGGCGTAGCGCACCGCCTTTACGTTAGACTTGCGCAATGTAGCCGCGTAATCACCCTATTCTCGTAGCTTTTGCGCAGAAAATTGCGCATGCGTAACGTTATTTCAGAGGCGTAAGGCGGAGTAATACAAATTGGGAAGAACGTGGGCATGTTACATTGAAATGAGCCGTGACCCCATGCAAATGAAGGGCCGGCCGGCTCGCGCATGCGCGCTTGAAGGAGACCATGGTCAGCTCCGCTGTGCGCATGCTCACAACTCGGGAACGGCGCAATCAGTGAAATTGGAAATGGACTAAGGACTACGCAGACAGCATAAATAGACAGACACAAACGCACTTCCATTGCAAAAGTACATCCCTTTGTCCCTTCCCATTTAAAGCGGAGTTCCACCCTTAAAACCACTTTGTTTCATCCCATCCAGCATACTGGCGTCAGCGCCAGTATGCTGTTTTTTTTTTTTTAATGCATGTACTTACTTTATAATAAATCATTTAATTTTGTGCGCACCGCGGTATGTCGCCGCTATAAGGCGTCACGCCTTCCGGAAACAGCCGATTAGCGTTCGGCTCTTCTCGGCGCCTGCGCACAGACCCAGAAGCTGACTGCGCAGGCGCCGTATATAGCCACGTCACGCCCTCCGAAAAAACCCGAACTAGGACCGGCTATTTACGGCGCCTGCACAGTCAGCTCCTGGGTCTGTGCGCAGGCGCCGAGAAGAGCCGAACGCTAATCGGCTGTTTCCGGAAGGCGTGACGCCTTATAGCGGCGACATACCGCGGTGCGCACAAAATTAAATGATTTATTATAAAGTAAGTACATGCATTAAAAAAAAAAAAAAAACAGCATACTGGCGCTGACGCCAGTATGCTGGATGGGATGAAACAAAGTGGTTTTAAGGGTGGAACTCCGCTTTAACCAAGTGCTTTTGTCCCGTTGTTAGTTGCGTTGTGTTTTGAATTTGTCAGATTAGTGTACTGTGTGATCAAGTGTTTGTTAGTAGATCTTTGAAAGTATTTTTTGATAAGTGTTTGAGAGACTGTTTGTTTGATATATTTCTGTTTGTTTGTTTTTTTGCTTAATTGTTGCTGTTTGTTTTTGTGACTGTTTTTTGCTGAGTGCTTGTGTGATTTTTTGGGTGTTAGTTTTCTCTTTGTGTGTGTTCTTGCTTGATTGGTTGTGCTTGTTTTTGTGACTGATTTTTGTTGACTGGGAGTGTTTTTTTTCAGTATGACAGAGAGAAAGCGATTATGGGCATTTCCTCCATGGCCCGGACAGTGCCAACACCACCCCGACCAGGAGGAGGGAGATTTTGGACATCATCACAGAGCAGGTCAATTCAGCGGGGGAGGGGGAGACGAGGAACCGGTCTGGGATTGACAAGAAGCTGGCCAAAATGCTTGCCCATGCCAGGGGCACAGGAGGGGGCCCACCATGCCGTGTTAGGCTGACAGCGGAGGAGCGTGCGGTGGCCCTGACCTTTCATCGGCATGAAGTGGAGGGCCTGCCCGGCTTTGACTCAAGTCCGGAGCCCGTGGTGCCAGGTACGTTTTTTTTTTTATATCAGGTGTGTAGCATGTGTGGGGGAGGGGGTGAAAGGGAATATGTGGCAAGTGTGTGGATCCTCCAACCTGTGAATGTTTTGTGTCATCCACAGATGTGCAGGAGGGTGCAAGGCCATCTGGCCTGACCGCACCATCCCCAGGACAGCAGCCTAATGAGGCCCCCCCGACAAGGCCGGAGTCCGCAGAGGAGGTTGAAGAGGAGGAGGAGGAGGTTGAGGAGGAGGAGTTTGAGGAGGAGTCCATGTCAGGCACTGGCCTATTGTTGTTGGAGGACCGTTCCCCTCTGGCTGGCAGCAGCCAGCCCTCCCTAAGGGGGAGCCCCCCCCTCCTCCCCCAACATGGCTCCTCTCCCAAGGGCCTCCCCTTCTCCCCGGCCACAAGCATCAGCTGGAGGCAGGAAGGCGACCCAGAAGAGCAGGGGGGTGGCCGATCTCCTGCCTGCCACTCTGAGAAGGGACCAGTTCCTCCAGACCCGCCATCTGGGACAGGTCAGCCAGACATTGGTGCGGATAGAGGAGAGCCTGTCCTCCATCAAGGATACGCTGGGGAACCTGGACTCCCACTCCACAAACTGCCTTAACGACCTGCAGACTACATCAGCAGGCGTTGGGCAGGATGTGAGGGCCCTCACCCAGGCTATCCAGGCCAACACGGCAACACTAGGTGGTGCCCTGGACAGAATAGCCGTGGCCTTGGAGGGCAGGCCACCAGGTGGGCAGAGATCAGGGGCTGCTCCTCCTTCCCCGGTTTTCCCGCTCCCCCATGAGTCTCCCCTGAGGAGCCGGGGCCGTGGCCAGGGGCGCCCCAGGCGTGGCTCACGTCAAGGGCACTAATTTTTTTTCCCCTTTTATTTTTATTTTTTTTGCTGGACATTTTTTGATTTTGCTGGTCATTTTTTTGGGTTGTGAATGCTGTTTGAATGTGGGGGTGACATTCCTGCCGGAAAAGGGGTGTCACCCTAAATTTTGGTGGAGTAGGGTTCCCCAGGACCAGGGAGAAGTGATCCCCAGGTCCGTGTGAATGGTGTATGAATGTACAGTGACATAATTGGAGCCTTGGCATGGCGTTGCTGCTCACAAGTCCTGCATGGTGGACTGGTGCCAATACAAATTGATGAGGATGTGGGGTGTGTGTGCTAGGGACCACAGTGGTGTGCATGCATGCATTCTCATTGTGCCATGATTAATGTGTGTGTTTAACGTGCAAAGATGCCCAATGTGAGCTGTCTCCTGGCTGCTCTTCCCTCAGAAGACGGGGGACCCTCGGTTAGGGGGGGATTGTCTGGTTCAGGGGTCAGGTCATCACGTAGGTCAATCTGCAGGCCCTTTCTCACTGCAAAGTTGTGCAGCATGCAACATGCACCGATGATCTGGCACACAAAGTTTGGGGAATACAAGAGGGTACCCCCAGACTTATACAGGCATCGGAAACGTGACTTCAGGAGGCCAAAGGTGCGCTCCACCACTGCTCGTGTTTGGGCATGTGCTTGATTGTATCTTTCCTCTCCTGGGGTTTGGGGGTTCCGGATAGGAGTCATGAGATGGGGTCCCAGTGCATATGCAGAGTCACCTGTAAGGGAAAAGACAGCAGGATGTTAGTCATGCATGTGCCCCTTGTGATGTGTGCATCATGAGGGGATACAGTCATGCCTGCCACCCATGTCACTCACCAACCAGCCAGATGGCCCCATACACGTTCTGATCGAATTCCATTCGGATGTGGCTTTGATTGTATATGTAGCTGTCATGGCTGGACCCTGGGTGTTTGGCACAGACGTGCCATATGAGGCCTTGGGCATCGACTATCACCTGTACGTTGATTGAATGCCAATGCTTCCGATTGCGGTACATGTGCTCTGTCTCATGGGGGGGCTGGAGTGCCACATGTGTGCAATCAATGGCCCCGATGGTGCGTGGGAATCTGGCAATTCTGTAGAAATCTGTCATTGCCTTCAGCCGCAGGTCCTCAGTGGTGGGTTTGATGATTTGGTTGGCCATGCGTCTGAGGATTGCAGGGACAACCTGGTGCACACATCTGATTGTGACATCCCAGCCACCACTCCACTTGTACGCTAAAAAGAGCCACTGGCAAGGACATGGAGTGTTGCCATGACATTGACCAGTGGCTGCACTGCATGTGAGCGTTGTGTTGGGCTGGTGATGTCCTCCTGCAGGGTTGTGGTTAATTTCAGGATGGCATGAGGGGTGAATCTGAAGATGCGATACACCTCAGAATCACTCATGCCAAAGAGGTCTATGCGTGTGTGCGACGATGCCCCTGGCATGTTGGCATACAGATTGTTGTGCAACACGTGTGACTGCTGAGCTCCTTACTAACAGTGTTGCTTTATCTAACATGTAGACTTTTTTTCTCTTTTTAGACCAGCTTTTATATGGTCTAATTTTAGACAGGACATTTTGCTGTTGCGCACACTGCGTAGCCTGCGCTGCCCCAGCGGTCTTTTGTGGATCCCCGTAGGTCCCTCATTAGCATATTTGACTAGCAAATCAATGGTCTGTCTAGCGCAGTTTTGCGCAGACAGATGCGCCTGTCTAACGAAATTACGCTGGACAAAAAAAAGTAGATTTTTTGTGTATCTCGTTTCGGGGATGCCGTGCATCGAAACGCACGCGCACATTTAGACTTACGCACGCACATCTCCTGTTGCACAGGCGTAATCGCTCTGTGAATCTGGGCCTATAACTTTTGGGCAAACCGATCAATATACGCTTATTTTACCAAAAATATGTAGAAGAATACATATCGGCCTAAACTGAGGAGAATTTTTTTTTTTTAAGAAAAACTGGGATATTTATTATAGCAAAAAGTAAAAGATATTGGGGGTTATTTACAAAAGGCAAATCTACTTCCCACTACAAGTGCAAACTACAAGTGCAAAGTGCACTTGAAATTGCAATGAAAGTGCACTTGGAAGTGCAGTCGCTGTAGATCCGAGGGAGACATGCATGGAAAATAAAAAACAGCATTTTAGCTTGTACATGATTGGATGATAAAATCAGCAGAGCTTCCCCTCATTTCAAATGTACCCCTCAGATTTACAGCGACTGCACTTCCAAGTATACTTTCCTTTGTCAATTTCAAGTGCAGTTTGCACTTGTAGTGCAAAGTGGATTTGCCTTTCATAAGTAACCCCCATTGTGTTATTTTTTTCAAAATTGGCACTGTTCTTTTGTTTATAGAACAAAAAAATAAAAACGGCAGAGGTAATCAAATACCACCAAAAGAAAGCTCTACTTGTGGGAAAAAGAGGATGCAAATTTTTCACACAACCACGCAATTAAAGCAAGTAAAATGCAGATAAGCAGGAGGTCAACTGCAGACCAAATACACTTGTAGATAAAGTCTGAATTATCTCAGAAGCAAAAACTGATGGTAAACTGAATCCTTTGGCACTAGCCCAAATTACATTGATATTGGCCCTAAATGCTTAAAGCGGATCTCCCCCGAAAAATTGAATTTGCGATTATGGGCTCTTTAAATTAGCAATCCCACGTTTTTTGATTTCAGCAGCCGCTCCGCTCTTTTTCTGTCCAGAATAGCAAGTTATATTCTGCATCTTCTCCCGTTGCCATCTTGGGTTTGGGCAGGAAAAGGCACACAAGCACATCACTTCCTGTTTTCGGTGGATGCTGTCGAGCGATGTCTCGGCCAATAGAGAGAATTATTATAATTAGGGAGCTCTGAGCCAGGCTCCCAGCATGCACAGCGAGTTACAGGAAGGAAGAAATAACCAGAGGAAAACCTGATTGCCTGCAGACCGGAAGCCTGTGCGTTTAACAGGTATTTTAACACTACATTTTTTATTAATCGCCGATCAGGTATTGTTTTGCAGCACTAGTAAGATTAAAGTATAGTCAATTTCAGGGTGGAGCTCCGCTTTAACTTATGTTAATTTCATGTGCTTTGTATGTTTTTCCACTTTACAAAAAAACATTATTTTAGGTGGGCTTCATAACCATGTATCGGTTTTAATCTGTTTTATGTTGCTTCGGGTTGGCTAATTTGCTATTACTCTTGTCAAAGACCCACAGGTTGTTGGTCATGTGCCCTCTACCTAGCTGCTACAAATAAGCATGCCATAACATCAGGGAGGAGTGTGATAGGCTCCAAATTTATTTTGCAGCAGGGCATCCTCAAATATGCAGCCAATGTTATTAAAGAAGAACACGGAGTCCTGGAAGTGATGGTTTGGCCCCCATTGAGCCCTGATCTTAACATCATCAAGTCTGTCTGGGATTACATGAAGAGACAGGAGTTCATGCAGCCTACATCCACAGAAGATATGTGGTTATTCTCCAAGATGTTTGAAACAACCTACCTGCCAAGTTTCTTCAAAAACTGTATGCAAGTGTACCTAGAAGAGTTAATGCTGGTTTAAAGTCAAAGGGTAGTCACACCAAATATTGATTTAAGTTCAGGTTATTCTCCTGTTTTCTCACTTTGCATTTTGTAAATTGATAAAATTAAGGCCCCTTTCACACGGGGCGGATCAGTAATGACCTGCCTCCGTATACTCCGTATGCTCATTGGGGATCTCTCCGTTGATCCCTGCTGAGCCGGCGGATGACAGGGCGGTCCCCGCACACTGTGCAGGGACCGCCCTGTCTTTTCTCCGCTCTTCTCTGTGGGGGGATCGGATGAACATGGACCTTATGTCCGTGTTTATCCGATCCGATACGCAGACGGAAGGAAAAATAGGGGTTTCTTCCGTCTGCAGAATTGGATCATTGCGGAGGTGGACAAGATTGGGTGTCAGCGGATGTTCATCCGCTGACACCCGCAATCTCATAGGGACCAATGTATGTCCCTTTTTCATCTGCAAACGGTTGGATGAAAAAGCGGACATACGGTCTGCAGGTGTGAAAGGGGCCTAAGTATTTAAAATATATATTTTGAAAGCATTACTTTACAGCATGTCTTCACACTTACCCTAAAACGTTTGCACAGTTCTGTATATAACCTTTATATTTATGTTTTTAAGTCTACCATACATATGCCAATGCATACAATTTATTGAGACCAGTAGTAGTAGATAATTTCTTTAACACTTCAAGCATTTATTAGTATAGTGCTTTCTTAAGATATAATAAATTGGATTTATCAACAATAGGATTAGTCAGTAATATTTAACAATGCTAAAGCATTTATGACATTATGACACTTAAATGGAACTCCCATATTTACATGTTACAGCTGTGTAAATGGAGACATGCGGTATGGAGAGCCCAGCTGACAGACATCTGTGAGACTAGTTTGCGGATTCCTGGAGGAGTTAAGTGATGACATGTCTCTCATCTGATGTTGGAGTGAAGTAGCAGAAGCACGCCAATGAGAGTAAATCTTTGTTTCCCAAGTTCTGTAAAGGAAACTAACAACAATATGCAAATCAGTGGAGCCATGGTTGGGTCAGAGTGGGTGGGTTAGAATGGCTTTCTGTTCAAATCCTGTTGTTAAAAAAAAAACATCTGATATATAATAAACGGAAACCCTGGTTTATGGAAGCAGCCTATGAAGTTAATATTGCACACTTTATTATTATTATTATTATTATTATTATTATTATTATTATTTATTTATTTTTGCTGCTGCCTGCCCTTATCTCTGGCAATAGGATTTTCCCTTCCACTGGCTGCTGTGTTCCTTTCTCTTCCCCTTGTGTTGAAGACCTATGGTCATAGTAGGTGTGGTGTACATAGCTCTGGCCTGTGGGTGTCACTATTTACAGTTGTTACATGTATATCACTTTTTATATTTTGTACAAGTTAGTTTTAGTTCCTGTTCCTAGTATGATAAACTCAAGGCTGCATATGTTTATGGATGCCTGCACTTAGCCCCTTTTCACACTGGGGCAGGATGTGCGAAAATGGGAAAGGGGATGGATAGCCGCACTCCAAGGAAATTTCAATCAAGTTGTATTTATTGGTAAAAAATGGGCATGCAAAACACAGCCACAGGAAAGTTTTTTTGCATGCCCATTTTTTACCAATAAAGACAACTTGGTTAGAGTTTCGTTGGAGTGCGGCTATCCGTCCCCTTTCCCATTTTCTACATTTGCTTTGTGCATTGCCAGCACCTTGGTTTCCTGAGAGGTTCCTTAATTGTCTACAAGACCCACCTGGAGCGGTGACTCCCTTCCAGGATGTGCGGTGGCTAGCGGTGCTGTATTAACCCCCGCTAGCGGCCAAAAAAGGGTTAATACCGCCGGCAATGCGCCTCTGCAGATGTCCCATTGTTTTCAATGGGAAGGAGCAGTGAAGGAGCAGTATACGCACCGCTCCTCTCACCGCTCCAAAGAAGCTGCTTGCAGGAGATTTTTTTTCCTCCCGCCAGCACATCGCCTCTGGCTTTCACATTGAGAATGCTGGGCAGGATTATATCAGGTGTTATTTATGCACTGTTTTTAGTGCTAAAACGCCTGAAATACGCCTCAGTGTGAAAGGGGCCTTAGTAATAAAGCACTCTATAACACCTCTGTCTTCCAGACTACAGGACATAACAAGACTGGTGACAAGGATGCCTTTTCTACCTATACAGCAGCCTACACATTTTCTTCTTTACCCTGGTGAGCTTGTAATGCCTTGTGCTGCTTGAAATTGTATGTTTAAGGATTACATACATACATTTAATCATAAGCACGTACCTACAGCTAAAAAAGCATGCTATGATACAGCTCTTGCTGAATTAAAGAACTTCTTTAAACCTTAATGAAACTGTATTGATTACTTGCTTTTATACCGATTCAAATTTGTATACTGATTTTTGCCTGTCTTTGTTTCTTCTATTTTTCTTTTGAGCCCTCCCTTATCTCTTGAGAAGCAGCAACTAGCAGGGGAACATTGAATTGTCCTTTAGTCAGCACCTGATCAGTGATTCACTTTGAAGAGGACATAATCTTTCCTTTGGGACTTGTGTTATTTTGTGTGCTGATGTATTTGTGTATGTCTGTACACATATAGCAGTGTTCTGAAGTTTATGACATTGCTAATGCACTTTCAATGAATACAAAGCATTCTCTAATTGGGCAGAGGCAGGACAGTGACATCATGATCAACACCTACATCTATTCACTGAAAACAATGACAAGGCTTTCTGTGAAAGGTGGTAGTTTGAGTGGGCAACCCCCTTTGGTTACTGCCGAGGAAAAAGGTTGTGTGTATGTTTTTCATCGAGACCACCAAGGGCATATAGACCAGCTCAAGATACAAAATAAAAATGTCAATAAATTATACAAATAGCAAACATACGAAAACATCATACAAATCCAAAAACATACAATATAACATTCGCCAAAGCTTTAGAGAGACCCAATACCTACCTCTGCCAGTCCCAAAAAAAGAGATGGACAAATTGGTGGCCACCCCACCATGCACACAGAGACGGAATGAAGCCCCAGATAGGGATCGTAAGATAAAGGCCGTGCACAGCCACAGGAGGTAGATAAAGACCCAGCTGAAGTACATAAGGATGAAGAAAAAAATTAATAATGTAATATTTATTGAGACAAAAACCAGGGTCCAATGTGATATCAGCCAATGAGGCTTAAAAATTACTTACTATGCTCAATAGTACAATATGAGTAATTCAGGGGTGCCAAGAGATGATAAAGCGTGTAAAAAGGACCCATATTTAAACATTTGATTGATAACTTTAATCTGGAATGCTATAAAGAAAACTAGAGTTGGGACTTTAAATGAGGCATATGGAAGACACATGCCTCCATCCCTGTAGGTTAAAAAGAACGTTTTTTTTTTGGGACTTTAAATGAGATGCATTTTAAAGTAAACAGTAAGTATAAATAAATAAAGTTGTATTCGTAATAACCAGGCTCACACTTACCACCCAAAACAGCAGGCCAAATTCAACTGTCTAACTGTATATGTTAAAATCAGAGGATTGGTTGCACACATTTGCAAATATATGGTTAAGCTACTGGCCTCGCCAAGGCTCCCTGCATTCTGTAGTCCTAACTAAACTTTTAAAGTCTCCTCAATAGAGGAATATAAATACTGATGAGTAGATGGAGGGCAGGTGACTAGGGGTGTGTCACTGTCTCCATCTAGGATTGGTATAGTAGTAAAGAGCACTGGAAAAAAACGCATACATTTATGAGGCCTCGTACACACGATCAAATCTGTCTGCTGGAAACGGTCTGCTAGACCGTCCCAGCAGACAGATTCGATCGTGTGTACGGACGAGCTGACGGATTTGGCCACCCGACAGATTTCAAAGCATGCTTTGAAATCTATCGGGTGGGAATCCGTCCGCCCGACATGTCTGCTGGTTAGTACACTTACCAGCAGACATGTCGTCTCGCACCGCCGCCGAATGGATTCGGCGCTTGCGCGGAAGTGTTTTACTTCCTGGTGCGGTGACGTGGCGGCGTCAACGTCAGCGCGCCGTCTGCTGGCGGGGATTTTGGTTTGCTCGTGTGTACACACGAGCAAACCAAAATCCTAACAAACAGATTTGTTCAAATCGGTCGGTCTGACCGATTTGAACAAATAGATTGCCTCGTGTGTACGAGGCCGAAGGGTATCAGAAACGCATCTCCATCCCTGTATGATATAAAGAAAACTACAGTTGGGACTTTAAATGAGGCATATGAAAAACACATGCCTCCTCCCATTCTTTTAATCTGGAATGCTACTCCATAATTAATAAGGCTTACAAAAAGGGACTTATCGATAAAGACACACAGAATTATCTTAATACTAAAGAACCAAGAATCCCAACGTTATACGCACTTCCTAAAGTGCATAAATCCATGAGCAATCAGCCTGGTAGGCCAACTGTATCTGGCTGTCAAAGTTTACTGAGAATGCCAGTGCACTTGTTGATAAGTACCTCCTTTACCCTCACGTAATTTTTCTATCTTCCTACATCAAGGATACTATTGACCTTTTACAAACTATTGAGGTTATGCATGTCCCTGAAAAACCTGGCTCGTTGCCATAGACCTAGAGAGCTTGTATAATGCCATCCCACATGCCAAGGGAATTGAAACCATAGGGAATCATTTAAAAGAAAGAGGTACTTTCACTTATTAATATAATTTGTTTATTTTGGAACGTAGACACACACAACCCGGTTCTCTCAGGGGCAAGGAGACTGATAGGTGTTCATATCTATCAACACCTATCAGTCTCTTCCCCTAGTCAGTGCCATCCCCTCTTCTGTTTTGTGCAAACCAATCAAAATATTTAAAATAATATATATCGGCCTAAACTGAGGAAAACAAGATGATCAAATACCACTAAAAGAAAGCTCTATTTGTGAGGAAAAAAACATCACACGACAATTGTCAGTTAAAGCAACACAATAAAATGGCCCGGTCATTGGGCAGCCAAATCTGAAGTGGTTAAGGAATGTCTACCTCTTTTGCAAAGTTAGAATGCCACTGACCCTACATACCATACAGCTTTTTATTTTTCTTTACTCAGCATGTGCTCTCTGGCGAGGCCTGGGAACAAACATTGTCCACGTCATTACTGCGTTTCTGCCACCATGACTTCTGGGTATTGTAGGCCGCTACGGGTTGCACATTGATGCATGCGCGATGGGCATATCGCTCGTCCGCACTCTCTCTGTGACGTCTGACGCCGAACGAGTGGGAGGTATTTAATGCCCGTGACTCCAGAAGACCTTTAGCTGGATTTCAGGGGTGACCGCACATTCTTTCCTTCCCGCACAGGTATTTTTCTGACATTCAAAGTCTATTGCTTCATGTTACTTTTTGGATTTTACTGATTTATTTAAGGTTTTCCTCTACTTGTTTGCATTATAGCTTATAATTATATTCCCCTATTACGGCTTCTATAGTAGTTCATTGGTATGGGCTGGGTGCTTTCATTCACCCAATCAGAGATTAGTGAATTCATCGCACTTGCATCTATAGTGAGCTGTGTGCTATCTCCTGTCTTTTGATATGTTCATATACTCATCCAGCTCTGATATCTGATTTTATTTTTTTTCGGATTTTAATTCTCTTTCTTTATTTACTTTGATAAACCTTTGACATCTCCTTCCCGCATTGGGCTTTATTAAATGTTATATTTATATATTCCAGTGAATAGAACTCCTGTTGTGGAATCTTGTGACTATTTTTAGTCCTTTTTCCATGCGTTATCATTTATTGGCACCCCTGAATTACTCACATTGTGCTATTGAGCATAGAAAGTCATTTTTAAGCCTCAATGATATCACATCGGACCTTGGTTTCTGTCCAATGTCAATAAATATTACATCGTGCTTTTTTTGCTTCATCCTTATGTACTTCAGCTGGGTCTTTATCTACCTCCTGTGGTTGTGCACAGCCTTTATCGCACGATCCCTATCTAAGGCTTTCTGTGTCTGTGTCTTTGTGCATGGTGGGGTGGCCTCCAATTTGTCCATCTCTTTGTTTGGGACTGGTGGAGGTAGGTAGTTGGTCTCTCTGAATCCTTGGCAAATGTTATATTGTGTGTTTTTTTATTTTCATTATGTTTTCATATGTTTGCTATTTGTATCATTTATTGACATTTTTGTTTTGTATCTTGTGCTAGAGCTGGCCTATATGCCCTTTGGTGGTCTCAAGTAATCTCCTGAGGAAGCCATTACTGGCAAAACATGTTGAGATACAACATCCAATTTTGACCACCTTTTTGTCCATTGGGACACCAGCAACCAACTTTATCCCCCAAAAAATAATATATATATATATATATATATATATATATATATATATATATATATATATATATATATGTATATATATATACTCTGTAAATAGTTTTTTATTAAACCCTTTGTTCACTTTTGTATATTAATAAAAGAACCTTTTTTTATCTAAAGCATTTATGTATCAATTATTTCAAGCACCGTTATAATACCAGGTTCTTCTTTTCTTGCTATTTTCATTAATTGTGATGAGGTGCGCGATATTCTAGAGTCACCCAGACTATTTCCATTTGCCTACATATGGTATATATTTGAAAATTGATCATGCACTGACAGATAATCTCATTTCTTGAGGCCTTTAAATTGTCAGGACAGTACAAATACTCCCTGAATTACCCTTTTTCAAAGTAGACAGTCCTGGGTATTTATCAAGAGGCCTTTTGGAAGTTGTAATTTTTTTTGTTACAATTTTTTGAAAGATAAAGAAATTAAATAAAATAAAATAAAAATCCACAATTTTCTTCTTCTTTTTTTTTTTTTTAATACTGTCACCAGTGCAGTATAGTTTTAGTATATGTCCGGTGTGGTGGTGATCAGGGATACTAACTGGTGATAGTATGTGAAAAATTAATTAAATAATGTTTTATTCAATATTTGTTTATTATTTTTAAATTTTCTCCATGTGTACTTTGTTTTACATACTCATCAGAGTAATTTAGTGTCACCGGTGTCAGAGTGTGCACCCACCCCCCTTTCCAAACCTGATAACTATCTGGTTCAGAAGGGGATGGAGGGGATATTATCTTCAAAATTTAAAATTAAATATGCTATGGGAAGCAATGTGCTACCTATCTTGTATGCCAAGTTAGATAGAGTTTAGAGCCTTCAGAAAAATAGGGATGAGTGCATGGGGGTGCCGTGACTATGCTTATGCTTAGCATTCACACACCCTCATTTTTGAGTTGATTTAATACATTTATTCACACACACATTCACAGGTGGCTGAGTCCAGGACATAATAAAAAGTATATACAAATGTGTGAATGTCATGCTACAACTAGCTTGCAATGTGGCTCCTGGTAGTCTTTTATAATATTGCTATAATAAATGAACTGATGCATGCGACAAATGTGCAGGTGATCACATGCGTTCTTGATTCAAGCACCACACCTGACAGCAGGAGCTACACATAAAGCTGATTCACAGATTAACTTAGATCACAAGCCATGTTCTTTAACATCTGACATCAAGACAGAAGCATGCCATATGCTGACAACTTGTATCTCCGCCGTTAGCTAATTAAATCTGTGGAGTGTACAATATGATAAGCAGTAAATGTTTTCAGCAGATTACATTGTTTTCCACAAAGCACTACTGAATGGATAATGATTTGGATGTATGTTGCTTTTCTCTGTTACGTATCTAGGGGTTTGTTGAAATATTGTGATATATTATTTATGCTTGACTATACATTTTTTAGTCAAGGACTGAAAACAATTTCACTTCAATTTTTTACTGTACTTTGAATGCAAGGATACTTGAATCCACTGAATTTCTATAATTCCTTTTAGAGGAAAAGGGGGTGGAGGGAGGGAATGAAGCAAGCAAGAGAAAAAGTAATGTGATACAAAGAATGAAGCAAATCGGGACAGCAGTGTATGCCCTGGTGCCTAGGTACACTGTTTACCAAGTTCACTAAATTTTCATTTTTTTTTTTTTTTTTTTTTTACAACACAGTATTTCTAATATTTTAGTTTCTTTTACAGCACATGTACATATACTGTTTAGAGCTTTGTTTTGACAATGCAAGATACAGTCAAAGCTCTATAAAACGTAACACATTTTTTTTTATTGAAATAAAAACTAGACATAAAAAAGGCAGGATCCCAATTCTTCTTTCTTCAAGTTTGTAGTGTGGAGGTATCCTTGTTGCAGTGTTTATGACACTTTCTAGTGATGTGTATATTGTCCATTATCTGTCAGAAGTGTCCATCAAATTATACTCAGAGTCTTCTAGTTGTAAAACTGTAATGTCACCAAGTCACACAAGGGGGCAGCAGCAAGACCTTACAGCTGTAAGCTCCACAGAGCAACTAGCGATCAAGTGATTTGTATTTCTACAGTATCAATCCATTCTTGAGAATAACACAGGTCGCTCTGTCACACAACAATTCCAAGTAGATAAGAAAAATCACAGGATCACTGCTCCCCTAACCTTCTGAGTACAAAGAGCTGCAGCATACTCATCAGCATGTTCTTGGTCATTTGCATGCAGTACACTAGATAGTACGCCTCTCCTGCCCTCCCCTCTCCAAGTCTGGAGTACTTCTTTAAAGGGGTGGATACCATGTTGAACTTAGCAGCCAAAACTGGTTCTATTGAAAAAAATATTAATAATGATGATGTATTGATAAAGACTTTGTTGAATTAATTTGTGTCTTTTATACCTGTCTAGCGTTCATTTTTTCTCACCATTTTTGTCTTGCTCATTTCTAATATCTTTATATACAGAATTTCAGCATATTTTGCCATTTCCCCCTCTTCCTGTCCCCGTCATAGGATAGCGATCAAGTCTCCAATTCACACTTCTCTCCTTCATTCCCTTCACCATTAAGTGGTTTCACCTGTTGATGGAGATGGAAGCTCCAGGGCCTAGTGGCCCTAGTGGCCCTTTGACTGTCCCCCCCTCCACACCGGCTATACAACTGTTCTTTTTCTTACTTATCCAGTCTTCTTCAGTTGCTAGTTGCCGGAAAGTCTAGACAGGGAATGGACTCTCTCTATCTAATCTCGCCCTTTGGGCGTCCTCATTTTTCAATTATTTTTGACTGTTTGATTTTGGATTGTCCCAGGGGTGGACTGACAACTCATGGGGCTCCCGGGCAATAGGAGATTATGGGGCCCCCGGGCAATATGAGATTATGGGGCCCCCGGGCAAAAGGAGATTATGGGGCCCCCAGACAATAGATTATGGGACCACACAGTATACACACACACATACAGTATACATACACAGTATATACACAACACACACACACACACACAATATACATACACACAGAATACACATACACACACTGAAAAGGTACTGGAGAGGCTGGGAAGCTATAGTCTTGGGATTAAAAAAAAAAAAGATTTTTACATACTGTCCCTGGTTTTACTGAGGCTGGCAACCCTGATGGGGCCCCTAGTGGCAGTCCACTCTGGTCAGTCTGCCCCTACCCACGCCCATTAGCTTCAAGAACTCTAAAGTGCTCTTATGCAGGTTCCCTGCATACTCTCGAATGAGGATACTGGGGTGTCCATGGGATAAAGGTTTCCGAAACCTAGAGTACAGAAATACCTTGGTTAGGGGGTACTCCAACACAGACAATTTTGGTACCGGAGGGGGGTCGTTGAACACCCAGGGGGACCCTCTGCCCCATATGGGGGGAGGCCCCCTCGGGGGCCCTGGAGATTCTGGTTCCCACACAGCCCCTGGATTATGTTTATTACTATTGTAGGTTCTTTAGAGTTTTTCTCCCATAGTTGCAGTTTTCCTGGATGGCCCCCATTTCTGGGTAACCGACCCTGTTTGGTAGGAGTTTGGCAGAACTGTTTCTTTCTTTCTTTCTTTCTTTCTTTCTTTCTTTCTTTCTTTCTTTCTTTCTTTCTTTCTTTCTTTCTTTCTTTCTCTAACTTTTCAAATTTTTCCAGATGATCTGCAGGGGAGGAGCCAGGACTGGAACCAGCACTGGTCTGTATCTTACCATGCCCATGCACCCACTCGGTACTGAAAAAGATGGTAGGGGGTAAGTGAAGGTACTGTATCTGTGACAGCACTCCACCCCTCTGTCCCCATGGCTAGTCCACAACCCCCAGGATCTAATGTCAGGCTAGCCACACACAATGTCCAGGGTTTAAACTCCCCTCTGAAAAGAAGAAAAGCTTTTGATTGCTATCATTCCCTCAAACTGGACATAGCTATGCTCCAGGAGACCCATTTCCCGATGCGATACAGCCCTAATTTCCTACACGCCAAATACCCAACATTCTATCTGGCAAACGCGGTGAACAAGTCTAAAGAGGTAGCAATCCTGTTTTTGAAACATAGAAAATTCTCCATGACAGCAGTCCGCAGAGACCCAGAGGGTAGATTTATACTGGTCAAGGGCACACTGGAGGGCACCCTATACTCTGTGGTGTCATACTACGCCCCCAATGCAGTTCAGATGCAATTCTTTCAATCTCTCTTCAAAACTCTTGCCCTGAACGATGTGGATGATGTCTCCCCCGAGACCCTGTGGGCTGCCCACAAAGCGACAGTGAGAGGCAAACTAATTAGTATAGCTAACCGGGTAAAAAGGGAACGACAATCGGACATAGTGAAACTAGAGAAGACCTTTCAGATGCTACAGATCAAGCACAAGCGATGCCCTCTAAGACTTCACTGGCACAGTTAGATGCGGCGAGATTAAAACTCAGCGGAGAAACACATTTGTTGGAGTGGGGCAAAATTCCACATTCAGAGAGATAACATGGACGTCATGTTGGCCTCTAAACTATCTCCATGGTATCGTGCACAACCCACCCCCCTGTATTAGAATAGCGGTTCAGCCCCCCACAGCCAAACGAAATACTTTTGGCACTCCAGGACTTCTACTCCCAGCTTTATAGCTCACCCCCTACAGACACGGCTCCAGAAATTCTTGATTTCCTAAAGGACCTTCTTCTACTTCCTCTACCATCCCTATCTATCGAACATAAAAACTCGCTAGAGGCCACATTTTCGTCTGAAGAAATCCTGGAGGTTATTAAAGATCTAAAAAAGGGAACGGCGCCTGGTTCAGAAGGCCATTTGGTACCTTACTATAAGGCATTTGCCGATACTCTGGCCCTGTATATGGCAAAAATTTTAAATGCAAAGACCCAGGCCTCCTTAGACCCCCACCTCAACACAGCCTATATAACTGTTATACCCAAACTGGACAAACTGGACTTCCCCAAGAAGTGGGGAATTATAGACCCATCTCCCTCATAAATAACGACCTTAAGATCCTGACGAAAATCATGGCCAACCACCTGGCATCCTTTATCAGTCACAAAGACCAGGTTGGGTTTATACCGGGTTGACAGGGCCCAGATTAGGTCAGAAGGGCAATAGATATAATTTCCCTTCTACAATCTGAGTGGGATCATGGCCCCAAACAGGAAGAAATGTTGCTCTCTCTTGACTTGCACAAAGCTTTTGACTCAGTGACCTGGCCTTACATTTTTGCCCTCATGGAGCACTAGGAATTTGGCCAGCACTTCATGGGGGTGAACCGCACCCTCTATTTATCCCCAAAGGCAATGATACACCTACAGGACTCCACTCACAGCCCCTTAATATAGCCAGGGGTACCAGACAGGGCTGCCCCCTATCCCCCTTAATGTTTTCTATTGCCATCGAGACCTTGGCGAACACAATACGCTCCAACCCAAATATCCAAGGAGTTACTTGTGGCCCACAGACTCAGAAATGTGGTTTGTTCGCCGATGACATTCTCTTGTTTCTCACCTCATCGACCACGACCCTCCCTAATCCCCGAAAACTCCTGAACATTTTTCCCATCGTCTCAGGCTTCAAAGTAAATTATTCCAAGTCTCAAGCAGTTGAAGTCTCCCTCAAAACAGAAGTAGTCTCAGCATTACAAAGCTCATTCAAGTTCAAGTGGAGTGCTTCCTCCATTAGGT
Organism: Rana kukunoris; assembly: GCA_029574335.1. Lineage (NCBI taxonomy): Eukaryota > Metazoa > Chordata > Amphibia > Anura > Ranidae > Rana > Rana kukunoris. The sequence continues at coordinate 228,949,512 of CM056059.1, read as the reverse complement.
ATCTGGGGATCACTCTCACGTCCACTTGAGCACTTGTATCCATTTAATTTCCCTCCTATGTACCGAAAGCTTGCATCTGATCTTACAAATTGGGACAAAGTGGCGTTGTCCTGGCTGGGGATGATTCATTCGGTAAAAATGACTCTCCTCCCCAGACTACTATATTTGTTTGATCCCTCCCCATAAACATTAGAAAGGATCACCTAAAATTCTTTCAAAGCAAGGTTACTAAATCTATCTGGGGGGGAGGGTGGTGATTGAGCAACAGACTTCCCCAAAAAACTATTTTCCAAACTAGGCCTCGAGGTGGGTTGGGATTCCCCTGCCTCCTTTGGTACTTTCAAGCAGTTAGAATAGTGCAATTATCCATTGTTTACTCCAAGCATGTGGGCGTTGCTTTGCACCCAGGATACCAGGCCCAACCAGAATTGTCTGGGGACGACCACTCGGCCCCCTCCCGGTAAGATTGGATCTCTCTCTCCTTTACCTTTTCTCTCTGTAATTCTTTCTTTCTCTTTCCTTTTTCCATTCTCTTTTTTTCCTTTCTTTTTGTTTTTAAGTTCTTTTCAACTCTCTATGGCCTCTTGCCAGGCTTGAATTTGAAATGATAGTCTGACATGTAGTCTTCTCCACTGAGCTAGCTGGCTCAACGCTAACAATTAACTACTGCCCATAAGGTCATTAGCTTTTTTCGAGATCGAAAGGGGGAACCCTCAAGGCACAGTTTTCTCTCAATAACGGTGCCTGAGGTCTTCTCGCCAAGATCCTGTACCAACGTGGCAGTAGTGGGTCGATTCCTTTAGATTGATAGTGCCAGTCCGTGGCCGACTATCCTGTTACATAAAGGCCTTGTTTGTATGTAGGGATGAGCCGAAAATCCCCCCGTTTGTACCAGAACCTTCGAACGGTCCGAACATTTAGAACCCCATTGACGTCTATGGGACTCAAACATTCAAATTCAAAAGTTCTAATTTTAAAGCCATATATGCAAGTTATAGTTGTAAAACATCTTGTTTTAAAAACGGTTGTTTTTTTCAGCACTCCCAACTTTTTTTCCATTGATACATGCTCCCTCGGGCAAGACCCGGGTTCTCAAAGACGTTTTCACAGGCATACTATAGACACCCAGCAGGTAAAATATCTGAATCAGGAGCAGTGATATTAATGATGCTTAAATAAAAAAAAATGTAATGAAAAATTCCTTTAAATATTGTACCTGCTGGGTGCTCTGTTCTCTCTAACCACCACCGCAACACACTACACAAGGCCGACCTGCAGGCGGCCTTTTATAATGTGCAGCGTGTACTAAACCCCCCTGAGCCATAATTGGCCAAAGCCACCCTGGCTTTGGCCAATTATGGCTCTCTGTTTTTTGTGCGCTGTGATTGGCCAAGCATGCAGGTCATAGTGATCATTAGCCAGCGATGCCGCAGTGAATTATGGGCCGTGGCGCGTCACTGGAATTTGGCGCGAATGACCCGTTTTGTTCGTATTTCGACGAACGATCGAATGTACGATGTTCGAGTCAAACATACTATACGTTTGACTCGAACACGAAGCTCATCCCTATTCGTATGTTGCCATAATATAATGTGATTCCAATTGTGGAAAGAATGTACTTATTTTTCTTCTTGTACAAAATTAACCACTTGCTTACTGGGCACTTATACCCCTCTCCTGCCCAGGTGATATTTCAGCTTCCGGCACTGCGTCACTTTAACTGACAATTGCGCGGTCGTGCGACGTGGCTCCCAAACAAAATTGACGTCCTTTTTTCCCCACAAGTAGAGCTTTCTTTTGGTGGTATTTGATCACCTCTGTGGTTTTTATTTTTTGCACTATAAACAAAAAAGAGCGACAATTTTGAAAAAAATACAATATTTTTTACTTGTTGCTATAATAAATATCCCAATTAAAAAAAAAAAAAAACGTTTTTTTTTTCTCAGTTTAGGGCGATGCATATTCTTCTACATATTTTTGGTAAAAAAAAAAAAAAAAAAAAAAATCGCAATAAGCGTCTGGTTTGCGCAAAATTTATAGTGCCTACAAAATAGGGGACAGAATTATTATTTTTTATTATTTTTTTTTTACTAGAAATGTTGGTGATCTGCGATTTTTATTGGGACTGCGATGTTATGGCGGACACATCGGACACTTTTGACACATTTTTGGCGTCATTCACATTTATACTGCGATCGGTGCTATAAAAATGCACTAATTACTGTATAAATGTGACTGGCATTGAAGGGGTTAACACTAGGGGGTGAGGAAGAGGTTAAATGTATTCCCTGCATAGTGTTCTAACTGTGGGGGGAGGGGGGGTGACTGGGGAGGTGACCGATCTGTGTCTCTATGTACAAGAGACACAGATCTGTCTCCTGCTCTCCAGAGACAGAACGCTGTCTCTATGTAAAACGGCAATGAGAGATGATCTATGAGATCATCTCTCATTCGCCGCACAGATCGCATCGCAAACGGCCACTCTGATTGGCCGTTCGCGGCGATCTGTGATTGGCTGTGTCCAAGGGGCACGGGCGACACAGTGTTTCCCCGCAGCGCGCTCTGGAGCGCGCGTCGGGAAGCAGCTAGTGACGAGCCGTCAATTGACGGCATGTTGACAATTTAAATCTTCGCTAGAGCCGTCATTCACAATTTTAGTACCATATTAAAAGGGACAGAGACACCTTTGGAGAGCAGCATTGTTATTCTGGGGGTGGAGAATGTTAGCTGTACTAACATATTTAAATGCACTAAACAAATTTTAGCCAAACTCAAGCTAACATTTTATAAGAAGTTACAGGAAACTGTTTTTTTTTTTTTTCCTTTTGAGTTAAAAGTTTGACATAAATTGATGTAAATGCGTGTTCTGTTGAAAAAAAAAAAAACAAGACAAGACTTATTCTCTAGATCACCAGGTTAAAATAAAAGACAGAAAGCCTAAAACATAAAACTAACATAGCCTTAAATCTATGAATTGGTAAGCTCCAATATAATAAATGTTTGCTTTTTGGTTTATTACCACTGTCTTTAAAGTAACTATTTTAACATACCATTCTTCAGCTTTGAGATAGATGTTGGGAAATTAGGAACCCTACAGTATCATGTTACCTTACTGACTGTGGCTGCAGATTAGCATTTACAGAGGTATACCATAACCCCTAAAGTGTCACCCCTAAAGTATACGTATGTCTGGTGAAACTGCCAGGCCAGATCTTTGAACAACAAACAAGAAGGCCATAGTGGAAAAGCTATATCATTTTTTTAAGGCATTAGATAAGACCTGTAATGATTTTTACAGATGCTATATCCACAGCCACAGTACATTATTATTTTTCCATGAAAAAGTAGATGGAATTTGTTGACTGCTGACTTTTTCCTATTAGGGGAGAAGGCGGGAACATTTTTTTAATAGAGACTCTGCTGTAAAGAAAGAAGGAAACAATAGCCAGCTGTCACAGCTAACTGATATGCACCTTTGATCAGCCAAATGAATGTTGCAGGCATTTCTTATAGGAAGGAGATTGCTTATCGATCTATATCAAAATATGCATGCTAATCCCAGACAGTAGAGAGTATTTTCAAGTGGAGTTAATAATCTGATTGTTGTCCTGTCTGCTGCAATTCACTGAGCTCCGACTTCTAATCAGTCTGAGGTTCTGCAGTCAAATGCACTTTGTGCTTTAAATTTGGATTTGTGACAGTGATTGAGGAGGCCATGTAAAGATGTTGACAAATCAAATTGTTTGTTCCAGCACTGTTTTGCCAGAGATCAAGTCCAAAGTAATAAGCTGTGAATTTGTTCATTACTTGTAGGGTGAAAAGGAATGATAAAATTCACCTGAACGATGATCAGGCAGAGCTCAGTCTGGTGTGGTACATGTGCTGCAAATGTATTGTTGGTGATCTTTTTCTGAAGGCGATATACAGAAGGACCTGCCCAGCTACTACTTATCATACCCAAATATGCCCATTTAAATGTAATCACTTAAAATAAAATAAAAAGGATAGCCATTCATAGGAAAATCACCAAGCCACTGTCTCTTCAGCGATTGGTGTATGCTAACGTGAGCGTTGTCTTTTTTTCTCTATCTCAGTGTGTGAATAAATAAAGGGTCCTTCCTTTTCTACAAAAAATAAATAAATTGAATCTTTAACTAGTCATATACATGTAAAGGTTTGGTTGAAAATCTTTGAATCTATTAAGTATTCAAATACTAGTGTTCATTACTATTTCTAAGTTACCCCTATGCTACAAAGCTTCCATTATCACTGTACCTAAAACTGGATAGTATACGCCACTCAACCATAACGTTATTAGCACCCACCTAATAATGAGTAGGTCCCCTGCCAAAGCAGCCCCGGCCAGTTGAGGCATGGACTCCACTATACCTCTGAAGGTATGCTGTGGTATCTGGCACCAAGCTATCAGTAGCAGATCCTTTAAATCATGTAAAATTGCAAGGTGGGGGCCTCCAAGAAACTGACTTATTTATCCCACAGATACTTGGAAGTCAACAGCTTGAATTTGTTGTGTTCCTGAAACCGTTCTGGAATCTTTTTTGCAGTGTGACAGGGTGCATTATTTTCCTTAAAGAGGCCACTGCCATCAGGAAATAGTGTTTCCATGAAGGAGTTTACTTGGTCAGCAACAAGGTTTAGGTAAGTGATACATGTCAAGTAACATCCACATGAATGGCAGGACCCAAGGAACATTCCCAAATATCACACTGCCACCTCCAGCTTGCATTGATCTTATTGTGCATGCTGGTGCCATCTCTTCCCCAGGTAAGAGACGCACAGACACCTGGCAATCCACGTGATGTAAAAGAAAACATGATTCATCAGACCAGATGAGCTTCTTTCATTGCTCTGTGGTCCACTCTTGATGCTCACATGCTCATTGTAGGTGCTTTGGGTGTGAACATGGGTCAGCATGGGCACTTTGTTTGGTCTATAATAAAAACCTACACAACAAACTGTGATGCCTATTTTTCTGCAACACATCAACTTCATGGACAACATGTTTACAAACTGCATAATATAATCCACTGACTTTCAGAAGCCATTGTAAAGAGATAATCAATGTTAAGTTATGGCTGATCAGTGTATAGTGAGGCCTAGGCGTTCAAAGTTGTCCTCCATGGAATACTAATATAACTCCTACTTGAGACCTTACTTGAGACCTTGGATGAACAATAAACCTCTGATGCAATGTTATGCATAAGATATTGAGTAAAAAAACAACAAATGTTTTTGTATATAAAGTGAATACATTTTAATGTAAAGCTCAAAAAATGCAGCACATATTAGATTACAATGTCATATATTCCCATGTAGATGTAAGAAACTGCTGTTAAAAATGTAGGTAGTTGGGGGCGGAGCTAGCCGGAGACCTGAATGGCCGCGTTCTAGCTGAGCTCCGGATCCAGCGGCACTGAAACAGCTCACTGCAGCTCCTTCCAGCGGTATTTGCCCACACCACCGCGGCGTTCTAGTTCCCTGGCACTCAGAGAGTGAACTGCCGAAATGTCGAGGCGCAAGAAGGACGGGAAGAAACTAGCAAAGCTCACCGAATTCTTTCCTATGGAGGCTAAGCAAGATGGCGGCGGCCCATCCTCCACGCCGCTGCACAGCATGCCACAGCACTCTCCACGGACGGGGACAACAACGAAGAGGAGAAGCCCTCCTAGGACCATGAACTCCCCACCGGCCACCCCTTCCTCTGGAAGCCCGGAGAAGGCAAGATTCCGTTCAGATGCACCGGAGGCAGGCAATGAGGTGAGCTCATTTGCAGAATCTGGGGAGGACACCAGATTATATTGATCTTTTCCCTACTGCTGATAAGCCTGTCCTGGACACTGTCTTAAAAGACATGCTGGTATCTCTCAGAAGTTCTCTCCATTCTGACATGGTGGCTTGTGTACATAAATTCAGTGCTGATCTGAGACATGTTACAGATAGGGTGTCTCATGTTGAAGACAAGATGGGGGAGTACGCCACTACAATCAATGACCTGGTAGATGCTAATGAGAATGTGGAGGACGATATTGAATCTCTGAAATCCAAAATGGCTGAAATGGAAGACAGGTCCAGGAGAAATAACGTTAAAATAAGGGGGATCCCTGAATCAGTTAAACCACAAGACCTGAGAGAATATATGGCGCAGTTGCTTACAGCCGTTCTGCCAGACCTTTCAGACCCGGAATACACAGTGGATAGAATCCATAGGCTTCCAAAACCTGCTTACCTATCAGACAATATCCCTAGAGATGTAATCCTCAGGATTCATTTCTATCATACTAAGGAAATGCTGATGACAATGTCCAGGAAGAAAGAACTGCTTCCTGCTCCTTATAACAACCTCCAGTTTTATGCGGATCTCTCACAATATACACTGCAAAAATGGAGGTACCTGAATACCATCACAAAGGCTCTCAGTAACCACAATTTACCATACAAATTGGGGTTCCCAACTAAATTGATCATCACGAGGGAGGGAAAGGATTATGTCTTGGACTCCCTTGCGAAGGGCATGGCCCTGCTACAATCATGGGGCATAGTACCTGATCCTCCCCAGCAGCAACAGGGCCATAGCAGTAGGCACCTGGAGGATGAGTGGCATACGGTAGTCCGCAAGAATGCTCGCTCTCATAAATGATCTGGAAGAGACTGTCTTGGTTTTTCATCGCACCCGCTGGAGAGATCGCTCTCCTTGACCCGGATCTCTCTGTGGACACCCCATTTACCTTTTGAGTGACAATGAGTCACACCCGGTTGAACTGTACCTTTTGGCTTTTGACTTTCGTTCTGTTTATTTTTGTTGCTGAGACCGCTCTGTCGCCTTTCGTGCTGGACCCCTCTGGACATCTTCTCTTGATGATATTGACCATCCAAATCTACATGCTGACCTTCCTGACTGGTCGTGGTCGTCTGGCCAGTCATCGCGGAGCCTCCTGCATCACCCTTTGCAAGTACCCTGATGTTGCCTTCTACCCCATGATCTACCTCGTGGTCCTCATATGGCTCTGAACATACTTACCTTAAATGCTAAGGGGTTGAACCACCCGGCTAAGAGAAGATCTCTGTGGAAGGAGGCACTGCAACAGCAGTGTGACATTCTATGTGTCCAAGAGACCCACTTTAAACTGAACTCTGCCCCCAAGTGCACTCACCCCAGATTTCCCCACGCTTATTATGCCAACGCAGATACTAAGAAAAAAGGAGAGATGATAGCAGTCAAGGATTCGGTGGCCTTCTCCCTGCGGGAGGTCATTTTGGATCCTCAAGGGCGTTTTGTTATTTTGATTTGTGATGTCAATTCTGCCACATACACGTTAGCCAATGTTTACGCCCCCAATGCCAGGCAGATTAGGTTTTTCCACAGGATATTGAAAAGGATTTGCACGGTACAGAAGGGCTCTTTGATTGTTTGTGGAGACTTCAACATCACGCCTGACCCGAGTATAGACACCACATCTTCACCCCGAAGACACCCTCCGTCCCTAGGGGCCTCTTTAAGATCTTGCGATCTCTACGATTCGTGGCGATGCCTTAACTCCAGCGAGAGGGACTATACCTTTTTTTCTAACAGACACAGATCCTACAGTAGGATTGACCTGTTCCTGGTAGATAAACATGTGTTGTTTCATTGCAAATGTGTTAAAATTAATAGTATTACCTGGTCGGACCATGCTTCGGTTAAACATTCATATGGAGAGCCAATCCCAGACTTCTGCAAGCTGGTCCGACCAGGTCCCGTGTTGAACAAGAATTGAAGAATTGAAGCAATTTTTTAATGAAAATGAGGGCTCTGTGTGCGACCCCTTGGTTCTGTGGAACGCCCATAAGGCCTTCATACGGGGAGTGTTAATTCAGCAAGGGGCTAGATATAAGAGGGAGAGGCAGCGGCAGACAGAAGACATACTTTCTAAAATCAAGGTTTTGGAGGACCAAAACAAGTCTTGCCCCACCCAAGATCTGACTGACCAACTGACCTTTCTGAGAACAGAGCTAAGATTGAAATTCCTTGACGACTTTGAGAAAGCCTCCAGGAGGCTGAAGCTTGCCTACTACACCAGTGGTAATAAGGCGGGGAAGCTATTGGCCAATAAACTGAAGGGACACAGACTTAAGACCCAGGTTCCATATATATTTCAGGCCTCAACACGGATTAAATTGACTCATCCCCAAGCTATAGCCGACGAATTTAGCAAATATTACAGTACACTTTACAACTTAAAAGACGACCCCACTACCCCACAACCAACCACGGAAACTATAGCCGCTTTTTTGGACAGGGTGCACCTCCCCAGCCTTTCACCAGATCACCTCCAGCATCTTAATTCCCCTATCACCGAATCGGAAGTTAAAAGGACTATACAATCCCTGCCGCTTAATAAATCCCCGGGCCCTGACGGCTTTACGGGGGAATATTATAGAACTTTTCAGGATATCTTGAGCCCCCACTTGACTGTGGTCTTCGGTTCTGCCGCTGCATCTTCCTCATTCTCCTCTGAGAGGTTGAGTGCCACAATTGTAGCTTTACCAAAACCGGGGAAGTCTCCAGATGTTCCACAGAACTTCAGACCTATTTCCTTGTTAAACAACGATATTAAGCTGTATGCCAAACTTATAGCAAATAGGATAGCAGAGGTTCTCCCAGATATCGTGGATGCTGACCAATCCGGGTTTACAAAGGGCAGGCAGACATCTGATGCTACAAGAAGATTAATCAATTTGACACACTTAGCTAGGGGTAGCAGAACGCCTTCTCTGCTCCTGTCACTGGATGCAGAGAAGGCGTTCGACAGGATTCATTGGGGGTTCCTGGGGGAGGTTCTGGAGAGGTTTGGCTTTTGTGGATTTATCCGTAACGCCATCCTAGCGCTGTATACACAACCCTCTGCTCGGGTACTTATCGTAGGAGCTATGTCTACCCCGTTCTCAATTACAAATGGCACACGCCAGGGCTGTCCTCTCTCTCCACTTATCTTTAACTTGATGATGGAACCTCTGGCAGCACGCATCAGAGCTCATCCACAGAATAATCTAAAGTTGACTCTCCAAAATAAGTTCCCATACATGTGGAAGGATGAAAGTATTAACTATTTAGGAGTGACCCTAACATCCAATCCATCGGACTTGGCCACTGCTAACTATTTTCCTCTCTTGATGTCCCTTAAGTGTAAACTACAGACCCTGTCTCGTGTAGAGTTGTCATGGTTGGGTAGGCTGGCGGCCTTTAAAATGACGATACTACCCCAACTGTTGTATCTCTTTAGGTCCCTTCCTATTCCCTTGCCTAACTCCTTTTTTTTTAAATTACAGTCGATCCTCAATAGCTTCCTTTGGCAGGGCAAGAAGGCAAGATGTGCCTTCGTAAAGCTGATTAAAACCAGATCGGCGGGAGGTATAGGCCATACGCACCTGCAGGACTACTATTTCTCCTCCGTCCTGGCTCAGCTTCGGCAATGGATGGATCCATGTTCCAATGCATTGTGAAAGGAGCTGGAGGGAGCGCAAATCCCGAGGGGTAACTTAACGGATTTCTTAATGACAGCACATCATGGTAGATCCCTGGATAGGAACCTGGCACCGCCCATTCTCGCCTCGCTGAGAGCTTGGGCTTATCTACGCACAGCACGCACATGGAGGGGAATATTGATCCCTTTCCATTTACCTATCACAGCAATTCACTTCATTGTTCCGGACATCAACCTATCATTGTGGAGCGGGGGGGGGGGTGTGGTAGCCTTGGAGGACCTTCTCCTGGACTCCCAGCTACAGTCATTCCAGGTTCTAAGACAAAAGTTTCGGCTACCTGAGACTGACATTTTTAGATACAACCAACTGTCCCAACTGATGATAAAGAACCCGCGAGTTCTTACCCACCTCCCATCTAAAATAGTTCAATTCTTCCAGCAACCCACACCAAAAATTAGGGGCATCTCTGCTATTTACAAATGCCTACAAAACAAAGATTCACTAATCAAACCCCGAATTTCATGGCCTGGGAATTGGACATAGGGAGAGAATATCCATCTTCTCACTGGGTAAAATCCATAAAACTCCTTCTTAATACCACAAAGAGCACTAATCTGCGGGAGATGCACCAGAAGATACTTCTTCGCTGGTACCTCACGCCACACAAACTGGCTAAGATCTTTCCAGACACATCTTCAGCGTGCTGGAGACTCTGTGGACATAGAGGGACATTGATCCATACGATGTGGAGCTGCCCTAAACTCCAACCACTCTGGGATCAGGTGGGAAGCTTGATCACTAGGATATCGACCTTCGGGTCTCCACTCTCCCCAGGCATGGCCATTCTCTCTCTCGACTTAATGGAGGTGCCTGGACAATTCCGGACGGTTGTCTCACACATACTGTTAGCTACCCGGTTAGTCATACTTAGACACTGGAAGAATGTCAACGCACCACTAATATCGGAAGTTATGAGCACTGTACAAATACATAGTACTTATGAGATATTGCAGGCTTCAGCACTAGGCAAATTCGATGAAGTGGCACAATTATGGGATCCCTGGAATGCCTTCATACTAGCAGGATGGTAAGCAGGCGGGGCATGTACTCTTTCCTTTTTTGACTTCCAACATGGGGAGTTTAGGGGGAATAAGGCGGTATGAGAGGCGACAACTTGATTTACGGTTGTCAAATTTTGCTTTAATGTGTTTTCATGTTTTCATGTTTTCCGGTCTCAAACTGTTTCGTTTTGTTTTGTTTTACCTTTCTGCATGTACAAGCCATTCTTGACCTACTTCGAGGTGGTTATTTAAACCTATTCGATCTGATGGTATAGCTGCACTACTAATTTGGGACATACTTGGAGATGAATTTACGGTACAAGGAGGTTGTGGGCCTGGCGGGTCTTCTGCGCTTCGGCCCTGCCCGGATGTGCACCAGAGCAGATGTGGGCACTGGGCTGGGCTTGGGGGTGGGGTGGGCCGGCTGGGGTCACTGACCAGAGACTACCAGATGGGGGAGGGCACATGTCGCAAGCTATAGAGCTCTTGTTATCCTACTTCAACCCACTGCGATGGGTCTTCTCTATCTCCTAGGATGTAAACTAGATTCGCACTAATGTTGTTCATCCTTCATGTACTTTGCGATGTGTCTTTGTACTTGCACTCTTGGAAATTTAATAAAAAACTTTGAGAATAAAATGTAGGAAGTTGCGCACTAATATGGTATGAAATGTAAAACGTAGAAAAACATAGTGATAACTTTTTACTGCAGCTGTCACTAATGTGCTCCCACAGAAATCAAATAAACAATATAGGTGTGACAGCGCTGTAAAGGTGAAATAAGCAATTATGGTAATAAAAACTGATATTGCAATAAATATGAAAAAAGTCCAAAAACATAAAATGAATGAATCCATGTTGTGCAAAAAAACAGAACAAAAACAAGCTTGTGTGATGTCTTCAGACAACCTCCATGAACGGAGTGCTCCCACCACCTCATGCAATGCTCGCTTACCTCCTTTAAATGACCTTGCAAGGGGCCAAACACGCCTTGCACCCTGTGCAATCGTTCCCTCCCAGGGATTGTCTAAGAATCTTGGTGGCTTAAAAGGATGAAAATAATCAAAAGCAGGTAGGTACTCCTTCCACTATGCTGCTTCAAACTTTAAATCCACAATGGCAACCGGCAAGTTCAGCAACACATTGAAAAAAAAAAAAAAAAACACACAAGAGAAAGTGCCTCCTATAGTGCAGTATCCAAGGGGTTAAAAATGAAACCACTCCACCCCAGCTAGCATTGAACTCACATTTGATGACATTTTAAAAGCATTAAAATGACATGACAGCCTTACTCAGGAGGAATAGTCCACTGCTAGGCTCCACCTCTACTAGTTTCACCACCTCCCACGTGGGAACTGTATATGAAGCTACAGAGGTCAGTAATGTTATTTTAAAGTTTATTTACTTCATGTTAACCACTTAACGCCCGGCGCATGTATATGTACGTCCAGAGAATAGCACGTACAGGCAGATGGGCGTACTGGTACGTCCCTGCCTTCCCGCGGGTTGGGGCCCGATTGGGATCCCCCCGCTAGATGCGGCGGTCGGTAAGTGTGTGGGAGCGATCCGGGATGAGGGGGCGGCTGTTTGTTTCTGTCCGCCCCCTCGCGATCGCTCCCAGCGAATCCGGCTTCCCCTCACTCCGCCCGCCCTCTGCCTGTGTAATGTAAACATAGGCAGAGGAAGTGATGTCACCTCTCCTCTCGGAGAGGAGAGGAGACATCACACAGTAAGTCGCACAACACTACACTGACACCAGTACAGAAAGGCACATTAACTCCTTCAGATCACCCCCCCCAGCCCCCTATCACAGTGTCACTAATAGCAGTGATCATATATTTACTGATCACTGCATTTAGTGTCAGCGTGACAGTTAGTGTGACAGGCAGTTAGTGTTAGGTCCAGGTTAGCCCCCTACCCCCCCTAATAAATGTTTAGCCCCTTGATCACCACCCTAGTTAACCCTTTCACCCCCTATTGCCAGTGTCACTAAGCGATCGGTTTTCTGATCGCCGCTAGGTAGCTAGTTTTTTTTTTATATTGCGATTTATTTACTTAAGACATGTGGCTGAATACATTTCGGCCTAAATGTTTGACTAAAATTTAGTTTATCCAAAACGTAGAAAATATCATTTTTTTTCAAAATTTTCGTTTTTTTCCATTTATATCACAAAAAATAAAAATCGCAGAGACAATCAAATACCATCAAAAGAAAGCTCTATTTGTGGGAAGAGAAGGACGCAAATTTTGTTTGGGAGCCACGTCGCACTACTGTGCAATTGTCTGTTAAAGCGACGCAGTGCCGAATTGTAAAAAACACCTTTGGGCATTTATCAGCATATTGGTCCGGGGCTTAAGTGGTTAAAATATGCCAGTGTTTAAATGTTCATAGTCTAGTTGCAGTTCTACTTGAAAACTGCCCTGACAACATTTTTCACAGTCAAAAAAGCTAAAAAAAGGGGATGTGGCTTGCCGCGGACGGTGATGGCTGCCTAGAAGCGGAGCTCCTTCTCACCGGGTCCTTCAGTGGCACACATCGGCTCTTAGAGCGGCTCACAGACATCCCTAGCTGGCGGTGACGACCCCTGGCACTCGGGCACCATGACGAGGAAGCGAAAGGAGGACCGGAGGCCGCAGAAACTGACCGAGTTCTACTCGTATTCTCAGCGTGGAGGTAGGCAAGATGGCGCCGGTCTGTCCTCTGCATCGACCCGTGTCGTTTACTCTCCTCCCCTCCAGCATGCCTCTAAGGCTGGTCACGGCGGGTCCCCCGGGAGCTCACAGTCCTACACGAGTACTCCCCAATCAGCCAGCCCCCGCAAAGCCACGTTTTAGGATGGATGAGCAGGGATGCAGCCCAGTGGCAGGGCCCGAGGTGGATTCAGGGGATGATACAAGGGAGCTCCCTGAGGGGATTGAGAAATTCCCCACTACAAACCAACCAGTTTTGGACACTGTGCTGAAGGATATGCTACTCTCCCTTCGCAGCACTATTCAGGCAGACATGCTGTCCTGCTTGAAAAAAGTCAGCACAGATATCCAAGAGGTGATAGCAAGGGTGGAACACGTGGAATGTAAAATGGGTGAATTCGCAACAACCATAAATGACCTGGTGGATGCTCAGGAGAGGGAGGAGGATGAGCTGAAAACTATTAAAGCCAAATTGGCAGATTTAGAGGACAGAAGCAGGAGGAATAATATGAAAATAAGAGGTCTTCCTGAATCAGTATTACAAGGGGACTTGAAAGCGCATGTCACATCCCTGTTCTTGGACATACTTCCTGACCTCACTGCAATTGACGTCACTATTGACAGAGTCCACCGCCTTCCTAAACCTTCCTACCTTCCAGACACTCTCCCCAGAGACGTGATCTTAAGGATGCATTTTTTCCATGTCAAAGATCAATTAATGACAGCTATGCGAACCAAAGACCGCGTTCCGCCTCAGCACCAGCATTTACAATTCTATGCTGATTTGTCGCAATTTACCCTGAAAAAACATAGAAATTTAGCCACTATAACCAAAGCGCTGAGAAACCACCATCTTCCCTATAAATGGGGCTTCCCAACTAGCATCACTATAACTAAGGACGGAAAGAACCATGTGGTGACCTCACTAACAGAAGGCCTTGCCTTGATTAAAGCTTGGGGCATAATCCCAGATGGGGAAAACGGCACTGGCCCTCCAAGGAATGCTACACCAGTGACCCAGGAGTGGCAGGTGGTCACGCCCAAAAATCCTACAAAGCATGCCTGAGCATGAACAACAAAGACATTTGTGACCTGGTGGGAGGAAGATCCCATCTTTATAGCCCACAGACTTAGCCCTCTAGAAGTGTATGAGCAGCGACCCACTGCACACTCAGAACTTGTTTCTATATTTTTTTTTTGAGTATCCTGGGATATAAGTTTTTCCCTTTTTGTTTTGTTTTTTCTTCCTTGTTGGTTCTCAGCCCAGGTCTCAGATATGTTTTCCAGTTACTTTGTGCTATTGTTTATACTGTTTTTGATTCTCTCTCCTTCTACCCATCGGCGTCTGCTGACATCCCAGATATGCTTACACACCCACCTCTGGATCGTCTTTCAAGCTGGTGGCGTCATGGACATATCCTCTCGGAACACCATCAAGGCCTTCGTTCCAATTCCTCTGTGCTTTCCAATGGACTCTCCTTTGACTGTGAGTATTTTTTTGAACCCGTCCTTGCAGTGTGTCACTCTTGCGCCCCACAGTATACCTGTTAGTTGTATACCCCTATCATCCCTATGGAAGGGATCCCGGTTTAGTTTCTTTACTCTGCAGCTATGGGGGTGAACTTCCTATCTATCAATACTAAAGGCCTTAATCACCCTGCAAAGCGTAGGGCGTTGTGGGCTGAGGCTCTGCAGTTTAAGAGTGATATCCTATGCGCACAGGAGACCCACTTCTGTGCTTTATCACAACCCAAGTGCTTCCACAAAAACGTCCCTTATGTTTTTACCGCAAGTGCTGGGGTCAAGAAACGAGGAGTTCTCACGGCTATCAGAGATACTGTTTCTTTCCAGTTACAAGAGGAAATTAAGGATGTCAATGGTAGATATTTAATTCTGATCTGTGAAATTAACTCTGTAACTTACACCTTGGTAAACGTGTACGCTCCAAACGCTCACAAACTTAAATTCCTGAATAAACTAATGAAAAGGCTGGAAAAAGTCAAGAGAGGAGCTTTATTGGTGTGCAGTGATTTTAATCTGGCCCCTGAGAGGGCTATGGACTCTACCTCTATGTCATCACGTACAGGCCCTTCATTGCTACCATTTTTACGCCGCCACAGCCTATATGACGCTTGGCGATGCCACCATGCCGGTGAGAGGGATTTCACTTTTTTCTCTGCACCTTACGGATCCTACTCAAGGATTGACCTCATTTTGATTGACTTTTCCCTTTTGTCCAGATCTACCACCTCGGATATTAACCCCATCACATGGTCGGACCACGCATCTATATCCCTTTCAATCTTGGATGCCCTCTCCACGGGTGCAAACCCGGTATGGAGAGCAAATCCATCCCTATTGCAGCAAATAGAATCCAGAGATGTGTTGGAATTCCATTTACGGGAATTTTTTGATATTAATGCTAATTCAGTTGGTGACTGTTCTGTTATATGGAACGCCCATAAGGCCTTTATGAGAGGGATTTTCATTAAGATAGGAGCTGGAGTGAAGAAGCGGAGGCAACAACGCATCAAAGAACTGACCGACAACATTGGTGATTTGGAATACCAAAACAAACAAACCCCTTCACCTTTCATTTCACGCAAATTGACACAACTGAGACACAATCTCAGGATATGCCTTCTGGAAGACTTTGAGAAGTCAACCAGGAGACTAAAAGCCATGTACTACACTAACGGTAACAAGGCGGGGAAGATCCTTGCACAACGCCTTCGTGGGCATAGATATAAATCTAGAATCCCGTTTATTATTCACCCTAATACTAGAACTAAACATTACCATCCTAGGGATATCGCGGATGCCTTTAGCAGCTATTACGCATCCCTCTACAATCTTAATAGGGATCCTCACACATATCAGCCTAATTCGGATATGATAGAGGATTTCTTATGTAAATTGTCCTTACCCTGATTGTCTTCTGATCAGCTCGAGGAGCTGAACTCTCCATTCAGCCTATCAGAGGTACATACCGCTATTGACTCCTTACCACTTAACAAATCCCCGGGTCCCGACGGGTTTGTAGGGGAGTACTATAGATCATTCAAACAGATTCTATCGCCTCATCTGGTCGGTTTGTTCAATGGTGCAGTTGCCTCGGCTACCTTCCCATCGGAAATGTTAAAAGCTTTGATTATTACACTACCCAAGCCAGGGAAAGATCCGTCTGAGCCTCAAAATTTCAGACCTATCTCGCTTCTCAACACCGATCTAAAACTTTACGCTAAATTGATAGCTCATCGGCTAAATGCAGTTCTCCCTACTCTCGTGCACCCGGATCAGTCTGGCTTCACAAGAGGTCGTCAGACCTCGGATGCCACGAGGCGTTTAATTAACATCATTCACCAGGCAAATTGTACGCGAACGCCTTCTCTGCTCCTCGCATTGGATGCGGAGAAGGCGTTCGATAGGGTGCATTGGGGGTACCTGGCCGGAGTGCTAACTGCTTTCGGTTTTGTGGGCCCGATTTTCTGGGCCATCATAGCTCTGTATACCACTCCCACGGCGCAGGTATTTACCTCCGGAGTCCTTTCCACATCATTTCCTATCACGAATGGGACACGCCAGGGTTGCCCATTATCGCCCTTAATTTTTAATCTACTAATGGAGCCCCTGGCGTGTCATATACGCAATCACCCTGGTATCTCTGGTTTTGATGCTCTTGGTACCACCCATACCATTAGCCTATTCGCGGATGATATCATCCTTATGCTTTCAGATGTGGAGAATTCCCTGGCTTCGGTTTATCACTCATTACAATGTTTTAGTCGCCTGTCTTATTATAAGGTTAACGAAAGTAAATCGTATGTTTTGGGGTTGAAAATTAATGATAACATGCGGAGGAGACTGGCCGACTCCTACCCTTACATCTGGGATAATAAAGGGATTAAATACCTAGGCATCACTCTCACGCCCACGACGTCAGACTTGGTCAAGGCTAACTACACCCCTTTCCTGGATAAGCTCAGGACTGCACTTGGACCTGGCGAGGGTAGAACTTTCCTGGGCAGGTAGATTGGCTGCTTTTAAAATGGTCATATTGCCACAACTAATCTACATGTTCAGGACTCTCCCTGTACCGGTGCCTAATTCTTTTTTTATTAAAGCTCAATCATTCCTCAATAAATAACTTTGGCAGGGCAAAAGGGCACGTTGTGCTTTCTCTAGGCTGACCAAGACTAGACGTATGGGTGGTGTGGGGTTGGTTTTACTGAAGGACTATTATATGGCAACTTTGTTATCCCAGCTTAGGGCCTGGTTCCCCTCATCTAAAATGGCTAGATGGATGGAGTTGGAGGGCTCCAAGTTTCCCGGACATAATTTATGTCATTTTCTCATGATGTCTCGTTTCACCACAGTTCAACGTGGAGTACTCTCTCCTATGATCACTGCATCTCTGAGGGCCTGGGACCTCCTCACTTCCACGACTTTTGGCCATATGAAACTCTCTTCCCTACCACTACCAATTCAATGTCTAACTAGCGTAATCCCTATTTTGAATATTAGTGGCTGGGAGGACAAAGGGCTTAAAAGCGTTTCTGACCTAAAGGTGGGTCCGGCTTTAAAATCATTCTGTTCCCTCCAATTAGAGTTTGATCTCCTCCCTCAGGACATTTACTCTTACCTACAAATGAAACACTTCCTCTGTTCCCATGCAAATGACCCCATAACCCTTCCGTGGCAGGTGACCCTCTTTCTCACTAGCAATACTGTCAAAACTAAAGGTATTTCATTGTTTTACCTGCTGCTCAATAACAAAGACGAGTTTTCTAAATCCTCGGCTATGTTATCATGGGAAAGGGAGTTGGGGACTGAGTACTCCCCGGATCAGTGGCGTAGGGCCATCGGTGCGACATATGCGGCAACCAGGTGTGTGAATTTATGGGAACTCGCCCAGAAGATCTTGCTACAGTGGTACCTGACCCCGTCTAAAATTGCTAAATTTGCTCAGCAGGCTTCGGCCCAATGCTGGAGGGAGTGCGGGGAAGTAGGAACCCTCTACCACATTCTATGGTCCTGCCCATTGGTGTCCAAGTTCTGGACAGAAGTATTTCAAATGCTCTCACAAATCTTAAAACTAGCTATTCCGAAGTCACCGGGTCTAGCCCTTTTGTCCTTGGGCATTGAATCATTCCCTGCTGAAACCAGAACAATAACTACACATGTCTTACTGAGCACAAGATTGGTGCTTACTAGGCACTGGACAAAGCGAGAAACCCCTTCCCTTCAAGAAGTGGTGGCAACCACTCACACTCATGCCGCATACGAAACACAGTTTGCCTCTGCGCAAAGCTCCCTCTGCAAAATACGCCTGTTATGGAGGTTGTGGTTTGACTGGCATGGGAAAATTTAAGTTCTATTGAAGTTTCTTTTTTTTCATCTTTATTGGTTTTGTGGGAATTCTATCCGTAAGTAACTTTTTCACTATGCATCGACTCCTAACGATGGGTTGTTGTTTCGTCAAATACTGTAGTTTTGTTTTCATTGTGTGTTTTATCTTTCTTTGTTTAGTTGTAGATGTGCTGTCTATGCTAGCATTTTCCTACATTTTATAGGCTGTCTACTGCTGCGTCAGTAGCCTCACGCTTAGCTTGTTAACATATATGTATCTTGGAAAAATTTTCAATACAAACTATTGATACTAAAAAAGCTAAAAAAAATACTTACCTCTGCTGCTATGCCTTGTATTAATGTGGAAGTTGGTGGGAAGAACCAGTGACTGCGATGGTGGAAACAACAAAATGACAGTGCTGGAAGTGCCAGTTTCTTCACAGACCTCAACTGCTGAATGTTCTTCAGAACGCCATTCTCTGATCTTTATAGGGGGAAACATTCACATTTTTTTTTCAGAGCCAGCAGTTATTGTCTAATGCATTAGGTAAATAGCACCCTAAAACACCCCAGTGCTGCCCCTGTCCTAAAACATTTACTTGCGAAAGAAAAGACAGCACAATAATAGGATTTTTCTGACAAACTGCTGAAAAAAAGGGAGGAGAAGTGCTTTTTGGGTGCTGTATATGTCTATGAATGCACATTGGTTGAATCAGGAACCTGATGAGAGTGGATTCATGAGTGTCTCATTAGCACTAGTGTTGAGCAGAATATGCCATATTCGAATTCGCGATATCTCGAATATATAGTCGAATATTCGACAGATATTCGCTAAATACGAATATTCGTGATATATTTTCGAAATGAAATGATTGCGAATTTTCGCTATCGCGAATGCGATTGCGATTGCGAATTGCGAATTGCGATTGCGAATATTCGAGAAATCCGGAATGGAGCACTCTGATTGGCACAGAATATTCGTGATATATTACAATATAAAATAATTGCGAATATTCGAGAAATGCGGAATGGAGCACTCTGATTGGCTCAGAATATTCGTGATATATTACAATACACAATAATTGCGAATATTCGGCAAATGCGGAAGGAGCACTCTGATTGGCTCAGAATATTCGTGATATATTACAATACACAATAATTGTGAATATTCGGCAAATGCGGAAGGAGCACTCTGATTGGCTCAGAATATTCGTGATATATTACAATACACAATAATTGCGAATATTCGAGAAATGCGGAAGGAGCACTCTGATTGGCTCAGAATATTCGTGATATATTACAATACACAATAATTGCGAATATTCGAGAAATGCGGAATGGAGCACTCTGATTGGCTCAGAATATTCGTGATATATTACAATACAAAATAATTTCGAAATTTCGAGAAATGCGGAATGGAGTACTCTGATTGGCTCAGAATATTCGTGATATATTACAATATAAAATAATCGCGCGATATCGCTATTTGCCGAATAATCGCATTGCGATTTTTCGGCAATATAAAATGAGCGCTGCAGCTACTCGGCCCAAGGTCTCTAATCATACCAGCAATGCTTTTAGACGTCGATGGGGATCTCTAGGATGTGATCTGTTCTAAAAAAAAATTTAAAACATTCGAATATTCGAAATAGCGAATATTCGCCGCGATATTCGCGATATTCGCGAATACTCGAATATGCAATATTCGTAGCGAATATTCGCAATGCGAATATTCGTGAGCAACACTAATTAGCACTTGGCAGCTAAAGGAGACACCTGCAAGCAGGGAGAAGAGAACAGCAGTCATGGGACCCCCTGGAAAAGACGAAAGTGACTTTAATGAAGAGGAATATATATACACGAGTATAAGCCAAGTTTTCCAGCACATTTTTTTTGTGCTGAAAATGCCCCACTTGGCTTATACTCGAGACACCTTTTTGCACCTGGCTTTGGGGACCCGGTACCAGCCAAACTTGGCACACACAAGTGTGCAAAGTCTGTTGTCTGGGAGATCTATTGCTGGGGAGCACCGATTTTTCAAACCAGGCACCCCTTCCATAGGCTCCCATGTTAAACGTCAGTCTAATCATGGACACAGTGAGGCATGGGCACAGTGAGGCAAAATGAGGCATAGTGAGGTATGCAGATGGACACCCTAGGCTTACACTCGAGTCAATAAGTTTTCCCATTTTTTTGTGGTAAAATTAGGTGCCTCGGCTTATATTCGGGTCGGCTTATACTCGATTATATACGGTACATAATAGGTGAATCTGGACCTCTCCTGCTAAGATTAAAGAAAATAGGGTTTAAAATCACTAGAAGCCATGCCAAGAAATATTTTAAGAGGAACGTTAGGCCAAAATTAAAAGTAGGTGAATGGGGAGGAATTTTAATGCAGAAGAGACATGCTTTGTCTCTTAAGTATTAAAGTTACTTACTGTACATGCCTGTCCGCCCTTGCACAGTGATCTGTGTACTGCAAACCACTGTACAAATTTGGCAATGCCAAACTTGACTGACGTTATCCCTCCCCAACCAATAAAAGGGGCCAGCAATCGAGACCTAAAAACTGGCCACCTGAAGATGTCAGTGGCTGGGCAGGGAGCTTGGGTACACTACCTTGCTGGAGTTGAGGTGAGTATAGATCCTCTTTAACCACTTAAGGACCCCGACCCGCTCCTGAGCTACATGACCACGTAGTGTCCCGCGATCGGGTCACCGAGATGAAGATTGGGGAGAGGAAAGCGTAAACAAACCTTTCTCCGTTCTTCCTAGTGGGCGTGTCATTGATGGGCTGTTCCCTGTCATAGGGAACGACGATTTGTGATGTGCCATGCCAGGCCACGCCCCCTACAGTAAGAATCACACACTAGGGCACACTTAACCACTACAGCGCCACCTAGTGGTTAACCCCTTCACTGTCAGTGTTATTTTCAGAGTAATCAGTGCATTTTATAGAACACAAGTGCGCCTGACTCTGGAGCCACTCCTACCTACCAATAGGAAGGGACCCAGGCAAGATGGCGACCACTGTAGCTAATACTAGCTACTTAACAATGAGTGCAGGCCACAAGAAAATGGCCGCCATGCGCCCAGTACAGCAGACAATGAGGCGGTCTATTTAAGACATAAAAGTTTCACTAGCGCTATCGCCTAAGGAAGTCACGTGGTGTGACGAGACGCATAGGGATCGAGGAGCATCAGAGTCCAAACGCCTGATGCAGATAGACCCACCTGCCGTCTGTTTGGTTCTGTTCATGTCCCATTTCATCGTTTTAAGGTGAGTGCAACTCCCATGTTTTATTAAATGTGTTTTTACCATGCAGGATTGTGCTATGGTCTGTCTTTCTCCCACTATGCACGTTGTTTGAGGCTTGCCTGCATCCGTTCCGAGTGTCACCTGGCCCACCCATAGAAGAGTAACGGCCAGGCATACTCTCAGGACCAAGAACGAACTTGCAGTTCATGGGAGATAGGCCCACCATCCATCACCTCCTGGTGAGTGGATGTATGTGTGATGCATGTTGTCTGAATAGACGTTCCTTCCATTGTATTAAGATTCGTTCCATATCTGTTTTATGCCCTACTGCTGAGGAGTGTCACTGTTGTTTTTCCACTGAAGTACCATCCCCCCCACCCTGGAGGTGGTGTTTAAGGCTATCCGTGCAATAGCCGTGAGGTGAGGAGCTAGGGACCACCAGAGGTGTCTACTGCTAACATCTTTCCTGGCATCACATCTCTATCTGTGGATTTTTCTGCACACTTTGGGATTCTTTTAAAGAGACTTTTTTCAGTCTATCCAGAGGCATTCCTTGCGGGATGGTCTCTCTGGTCTAGCATTCTAGGTTTAGCACTGTGTGTAATATTTGTTTTCATCACATGGACCCCCTTCTATATATTGTATATATCTACACTGCATGTTTGAGTGTATCTGTCACCTTTGATACTTTTCAGTCACCCCCACTGTGATATATTGCTGTATGCTTTTATTGCTTATCAGACCATGTTTATGTTTTTTCAAGCTCACCTTCACCCCTTCCACCCACATTCATTTGCCCAGTCACTTTTGGGATACCTTGTATCCTCTTTGTCCCACCCCCACAGTGCAGACACCACCCCCCTTTTTTTCACTTTTTTCATTTATAGAACTGATCGCTGTAAAAATGACAATGGTTCCAAAAATGTGTCACAAGTGTCCAATGTGTCCGCCATAATGTTGCAGTCACGATAAAAAAGCTGATCGCCGCCATTACTGGTAAAAAAAAATATATATATAAAAATGCCATAAAACTATCCCCTATTTTGTAGACGCTATCATTTTTGTGCAAACCGATCAATAAAGGCTTATTGCGATTTTTTTTTTAACCAAAAATATGTAGAAGAATATGTATCGACCTAAACTGAGGAAATTTTTTTTTATATATTTTTGGGGGATATTTATTATAGCAAAAAGTTAAAAATATTGCATTTTTTTCAAAATTGTCGCTGTATTTTTGTTTATTGCGCAAAAAATAAAAACCGCAGAGGTGATCAAATACCACCAAAAGAAATCTCTATTTGTGGGAAAAAAATTACGCCGTTTTGTTTGGGAGCCACGTCGCACGACCACGCAATTGTCAGTTAAAGCGACCCAGTGTCGAAACGCAAAAAGTGGCCTAGTCCTTTAGCTACAAAATGGTTTGGGGGTAAAGTGGGCAGTTGATTTTATTATAACTGCTAAAACTATTCTTACAGTTTACCTGGTGCACCATTGCGTCTTGGCCAGAGCTACGGAGCTTCATTTGGATATAAGTTTCTGATAAGCTGTCATTCTAATCCTTGCATTTGACTCAATTGTCATCACTTTATTTCAGATGAACAAGAGAGATATATAAAGTAACATTGCTTCATTCATCTACAGATCAAAAGGGTTGAGCTCAGACCTACATATGATATCTATTAAAGCAATCTGACAAGTAAAATATAAGAAAATGCTTTTTTTAAACAACATTTGTTGATGTTTAATCCTGTATTAACCCTTACTGTACTCTAATAAGTCCTAATTATCTCCATTGTCCCCTTTCCACCTTTAAAGGAGAAGTCCGGCCTGCGTTTTTTAGACTGGGCTTCTCCTCTGGGTCACAGGAGTGCAATTCGTTTTGCACTCCTGTAACCCGTTTTCAGTGAAGAGTGGTCTGAAATCCGCTCTCTGCTGACATCAGTCGAGGTAGCGCGTAATCCCAATATCCAAAGTCTGGATCCACCAACTGCCTTATTAATAGCAGTGTCAGTGTCTCAGCGAGCCACTGAGATGCTGAGATGGCTGCACCCTGCCCTTCCACACCTCATCACTCCAATGAGCTATAAGATCAGAGCAGGAGAGATTCTGACTGACAGGCAGCATCTCTCTGCTTGGGAGGAGTGAAAATTGAGCCATTGGCCATTGGTGGTGTTCGGTGAGTCAGTTCTCAGTGCAGAGACACTGGGGGACATGTGCTCCATCCACGAGGTAAGTATGAATCTAAAAAAAAAAAAAAACGAAAACCCATACTTCTCTTTTAACTTATCTTTCTGCTGACTTTTTCCCCCCCTTGTTTACCTCTATTTTTCTAACTAATAATGGGTTATAATTTATCTGCAAAGTTAATACAGTGATCTCCCCCACTGAGCTATTATGTTCTAACAGGAGGATAGCCCTCCAGCCAGAACACGCTGTCTGTCATTGACTGAGAGCGCTGATCACGAGTTGGACGGCTGCTTGTTTTCCAGCATGCACATCTGACAGACGGACGGTTTCTGTCAGGCAGGCGGAACGACATACACAGGGGCTGAATGTCAACCATTTTTTTTAAACTGTCTGATGTCTCCCGACATTCGGCCTGTGTGTACCTGGCTTTACTCTCCCTCTGAAAACTTCACAAAAGAAATAGAACTACACTTACATGAACATACAATGGAGTATAATTATGGATCCAAGATCTACTAGACAATTACATGACCTACATCTTCCTGAGAATTAAAGTATCTTCTAGATTCAGTTTGCAGTTATAAAAGCTTCAACTCTTCTAGGAAGGCTTTCCACAAGGTTTAGGAATTTGTGAGGTCAGGCACTGATGTGGATGAGAAGACCTGGCTCACAGTCTCCACTCCAATTCTTCCCAAAGGTGTTGGGGTCAGGACTCTGTGCAGGCCAGTCAAGTTCCTCCACCCCAAACTCGCTCATCAATGTCTTTATGGATCTTGCTTTGTGCAATGGTCCAAATCATTTGGTGGAGGGGGGATAATGGTGCAGGGTGGTTTTTCAGGGCTTGGACTTGGCCCCGTAGTTCCAGTGAAGGTAAGCCTTAAAGGGGTTGTAAAGACAAAAATATTTTTCTCTTAAGTTCTAGTCTGACAGTAGCTGATAAAGTAAAAAGTAATGTTTTGCATTATAACTAGTTTGATACCTGTTGTAATCGAGCTGTTTTATTCACCTCCGTCACTCCTGAATTGTTATTCTCACTGACTTCCTGGTTTGCGGTGAACATTCATTCTTGCTACACCACAGCGTAATGGGAACTACAGTTCCCATTAGGCTTAGCCTCAATGCCTGTGAGGGATAAGAGAGCATCTTCACGCTGGGCTGTAGTCATAGGGAGGGGGTGAGCACATTCTGCTTTGCACCATGCAAAACGACTCAGATGCTGGTGGAAAGCAAGAAGAGGAGAGATAGGAAATGGCATTTTCAAACCTGGATTACTGTATTTTGGAGGTCAAAAGGAAAAATTAGGTAAGTGATATTTAAATGCTCTAGCTTACAGCAATCAATTAATCTAATAAAAAACGAACCTTTAGTGTTCCTTTAAGGCGTCAGCTTGCTAAGATATTTTGGACAATATCATGGTCCCAACTTTGTGGGAACAGTTAGGGGATGGCCCCTTCCTATGTTAACATGACTATGCACCAGTGCACAAAGCAAGGTCCATAAAGACACGAACAAGCAAGTTTGGGGTGGAGGCACTTGACTGGCCTGCAGAGAGTCATGACTTCAATCTCATAGAACACTTTTGGGATGAATTAGAGCAGAGACTTGCGAGCCAGGCACAAGATTTATAGATAAACTCCTAAATCTTGTACACAGCTTTCCCAGATGAGTTGAAGCCATTATAGCTGCAAAGGGTGGGCCAACTCAATATTGAACCCTTAGGGACGAGGACTGGGGTGCTATTAAAGTTCATGTGCGTGTAAAGCAAGGTGTCCCAATACCTTTGACAATATAGTATATGTCATGGGTGACACGTTTTACATATTTTTAGAGCCTCCAAAGAGAGCAGTAACATTCATATATATGCCTAGGCCAGCATTAGTTTTATATATAAAAAAAAAAAAGAGCAATCTGCTTAACTGAAAAAAGCAGTTTTACCATATCCTAATTATTTTAAAGGTCTATTTAAACAAGAATTTAGTGCAAACTGTTTGGAGAGATGATGGGGTAAGTGAATCAATATGACTTTCACTTTAGCCGCTAAAACTCTTCCAGCTCAATCTGCCATTGTGCCAGTTGGTAAACAGATCTGATGCACAGAACCAAAAAAGTACTAGAAATGGAAATGCA
The DNA here is from genome assembly GCA_029574335.1 of Rana kukunoris. Classification (NCBI taxonomy): domain Eukaryota; kingdom Metazoa; phylum Chordata; class Amphibia; order Anura; family Ranidae; genus Rana; species Rana kukunoris. The sequence continues at coordinate 228,923,355 of CM056059.1, read as the reverse complement.
TAGCAAAGAGCATGAATGCAATTAAATAATATCACATTTATAGGTCATCTCCAGTTATTTAAATTAAAAAAAAAAGTATGTCCATATTCAAAATTCTACAATTATTTAGACCTAAACTATACAACCCCTTTAGCTAATTTTAAGAGGGGGTAAATACTGTAAGACCAGTTGACCCTTTATACAGTATATATATATATATATATATATATATATATATATATATATATATATATATATATATATACACATATATATATATATATATATATATATATATATACATATATATATATATATATATATATATATATATATATATATATATATACACTGTATGTACAGTATCCCACAAAAGTGAGTACACCCCTCACATTTTTGTAAATATTGTATTATATCTATTTATGTGACAACACTGAAGAAATTACACTTTGCTACAATGTAAAGTAGTGAGTACAGCTTGTATAACAGTGTACATTTGCTGTCCCCTCAAAATAACTCACACCATTAATGTCTAAACCACTGACAACAAAAGTCAGTACACCCCTATGTAAAATAAATGTCCAAATTGGGCCCAAAGTTTTCAAATTTTGTGTGGCCGCCATTATTTTCCAGCACTGCCTTAACCCTCTTGGGCATGGAGTTCACCAGAGCTTCACAGGTTGCCACTGGAGTCCTCTTCCACAATGGCATCACAGAGCTGGTGGATGTTAGAGACCTTGCGCTCCTTCACCTTCTGTTGAAGGATGCCCCACAGATGCTCAATAGGGTTTGGGTCTGGAGACCCGCTTGGCCAGTCCATCACCTTTACCTTCAGGTTCTTTAGCAAGGCAGTGGTCGTCTTGGAGGTGTGTTTGGGGTCGTTATGTTGGAAAACTGTCCTGCAGCCCAGTGTCCGAAGGGAGGGGATCATGCTCTGCTTCAATATGTCGCAGTACATGTTGGCATTTAATGAACTGTAGCTCTGTAGTGCTGGCAGAACTCATGTAGCCCCAGACCATGACACTCCCACCACCATGCTTGATTGTAGGCAAAACACACTTGTCTTTGTATCTCATCACCTGGTTCCTGCCACACATGCTTGACACCATCTAAACCAAATGCGTTTATCTTGGTCTCATCAGACCGCAGGACATGGTTCCAATAATCCACATCCCTAGTTTGCTTGTTTGCTTCAGCAAACTGTTGGCCAGGGTTTCTTGTGCATCATCTTTAGAAGATGCTTCCTTCTGGGACGACAGCCTTGCAGACCAATTTGATGCTGTTTGTGGCGTATGGTCTGAGCACTGACAGACTGACCGCCACCCACCCCTTCAGCCCCTGCAGCAATGCTGTCAGCACTTATTCTTATATTTCCCAAAGACATCCTCTGGATATGATGCCTAGCGCATGCACTCAACTTCTTTGGCCTGAGTAAAACATGTCCTGTTAAACCACTGTATGGCCTTTCACACCATGCTGCAGCTCAGTTTCAGGGTATTGCAATCTTTTTATAGCCTAGGCCAACTTTATATAGAACAATAATTTTTTTCAGATCCTCAGAGAGTTCTTTGCCATGAGGTGCCATGTTGAACTTCCAGTGACCAGTATGAGAGAGTAATAGTGAGTAAACCAAATTTAACACACCTGCTCCCCATTCACACCTGAGACCTTGTAACACTAAGGCCGCGTACACACAAGGAGACATGTCCGCTGAAACTGGTCCGCAGACCAGCAGTTTCCGCGGACATGTCTGATCGTGTGTACGGCCTAGCGGACAGGTTTCCAGCGGACAAAAGTTTCTAAGCATGCTTAGAAACTTGTCCCCTGGAAACCTGTCTGTCGGACATGTCCGCTGGTTATTACGCCTAACCAGCAGACCGAAATCCCCTGCATGCGTCGAATTGATTCAACGTATGCGTGGAAGCATTGTACTTCCTTGTTTGCGCACGTCGCGGAGTCACCGTCACCACCACGTCACCGCCACGTCACCGCCTTCTCTGTCTCTTTTGGTCTGATGGTGTGTACACACATCAGACCAAATTATCCCAGGAGACATGTCCGATGAAAACGGTCCGCGGACCATTTTCATCGGACATGTCTCCTTGTGTGTACGCGGCCTAATGAGTCACATGACACCGGGGAGGGAAAATGGCTAATTGGGCCCAATTTGGACATTTTCACTTAGGGGTGTACTCACTTTTGTTGCCAGTGGTTTAAAAATTAATGGCTGTGTGTTGAGTTATTTTGAGGGGGCAGCAAATTTACATCATTATACAAGCTGTACATTCACTACTTTACATTGTAACAAAGTGCAATTTCTTCAGTGTTGTCACATGAAAACATATAATAAAATATTTACAAAAATGTGAGGGATGTACAGTATATATATATATATATATATATATATATATATATATATATATATATATATATATATATACACATACATACATGCATATGATTTTCACACATATTATTTAATAGCAGCAGCTACACTTTATTTTATTTTATAATTTTCATTTACTTACATCAGTTGAGCGCAGGGGGGTGGTACTACCAGACGGCCTTTGTGTTTACTACCATTTTTTTATTATATTTATATACATATGATAGATAGATAGATAGATAGATAGATAGATAGATAGATAGATAGATAGATAGATAGATAGATAGATAATAGATAGATAGATAGATAGAGTTATCCACACCCGTTATTATGTTTCTTTTTTTTCCCCAATTTTTTTCTCACATATACCTGTCCTTTGTAATGCCAGCACCTAGCACTTAAACCTCTCGAATCAAAGATTGGTTACAAACACATTGATCTCTATAAGCTCATATGAGTGCTTCCACTTAAAGAAACTTTGAACAGCTCAAAGTACACTACAGTGCCATAGCACAAGTCAAATCCAATGCTGGCCATATACGCACAGAATATCGTCCAAAACTGGTCGTTTTCAAAAAAATCATTTGACATTCGCATCGTTAGTGAACCTGACTTTATGGACGATTTTGGCAGTGGGCCCGACTAATGTGATAACATTTATTGTGTCAGGGAGTACTAGTTTAAATATTAAACATAATCTATAAAATTGGAAAAAAAAATACTGTTATGTACAAAATTTCAGATATTTATTTGGTTTTGTGTTTTTATGCGTTGCCTATTATGTATAACTTGAGACCAGGACCACCCGGATATCTGAAAATGCATTATTGTAACATAGTTTCATTGTTTTATGCCAAATGAGACTATCAATTAGTCCACAAATGTTTTATGATAGCTCAAGTTATAATTGCACAAAATCCCCTGAAAAAACTCTACTGACAAACAAAACAAGTCAGCCATTGCAGTACCAAATATTTATTAAAATAGAAATGCTACTTAAGCTTCAATAATCCTCAACATTCTTAATGTTGCATTATCTTGTACAATTTAGTGAATACCAGTAAAAGATAAAAATAACAACAACATGGAATGAATTGTTACTTATCTAAATGAGAATTTGTTTGTATGTGCACTGTTACTGTATACAGGACTGACTGAATGGAAAAAAAAACAGTTGTCACTTCATTAGACAGGTACAATGGACCAGAGCTATCCTCTGCTCAATTTAAACCAGCCTGATGGATATCTCTGACCTTTGAACCTTTTGCTTCTGTGCCTTAAATCATTCTCCTTTTGTGTCAGTGTTTGCATTATTTTGACTGGTGGACTAAATCGAAATTCCTGTTATGTCTGACAGAAAGCATTTGCTACGTCTTTCCATGGAAGATGGCCCATGCAGTGGTAATAGCATACAGTATGTTTGGAAAGCATTTGAATTATTAATATTATTGTACAGGATTTAAATAGTGCCAACAGTTTATGCAGTGCTTTACAACTTGAGGGTAGACAGTACAAATACAATAAATACAATACAGTAGGAATCGGAAACCTTCTGGGATTTCCATGGAGAGTTTAAGGTTTCAAATCCCAATCCAGCTAAATCTTTATTCTTTTGGACTGGGTGAGGTAGGTTTAGCACCTCTGTATCCACAGAGGTGGAGATTTTCCTCATCTTGTGCCCCAGTGACAAGGGATCATAGGAAGAATATGTGATGGAAAATCTTTCCAATTAAGACATAGCAAGAAAATAACTTTTTTCTATTAAAGTGGGGAAGAATTAAAACCTCTATCAGACTTTACTTCCTTTGCCTTCCTATCGTACTAAACCCAGCGTGCAGCGGCTCCGTGTCCTCTCCACCATCAGCGGCTTCCAGCATGTAGCTCCTCCCCTTCTCCTAGGCCTCCAATAGGATCGCCTGTCTTTTCAGCCAATCGGTGACATGTCTCAAAACCCACTTCCTGATTGGCCGGGAGGAGGATCAGTGTTACAATAGTGAATTGTTACACACCGAGGTGGGCTCTGTTTGCATTCTGCGCACCAAGCTCACCCTATTTTGAAGCCTATTAAATAAGGTGCTTCAAACACCCCCCCCCCCCCATTGGAATTCATGCATCCTGCAAGGGGCCAGATACATGGATAGGGGGAGGTGGCAATGGATGCGGAGGTGGCGATGTATAGGGGGGCGGCCTTAATGGATGGGCTGCCCCTGGTTATTTACCTAATTTCACATCATTATATTACAAGGAAAAAGGTGAGAAGAAACCCTTGTTGTGAAGTTACAGCCAGAAATAAAACCATGACATACATCCAAAAGCTTTTCTAGTCTAGTCAAAACTAGAATAAATGTCTAGAGGGGCATATATATATTTTTTTAACTATCTAAATTAAAAAACAAATCTTTCTTGGTGGTCATCTTTAAACCAATTCATCTATATATCTGCATTCATTTATTATAGGCAACGCTTACAGTGGCATTCACTAAAAAGCCATTTTTTAAAACACAAAGGCATAATTATTTTTCCATTTCTTAAAACTTGAAATATTACAGGAATTAGGGTTTGTTTTCTCCAAATCCAAGTAAAAATATATGCATATGCAACTATGGTTTCAGTTTGGGAGAAAAACAAGGTGCGCCAGGGGATGCAACGAATGTTAGATTTAATAAAAAATCTGCCAAATGGCTACTCACACTTTTTATAATGATCAATAGGCATATAACAGTATAATACTGTAGTCACTCAGCTGGTCGCCGGTGGATGGTGGTGTGTAGATGTTAACATGAGAGGAGAGGAACAACCGGCCAGACATCCATTTTGTCATTTTGGAACTAGCATGGAACACACTTGCACACTCTAAGGCCTCGTACACACGATCGGACATATCCGATGAAAACGGTCCGCGGACCGTTTCCATCCGATATGTCCGATCTGGAGTTTGGTCCGATGGCGTGTACACACCATCGGATCAAATTCCCCGCCGGCGGACGGCGCGCTGACGTGGCAGTGACGCGGCGGTGACGTTGACGCCGCCACGTCACCGCTACGTCACGCACCAGGAAGTAAACACTTCCGCGCGCATGCATCGGATCCATTCACAGGATACGACGCATGTGCGGGAGGATATGTCCGCTGGTTTCCCGTACTAACCAGCGGACATATCCGACGGACAGGTTTGTAGCGGACAAATTTCAAAGCATGCTTTGAAATTTGTCCGATGGACAAATCTGTCCGCTAGCCCATACACACGATCGGAGATGTCTGCTGAAACGGTCCATCGGACCGTTTTCAGCGGACATATCCGCTCGTGTGTACGAGGCCTTAGGCCGCGTACACACGATCGAAAATGTCCGCTGAAACTGGTCTGCAGATAAAGGTCTTAAGTATGCTCCAGTAAAGAATCTCAATAAATGTGATACTTACGTTCAGATACAAAAATATAGGTGCACTTTGAGCCAAAATAAATATTTTTTGTCCAAACCAGACACCAGACCCCTTCAGAGGGAGATAGGATGTGTTTCTACGCTAAAAAATTAAATCGGGTTTTAACCCTCCCAATAGTGCTAACAAATTTCTAGAGGTCTTTTAGAATATGGTAATGGATAAAAAAGGATATTGAAAATATTGAGCAGAAGAAGGATGTAATTATTCATCCCGATGATAAAGGGGGGGATTTGTGGTTATTAGTAAACAATACTATAAAGAGGAAATGAAAAAAATATTATCAGATTCCAACATGTACCATTTATTAAATAGAAATCCCATCTCTGAATTTAAAAATGAATTGGATACATTGATCAAAAAGGGGTAAAGCAGAGATATTCTAACTAGGAAAGAAGTCTTATATCCTAACCCCATAGCCTGTAGGATGACTATAATATATTACCTACTCAAAGTCCATAAAGATCCAGTTGAACCCCCTGGCAGACCTATTATTAATGCGATAGAGTCAGTGGGCCAGATTCTCAGAAGAGATATGATGGTGTATCTTCAGATACACCATCGTATCTCTGTTTCTGGCCCTGGGTATCTATGCGACTGATTCTTAGAATCAGTTACGCATAGATTGTGCTTAGATCCGACTTGCGTAAGTCACTTACACTGTCGGATCTAAGTTGTAATGTTACGCTGGCCGCTAGGTGGCGTTCCCGTCGATTTCTGCGTCAAATATGCAAATGAGAGTGATACACCGATTCCCGAACGTATTTGTGCGCCGTCGTCGTAATTTACGTAGTTTGCGTAAGCGTAAGGCTACTCCTGCTATATGAGGGGTAACCTTGCGTAGGTACGGCGTACGCCATGTTAAGTACGGACGTCGGGACAGCGTCGTGTTTTTCCTTTGTTTACGTTGTTTATGTAACTCATCGCGAATAGGGCTGTGCGCTAATTACGTTCCAGTCGAAATCAATGTATTTTCGGCATACTTTGGAGCATGCGCAGTGGGCTACGTTTACGGCTGGTGCATGCGCAGTTCGTTCGGCGCGGGGGTGCGCTTAATTTAAATACAGCACGCCCCCCTCCTTCCTACTTTGAATTACGTGGCCTTACACCGGTTCATTTACGCTACGCCACCACAAATTAAGGAGCAAGTGCTTTGAGAATACAGCACTTGCCAGTAAAAAGTGCGGAGGCGTAGCTTAAATGGGTTACCCTACGCTACGCTGGAAAGCCGCAAAAGTACAAGAATCTGGCCCAGTATGTTCTAGGTTGGACCAATATATAGATTATTTTTTGAAACCATTGAAGCAACAGACTGAGACATATATCAAGGATACTAAACATATTATTCAATATTTGGGATCTCTTGAAGGGCTTTAACCTTGTATTTTGGCCACAGCAGATGTAGGCTTACTTTACATGATTATAGGACAAAAAGACACATTACGGTAGGTAATAGAAGAGGTCTAACCAAAATGTGTCGAAAGCCAAAGTGTCAAGTGGCTTTCGACACATTTTGCCTCCCCAGGCTGTACTGTATATCTGTCTGTTTGCTATAATTTAGGTTAGTTCATTTTGAAAGTACCTATATCTCTCTTCTTTTCGCTTTTCCATTTTCTACCCTTTTCCCCCTCTTCCAAGCCCCCCCCTCATTCCAATCCCCTTTTTCCCCTCCCCTGTCTCTCTTTTTTTTTCTCCACCTTTTTTTCCTTCTCTTCCCCCTTTTCTAACTCCCCCTTTTCCCCTTTCCCATTCTGTCTCATTTTCCTTCTTCTTCCCCCCTTTTTTTTTTCTTCCTTCTCCTTTGTTTTCATTCTATCTTCTACCTTAAGTTATAGTGTATATTGTAACCAGGTATGTGTTAGTCACGGAATACAACTTTCTATTTCTAGCAATTGAGTGATCCATAGATACGTGTACTTACTCTTTGCCCCCTGTGTCCACTATGGGGAGTACTGAACTTGGCTTGTTAAATTAAGTTGAAAAGTAATGCCGCGTACACGCGATCGATTTGTCTGATGAAAATGGTCTGATGGACCATTTTCATCAGACAAACCGATCGTGTGTGGGCCCCATCGTTTTTGTATCCATCGGTGAAAAAACTAGGAACTTGTTTTAAAATTATCTGGTGGTTAAAAAAACGATAGAAAAAAAAACGATTGTCTGTGGGCACGTCCATTAGTTAAAAATCAACGCATGCTCAGAATCAAGTCCACGCATGCTTGGAAGCATTGAACTTCATTTTTCTCAGCACATCATTGTGTTTTACGTCACCGCGTTCTGACACAATCGTTTTTTTTAACTGATGGTGTGTAGGCAAGACTGATGAAAGTCAGCTTCATCAATTATCTGATGAAAAAATTCATCAGACCGTTTGCATCGGATTAACTCCCCTGGCGGTATTCCCGAGTCTAACTCGGGGTTAAAATTCTGTGCTGCGATCGATAACCCCGAGTCAGACTCGGGCTCGCCTCGCATTGTCCATAGGCAAGGTTTACTTACCTTGTTTCTGGATCCAGTGATGCACCCGCGCTGTGTGAGCGAGCGGCATCCTCGCTCAATTCACACAGTGTCTGTGTGCCGCCGAGCTCCGTTCCCTGCGACGTTACGACGCACGGGGACGGAGAACGGCGCCAAATTCAAAAAAGTAAACAAACACTTTACATACAGTATACTGCAATCTTATAGATTACAGTACTGTATGTAAAAAATACACACACCCCTTGTCCCTAGTGGTCTACCCAGTGCACTACATGTTCTTTTATATAATACAAACTGTTCTTTCTGCCTGCAAACTGTAGATTGTCCATAGCAACCAAAAGTGTCCCTTTATGTCAAAAATGGTTTTAGAGCAGCTAGAAAACAGCGATAATAAATTATAATCACTTGCAGAATTGAGCGATAGCAATTTGTGGTGAAATTCGTAATAAAAAAAAAAGTAATGGCAGTGACAATTCTGCAACTGAGCAAATTTCAGTGATTTTGAGTTGATTACATTATTGAATATTTTTTATTATAATTATATTATCATGTGTTATAATTATTTATAATTATTTATTATATTATAATTTATAATTTTATTTAACCACTTTAGCCCCGGACCATATTGCTGTCCAAAGACCAGAGCACTTTTTGTGATTCGGCACTGCGTCGCTTTAACTGACAATTGCGCGGTCGTGCGACGTGGCTCCCAAACAAAATTGGCGTCCTTTTTTTCCCACAAATAGAGCTTTCTTTTGGTGGTATTTGATCATCTCTGCGGTTTTTATTTTTTGCGCTATAAACAACAATAGAGCGACTATTTTGAAAAAAAATGCAATATTTTTTACATTTTGCTATAATAAAAATCCCCAAAAAGATATAAAAAAAACATTTTTTTTCCTCAGTTTAGGCCGATGCATATTCTTCTACATATTTTTCGTTAAAAAAAATCGCAATTAGCGTTTATTAATTGGTTTGCGCAAAATTTTTAGCGTTTACAAAAAAGGGGGTCGTTTTATGGCATTTTTATTATTATTTTTTTTTACTAGTAATGGCGGCGATCAGCGTTTTTTTTCGGTACTGCGATATTATGGCAGCCACATCGAACACTTTTGACACATTTTTGGGACCATTGGCATTTTTATAGCGATCAATGCTATACAAATGCATTGTATTACTATAAAAATGCCATTGGCAGTGAAGGGGTTAACACTAGGGGGCAGGGAAGGGGTTAAGTGTGGTCCTGGTGTGTTCTAACTGTATGGGGGGGGTGGCCTCACTAGGGGAAATCACTGATCTTCTGTCCATACATTGTATGGACAGAAGATCAGCGTTTCCCCCGCTGACAGAAATGAGAGGTATGTGTTTACACACATACCTCCCGTTCCCCGCTCTGTAACGAGCAATCGCGGGTGCCCGGCGGCGATCGTACGCGCCGGGCACGTGCGCGGGACTTGGGGGACGCGCGCGCGCCCTATTAGCTGCTAAAGGGAGGACGTAGAGCTACGTGCTCCCGCGTAGCAGTGCCACCGTGCCGCAGTAATATGACGGCAGGCGGTCGGCAATTAGTTAAAAAAAAAAAAGTCATACCCGGGATGCCTATTGTTTGGTCAGATTTAAGTTAGTTATTCCTAAGAATTACAAGCCTACAGTATAAAACGTTTTCCTTGCAAATAATGGTACCGCTTTCAGCACCTAAAATCTGAAAGAATCATACCGGCAGGGAGGTTAACTGATTGTGTGTACAGGGCATAACTGGTTGGATCACCAAGTGACATCTAAAAATTGGTAAGCTGCAATATAGCACATTTTTGGTTTTAGGTTTAATACTGATATATGCTGCTGGGAACAGGGTTTAACCACATGCCGACCAGCCGCCGTCGTTCTACATCAGCAGGTCGGCTCTCCTGGGCGAGAGCCCGTCATACTACGTCGCACTTTCGACGGCCACTAGGGAGCGCGTGCGTGCCGCCGGCGGCCCGCGCGCGCGCCCCCCGCACGTCCCCGAGTCCTGCGCCCGTGCCCGGCGGGTACGATCGCCGCCGGGCACCCGCGATTGCTCGTTACAGAGCGGGGAACGGGAGCTATGTGTGTAAACACATAGCTCTCGTTCCTGTCAGCGGGGGAAACGCTGATTTTCTGTTCATACAATGTATGAACAGAAGATCAGTGATTTCCCCTAGTGAGGTCATCCCCCCCTACAGTTAGAACACACCAGGAACACACTTAACCCCTTCCCCGCCCCCTAGTGTTAACCCCTTCACTGCCAATGGCATTTTTATAGTAATACAATGCATTATTATAGCATTGATCGCTAAAAAAATGCCAATGGTCCCAAAAATGTGTCAAAAGTGTCCGATGTGTCCGCCATAAGATCGCAGTACTGAAAAAAAACGCTGATCGCCGCCATTACTAGTAAAAAAAATATATTAATAAAAATGCCATAAAACTACCCCCTATTTTGTAAACGCTATAACTTTTGCGCAAACCAATCAATAAACGCTAAATGCGATTTTTGTTTACGAAAAATATGTAGAAGAATACGTATCGGCCTAAACTGAGGAAAAAAAATGTTTTTTTTATATATTTTTGGGGGATATTTATTATAGCAAAAAGTAAAAAATATTGCATTTTTTTCAGAATTGTCGCTCTATTTTTATAGCAAAAAAAATAAAAACCGCAGAGGTGATCAAATACCACTAAAAGAAAGCTCTATTTGTGGGGAAAAAAGGACGCCAATTTTGTTTGGGAGCCACGTCGCACGACCGCGCAATTGTCAGTTAAAGCAACGCAGTGCCGAATCACAAAAAGTGCTCTGGTCAGGAAGGGGGTAAATCCTTCCGGGGCTGAAGTGGTTAAAGTAAACCTATTGTTTCGTTTTGAACAGGCAAATCACAGATTTCCTTTAACTACACAAACATGTGGGGATCACAAGACACTTGCTTCTTTAACTTAGGTCAACTATATCCTTGTCTAAGAAAAATGCTTCTTGATTCTCTCATAAAGAATTATAAAGGAAAGGAGAGATAGCTGTTGTTAATAACTCCCCCCTTTTCCTGTAAGAAAGACCCATGGCTTTTATTTTCTCTTGGAATTTCTTATAAACCTTTACATGGAATGCCTTCCTCCTCTGATCCAATAAATATCCTTTGAGTTTTTAAACTATACTGTCTATTTCTGGTTGTAATACTTCTACATCACACAGATATCTTCATGAAACAGGCAAGGGAGAAGAAATTATCCTACCGTTCAGCAATATGTTTTTTAAACTGTAATAACCATCTGTTGTTGCAAAATTTCTGATGTTCCTTTCATGTTTTTGGAATAGTTTGATAAAGAACCTTTCCTGTAAACAGAGGACTGCATCTATTACTGGAAAAAAACAGCTTCATGAAGTGTTTGATATTCTGCTAATTTATACTCTTAAAAATTGTTAGGACAAATGATGATCTTGGTTATATTCTCCTGTCTAAACATATGGCTTAGCGTGTGTACAACTGTAGTTTACTGTGTATATTAACCTCATAGGATATCATTCCTGGCAATTATTCCAAGCTTCCACATGAACATTTTTTAACTATTTCCAGATATTGTCTGAATATTACCAGACATCTCTGGAGACATGATTAATACAAAAGGATGTTTTTTTTTTTTTTACAACAACCTTGTTGCATAAAAGAACAAGATAAAATTAAATGAATATATCAGTGTAAGTTATAAACATTAGGGGCCAGATTCAGAAAGTATTTACGTTGGTGTATCTAGAGATACGCCGCGTAAATACTAAGAATAGCCGGCGTATCTTTTTTTGGTATTCAGAAAAGAAGATACGCCAGAATTCTGCTAATATATGAGTGGCGTAAGTCACTTACACCGTCGTATATTAGTTGCATATTTACACTGGCCGCTAGGTGGCGCTTCTGTCGTTTTATGTGTCGAATATGTAAATTAGGGAGTTACGGCGATTCCCGAACGTACTTGCGGCCGGGCGTCGTAGTTTACGTTGTTTGCATAAGGCTTTTTCCGGCGTAAAGTTACCCCTGCTATAGGAGGCGTAGCCAATGTTAAGTATGGACGTCGGGACAGCGTCGAATTGTACGTCGTTTACGTTGTTTGTTTAAATCGTTCGGGAATGGTACTGTACGTAAGTTACGTACACGTCGTTTACATTGACTACTAGCGACGTGATTTGACACATGCGCACTGGAATACGTCCACAGACGCATGCGCCGTTTAGAAAATACGTAAATTGCGTCGGGTCATGATTCATTTACATGAATCACGCCCCCACATTAATTATTTGAATTAGGCGCCCTTATACCGGACACTTTACGCTACGCCGCTGCAACTTATGGAGCAAGTGCTTTCTGAATAAGGCACTTGCCCATAAAATTTGCGGAGGCGTAGCGTAAAGAGCTACGCCGCCGGATAGATACATATTTGTATCTGAATCTGGCCCTTAGTTATTATTATATATATATATATATATATATATATATATATATATATATATATATATATATATATATATATATATATATATATATATATATATATATATACAGTGTGGAAAATAAGTATTTGAACACCCTGCTATTTTGCAAGTTCTCTCACTTGGAAATCATGGAGGGGTCTGAAATTGTTATCGTAGGTGCATGTCCACTGTGAGAGACATAATCAAAAAAAAAAAATCCAGAAATCACAATTTATGATTTTTTAACTATTTATTTGTATGATACAGCTGCAAAGAAGTATTTGAACACCTGTCTATCAGCTAGAATTCTGACCCTCAAAGACCTGTTAGTCTGCCTTTAAAATGTCCACCTCCACTCCATTTATTATCCTAAATTAGATGCACCTGTTTGAGGTCATTAGCTGCATAAAGACACCTGTCCACCCCATACAATCAGTAAGAATCCAACTACTAACATGGCCAAGACCAAAGAGCTGTCCAAAGACACTAGAGACAAAATTGTACACCTCCACGGGGCTGGAAAGGGCTACGGGAAAATTGCCAAGCAGCTTGGTGAAAAAAGGTCCACTGTTGGAGCAATCATTAGAAAATGGAAGAAGCTAAACATGACTGTCAATCTCCCTCGGACTGGGGCTCCATGCAAAATCTCACCTCGTGGGGTCTCAATGATCCTAAGAAAGGTGAGAAATCAGCCCAGGACTACACGGGAGGAGCTGGTCAATGACCTGAAAAGAGCTGGGACCACCGTTTCCAAGGTTACTGTTGGTAATACACTAAGACGTCATGGTTTGAAATCATGCATGGCACGGAAGGTTCCCCTGCTTAAACCAGCACATGTCAAGGCCCGTCTTAAGTTTGCCAATGACCATTTGGATGATCCAGAGGAGTCATGGGAGAAAGTCATGTGGTCAGATGAGACCAAAATAGAACTTTTTGGTCATAATTCCACTAACCGTGTTTGGAGGAAGAAGAATGATGAGTACCATCCCAAGAACACCATCCCTACTGTGAAGCATGGGGGTGGTAGCATCATGCTTTGGGGGTGTTTTTCTGCACATGGGACAGGGCGAGTGCACTGTATTAAGGAGAGGATGACCGGGGCCATGTATTGCGAGATTTTGGGCAACAACCTCATTCCCTCAGTTAGAGCTTTGAAGATGGGTCGAGGCTGGGTCTTCCAACATGACAATGACCCGAAGCACACAGCCAGGATAACCAAGGAGTGGCTCTGTAAGAAGCATATCAAGGTTCTGGCGTGGCCTAGCCAGTCTCCAGACCTAAACCCAATAGAGAATCTTTGGAGGGAGCTCAAACTCTGTGTTTCTCAGCGACAGCCTAGAAACCTGACTGATCTAGAGAAGATCTGTGTGGAGGAGTGGGCCAAAATCCCTCCTCCAGTGTGTGCAAACCTGGTGAAAAACTACAAGAAACGTTTGACCTCTGTAATTGCAAACAAAGGCTACTGTACCAAATATTAACATTGATTTTCTCAGGTGTTCAAATACTTCTTTGCAGCTGTATCATAAAAATAAAATAGTTAAAAAAAATCATAAATTGTGATTTCTGGATTTTTTTTTTTGATTATGTCTCTCACAGTGGACATGCTGTCAGTACTGGATCCCTCTAGGACCCAGCGCACTCACCTGACACAGCCTTGGCTGGGAAACACTGATTGGCCAGCTCTCCTTTAAAACACCTGTGTTTTCACCCAATCAGTGCTCGTGATAGAGTTACTCTGCTTGCCTTGTGTGATCCAGCCTGACCTGTTAATCTGTAAACTTTGTGTATGACCCGGCTTGTTTGACCCTGCTTGTGGCTTCCGATTTGGTACCTTTCGAACTCTGATCTATCCGTGTATGACTCGGCTTGCCTAGACCACGCTTTGCCTGACTCCTTAAAGCAACATCCATTGCAGCGGTGCACTGCTAGCACCAGCAACACCACCAACATCCACACTTGCGGTGAACTACAAGTTCCAGCTTTCCTGCTCATCACAACACCTACTTCAGCAGTGAACTACAAGTGCCAGCTGTCCCGCTCATCTCAACCCTGCATCCGTGGTGAACTACAAGTCCCAGCGCTGACCTGCTTCTCAAGACCTGCTAATGGTATGTGCTCTTGTTATTGAACTGTAGGCATATTATCACACCTGAACTGTTGTCTGCTGCTAGCCTGATATGAAACATGACATTATCACGAGCCATACATAAAAAGGGAAAACCCATCATGGATTCTGAGCAGGCTCAGATGTTTGCACAAGAACTTTGCCATTTATCCCATCAAGTTCAGCAAATGGCCACAGAGCTCACCAAGGTGCAATCCCCTACTACAACTGTTACAAAAACTTTATCTGAACCGAAAATTCCTTTGCCTGACCGTTTTTCTGGCGACCGTAAGGGATTCTGCAACTTTAAAAACAGCTGCAAATTATATTTTAAATTAAGGCCATCCTCTTCTGGCTCTGAAACTCAGAGAGTTCAGATCATTATCTCTCTGCTACAGGGTGACCCCCAGGCTTGGGCCTTTAACCTTGAACCAAACCATCCAGCCCTGCTAACTGTAGATGCCTTCTTTAAAGCCCTTGGATTGCTGTACGATGATCCAGATCGTATGGCTACTGCAGAATCAACCCTGCGTAACTTAAAGCAAGGAACCACCACAGCTGAAATGTACTGCTCAGAGTTTCGCAGATGGGCCCCAGAATCTGGCTGGAATGATGCAGCTCTCCGCAGCCAGTTCAGAATAGGTCTTTCAGATGCAATTAAGGATGCTCTGGTCAACTTCTCCTATCCAGCCTCACTGGAGGAAGCTATGTGTCTAGCCATTAGAATTGATCGCCGTCAGCGAGAGAGGGGACGAGAAAAAAATATGGCTGTGGCAAACTGTATACCTCCCTTACCACCTGACCATCCAACCTCCAGTGCCAGTTCAGTGGAGGAACCTATGCAGTTAGGCTCCACCCGGCTATCTGCCCAGGAACACACACGCCGGCGTAATATGGGACTTTGCCTGTATTGTGGCCTCAGGGGTCACATGCTCCGTTCCTGCCCTACACGTCCGGGAAACTCCAGGACCTAGGTGATTATGGGGAGGTCACCTTAGGTCTGCTTTCATCTCCCCAGGGGGACAGTTGTATACTTCTACCCAGTGTTATTCACTTTGGGACAGGTACTCATGAACTTCTGGCCTTGGTAGATTCTGGAGCTGCTGAGAATTTTATTGATAAGACTCTGATTACCTCCTTGTCCCTGGAAACTCATAAGCTAGATTGCCCAGTCCGCCTAATTTCTGTGGATAACCGGCCTCTCTCACAAGACCTTGTGCTTCAGTCCACCAATACCTTCCAGTTACAATTGGGGGCCCTGCACTGGGAGAAGATTTCATGTCTTGTCATTGACTCTCCATCCACTTCTTTTGATTCTAGGCCTTCCTTGGCTTCAGAAGCACAATCCTGTAATTGACTGGCGAACAGGAAATATTCTGGCTTGGTCCAATCAGTGTAAAGAAAGTTGCATCCAGCACCCTGTTCGACTTGCTGCTTGTCAAGTGGGAATGGAACAGATTCCGCTTTGTTATAAGGACTTTCAGGATGTGTTTTCTAAAGGGAGTGCTAACACCTTACCACCTCATCGCAGTTATGACTGTCCCATTGACCTTTTGCCTGACACTACACCTCCGCAAGGGAGAGTCTTTCCATTGTCCGAACCAGAGAACCTTGCTTTGCAAGAATACATCCAGGAAAACCTAGCTAAAAGTTTCATCCGTCCCTCTACTTCTCCCGCAGGCGCAGGTTGCTTCTTTGTCCCAAAGAAGGACGGGGGTCTAAGACTTTGTGTTGACTACAGAGGTCTAAATAAAATAACCGTTCCCAATCGGTACCCTCTCCCTCTCATCACAGAGTTGTTCTCCCAAATCCAGGGAGCAAAGATTTTCTTCAAACTAGACCTAAGGGGAGCCTATAATCTAGTGCGCATCCGTGAAGGAGATGAGTGGAAGACGGCCTTTAACACCAAGGATGGCCACTACGAATGTCTTGTCATGCCTTTCGGTCTCAGGAATGCACCAGCTGTCTTTCAAAACTTTATGAATGACATTTTCCGTGATCTGTTGGGTCGCTTTATGCTTGTATACTTGGATGATATTTTGATATATTCTCCCAATCTTGAAATGCATCAGAGGCACGTCCGCTCAGTGTTGGCCCGATTAAAGGCTCACTCCCTTTTCGTTAAGCCTGAAAAAATTTTATTTCATGTCAAACAAGTACCTTTCCTGGGCTACCTAATCTCTGACACAGGCCTAACCATGGATCCAGCCAAGATTCAGGCCATCCTAGACTGGGCATCACCTTCAGACCTGAAAGCAGTTCAGCGCTTCCTGGGCTTTGCAAATTTCTATCGGAAATTCATTAAGAATTTTGCCACCATTGCACATCCCATCACCTCTCTCACCAGGAAGTCTCAGACTAAGTTTAAATGGACTACTGAAGCCCAGACGGCCTTCACTCAGTTGAAGAAAGCCTTTACCTCTGCACCAATTCTACGCCATCCTGTTCCTGAGCTGCCTTTTATTGTGGAGGTAGATGCATCCGAAGTAGGGGTGGGGGCGCTTCTGTCACAAAAGGACCCTGTAACTGCTGCTATCCACCCCTGCGCCTTCCTGTCCGTAAATATTCCCCAGCAGAGCGCAACTATGATATAGGCAACAGAGAACTGTTAGCCATAAAGCTAGCTTTGGAGGAATGGAGACATTGGCTGGAGGGAGCTCACTATCCATTCATAGTTCTGACTGACCACAAAAACCTTGAATACATCCGTTCTGCTAAAAGACTGAACTCACGTCAGGCCAGGTGGTCATTGTTCTTCTCCAGATTTGACTTTACAATTTCTTATTTACCAGGGCCAAAAAATGTTAAGGCCGATGCCTTGTCTCGCAGTTTTTTATCAGAATCCCCACCGCCGCTTCCTCCACAATCCATTATCTCTGAGGACAGGATTTTGGCTCTCACCCAGACTGACATATCTGAGGCCTTGTTACCTGCACAGGCTGAAGCCCCCCCTTCCACTCCCTCTGGTATGCTTTTTGTGCCCTTGGCTCTTCGTTTGCAGGTTTTGCAGCAGGTACATGTGTCAAAGCCTGCAGCGCATCCGGGGTTTAGACAAACTTATGAGATTATCTCTCGCAACCTCTGGTGGCCATCGATTAGGCAGGATGTGTTAGCATTTGTCCAGGCTTGTAAGGTTTGTGCCAGAAGCAAGGGCAGTGCCTCTAAGCCCTCCGGTCTTCTACGTCCTCTACCAATACCTACTTGTCCCTGGACCCATTTGTCTATGGACTTTATCACTGACTTGCCTCCGTCCCAGGGATGTTCCACGATCTGGGTGGTGGTAGACAGGTTCAGTAAGATGGCCCACTTTGTTCCACTTCCGAAACTGCCGTCTGCTAGAGATCTGGCATCTTTATTCATTAAACATATTTTCAGGCTCCATGGGGCACCAATTAACATTGTCTCAGACCGTGGCTCTCAGTTTATAGCCCAGTTTTGGAAGGCCCTTTGTTCTCAGCTAGGGATTAAGTTATCATATTCTTCAGCCTATCATCCCGAGACAAATGGCCAAACAGAAAGAACTAATCAGACTCTAGAGAAGATGGTACGTTGTCTGATGGCCAATGATGAGGTGGAGTGGGTCAACATCCTTCCATGGGCAGAGTTTGCCTTTAATAATTGTGCCAGCTCGTCTACAGGGACCTCTCCCTTCTTCTGTGTTTACGGGTTGCATCCTCGTGTGTGCTCCTTTGATCTTTCACCCTCTGATGTTCCAGATGTCAACACCACGATTGAAAATTTCTCCAAAATCTGGTCTGACGTCAATCATGCTATTTCTCGTTCGGTGCAGGCTTTTAAGAAAACGGCTGATAAGAGGCACTCAAAGGCCCCTGGATATAAAGTTGGTGACAAAGTGTGGCTATCATCCAAGAATCTGTCCCTGCATGTTCCATCCAAAAAACTTGGCCCAAAATTCATCGGGCCCTATGAGATTTCGGAGATTGTTAATCCTGTGTCCTATAGATTAAAACTCCCCCCGTCCATGCGCATTCCTAATGTCTTCCATGTTTCTTTGTTGAAACCTGTTCACTCTAGTCTCCAAGTAAGTGATTTAGAACCTGTAGATGTGTCGGATAGCCAGGAATATGAAGTGGCATATATTCTTGACTCCAGACGAGTACGCAATTCCTTACAATATCTAGTTCATTGGAAAGGTTTTGGCCCAGAGGATCGATCCTGGATCCCAGCTCGCGATCTCCATGCTGATCGCCTTAAGAAGAAGTTCCATCTTCGATATCCAAGTAAGCCTGGGGGTGCAGGAGCAACCCCTCGAGAAGGGGGGGGTACTGTCAGTACTGGATCCCTCTAGGACCCAGCACTCTCACCTGACACAGTCTTGGCTGGGAAACACTGATTGGCCAGCTCTCCTTTAAAACACCTGTGTTTTCACCCAATCAGTGCTCGTGATAGAGTTACTCTGCTTGCCTTGTGTGATCCAGCCTGACCTGTTAATCTGTAAACTTTGTGTATGACCCGGCTTGTTTGACCCTGCTTGTGGCTTCCGATTTGGTACCTTTCGAACTCTGATCTATCCGTGTATGACTCGGCTTGCCTAGACCACGCTTTGCCTGACTCCTTAAAGCAACATCCATTGCAGCGGTGCACTGCTAGCACCAGCAACACCACCAACATCCACACCTGCGGTGAACTACAAGTTCCAGCTTTCCTGCTCATCACAACACCTACTTCAGCAGTAAACTACAAGTGCCAGCTGTCCCGCTCATCTCAACCCTGCATCCGTGGTGAACTACAAGTCCCAGCGCTGACCTGCTTCTCAAGACCTGCTCATGGTATGTGCTCTTGTTATTGAACTGTAGGCATATTATCACACCTGAACTGTTGTCTGCTGCTAGCCTGATATGAAACCTGACACATGCACCTACGATGACAATTTCAGACCCCTCCATGATTTCCAAGTGGGAGAACTTGCAAAATAGCAGGGTGTTCAAATACTTATTTTCCGCACTGTATATATATATATATATATATATATATATATATATATATATATATATATATATATATATATATATATGTGGGCGATTAGCTCGTGGGGATCACTTTTCTGAAACACAGTCTGTAAACAGGCACTTTCTTTTTAAGTCTGGCAGCTGCCAGGTTTATTTCACAAAAGGTTTGCAGGTTAAAATAAACAAAACAGTTAACTTAAATCCTTGCCGTCTGGCGCTAAACTAAACATCAGGGTCTCCTATCTATACAGTGTGGGGCTGGTCCCCACCACCCACAAAATAAACAACAACGCAAACCTTTTTCTTGCAATGTCTTTAGAGAGCTCCTCACACTCAGGTTCCCTCCTCAGTGTCCCAAAACCAGAGAGCTTCCTTCTGATCTCTTCCTGGTTGTTTTTAAGGTCCACCTGACATTGAACTCCAGTATACCCAAATATCCGGACCGGAACACCAGAGGCCGTAAAACCCGGCCCGGATTCCGGTTCAGCTTCTCAAAATAGAACGTATGCGCGGTGAAATATATCTATGGTCAAGTATCTCACCT
This sequence comes from Rana kukunoris, assembly GCA_029574335.1. NCBI lineage: Eukaryota > Metazoa > Chordata > Amphibia > Anura > Ranidae > Rana > Rana kukunoris. Next base: position 228,902,982 of record CM056059.1, on the reverse strand, counting down.
CGCATACCGTCACATATCCTCCCCCTCTGCTCAAGCCCCTGCGGCTGAGCACCTGCCCCAACCATACAGTGTACCCGGGAGAGAGCATCTGCATTATTTTGGAGTTTTCCTGGCCTATGCTCCACCGTAAATTTAAAAGGCTGTAAAGCCAGGAACCACCTTGTCACCCGAGCATTTTTCTCCCTGTTATCACACATCCACTTCAAGGGAGCATGGTCTGTGACCAGCTTAAATGACCTCCCCAGTAGGTAATACCTCAGGGAGTCTAAAGCCCACTTAATGGCGAGACACTCCTTTTCTACGATGGCATAATTTTTCTCGTGCTTGTTCAGCTTCCGGCTCAGGTATACCACTGGGTGCTCCTCACCATCCCTGTTCTGTGAGAGTACGGCCCCTAGGCCCACCTCAGAGGCGTCCGTCTGTACAACAAACTCCTGGCTAAAGTCCGGGGTTACTAGTACGGGTACCATACAAAGAGCCTGTTTCAACTTCTGAAATGCCTCCTCGGCTTCGGGGTTCCACTTGACCATGACCGACCCCCTACCCTTCGTCAAATCGGTCAAGGGGGCAGCAACAGTGGCAAAATTGGGTATGAAACGTCTGTAATACCCCGTAATGCCCAGGAAGGCCCTCACTTGTTTTTTATTGACTGGTTGGGGCCATTTTTGAATTGCCTCAATCTTATTGGTCTGCGGCTTGACCACTCCCCGGCCAATAATGTACCCAAGGTATCTGGCCTCCTCCAGGCCTATGGCACATTTTTTTGGATTGGCCGTGAGACGTGCTTCCCTAAGGGAATCTACCACCGCTTGTACGCGGGGCAGGTGCGATTCCCAATCTGGGCTGTGGATGACCACATCGTCCAAGTACGCCGCTGCATACGAGCGATGTGGTCTCAAAGTTTTGTCCATCATTCGCTGGAATGATGCAGGGGCTCCATGCAGACCAAACGGCATCCGCTTATACTGAAACGAGCCCTCAGGGGTGGAAAAGGCAGTCTTCTCCTATGCTGATTCAGTAAGCGGTATTTGCCAATAACCTTTCGTTAGATCCAGGGTCGTTATGTAGCGAGCCTGTCCCAACCTGTCCACAAGTTCGTCGACCCGGGGCATCGGGTAGGCGTCAAACTTGGACACACTGTTAAGTTTTCTAAAGTCATTACAAAACCTGATACTGCCATCAGGTTTTGGGACCAGCACTATGGGACTTGACCACTCACTGTGGGACTCTTCGATCACATCCAACTCTAACATTTGTTTTATTTCCTCCGCAACCGCCTCTCGCCGGGCCTCTGGAATTCTATAGGGTTTTACATTTACCCGAACCCCTGGTTCCGTCACTATGTCATGTTGGATCGTGTTGGTCAGTCCGGGTAAGGGGGAGAAAAAGTCTCTATTTTTCTGCAAAAATGCCCTAACGTCATTTTGTTGTGCTACGGACAGGGAATCCGTGATGGGAACGTTAGGTATCACGGGTATCCGGTCTGTTGGAGGTGAGGACGTGGCCAGTAAAGTCTCTCGGTCCTTCCAGGGCTTTAAGAGATTTACATGGTAAATTTGGTGGGGTTTCCTTTTGCCTGGCTGGTAGACTTTGTAGTTTACCTCCCCCACCCTTTCGACAACCTCAAAGGGACCCTGCCACTTAGCTAAAAACGTACTTTCTACTGTGGGAACCAGTACCAGCACTCTGTCCCCCGGGCTGAAAGTACGGACCTTGGCACCCCGGTTATAGACCCTCCTTTGGGTCTCCTGGGCTCGCTCCATATGTTTCTAGCAGGCCCCTGGGATGCCTACCATACAAGAGCTCAAAGGGGGAATAGCCTGTGGAGGCCTGTGGAACCTCTCGTATGGCAAACATGAGATATGGTAGCAAATAATCCCAGTTTCTCCCATCCTTGTCGACCACCTTTTTCAACATACTCTTCAATGTTTTATTAAACCTTTCGACCAGACCATCTGTCTGGGGGTGGTAGACAGAAGTACGGAGATGGGAGATTTTGTACAATCTACACAATTCCTTGGTAACCCTAGACATGAAAGGGGTGCTCTGATCGGTCAAGATCTCTTTCGGGATCCCGACTCGACTAAACACCTGGACCAATTCCTTGGCAATAGCCTTAGCGGAGGTGTTACGCAAGGGTATGGCCTCAGGATAGCGAGTCGCATAGTCCAGGATCACCAGAATATGCTGGTGACCTCGGGCAGATTTCACCACCGGCCCGACCAGGTCCATGCCAACCCTCTCAAAGGGAACCTCAATTATTGGTAGAGGGACAAGGGGGCTGCGAAAATGGGGCGACGGTGCTGACATTTGGCACTCGGGGCACGATTCGCAATACTCCTTGACCTCTGCATGCAACCCGGGCCAGAAAAACCTTTGGGTGATTCTCTCCTTGGTTTTTTCGACCCCGAGATGTCCCCCCATTACATGACCATGAGCCAGGTCTAGCACCACCCTGCGAAAGGGTTTGGGAACCAGCAGCTGTTCTACTTCTTCCTCTCCGTGTTTTAGCACTCGATATAATAAATTGTTTTTAATCGCCATGTAGGGGAAGGACACCACCCAATTAGGATCCACCGGTTCCCCATCCAACACCTTAACATTTTCCCTGGCACTCATGAGGGTGGGCTCTCGCAGCTGCTCGGTACAGAAATCCTCCCTCCTGACCTCCAAGTCGGGTACCACATTTTGGCTACTCTCGATGTCAGGGTCAGACGGGATTTCCTGTTCGTTACCCTCAGGCTGGGTGCTCGCTTCCAAGTCTTCCGGTTCCCCGACCATGGCAGGGAAAGGAAGAGGATCTCCGGCTTCCTCGATCCCACCAATAGCCTGCCTTTCCCTTTTGAAAAACGGGTCTGGTGAGAGTTCCCGTGTTTCCCCAGCAGGGGGAACTCTATCTACGAGCCTCCCTTTATTCTCCCATAACTTCCAAAAATGGGGAAAGTCTCTCCCTACTAAAGCTTCATGGAGCAGTGAGGGTACCACCCCCACTGAATGTGTCACCCTGCCCCAGGGGGTATCAACCTCAACCACTGCTGTCTGGTAGTCCCGAGTGTCCCCATGGATGCAAATTACCCCAATACTACTGGGGTGTAGTTTTTCGGGGTCTACACAAGCACTCCTAACTAGGGTCACCACGCTACCAGAGTCTAGTAGTGCTGTGAGAGGCTTGCCATCCACTAAAATAACGCACATCTGTTTTTCAAGGTGACTCTGATCTAGCGCAACACATGCGACCTGTGCAAACAGAGAAATGTGCCTTTTCCTATCAGCATAATCACATTGCATAGGTTCATCATTTAGAGGGCAGTTTGCAGCAATATGGCCCAATGCATGGCAACGAAAACACCGTATTTGCCCCACTCCCAGTCCTCTTAACGGTCCCAAAGACCTTCGGGGCTTTTGTGGCCAGTCTCCAGGTCTAGGACCCACAGTCTCATCTGCTGTAACAACAGTCTTATCCACTTTTCCCAAGCTCTTGAACCCCGGAACAGTCTTACCCGAACCGCTGGGAAATCTTGCACCTCTAGACACACCGAAGTGGGGCGTAGGTGGGTTTACCAAGTCCTCGGTAGCACTGTACTTTTCCACTAGGTCCACCATTTGGGCTGCAGTGTTGGGGTCCCCCTGTCCGACCCACCTCCTCAGGGTAGCAGGAAGCGCACGTAGGTACCGATCCATTACCACACGCTCCACAATCTGCGGGCTGGTCAGGGTCTCTGGCTGCAACCACTTCCTGGTGAGGTGGACCAGGTCAAACATTTGTGATTGGGGTGGCTTGTTGCTGGAGTAGGACCACTGATGCACGCGCTGGGCCCGAACTGCCATGGTGACCCCAAGCGTGCGAGTATCTCTGATTTGATGCCGCGTACACACGGTCGTTTTTTGCGATGAAAAAAAAACGACGTTTTTTGTGAAGTAAAAAACGACGTTTTTGAAACGTCACTTTCAAAGACGATGTTGCATACACACCATCGTTTTTTCACAAAAAACGAGGTTACGTTCACCACACTTTTCCATTGAAGCTCGCTTCATAACTAGCTTCTGGGCATGCGCGGGTTGAAAAACGTCGTTTTAAAAGACGTTTTTGCTACACACGGTGACTTTTTGTGAAACAAAAAACGACGTTTTGAAAAACGACACAAAAAATTCAAGCATGTTGGAATTTTTTTTTTGTGTTTTTTTTAAGACAAAAAACGACGTTTTGCCCACACACGATCAATTTAAATGACGTTTTAAAAAACGTCGTTTTTTTTCATCGCAAAAAACGACCGTGTGTACACGGCATGAGAGTCTCATAGTCCTGTGCCTTATCTGATTCTAGGTCAAAATAGGCCTTTTGGGGTTCTCCAGTTAGGAATGGGGCCAATAGTCCCGCCCACTGCTCTTTTGGCCATCCTTCGCGGACAGTGACTCTCTCGAAAGTCGCCATGTATGCCTCAACATCATCCGCTGGTGTCATCTTTTGCAGGTGGTAGGAGGCCTGTAGTATCTTTGGTTCTGCTGCTACAGGAGGTGCGGACCCCTTTTTCAGTTCCACCAGAGCTTCGGCAAACTGTCGGTTCATCTCCTGTTGCGCAGCCTGCTGTGCTGCAACGGCCTCTGCGACTTGGCGGTTGGTTTCCTGCTGGGCTGCATTGGCCTGTAGGAGGGCAGCCTGCTGCGCTGCAGCAGCTTCTGCGACTTGGCGGTTGGTTTCCCACTGGGCTGCATTGGCCTGTAGCAGGGCTTTTAACAATTCCTCCATCTTCAGAAAAGTTGCCCGCTGAATCCACCACGTGTGGGCGATTAGCTCGTGGGGATCACTTTTCTGAAACACAGTCTGTAAACAGGCACTTTCTTTTTAAGTCTGGCAGCTGCCAGGTTTATTTCACAAAAGGTTTGCAGGTTAAAATAAACAAAACAGTAAACTTAAATCCTTGCCGTCCGGCGCTAAACTAAACATCAGGGTCTCCTATCTATACAGTGTGGGGCTGGTCCCCACCACCCACAAAATAAACAACAACGCACACCTTTTTCTTGCAATGTCTTTAGAGAGCTCCTCACACTCAGGTTCCCTCCTCAGTGTCCCAAAACCAGAGAGCTTCCTTCTGATCTCTTCCTGGTTGTTTTTAAGGTCCACCTGACATTGAACTCCAGTGGACCCAAATATCCGGACCAGAACACCAGAGGCCGTAAAACCCGGCCCGGATTCCGGTTCAGCTTCTCAAAATAGAACGTATGCGCGGTGAAATATATCTATGGTCAAGTATCTCACCTCGCATACCGTCACAATATATATATATATATATATATATATATATATATATACTGTATATATATATATATATTTATACATTTGTAAATTACCACTGTTGTCCTGACTTTTTGGAACTTCTAGATGCCTGGGTGTCAGGCTGAGCCAATGGCTTCAATGCATTCTGAGGCACCGACCTGGAACAAGTTTGCAGGCCTGACTTTCTAATTTGCGTGTTTATTCTGGGTCAGAAAGGCAAGGAAATATTATTTTTAGAAGGGAGTCAGCAAAGGCAGTCTATGGGCCAGATTCACGAACAGTTAGGCTGGCGGATCGAGTGATCCGCCAGCCTAACTGTGACTTTGAGCCGGCGTTTCTGTTTTCTGTAACCAGAAAACAAGAAACGCCGGGTTGAAGTTCCGATGCGAGCAGCGTAACTGAGTTTCGCCATCGCATCGTTACTTCAACTTAAAAATGGCGCCGGGGGCGTTCCCGCCGATTTACGCTCAAAAAATATGTTAATGAGCGGAAATCGGCAATTCACGATCGAATTCCGGCGCGACGCAATGACGATACGACGTTTCCGGACGGGATACGCGGCGCATAGATATACCTACATGGGGTTGGAGTATCCTATGTTAGGTATAGGCGTCGTCATCGCGTCGGGAAAAAAAAAAAAAACGTCGCTTGCGTAAAACGATCATGAATGGGAATGTGACGTCATTGACGTTCATTCACAGATTTTGGAGCATGCGCACGGGGATGTTTTGACACTTGACGCATGCGCAGTACGTTGGTGGCGGGATCGCGCTTAGTTAGCATACTACACGCCCCGTACCCGCCAAATTTGAATTCCGCCGGCTCATTTGCGATGCGCTGCCGCAACTTTAGGAGCAAGTGCTTCGTGAATGACAGCACTTGCTCCTAAAATTTCTGCAGCGCAACGCAAATGAGAAGCGTTACTCCAGAGCAAAGATGCTCTGGACTACCTGAATCTGGCCCTATATTTCTTTCAGTGCAGGTTTAACTCAAATTTAAAAGAATAGAAAATGAAATACAAATTCAGTAAATTACTCTGATATTAACTTCATCTTTTTGCCCTGTTTGGTAGCAATTTCTTCACTCCTGCTTCTCTACACGTATAGCTTTAAAAATGAATTCCAAATATTGTCCAAAATGGACCAACATAACTATGTATATACTATACCTAGTCAATGCTTCTGGAAGCTGGAAATCACAGAAGTATACATCATTACTCCAGTGATCTCTGTTTGCCTCCAGGTCCTGTTCTGAGAGGCCAGCATGATGCATTCTGAACACGGGAGGTTGGCCACTCAGCACAGGCCCGATTCAGAGAATACCTTGCATCTTCTGAATAAATGCTCTCTAATAGGACGAGATAGAGAATATAATATGTCACCTCTCCATCTCCAATAGTGATTATTGGGTACTGGTATCTACTTCAGTGATTTACAGCTTCCAGGGACATTGACCATTTATGATATATGCATAGTTGCATTACAGCTTCAAGTTGGACCAATGTAACTGTAAAAATATACCATACCTAAAATGTTCCCTTTAACCACTTAAGGACCGCCGCATGTACATTTACGTCGGCACAATGGCACCGACAGGCACATCAACGTATATATACGTTGGTGCCTTGAGGGGGTTCGGGGGTCCGATCGGACCCCCCCCCGTACATGCGGCGGTTCCTTTAGCTCCGGGAGCGATCCGAGATGAGGGGGCGGCGATTCGTTTTCAGCCACCCCCTCGCGATCGCTCCCAGCCAATGCGCGCGCCCGCCGCCGCCTCTTCCTGTGCTAAGTGTAAACACAGGAAGAGGGAAGTGCTGTGTTCCTCCTCGTGTCGGTCTTTTCGTCCGACGCCGAGGAGAGAACACATCACCAAGTAAGTTGCACCTAACAGTACACTGACACAGGTACACATAGGCACACTTAACCCCTTCCTGTCACCGCCGATCACCCCCCCAGTCCACTGTAACATTGTGTCACTAAATGCAGTAATCATTTTTTTTTGATAACTGCATTTAGTGTCAGTGTTACAGTAAAAAGTGTCAGGGCAGTTAGTCTTAGCCCCCTTTAGGTCTAGGGTAGCCCCCTACCCCCCCTAATAAAGGTTTAACCCCTTGATCACTGCCTTAGTTAACCCTTTCACCCCCTATTGCCAGTGTCACTAAGCGATCGATTTTCTGATCGCTGTATTAGTGTCACTGTTGCCGCTAGGCAGTTAGTTTTTTTTGAGGTTCGCCGCCAGGTTCTATAGCGCTAGGTACCCCCATAAATAAAGTTTTTAACCCCTGATTGCCCCTAGAGTTAACCCTTTCACCAGTGATCACCATATAAGTGTCAGTGGTGATGCAGGTTAGCCAGTTAGTTATTTCGGTTTTTAGAAAGCGTTAGGTACCCCCATATATTACCTAATAAAGGTTTTAACCCCCTGATTGCCCCCTAGTTAACCCTTTCACCAGTGATCACCGTATAAGTGTTACGGTTGACGCTGGTTAGTTAGTTTGCTGTTTATAGCATCAGGGCACCCGCCGTATATAACCCAATGAAGGTTTAACCCCCTGATCGCCCGGCGGGTGATATAAATTACATTTTTGCGTCAGTCAGGGTCAGCGTCGCCCCAGGCAGCGTTAGGTTAGTGCCAGTAACGCTTACACACACTCGCAAAGCATACACCCCCCCTTAGTGGTATAATATCTGAACGGATCGATACCTGATCTGATCAGATCTATACTAGCGTACCCAGCAGTTTAGGGTACCCAAAAACGCATTGTTAGTGGAATCAGCCCAGATACCCGCTAGCACTTGCGTTTTGCCCCTCCGCCCAGCCCAACCCACCCAAGTGCAGTATCGATCGATCACTGTCACTTCAAAAACACATCACACACAACTGCAGCGTTCGCAGAGACAGGCCTGATCCCTGCGATCGCTAACAGTTTTTTTGAAGCGTTTTCTACATTTGCCTTTCTATAGCCAGGTGCTTTTTTTACCCGTGAATCATCACCAGTCTACGACTAAATTTAGAGCCCAAAATGGCAAAGCGGATGTACACTGGTGAAGAGGCTGTTAGGATCATGTGCATGTCGTCAGATGATGATGAGGAGGTCACGCATCTGACAGATTCGGGCTCAGAATACGATCCTGTTTACGACAGTGGCTCCATGTCAGATAGCTCTGACGACGGAGTGGTGGTCCCTGCTAAGGCCAGGCGTACCCGACCCCGTTCTGAGGTTGTTGAGGAGCAAGAACCGCAGGACCCTTGTATGGAGCAGAGAGCGAGTACTAGCGCCGCTATTCCTTTTGGTGGATTGGCAAGCACCAGCGGCCTAGTACACCCTGGTCGTTCATCCAGCACTGCAGTATCACGTGGTGACGTGGCGAGTCCCATAAGTGCAGTTCAAGCTGGCAAGGTGGCAAGCACAAGTAGTGTCCCGCTGCCACCAAGAAGAAAAAGACAGGCCCATAGTGCCCTTCTTGCAGATCTCGCCTATCCTGATTGGGTCCCCGCCACTTCTGCAGCACCTGTACTTCCCCCATTCACTGGCCAACCCGGAATTCAGGTGGATACAGCGAATTTTACGCCACTTGATTTTTATTCGCTGTATTTCACGGAAGATCTCTATAGATCTATTGTGGACCAGAGTAATTTGTATGCTGGTACCTACATCGCCGCTAATCCCCAGTCCGTCCTTGCCAAAGAATGGAGACCTCTTACGGTTTCCGAATTTAAGACCTTTCTGGGCCTTACCCTCAATATGGGCATACATCCATTTCCTCAATTGCGCATGTGTAGTTCCACACATCCAATTGACCAAATGCCCATATTCTCTGCTCACATGGCCAGGAAACAATACGAGATGATCCTGCGGTTCCTGCATTTCAGTGACAATGCACTCTGTCGTCCACGTGGAGACCCTGAATTTGACCGGCTCTACAAAATTTGGCCCCTCATAAACCATTTCAATGAACGTTATGCAGCCTTGTTTAATCCCCAGCAAGTTGTCTGCGTTGACGAGTCCCTGATTAAATTTGCTGGCCGCTTGTCTTTCAAGCAGTTCCTTCCCAGCAAGCGTGCCAGATACGGGGTCAAGCTCTATAAGCTTTGTGACAGGGCAACAGGCTACACATGGAGCTTTAGGGTTTATGAGGGCAAAGATAGTCACGTAGAGCCAGAAGGATGCCCAGATTACATGGGGAGCGCTGGCAAGATTGTCTGGGACTTGGTGTCACCCTTATTCGGAAAGGGGTACCACTTGTATGTGGACAATTATTACAGCAGCATGCTACTTTTTAGTCACTTGTTTGATCATCAGATTGGAGCATGTGGCACCGTGCGACCTAATCGCCGGGGCTTTCCCCAGCGGCTTGTAGATGCCCGTCTTAAGCTGGGGGCGAGAGCCTGCTGCAGATGTAATAATTTGCTCGCTGTGAAGTGGCGGGACAATAAGAATGTTTTCATGCGTACCACCCTTCACGCAGACACGACAGTAGAAATTCAAACGGCGACTGGTGTTGTGGAGAAACCCCTCTGTGTCCACAAATATAACCAAAATATGGGAGGGGTGGACCTCAACGACCAGTTGATGGCGCCGTATCATATTGCCCGTAAATCGAGACGCTGGTACAAAAAAGTGTCTCTACATTTATTCCAATTGACTTTGCTGAATGCTTTTGTGTTATACAAAACTTCAGGACAGAACGGACCCTTCCTCCAATTCCAGAAGGATATCGTTACAGAACTCCTGTATCCAGGCGGTTCTGCACCTCACCATCCCCTACCAAATGCAGTAAGCCGACTGCATGAGAGGCATTTTATATATGCCCTCGAGAGTACCCCTACCCAAAAAGCCCCCCAAAGAAGATGTCGTGTCTGTAGCAAGCGCGGATTTAGGTGTGACACCCGTTATTTTTGTCCCCGATGTCCTGCCGATCCTGGTCTTTGTATTGGCAAATGTTTTGAACGCTTCCACACACTAGTGAAGTATTAGCGTAGGGCAAAACATATCACAGGCTAGGCACACGTACACAGGGTCTCCCAAGATGCTGTCGCATTTTGAGAGACCCAAACCTGGAACCGAAAAGTTGAACAGTTACAAAAAAAAAAGTGTAAAAAAGGAAAAAGGAAAAAAACACAAAAAAATATAAAATAAAAAAAACAAAAATAGTTGTCGTTTTATTGTTCTCTCCCTCTCTATTCTCACTCTATTGTTCTGCTCTTTTTTACTCTAATTTATTCTGCAAAGTTTTATTGTTATGTTTTTTCATGCTTGCTTTTCAGGTATGTAATTTACTTTACTGTTTTCAGGTACGCCATTCAGCTGTTGCGCAGACTTATTTATCTTGACAGCAACAGCGTTTGCTCCCACGATATATAAAGCCGTGACTACAGTGCTGTAGGAGGTGATTTCACCACCACAGTTAAAAAAAGAGCATATATGCCGAAGCATGGGGGCATTAGGGGCGGAGGAGCGATTTTGCTCCTAATGCCGCGTACATACGGTTGACATTCCTACGGAGGCTTTCCCGTGGAAAAGTCTGACCATGTGTACACGGCATAGAAAAGTCTGACCATGTGTACACGGCATAGAAAAGTCCAACCGTGTGTACGCGGCATAACTTTTTTGCGGGAGGATGCCCCCATGCTTCGGCATATATATATTAGGCACAGGTTGCGTTAAAAAATGTTTTATTTTTTACTATGTTTTTTTTATTGGTATTTGCTTTGCAGGTATGGTATGGTAAGATCTTACTGTTATACTGTAATGTTACTTTGTTTTAATGTTAACCATCATTTGCTTAGCAGGTACGCCATTCAGTTGCAGCGCAGATTTATTTGGCGTGACAGCAACAGCGTTTGCTCCCACGATATATATAAAGCTGCGACTCCAACGCTGAAGGAGGTGATTTCACCACCACAGTCCAAAAAAAGCATATATGCCGAAGCATGGGGGCATTAGGGGTGGAGGAGCGATTTTGTTCCTAATGCCGCGTACATACGGTTGACCCCCCTACGGAGGCCTTACCCGTGGAAAAGTCTGACCATGTGTACACGGCATAGAAAAGTCCGACCGCGTGTACGCGGCATAACTTTTTTGCGGGAGGATGCCCCCATGCTTTGGCATATATAAATGGTGCATGTATGCCCATCATTAGAAGTGGGTGGATGAAGGGAGGTATTCTAATGGTGGGCATACCCATCGATCAATCCATATGTGGAATTACACCCCAAAATACATTCCGCTGCTTCTCCTGAGAACGGGGATACCACATGTGAGACTTTTTGAGAGCCTAGCCACTTACGGAACCCCAAAAACCAATCACCGCCTTCACTCTTTCTAATGGTGTAAATTTTTGATTTCACTCCTCACTACCTATCACAGTTTCGAAGGCCATAAAATGTCAAAATAGCACAAAAAAAACAAATGACCCCATTTTGGAAAGTAGACACCCCAAGGAAACTGCTGAGAGGCATGTTGAGTCCATAGATTTTTATTTTTTTTGTCCAAAGTGATTGAATAATGACAAAAAAAAAAATTCAAAAAGTTGTCACTAAATGATATATTGCTCACACATGCCATGGTTATATGTGGAGTTGCACCCTAAAATACATTCTGCTGCTTCTCCTGAGTATGGGGATACCACATGTTTGGGACTTTTTGGGAGCCTAGCCGCGTACGGGACCCCGAAAACCAAGCAACGCCTTCAGCATTTCTAAGGGCGCAAATTTTTGATTTCACTCCCCACTACCTATCACAGTTTCAAAGGCCATAAAATGCCAAAATAGCACAAACCCCCCCAAATGACCCCATTTTGGAAAGTAGACACCCCAAGCTATTTGCTGAGAGGCATGTTGAGTCCATGGAATATTTAATTTTTTTGCCCCAAGTGATTGAATAATGACCAAAAAAAAAAAATGTACAAAACATTGTCACTAAATGATATATTTCTCACACATGCCATGGTTATATGTGGAATTGCACCCCAAAATACATTCTGCTTCTTCTCCTGAGTACGGAGATACCACATGTGTGGGAATTTTTGGGAGCCTAGCCGCGTACGGGACCCCAAAAACCAATCACCGCCTTCAGGCTTTCTAAGGGTGTAAATTTTTGCTTTCACTCCTCACTACCTATCACAGTTTCGAAAGCCATAAAATGTCAAAATAGCACAAAAAAAACAAATGACCCCATTTTGGAAAGTAGACACCCCAAGGAAACTGCTGAGAGGCATGTTGAGTCCATAGATTTTTTTTTTTTTTGTCCAAAGTGATTGAAAAATGACAAAAAAAAAAAAAATCAAAAAGTTGTCACTAAATGATATATTGCTCACACATGCCATGGTTATATGTGGAGTTGCACCCCAAAATACATTCTGCTGCTTCTCCTGAGTATGGGAATACCACATGTTTGGGACTTTTTGGGAGCCTAGCCTCGTACGGGACCCCGAAAAACAAGCAACGCCTTCAGCATTTCTAAGGGCGCAAATTTTTGATTTCACTCCTCACTACCTATCACAGTTTCAAAGGCCATAAAATGCCAAAATAGCACAAAACCCCCCAAATGACCCCATTTTGGAAAGTAGACACCCCAAGCTATTTGCTGAGAGGCATGTTGAGTCCATGGAATATTTTTTTTTTTTGCCCCAAGTGATTGAATAATGACCAAAATAAAATGTACAAAACATTGTAACTAAATTATATATTTCTCACACATGCCATGGTTATATGTGGAATTGCACCCCAAAATACATTCTGCTGCTTCTCCTGAGTACGGGGATACCACATGTGTGGGACTTTTTGGCAGCCTAGCCGCGTACGGGACCCCGAAAACCAAGCACCGCCTTCAAGATTTCTAAGGACATATATTTTTGATTTCGCTCACACAAATCTTGAAGGCGGTGATTGGTTTCCGGGGCCCCGTACGCAGCTAGGCTCCCAAAAAGTCCCACACATGTGGTATCCCCGTACTCAGGAGAAGCAGCAGAATGTATTTTGGGGTGCAATTCCACATATGCCCATGGCATGTGTGAGAAATATATCATTTAGTGACAAAGTTTTGTAATTTTTTTTTTTAGGTCATTATTCAATGACTTGGGGCAAAAAAATTAAATATTCCATGGACTCAACATGCCTCTCAGCAAATAGCTTGGGGTGTCTTCTTTCCAAAATGGGGTCATTTGGGGGGGTTTTGTGCTATTTTGGCATTTTATGGCCTTCGAAACTGTGATAGGTAGTGAGGAGTGAAATCAAAAATTTGCGCCCTTAGAAATGCTGAAGGCGGTGCTTGGTGTTTGGGGCCCCATACGTGGCTAGGCTCCCAAAAAGTCCCAAACATGTGGTATCCCCATACTCAGAAGAAGCAGCAGAATGTATTTTGGGGTGCAACTCCACATATAACCATGGCATGTGTGAGCAATATATCGTTTAGTGACAACTTTTTGTAAACTTTTTTTTTTTTGTCATTTTTCAATCACTTGGGACCAAAAAAAAAAATATTCAATGGACTCAACATGCCTCTCAGCAGTTTCCTTGGGGTGTCTACTTTCTAAAACGGGGTCATTTGGGAGGGTTTTGTACTGCCCTGCCATTTTAGCACCTCAAGAAATGAGATAGGCAGTCATAAAATAAAAGCTGTGTAAATTCCAGAAAATTTACCCTAGCTTGTAGACGCTATAACTTTTGCGAAAACGAATAAATATACGCTTATTGCGATTTTTTTTTTACTAAAGACATGTGGCTGAATACATTTTGGCCTAAATGTTTGACTAAAATTTCGTTTATTCGATATTTTTTACTTGTTGTTATAAGAAAAATCATTTTTCTTCAAAATTTTCTGTCTTTTTCCGTTTATATCGCAAAAAATAAAAATCGCAGAGGCAATCAAATACCATCAAAAGAAAGCTCTATTTGTGGGAAGAAAAGGACGCAAATTTTGTTTCGGTATAACATTGCATGACCGCGCAATTACCAGTTAAAGCGACGCAGTGGCAAATTGTAAAAACACCTTGGGTCTTTAGCCTGCATATTGGTCCGGGTCTTAAGTGGTTAAAAGTGGTAGTCATCTTGAAAAAAAAAAACTGGGCACCTTTCAGGTCTATGCAAGATATCTAGTATACATCACATACTAGAACATTGTCACAAGCTTACCTTGGAAATGGAAAAAAACAAATTGCACACACAAAGACCCTTAAATCTAAACTCTCAACTTTCTTTTAACTGAATAGAATGGTCAATACCAGCATTGATCACACCTCTATACCTTATTGCTCTGTTGCCTGAAGATCCCCTGTTATTCTGAGTTTAGTTGTGGTTTTGTATCATGTGACACTGTGTATATCCTGCTGATAGATGCTGTTCCTTTCACAGCCACTTCCTGCAGCAGTTAGAGCTAATAATGCCGTGTACACATGGTCAGAATTCAGAGGAAAAAAGGCTGACAGATATTTTTTATCGGATAGTCTGACCGGGTGTATGCCCCAACTGACTTTTTCTGTTGGAAATTCACGACAGACTAAAAAGAGAACAGGGTTTTCCGTCAGAGAAAAAACATGCATGCTCGGAAAAAAATTGACGCATGCTCGGAAGCATTAAACTTCATTTTTCTAGACTCGTCATAGTGTTGTATGTCACCACGTTTTTGACGGTTGGAATTTGGTGTGTCTGCAAGTCAGCGGAATTGAATGATCCAAGTGATCCAGATTCAGGTAGGACTTACGCCGACGTATCTCGAGATACGTCGACGTAAGTCCAAATGTGCACCATTCTATCTTTGCGGCGATTCCCGAAATTGGATACGTCGAAAAAATAGGCTTCCTGCGCCCAACATAACTTACCTATGCCGGCATACCGTGGGCGCATATATACGCTGGCCGCAAGGGGCGCTTCCATTGATTTACGTGTCGAATATACAAATGACCCTTCGCTGTAATACGTAAGGTGTACATCCGGCGTAAACTTATTCCACCTAAAGGTG
Source organism: Rana kukunoris (assembly GCA_029574335.1). Taxonomy (NCBI): domain Eukaryota; kingdom Metazoa; phylum Chordata; class Amphibia; order Anura; family Ranidae; genus Rana; species Rana kukunoris. The sequence continues at coordinate 228,887,746 of CM056059.1, read as the reverse complement.
GCGCAACCCATGCAAAGGTATGGACGTCGGAACAGCCAGTGTCTTTTACGTCGTTTACGTAGTACTACGTGAATAGGGCTTGGCGTATGTTCACGTCGTAGGCATTGAGCCGACGTATCTTAGGGAGTATATGCGCGCATGCTCCGTTTAATCGGCCATTCATTCGCATGGGGTCATGCTTAATTTAAATAGATGATGCCCACCTCCTTCATACTTTGAATTAGACGGGTTTACGCCGGCAAATTTACGCTACGCCGCCGCAACTTACGGAGCAAGTGCTTTGTGAATACTGCACTTGCCTCTCTATGTTACGGGGGTGTAGCGTATATTCAATACACTACGCCCGCCTAAAGACGCGCCAATCTACCTGAATCTGGCCCTTTGAATTTTAGTCATATTCTCAATAATACATATTGTTCCTAGTATTAAAACTAATAAGTTGCTCGGATATTCCGACCGTGTGTAGGCTTCATCGGACATTTGCTGTCGGAGTTTCCGACAACAAATGTTTGCGAGCTGGTTAACAATTTTTTTAGACAAAAAATGTTCTTGTCTGAAATTCCGATCATCTGTATGCAATTTCAACGCACAAAAATTATACGCATGCTGGGAATTAATTTGACGTATGCTCGGAATCATTTAACTTTCTTGTCTGTACGTGACCGCGTTCTTGATGTTCGGGATTTCCGACAACATTAGTGTGACCTTGTGTATGCAAGACAATTTTGAGCGAACAATCCATCATAAAGAAATCCACGGTTTTGTTGTCGGAATGTCCGATTGTGTGTACGCGGCATCAGAGATGGGAGCAGATTGTGACAGGATGTTTTTATCTTTTGTTTTTGTTTTTTGGGCATTCTTCGTCCTTTTTTTGTGGATTTGCATCATTAAATGATGTGATTGACAATTAATTTACATTATGAGACATCCACTTGGGCTTTTTAAGAGGACTTTTAAAAAAGGGTCAAAAATCAATCGCTTCAAGCAAGGTCACCTCATACTATGTGGAGACTTTAACATAGTGCCTCATAGCTCGATTGATACTTCCTCCCAATCGGGCAGAACAACCTCACCCATGGGACCTTTCATACGATCTCATGATCTTTATGATGTATGGAGGTGCCACCATACTACCGAAGGGGACTACTCTTACTTCTCTCCACGGCATAATTCCTACACGAGGAATGACTATTTCTTGGTGGACAAATGGCTACTCCCCAAGGTCTCAGCATCCGACATCTCCTCCATCACGTGGTCCGACCACGCACCTGTCACTATCTCCCTGAATGACTCCTCTCCCTCTTCTCGATCAAGGCCAATGCCTCTCTCATCCACTCCCCAATTCACTCTTAATATATCAAGGAACACCTAACTGAGTTTTTCTCCCTAAATGCTGACTCTGTGACTAATCATATTGTATTGTGGTATTGTGGAATGCCCATAAGGCATTCATTCAAGGAATCTTTATTCAACTGGGGTCTAGAGAGAGGAGGATGAGATCACAGCGTTTGGAAACCCTTACCTCAGATATAAAAATATTAGAAACTCAAAATCAATCCTCCCCTAGTAGTATTAAAAAACGTAAACTAGATCTCTTAAGACAAGAATTGAGAGCCCACTTGCTGGACTCCTTTGAGAGAGCCCATACCCACTTTAGAGCCCTCCACTATTCCACCGGCAATAAAGCAGGTAAAGCTATGGCTAATAGGATTAAGACTAAAATCACCCACCTGTTTCACCCCTCCTCAAACCAAAAATTAATTGACCCTTCGGAAATCGCCAATGCCTTTAGCGACTATTACACCACCCTATATAACCTGAAAGATGATAGCTCCGTTCTCCAACCATCCCCTCAAGACATAACAGCATTCCTCCAGGAAATCAATCTCCCAAAATTGTCTGAGGATCACTTTGAGACACTTAATGCCCCATTTACCGCCCTAGAAATCCAACACACGATCTCTGGACTACCCTCCAACAAATCCCCGGGCCCTGATGGCCTAACGGTAAATATTACAAAAAATTTGGCTCCATCTTATCACCATTTCTTGCTAGAGTTTGTAACGACGCTGCCTCATCCTCCTCTCTTCCCCCTGAAATGTTATCTGCTTTAATTATTACACTGCCGAAGCCGGGGAAGGAACCCACCTGTGCCCAAAATTTCCGGCCCATCTCTCTCCTAAACCTAGATGCCAAAATCTATGCAAAACTCATAGCCAACCGTCTAGTGGACCTAATGCCCATGCTCATAAACAAGGACCAATCTGGCTTTACCAAAGGCAGACAGACCTTTGATGCGACCCGTAGGATCATAAACATCATCCATACCGCACGGTCTACTCGAACGCCTTCTCTGCTCCTATCACTGGATGCGGAGAAGGCGTTAGACCGAGTCCACTGGGGGTACATGCGAGCTACACTGGTTAAATTTGGATTTCAAGGCCCTATTCTCTCCGCCATAATGGCATTGTATTCCTCCCCCTCAGCCCAGATATACACATCGGAAATGCTCTCAAAGCCCTTTTTGATCACCAATGGCACGCGCCAAGGCTGTCCCCTGTCACCACTTATCTTTAACCTGGTCATGGAGCCCCTAGCAGAACACATCAGAAGTCAAGACAGGATATCAGGGTTTAAAATTGGCACTTTAGAACAAAAAATCAACCTATTTGCAGACGACGTGATAATTATGATGACAAATCCCCTTTCTTCCCTGGCTTCGGTAAAATTGCTGTTACAAAGATTTAGGGCCAGATTCAGGAACAGTTAGGCTGGCGGATCCAGTGATCCGCCAGCCTAACTGTCACTTTGAGCCGGCGTTTTTGTTTTCTGTAACCAGAAAACAAGAAACGCCGGGTTGAAGCTCCGATGCGATCAGCGTAACTGAGTTTCGCCATCGCATCGTTACTTCAACTTAAAAATGGCCCGGGGGCGTTCCCGGCGATTTCCGCTCAAAAAATATGTTAATGAGCGGAAATCGGCAATTCACGAGCGAATTCCGGCGCAACGCAATGACGGTACAACGTTTCCGGAAGCGATACGCGGCGCGAAGATATACCTACATGGGGTTGGAGTATCATATGTTAGGTATAGGCGTCGTCATCGCGTCGGGAAAAAAAAAATCACGTCGCTTGCGTAAAAAGATCATGAATGGGAATGTGACGTCATTGACGTTCATTCACAGAATTTGGAGCATGCGCACGGGGATGCTTTGACACTCGACGCATGCGCAGTACGTTCGCGGCGGGATCGCGCTTAGTTTAAATACTACACGCCCCGTACCCGCCCAATTTGAATTCCGCCGGCTCATTTTTGTTACGCTGCCGTAACTTTAGGAGCAAGTGCTTCGTGAATGACAGCACTTGCTGCTAAAATTTCGGCAGAGTAACGTAAATGAGAAGCGTTACTCTGGAGCAAAGATGCTCCCATCTACCTGAATCTGGCCCTTAGTAGCATATCCTACTACAAGGTCAATGAGAACAAATCTTATATCCTAGATTTAGGATTGGATGCTATCACCAGTAACTTGCTCAGGAACAAATTTCCCTACCCCTGGGCAGAATCCGGAATTTCATACCTTGGCATTACCTTAACTAAGTCCACAAAGGCTTTGTTTCCCCGCAACTATGTTGAATTGAAACAAATGCTTATCTCCGAAACCACGAGACTCTCCAAGTACGAATTCTCCTGGGTGGGCAGACTTGCGGCTTTCAAAATGATGGTCTTGCCCAAGCTACTGTATGTATTCTGAAAACTCCCCATACCACTTTCACAATCTTACCTAGCAGCCCTGCAATCTATCTTGGGACGCTACATATGGCAAGGCAAGAAGCCCAGATGTAGCTTGGCCAAAATTTCCAGACATAGATCTGCAGGAGGTATGGGATATGCGGTCATCAAAGACTACTACCTGGCCACTATTCTCGCACAACTCAAGGAGTGGATGGCGGCAACACCCTCCACTCTTTGGAGTGACATAGAATCCAACATGATTCCCGGTCATAGCCTGTCCCACTGGTTATTTGGCACACTAATCACTAACCCTCAACTGGGCCTATATTCCCCACCATTCAGGCCTCTGTTAAAGCCTGGAGATTGCTGACTCGTGCTAAATGGTCGATTGTACCAACTAAACCCATCCCCATACCGATACAAACACTGACGCTATTAACCCTAGATCTGCATATTCCGAAATGGCTAACTGAGAGGATGACGTACACCTATGAACTGCGGCACCTCGTGACTAACTCCTCATTTCTACATCTCCAGACCGCTTTCCAAGCTCCCACTTCTGACTACTTTACTTACTATAGACTGCGACACTGTCTCTTAGCCACGCCCTCACTGAAAGGACACCGACCAGTAAACATATGGCAATACCTCTTTGCTCAGTCACGCCCGACCAAAGGCACCTCTATACTCTACTCGTCCCTACAAGAGAAAAACTCCTTCTTCAAATCCAAACCCCTCACTGACTGGGAATCTGACTTCCAGACCCAATTTTCTGACCAGCAATGGCAAGCAGCAATTAAGTCCATATACAAATCCACCTCTTGTACAGCCCTATGGGAACTCTCCCAGAAGCTGCTACTAAGATGGTACCTGACGCCGTCCAGAGTGGCCAAATTCCACCCCCATACTTCACTTGACTGCTGGAGAGGTTGCGGTGAACCTGGCACTCTAATCCACATATTCTGGACGTGTCCCCACTTACGGAACATGTGGACTTTGCTAGAGCAAGTACTGAGGGAATTGACTGGCTCTCCCATTCCACTGACCCCCCAACTAGCTATTCTCAATCTGACTATCGATGACATACCACCTCCCTTAAAACTAGTGACATCCCACGTCCTACTGGCAACCAGACTTCTCATTGCCAGAAACTGGAAATCTAATACCATCCCCACAGTAACGGACGTAATACAATTAACACACACTCACTACCAGTATGAGACAATCCTTGCTCGCAGGAAACATTCCTGCCCCACACTATTGACTCAATGGACTCCATGGCAACTATGGTACGACACTAAATGGAATCACTGACCACTAATCCATTTCTGAACACTCCATCCTGTCCTTGATGCGCTCCACCCCCTCCCCTCCCCTCATGTGTGAAGCCCCTTCCCCCCTACCCCCCCTCCTTAGCATAGATATCGCACTCCCTTATGGTTATTCCTACCGTTTACAGTTGTATGTAATTCGACTGTCCTGATACATTACGAGTTTGTTTATGCACAGTCAGAAACCTTTTGCTGTATTCAATACTGCTCATGGCTTGTTCGCCTAGATGTAACTCACTGCTGTATTTGTATTTCTCAATAAAAACTATTTGAAAAAAAAAAAAGGGTCAAAAAGGGTCAGTACATTTAATTGTTAAAGGGAGCTTCTAGATTCCAATAAACCTTCTACCTGTAGAGCCCCAACACCAGGGCAATGTTGTGGGCAAGAGGCCTCTGTCTCCATCAACATAGCACCCATCAATGTTAAGGACATGTGCCTTGATATGGTTCAGGAGGGGGTGCATGCTAGTGCCCCCCTTTCCTGGCCCACCAGGCAGCATTCTTAAAGGAATACTAAAGGCAAAAAAATGTTTTTTAAAAATAACAAACATTTTATACTTACCTCCACTGTGCAGCTCGCTTTGCACAGAGTGTCCCCGAATCCTGTCTTCTGGGGTCCCTCGGCGGCTGTCTCAGCTCCTTCTGGCAAAAGCTTTCTAACATCATGCGAGGGAGCTCACATGGTGGAAAGCTTTTGCGAGCGAGCTCCTGTGATACAGCGGCGGCCATAGCCGCCGACTGTATCACACGGCCCAGCCCCTCGGCGCGCCGCATCATCCGCTGTGATTGACAGCAGCGCCAGCCAATGGCTGCGCTGCTATCAATCCGCCCAGCCTAGCCAATCAACGGCCAGGCTGGGAACCCGAACAGGATGACATGGATGCGCACCGGACTTTCGAGGGGTGAGGTAAGTAAAACGGGGGCTCGGGGGGGGGGGGCGGTGCTGTCAGATGTTTTTTTTTACCTTAATGCATAGAATTTTACCTTTACAACCCCTTTAAATCAGGATCTAGTGTGGACACAATTTTTAGTATATCATCATGCTACTAAAAACTCAATCATAAAGAAATGCAACAAATTCACTTAGTTTGCTTACAAGAATATATCAGTGCTCCTTCCCCATCATATACTGTATAGTAGCCTTTAAGGGAAACATGGTAATGTACTTACTCCAACCCTGGCAAACCCTAACCCTGGGGCGGAGACACCCTCCCCACCAGGAGAAGACAGTGATTATTGCTAGCAGCTATACTAGCAATAATTGCATGTAAAATCCGACAGACTGGTTGTACCCACGTTGATCGATGAACTTGGTATATTCAACCTGCCCATACATGGTTTGAATCGCAGCTGTTTCCTGCTGAACCGGCTGAGATTTGAAATGTCTATGGCTGGCCTTACTGCATGGGGTGATGTCATGATACTTGTAGCAAGATTCAAGTAATGCTGAGTATCTGAAATCTTGCAAATTGATGCTGAAATATAGTGCAGGGATGCATTTTTGCAAGATTCCCATGGGATCTTACATGAAGGATGATGTTATCGGGGGTTGCAACCTGAAGCCATAGGAAAGGTACCGTATACACTTGAGTATAAGCCGACCCGAATATAAGCTGAGGCACCTATTTTTACCACAAAAAAATGGGAAAACGTATTGACTCGAGTATAAGCCTAGGGTGTCCATCTGCATGCCTCACTGTGCCTCACTGTGTCCATGTCCATGCCTCACTGTGTCCATGCCTCACTGTGTCCATGCCTCACTGTGTCAATGACTAGAATGACGTTTAACATGGGAGTCTATGGAAGGGGTGCCTGGCTTTGAAAAGTCGGTGCTTCCCAGCCGTAGGTCCCCCAGACAACAAACTTTGTCCACTTGTAGAGGAAGAGTGGGGCTACATGTTTGGGGTCCAGGGAACTACGGCCGGCCAGTACCGGGTCACCAAAGTCCAGGAGATCAGGCGCAAAAAGGTGACTCGAGTATAAGCCGAGGGACGCATTTTCAGCACAAAAACAATGTGCTAAAAACTTGGCTTATACTCAAGTATATACGGTAAGTTTATTTTTCCCCCACTGATTTTTATTTTTTATTTTAGTTATCTTTATTAGACACTACAAGATATGAAATTTCATCAATGGGCTAATTATCAGAGCAATTGAGTTGAGTTGGCAGTATTTATAGTTTAAAGATAGTTTATTGATATTGGGGGGAAAAAAATTGAGGTCTCATTACCCACGGCATGGAAAATGTTTGTTTGTGACAAAAGTATTTTGGATTAATGCTATTTGTATCCATTTAAATAAGGCAGAGAATAACTAAAAAATAATCAGCTGCACAATTTTATCTGCTTGAAAGATCTGAAGCCATTTGAGCTCCCTTGCTTTCCTTTTTCTACAAGGTTATTTTTCACAGCTGCTGCCTACTAAGTTATCATTAAGACTCACATCTTCAAAATTTATTACCACCTTCTCCATTTGTATCTCGACCTAATTGACTTGATAAAATTAAGATAAAATGTCATACTTATAGTAAACCATATTTAGAGGCCCATAGTTTTGCTGGACACATGTATAGCTCTTAATTTGTACAGCTTTATCTGAATCAGAAAGCTTTCCACCCTCTAAATGACATAGGATAAAAGGGTTTCTTTCACACATTAAAATTGTCCACGTCAAGACAATTTTCCTTTTATTGCTTCACAAGTTAAATTTATTTGTAGATTCAGCATTTTCATAAATAAACAAGTAACAGGTTTGACAATATGTTTAATGTTGAATTGTTTCAAAGAGGGGAAATTTGCATTTATAAACCCTTCCTCATATTTTTTCGTCCAGCTTGAAGATAATTTGATGGTTGCTGTATTAAACAATATTAACAATGGTAAATCAAATAAGAAGAAAGGCTGGGTAAAGGGCAGCTGCCTTCATAGTCACAAGGATTGTAATCATTTGGGTGGTCCCTTGCCCAACTAGTAATATAATGCTGAGAAAATTGAAATTTTCAAAGACTGTCTTGGGAAGCTAAGCTGTCAGTTTGTGTAAGAACTTAAAATTAGACTTTTTTATATCTTACCAAAAGTAATTCCCTGTACAAACGATCGGAATTTACAATGAAAAAAGTCAGATGGAAATTTTTCACCCGATATTCCGATCGTGTGTGGGCCCCATCAGACTTTTTCTGTCGGAGTTTAGAAATAAAACATGTTTTATTTTTTTTCTGATGGAAGAAATTCCTATCGGAAATTCCTATTGTCTGTGTGCTTATCGTCTGTGTGAACTTAATTTTTCACTGCTCGTCGTAGTCTTTTACGTCACCGTGTTTTGGACAGTCGGAATTTGGTCTGACAGTGTGTATGCCAGACAGCTTGAACGGAATTCAGACGGAAAATTCCATCAGATTTTATCCCATTGGAAATTCCGATTGTGTGTACAGGGCATTAGAGTGTTACTATTTTCTGAAAGACCTAGGGCCAGATTCAGGTAGAGTTACTCTGGAGTATCAGTGATACTCCAGCCTAACTCTCACTTTGAGCCGGTGTTTCTGTTTTCTGTAGTCAGAAAACAAGAAACGCCGGCTCAAAGTGAGAGTTAGGCTGGAGTATCACTGATACTCCAGAGTAACTCTACCTGAATCTGGCCCCTAGTGTGTAATGTATAGCTTGAATGTGCTAACCGTGTATATTTATCCTATAACGACTCCAGACAGAATATAATTTTTTTAAATAAATGCAGTTATGTATTTGAAAAATAATACATTTATTTTTAACCACTTGAGGCCCCGCTTATCGTCAATTGACGGCAGCTTAGTGGATCTGAATATCCAAGCTGCCGTCATTGTGTTCTCCGGCCACTGGGGGGCGCACGCGCGCGCACCCGGCGCGTCCCCGAGATGCCGATGCGCGTGCCAGAGCTCCACGTCCTGTCAGTGAGAGGAGACAGATGCTGTTTCTCTTGTACATAGGGAAACAGCATCGGTCACCTCCCCCAGTCACCCCCCTCCCCCCACACAGTTAGAACACACCCAGGACTCACATTTAACCCCTTCCTCACCCCCTAGTGTTAACCGCTTCACTGCCAGTCACATTTATACAGTAATTAGTGTGTTTTTATAGCACTGATCGCTGTATAAATGTGAATGGTCCCAAAAATGTGTCAAAAGTGTCCGATGTGTCCATCGCAATATCGCAGTCCTGACAAAATTCGCAGATCGCCGTATTACTAGTTAAAAAAAAAAAAATTGTCAGAATTCTTTCCCTTATTTCCTAGCCACTATAACCTTTGCGCAAACCAATTACTATACGCTTATTGCGATTGTTTTTTTTTACCAAAAACATGTAGAATACATATTGGATTTTTATTATAGCAAAAAGTATAAAATATTGTGCGTTTTTTTTTGTTTATAGCGCAAAAACAAAAACCGCAGAGGTGATCAAATACCACCAAAAGAAAGCTCTATTTGTGGGGAAAAAAAGGATGTCAATTTTGTTTGTAAGACACGTCGCACGACCGCGCAATTTTAATTTAAAGTGACGCAGTGCTGAAAGCTAAAATTTTGCCTGGGCAGGAAGGGGGTATATGTGCCCAGTAAAGTGGTTAAATGCAGCTAGTGTCGGTACCTTAACTACTTGCTTTCCACCCGCCATCATATTACTGCAGGACGGTGGCACTGCTGGGCGAGAGCCCGTAGCTATACGTCCGCAATAAAGCGGCCGCTAGGGGGCGGGTGCGCGCCCCCGCTCGCCCCCGAGTCCCGCGTGCGTGCCCGGCAGGTACGATCGCCATCGGGCACGCGTGCTCGTTCGTTACAGAGCGGGGACCGGGAGCTTTGTGTGTAAACACAAAGCTCTCAGTCCTGTCAGCGGGGGAAACGCTGATCTTCTGTTCATACAATGTATGAACAGAAGATCAGTGATTTCCCCTAGTGAGGCCACCCCCCATACAGTTAGAACACATCCAGGAACACACTTAACCCCTTCCTTGCCCCCTAGTGTTGACCCCTTCACGGCCAATGGCATTTTTATAGTAATACAATGCATTTTTATAGCATTGATCGCTATAAAAATGTCAATGGCCCCAAAAAGGTGTCAAAAGTTTCCGAAGTGCCCGCCATAATGTCGCAGTACTGAAAGAAAACGCTGATCGCCGCCATTACTAGTAAAAAATAAATATTAATAAAAATGCCATAAAATGACCCCCATTTTTGTAAACGCTATAACTTTTGCGCAAACCAATCAATAAACGCTTATTGCTATTTTTTTAACGAAAAATATGTAGAAGAATACGTATCGGCCTAAACTGAGGAAAAAAAATGTTTTTTATACATTTTTGGGGGATATTTATTACAGAGAAAAGTAAAAAAGATTGCATTTTTTTCAAAATTGTCGCTCTATTTTTGTTTATAGCACAAAAAATAAAAACCGCAGAGATGATCAAATACCACCAAAAGAAAGCTCAATTTGTGGGGAAAAAAGGACGTCAATTTTGTTTGGGAGCGACGTCGCACGACCGCGCAATTGTCAGTTAAAGCGACGCAGTGCCGAATCACAAAAAGTGCTCTGGTCATTGGACAGCAATATGGTCCGGGGCCAAAGTGGTTAAAGAGTTTGGGCCCTTTTCCACAATCGGCCCACAAAGATCGCCTTTCCGTTTTTCAGGTGGATCTGAGAGGGCTACCCAATGACTTGTCTGGGCAGGCAGATGTCAGAGGAGATGTGACCGCTGATACCCGCCTGCCATCCGATCCGACAAGATCAGACGGATGGCGATACGCTCGCCATCTGTCCAGTGGATCGGATTAGAAGGTATCTCACCATAGAGGACAGCAAAGCAGAGACAGACCTGTCAACCGCCGGCTCAGCAGGGATCACCAGAGCGATCCCCCACTGAGCTGGCGGAGTCTGTTAAGTGGATCCGCCCCGTGTGAAAGGGGCCTTATTAGATCCAAAATGAAAAATGCATTATTTTGCAGCCAATCATTAGATGTGGCAACTGCATCAGTTTTCTTTTGTTAAGTGTTTTCCCTTTGTTTACACCTGGTCATCTAGCTACTAACATACCTCTTGTAATAGTAAGACACCACTATGGAGGAATTTGTACAGGAGGCACAGCAGACAGCAGTGTTGTCAGTCAGGGGGAGGGGGTGAGTGCTAAGGTGTCCGTTAAATAAACTGTGACGTTTTTTCTCAGTTCAGTTCACGGCAGTTCTTAGGAGGAAAATTATCTCCTCTGCAGCCGGTTTAATAAACTGAGAACTTCAGTTCTCAGAGGGAGAACAGAGGAGAAGTTTTTCCTCTGAAAACAGCCGAGATCTGTGTAAAAGTGGGTGGGCTGCCTGTAATCTCGTGAGATATTGTGAGATTATGGTGCAGCCGAGTTCAAAAAGTGAAACTAAAGTTTAAAAGAACATGTAATTAATGTTTTCAGACATGTGATAACATATATATATGTATATACTGTATATCCTGTATATATACGTGTGTGTGTATATATATATATATATATATACATACATATATACCGTGTTTATATATATGTATACATATACAGTACATATGTATATATACACAAATACATGAATATATATATTCATGTGTTTGTGTATATATGTGTGTGAATACATATATATAAATACTGTGTATATGTGTGTGTGTATACATATATATATATATATATATATATATATATATATATATATATATATATATATATATAAATGCTGTATATATGTATATATATATATATATATATATATATATATATATATATATATATATATATACACGTGTTATATAGATACTGTATGTGTGTGTGTGTATATATATATATATACACATATACACACACACATATATATATATATATATATATATATATATACAGTATATACAAACACACACACATATACACAGTATCTATCTATATTGTTGTTAATATTAATTTTTAACCCACTGGTGTTGATATTAGGAAGAAATAAGCCCTCTTCCTCTTATCACACCAGCTTCTCTCCCAGATTCTCCACCTCTGAGCTGGTGAATCTGGAAGGGAGGTATTTCAGTGGAAGAGCCGTGAAATCTTTAGATCACGGTTTATTAAACTGGCCGTTTGTGACAAAACATCCACGTGCTGTGATGTGAAGTGGAGAATGTGTTCTCTGCTCCTTATCACAGTGTATTAAACCGGCAATGCTCTGTGATAAGCCGTGATCATCATGATCTCGGCTTATCATGTTTTTTTAAATGAACGTTAATGTGTTAGCAGATTGAACTAACAAATTGAAGCCAAGCTTCAGCTCACATTTTATAAGCAGTTTCTGCAAACAGTTTTTTTTTTCTCCCATTTGAGATAAAGGTTTTGCATGAATAAATAAAAGCCAATCATTTTAATCATCCCTACCAGTGTTAAAGGGGTTGTAAAGGTTTGTTTTTGCATTGCTAGTGCATTGTTGGTTCACTAAACTTTTCCTTCGATTTCCCTTCTAATTGTTTTTTTTCTTTGTTTTCTTTGTCTGAATTTCTCACTTCCTGTTCCTCCTCAGTAAGCTGTTCTGGCTGACAAACCCCCAGCCAGAACAGCTTGGATGATGGGGGCAAGCTTACTTAGGAGAAAAGATTTTGCTCATGTGTAGAGGCATGCTGTTGCCAACATCCCAAAATTAGACAGAAAACATGAATACCTCTAAAAAGGTGGGACTTTTCGGGCAACCATAAAAAGTAATGACAGCTAGGTCATTAAAAAATATATATAATTTATTACAAATATCATTAAACTATAGAAAATATAGAAAATACATTCACAAACACATATTAATATACAAATCAAATTAATGACAGAATAAAAACAATAATACTGCCAAGGATCATCATGAACCCCAGGACATAGCTAGGGGTATAGATGGTCGTATTCTGTCATTAATTTGATTTGTATATTAATATGTGTTTGTGAATGTATTTTCTATATTTTCTATAGTTTAATGATATTTGTAATAAATTATATATATTTTTTAATGACCTAGCTGTCATTACTTTTTATGGTTGCCCGAAAAGTCCCACCTTTTTAGAGGTATTCATGTTTTCCAGCTTACTTAGGAGAAACAGGAAGTGAGAAATTCAGACAAAGAAAAAAAAACATTTAGAATGGAAATTGAAGGAAAAGGTAAATGAACCAACAATGCACTAGCTTAAAGGAACCTATTTAGAAAAGAAAAAAACAAACCTTTACAACCCCTTTAAGTGGTTTGTCTCATTCATGTAAAGTGATACATTCTGCTGGAGAGCTTGGGCTTTTGGAAAGCAGCAGACTTGCTGGCTGATTCACCAGATGAAAATAGAAGAAAAAGAGCCTAAAAAAGGAAACTAATATAGCCATCACATATAAAAACTGGTTAGCTGCAATCTTATAAATTGTTTCATTCGGGCTTAATGCTGCTTTAATTTCAGCAGCTTGTAATCCTCTGCACAACGGCACTCTTATGCCGCGTACACACGGTCGTTTTTTGCGATGAAAAAAAACGTCGTTTTTTAAAACGTCATTTAAATTGATCGTGTGTGGGCAAAACGTCGTTTTTTGTCTTAAAAAAAACGACCAAAAAAAAATTCCAACATGCTTGAATTTTTTGTGTCGTTTTTCGAAACGTTTCACAAAAAGTCACCGTGTGTAGCAAAAACGTCGTTTAAAACGACGTTTTTCAACCCGCGCATGCCCAGAAGCTAGTTATGAAGCGAGCTTCAATGGAAAAGTGTGGTGAACGTAACCTCGTTTTTTGTGAAAAAAACGATGGTGTGTATGCAACATCGTCTTTGAAAGTGACGTTTCAAAAACGTCGTTTTTACTTCACAAAAAACGTAGTTTTTTTTCATCACAAAAAACGACCGTGTGTACGCGGCATTACAGTGCGATGGATTGACACTTAGGACCAATCAGTAGAAGGTAAAAAGGGTTGGACTCATCAGTCTGCTTGATCACTGTTGAATCACAGGAAATGGATGTCTTACCTTAAAGTAGCAAACTTAGCATCAGGCTTGTTGTACGTCTAACAGGCCTTTGTAAATCTCAGAACCAAGTAGACAGAAATATAAATCTTTTTTCACGTATACTGTAAATCTTCCTTTATATGTATTTCAGCCAGGTATTTCGAATTTTTCCTGTAGTTCACCTGGTAAGTCTTGTACAATATTTGTTCACTGGCGATCATGCTTGAATGATTGGTTTTAGTACTTTTTGAATCACAGACCGAGAACATGCATGCAAATTTAAATTTCTGAGGTCAATAATTTAAAATGTATTGGTCTAGAGACAGCCAGACAACTAACATTTTCCAGAAAAAAGTCAGTAACGGCAACAGCCATACTGTATGTCTCTTATTTTTTAAAAGAACCAGCATAAGGAAGGAAATATTTGTTTCTTGCTATTTAAAAGGAAATGTTTATGCTGTTTTGACTTTAATAATAGTTTTAGCTGTAGTAACCTTTATTATAAAAGATTAAATCTAGGATATGTAAACAGTGTCTAAATGAAAGACACGTGTGTATGCTTACTTGAATCTTGTTGTGCTTTGTGTATTTCTTGCTTATCTCTTAATTAACCACATTGGTGATGTCATAAGGGGGTGGGGCCACCAGGCGATTTTTTTTTTTAAATAAAGGACTTGTCAAAAACTGCCTTTTTATTAAATTTTTTAGCACTTTTTTGGTGAAGGAGTAGGGCTACTATGTACCTCCTTCTCATTCACATAGGGGGGGGCAGGATTAGGAGGCCTCCTTGTTAAAGGGAGATTCCAGATTTCTATAAGCCCCCCTCCTGCAGACCCCACAACCGTTTAAGCAAGATCGCCTTTTTGGCATAATACAGAAGATATGCTATTAGTAACTTGGAGTGATGCGGACAATGCTTATCATCCGGAATCCCTAATAAGGCCATGGCCAGGGTAGGTGTCAGGTCAAGTTGCAACCTAAGGTTATTTCGGCAAAGACAGCGTGCTAATAAGACATTATAACAGGGCATTCCCAAAACATATGCATATAAGATCCTAAGTGGAGGTTACAGCGGGGACAGTTGGGGGTCACGGTTTGGGAACACCCGCTGAAGCCTAACCTGAATTAGTTTGTCCCAAGAGGAAATGACAAGTTTGGGGCCCTGTTTCAAACTATCCTCCCATGATTCCCTATCCAATGAAGGAATGTCTGCTTGCCAGTATTCCTATAGTTTTTCCATTTTGGAAGAATTTGTACAAAGGAGTGCACTGTAGAGGGTAGACAAGGGTTTGTCCAGTACCCCTGGAGACAGCATCTTCTCAATAGCGTCCATTGAGATGGTTGGAGGCTGAGGAATAGTGTTGAGCGGAATACACCATATTCGATTTCGCGATATATCACGAATATTTTTCCGAATATTCGAGAAATATTCGCTAATTTCGAATATTCGCGGTATTTTTGCGAAGTATCATAAGTGCGATTTTTCGCTAATTGCGATATTTTGATTGCGATTAAAATCGCATTGCGTTTTTCGGGCCGAAAAAACGCATTGCGCTTTTTCGGCAACATAAAATAATTGCATCAGCTACTCGGCCCTTCTTTTGCATCAGAGCCAATCAGAAATCTCGAATATCGCGCAATATTGCTATTGCCGAATATTCGAGATTTTCTGATTGGCTCTGATGCGCCAATCAGAAAATCTCGAATATTCGGCAATAGCAATATTGCGCGATATTCGAGATTTCTGATTGGCGCATCAGAGCCAATCAGAAAATCTCGAATATTCGGCAATAGCAATATTGCGCGATATTCGAGATTTCTGATTGGCTCTGATGCGCCAATCAGAAATCTCGAATATCGCGCAATATTGCTATTGCCGAATATTCGAGATTTTCTGATTGGCTCTGATGCGCCAATCAGAAAATCTCGAATATTCGGCAATAGCAATATTGCGCGATATTCGAGATTTCTGATTGGCGCATCAGAGCCAATCAGAAATCTCGAATATCGCGCAATATTGCTATTGCCGAATATTCGAGATTTTCTGATTGGCTCTGATGCGCCAATCAGAAATCTCGAATATCGCGCAATATTGCTATTGCCGAATATTCGAGATTTTCTGATTGGCGCATCAGAGCCAATCAGAAAATCTCGAATATTCGGCAATAGCAATATTGCGCGATATTCGAGATTTCTGATTGGCTCTGATGCAAAAGAAGGGCCGAGTAGCTGATGCAATTATTTTATGTTGCCGAAAAAGCGCAATGCGTTTTTTCGGCCGAAAAAACGCAATGCGATTTTTCGGAAAATAAAAGAATTGCATCAGCTACTCGGCCCAGGGTCTCTCTGTAATCATACCAGCATGCTTTTAGACCTTGAAGGCGATCATTGATCACTAGGATGTGATCTGTTTTAAAAATAAATTTGAAAAAAATAACAATATTCGAAATAGCGAATATTCGCCGCTATATTCGAGTTATATCGCGAATACTCGAATATGCAATATTCGTAGCGAATATTCGCGATTCGAATATTCGCGAGCAACACTACTGAGGAAACAGTAACCTGGCTCCATGCCACAATTGATCATATCTAAACAGCATTCAACCTGGCAGGCTGAACCTCTGAGACAGCTGAGTGAAGGTCAGGATGCCCACAGGCATAATATCCCCCACTGTTTTAATCCCAAAGTGTGCCCATGCATGAGGATCAGGGACAGTACGGAAGTGGGAAGACATGAATTGCCCCACAAGGGTTATGCAGGTGATAACTGACCTGGTTGGCTAAAACGTCTAGTTTCTGCCTTCCATACCTTCCAGGTGGCATGTGATGGTCCTGGCAGAAAGGGGTATGCTCACGGTCCCCTAAAAATCAAGTTACAGGGGGCCCAGAAGAGCCGCTTCCAAACATGTGGCTGTTTTGGACCTAGAGCATGAAACTACCAATAAGCCGAGATCAAGACCGCTGGCTAAAAATATACACTAAAGACCGGGAGTGCCAAGCCCCCATCTTCTGTTTTACGTGTATTGGGACTGGACAGTTATGGAACACATAGTTAAAGCGTGGAAGAAGCATCATCTTTATAAGATTGATGCGGCCTAGGGAATTCAACAGGAGCCCTGCCCAAGAGGAACAATTTGCTTTTAGTGAAATGAGTAGTGGTTGGATGTTACGATCAAAGAAGTCTGTTGACTTCTTGGTTACCTGGATACCCAAATATCTGAGCTCCTCCACCCAGAAAAGCAGACTGTAAGAGCCCAGAGTGATCGCCGGATCATTAATTGGAAAGAGAATAGATTTGGACCAATTTATTTTTATACCCGAGAATGAGCCAAATCTGTCAAAGATCCATAGGGCCACCAAGAGGGATGGCCCTGCGTCATTTAAGTAAAGCAGGGCGTCCTCTAAGCACCACTCCCACAAGCCGCGGACCTCTGAAGAGTTCCTGATCAGGATTGCTAGTGGTTCCAGGGCCAGGGCAAACAGGGTGGGAGACAAATGGCAGCCCTGACATGTGCCTCGCTGTAGGGCAATCACTTCTGACAGTCTGTCATTAGTACATACATACCCGTGCTTTGGGGGCCCGGTATATTAGCTGGAGCCAGTGCAGATACTTTGGTCCAAACCTGTCACACGGCGCACAACCTCTCACAAATAAATTCATTCCCCTGAGTCAAAACCTTTTTCCGCGTCCAGAAAGGCGATGACTCTAGTGCCCGGATCATCATGGTGGATTGATACATTTAGAAATATGTGTCTCAGGTTGATGTCTGTCCCTTTACCCTGCATGAAGCCGTTTGATCAATGTGGATTAGGTCCTCAATAATAGTGGATAGGCGATTCGCAAGCACTTTTACCAAAATGTTTGCTTCCACAAACATGGAGGTGGAAATTTGTGGCCTGTCATGAGGAATTTGAATCAAACTTGGTCTACTGGTCAGATGTGTTGAATTCCTCCGAGATCCATGCCTCATTAATTTTTAGAAATGTGAGGTAGTCAACACTGTCGTGAGCTAGGCAAGTGAGCTTATCGGTCACAACCGCCCCTGCTTCGATGAACGTCCTTTCGGACAGGACACTGGACAAGGGGCAAGCCAACAGTTCCATTGAAAATTGTGCAAGCTCTGGCCAGAGGTCAAGCCTGCCCACCCAGTAGTCCAGGGGTTCATGACTTCTCAGTGCGTCCACATCAGCAATTAACCCAATGTAGTCAGACACCTGTCGGTCTAGGCATTCCCTGATGCTGTATACGGAGGACAGCTATCGATAGGTCGGCTGAAAGAATCTCATATCATTAGTAGGGATGAGCCGAACACCCCCCTGTTCGGTTCGCACCAGAACTTGCGAACACACCAAATGTTCATGTGAACTTTAGAACCCCGTTAAAGTCTATGGGACTCGAACATTTGAAATCTAATGTGCTAATTTTAAAGGCTAATATGCAAGTTATTGTCCTAAAAAGTGTTTGGGGACCTGGGTCCTGTCCTAGGGGACATGTATCAATGCAAAAAAAAGTTTTAAAAACAGCAGTTTTTTCGGGCTAAAAGTGAAACAATAAAAGTGAAATATTACTTTAAATTTCGTACCTAGGGGGGTGATAAGTTAGCATGTGAAATATTGCATGTTTCCATACATAGAACTGTCCCTACACAAAGTGTAATTTCTGAAAGGAAAAAAAGGCATTTAGAACCGGACTTGCGGCTATAATGAATTGTCGGCTCCGGCAATTCAGAGAGAATTCATTCAAAAAAAAAAAAGCGTGGGGGTCCCCCCAAATTCAATTACCAGGCCCTTCAGGTCTGGTATGGATATTAAGGGGAACCCCGCCGCCAATTTAAAAAAAAAAATGACGTGGGGTTCCCCCAAATATCCATTCCAGACCCTTCAGGTCTGGTGTGGATTTTAAGGGGAACTCCACCCCAATTTTTTTTTAAAAATGGCATGGAGTTCCCCCAAAAATCCACACCAGACCCCTTATCCAGCGACGGGTGATCTCCTCTCCGGTCCAGCAATGAGAAGATCATCTGGGATCCAGAGCAGCATCGCCAAGCCTTCTCTCTCCGCCGGACACTGCCCAGTGAATGACACGGCTGGAGCTTTGACATATCTTATATTTGTGAGGCAGGGCCACCATCACGTGACCCCGCCCCCCTCTGACGCAAGTGGAAAGCCTGGACTTCCCCAGTGACGTAACAGAGGGGGGCGGCGTCACGTGGCGGTGGCCCCGCCTCACAAATATAAGAAATGTCAAAGCTCCAGACGCTAATTCGCCAGGCGGTGTCCGGCGATGAGAGAAGGCCGGTGTAACGTCACCACCGTTTACGACCTTCTATCCACCCACGACAGCTTATCCGACACACTCTGACAATCCTGCATACACGATCCATTCCCCAGAATCACGAGACTGACAGCTCTGTGTTCTAAGTCAAATGTATGAACACTTTAATGGTATCCTTAGCTTGCTTATATATCCAGTACAGCATATTAAAGTTAATCACAGGATCAATGAAATCTCCACCCCCCTCATCACACACTGTGGCTAATTACTAATTAGTATCCAGACATTTCGGCATCGATCTTGACAAGACACATTCCTTTAGATAATGACATCAGTGAAGTTACTTACTAATTGTAACAAAATGCGTTATCTAGACAGCTTGGCTCTGCATAGCTTGTCAAGTTCCCTTGAACATAATTGACATGCTAATTCATTACACCTAAAAGGAGACTGCTAACTACAACACGCATACAATGAACTTCAATCACATTCTAAAAGACATTTAGTTGAGGTAATTATCTCCCAGAGACGTCCCGTCTCTGACAACAGCTATTCACCTGCATAACACAATAAAAAGCTATTTCACAAGCCGGCTCCACTTAGCATTTCAATAGCCTGAGCTAAGCATTGAAGGGTCATTGTCCTATTGACCTAGTCAGGACAAAATAAAGCACTTGTAATATGTCCAGTATCTCCTGCAATGAACTGTCAGTAATGTCCCATCTTCTGCAATACATGAAGTATGATTCACTAGCCACCCCATGCCCAAATGGGCACAGGGTGGACTCAGACCCAAGAGTTATCAGTGACGCTGACACAGGAGTATCCCCCATCCCCCATCCTTCCAAAGTCTCTGGTTGTCACGGGTCACTGGATCCTGAATTACCAATTCACATGGGTGGGGCAGGATCTGGGGTCCCCTTTGTTAATGGGGTCTTCCAGATCCTGATAAGCCCCCCGCCCGCAGACCCCCACAACCACTGGGCAAGGGTTGTGGGGATGAGGCCCTTGTCCCCATCAACATGGGGACATCTTCCCCATGTTGAGGGCATGTGGCCTGGTACGGTTCAGGAGAGGGGGGCCGCTCTCTGTCCCCCCCTCTTTTCTCCGGCCGGCCAGGTTAACGTGCTCGGATAAAGGGTCTGGTGTGGATTTTTGGGGGAACTCCACGCCATTTAAAAAAAACAAATGTGGTGGAGTTCCCCTTAAAATCCACACCAGACCTGAAGGGTCTGAATGGATATTTGGGGGGAACCCCACGTAATTTTTTTATAAATTGAAGGTGGGGTTCCCCTTAATATCCATACCAGACCTAAATGGCCTGGTAATTAAATTTGAGGGGACCCCCACACTTTTTTTTTATATGAATGAATTCACTCTGAATTGCCAGAGCCGACAATTCATTATAGCCGCAAGTCCGGTTTTTTATAAATTCTTTATTTATTTCAAGATTTGCGTTACAGATTTTACAATTTCATATCTTCCAGTTTAGTTACAGATGTTACACATAAAAAAGGGTAATGGTGTAGAGGGGTCCCCCCCCTCCCAGCACCCCCCCTCACCTTATCTGTTCACGCAAAACTTCTCCTTTTCCTTCTTCCCTCCTTTGATTACCCACCCTTCCCGTCTCCCTATTCCAGGGAGAAAAAGAAAAGAAAGAGAAAGAAAAAAAAAGGCAAGTCCGGTTTTAAATGCATTTTTTTCCTTTCAGAAATGACACTTTGTGCAGGGACAGTTCTATGTACGGGAAACATGCGATATTTCACATGCTAACATTACACCCCCCCAGGTACGAAATTTAAAGTAATATTTTACTTTTATTGTTTCACATTTAGCATTACTAAATTCACTGCTCCCGAAAAAAAAGGCAGTTTTTAAAACTTTTTTTTTGCATTGATACATGTCCCCTGGGACAGGACCTGGGTCCCTAAACACTTTTTATTGCAATAACTTGCATATTAGCTTTTAAAATTAGCACCCATATACTTTAACAGGGTGTTCCGTGGCTTTTAAAATTTGCCACGAACACCCCAAATTGTTCGTTGTTCGCCAAATAGGCAAACAGACAATGTTCGAGTCGAACATGAGTTCGACTCGAACTCAAAGCTAATCCCTAATTATTAGTGACCAACACATCTTCAAACCGCCCTCTTCTTGCAGGCGCTGTTGGATTGGTATGCAAAAGCAGAATGCAGCATTTCTCGAAGCAAGGCCTGGAAGTGCTGGGTTCTGAGATGGTGGTAACATTTCCGACATTTTTTGTTTGTACCGGGGGTCTAAGTACGTTGCCACCCAGTACTGGTCCTTGCCCTTTATGCTTTTTATACGGGGGTCCCTCTTAAAACACTGGAGCATGAAGGCCCCCATTTGCACTAAACTGGAAGCGGTATAGTGGCCTGGCTTCTACTCATCATCCAGGATAATGTTGTCGTCGTTCTCCTCCCCCCATCCACAGACAACACCAGAGATCCAAGAAAGGTTTAAAGCATGCTCTTCTTGCTCCTCCTCATCCGCCCCCGGCACCATCCTCCTCTGACTCCTATTCAGACTACCGTTGTTCACTCGTCTCAGGTGGAGTAGCCCCCCTGGGAATTCATCCAGCATTGCGACTTCCTCATCTTCCTGCTCCTCGATGGCTTGATCAATGACACGGTGCAATGCGCGCTCCAGAAAGAAGGCGTAAGGTACGATGTCACTGATGGCGCCCTGGCTGTGACTGACCAGTTGGGTGATCTCATCAAATAGCTGCAGAAGTCTGCATGAGTCGCGCATGAGCAGCTGTGAGCGCAAAGCTGAAAGGAGTGCAGGACCAGTGTGGCTCTTGTCTTCCAGGCACAACATGGCAACATCTCACCTGGCATGTCGAATAGGTTCTGTGGATCTTGGGTGGCGCAGCGGAAAAGACGTTAGCATCGGAAAAGGATTTGTCAGCCGAGGAGGAGAGGAAGGATGGAGTAGGAGGAGGAGCAGAAGAAGAGGCAGGCCTGCATGCAATCCGTGGTGGTAACACCAAATCTACATGGGTGCTACGGGTTACATGCTTGACGGCCGTCAGAAGGTTCACCCAGTGGGCAGTAAAAGTTATATACCTTCCCTGCTTGTGTTTGCTAGACCACGTGTCTGTGGTCAGATGTATCTTGGCATCGACATTGTGTGCCAGAGATACATTCACTTGCCACTGAACATGGCCATATAGCTCTGGGATGCCTTTCTGTGAGAAATGTTTCCTTCCCGGGACCTTCCATTGTGGTGTTCCAATGGCCACAAATTTTTCGAAAGGCCTCCGAGTCCACCGGTTTATATGGCAGTAGTTGGGAGCTATCGGTTCCGACAAGCCATCGGTCAACCGTTGGGCAAGAGGATTATCCGGCGTCATTGTTTTTTAACGATCAAACATTTGGGCCACGGAAGCCTGCCTTTTTTTGCAGAAAAACTTGAGGACAGCATGATGGAAGGTGGAGTGGAGGACAATTGTGAGTATAGAGGAGAAGGAGAAGAGGCTGGACGGTGAGAGCCTGGATTGTGGCTTTGTGGGTTCTGATGGTGTTGCTCCCACTGAGCTTGGTGATGGGATGCCAGGTGCCTTCTTAAGGCAGTCTTCCCTAGGTGAGTGTTGGGCTTATCGCGACTTATGCATTGACTGCAAAGGCTGCAGATGCCAACACTATTGTCAGCAGCGGACATGTTAAAAAAAGGCCACACTGCGGAGCCGTGGGCCTGGCGTCCTGGGAGCGCCAGATGTGACCATACATGGTTGATGGCTCGCTCCTGATACATTAGGAGTCTGCTTTGTCCCTCCTGTGCAATGTCAGTTCGGCCTGCTTCTCCTCCCTATATGTCGGTCCATCTCTCCCTCTGAACTCCCCTCCTCTTCCTCTCTTGTGGGCACCCATGTGACTTCTGTAGACACGTCATCATCGACGTCACCTTCCCCACCACTAACATTAGAGATCTCAGAGTAGGCAGCAACAACGAGGACCAACCTCCTTGGGCTGATCTGGGTACTGTTGTCAGACTGCTGAGTGGCGGCTGTTGCTACCTCCTCTTCCTGATCCAATGCCAAGAATAGCTGCGCATCGGAAATGTCTTCTGATGGATCAGAAAATAATTCCTGTGACTCAAGCGGAGGGTATATGGTGGTGGTGGTGTTGGTGGTGAGCCACTCAACCAAGTCTGGTGCGTCCTTTGACGTAATCAAATGAACATTGTGCCACTCCTCACTTTGGCTCCGGCCTGGTGCTCCTGCCCTACCCCTGCCACCCATGCAGAAGGGCCTGCCTCTTCCTCTGCCTGTCATTTTTTAAATGACCCTGTGACAAAAGTCTCTAGAGAAGTACAGTATATGTGAAAGAAGGTATATAACACCCCGCTTCAATCTGTCGTTTTGGAGGGCCACTGGTTTATCACACCAGTTATAAAACTTTTTTTTCAGTAACGTTTTTGTCACTGTGTGTAGCAGAGTTAAAGCAGCAAAACAGGAAGAAAAATCTGCAGTACCCAAATACACCAGTCACAATGCTGCACAGTGCACAATACAAATCCCACTATAATATGCTTTCTATGTTAGTTGATTACACCCCTATATACTGTACACCAAACAATAGTACACCTATACCAGTCCTTAAAAGGACTTTTGTGGACCTTTTAGCTAGCAATTTGTTTCAATACAGCCTGTCCCTACTCCACACAGCAACCTCTCCCTACACTGACAAAAAGCAGGATGTAAAATGGCCACCAGATCAGGTCTGTTTATAAGGTAGGGGGTATGTCCATTTGCTGAAATGTCTCAATTGGCTGTCCTGTACCAACAGATGGATGTGTCATGGGTCAAATTTCTCCTCAATGTAAAATTGCAGATGGGCGCGAATATCGCCAGATGTCCGCCTGTTTGGCAAACCACGAACGAGCAAAGTTCACCGCGAACCGACCGCCGGGTGAACCGCCTGTCCATCTCTAATCAGAAGCAGTGATCTCTGTCATGTTCTAGTGAGACCATCCCCCGCAGTTAGAACACACTGAGGGAACACACTTAACCCCTTTATCGCCCCATAGTGTTAACCCATTCCCTGCCAGTGACATTTATACAGTAATCAGTTGCTATTTTTAGCTCTGATCGCTGTATAAATGTTAATGATCCCAAATAGTGTCAAACGTATCCAATCTATCCAATCTATCCGCCGCAATGTCGCAGTCATGATAAAAATCACAGATCAAAGAATATAAAATAAGTGAATGTGACAGTGCTGCATTAACACTAAATTATAAACAGACAATTTACAAAAATAAGGATAAAAATTAAAGTGCTCAAATCATAAAGTTCATTAGTGACGGATCTTCTCCTAGAGTGCAAAAAGGATAAAAAAAATTACACATGCTTCACTGCTCTTTCGTAACAGTGCTCCCATCACCATGTGCAATGCTCGCTTACTTCATTGTAAGACCCTGCAGGGGGTCAAACACACATTGAAGACAGTGCAACTCTCCTTTAAGGAATGTTCCACACATGTTCGACAATTCTTTTTAGGCGGCGTACACACGACCGAGGTTCTCGCTAGAAACCAGCGAGAACCTCGCTGGAAGCTGCATTCCGGCGAGAACCTCGGCCGTGTGTACGCTCTCGGCGAGCATCCCGTCGGGACATGCAGTCGGAATCGTCGAGCAGAAATAGAGAGCATGTTCTCTATTTGCTCGACGGCCCGCCTGGATGAATGGCTGGTTGCCATTCCCGACAGGCGGGTCGCCAAATCTGACGGCCGGCAGAGAACCTCGACGGGCGGAACGATGTGTTCTGCCCGTCGAGGTTCTCTGCCGTGTGTACGCGGCTTTAGACAAGAAAAACACAACAGGTGCAGTATCCTCCAAATAAGATGAATTCAAGCTTGACTCCACATAATTTGCAGGTAGTTCCACAGTAACATAAAATAAACAAAAGTGCCTCCAATAGTGCAGTATCAAGGGGATTAAAGCAGAACCTCACCAATCTAACTAATATTAAACTCACATTTATTGAAAAAATAAAAGCATTGATACAAATTCCATCACATAGATCTCACTTGTTCCAAATGGTTCCATCGCCGCCATTACTACAAAACAAAAAGAATTGTAATAAAAATGGCATAAATATATCCCCTATTTTGTAGATGCTATGCCTTTTGCACAAACCAATCAATATACGCTTACTGCAATTTTTTTTTTGCAAAAATACGTAGAAGAATACATATCGGCCTAAACTGTGGAAGAGATTTGTTTTTTTATATATATTTTGGGGATATTTATTATAGTAAAAAATTATGTCTTTTTTTTTTTCAAAATTGTTGGTCTTTTTTTGTTTATAGTGCAAAAAATAAAAACCGTAGAGGTGATCAAATACCACCAAAAGAAAGCTCTATTTGTGGGAAAAAAAATTGGGGTGCAACAACTACGTAATTGTCAGTTAAAGCGACACAGTGCCGTATCACAAAAAAATGCCTCGTCATTAAGGGGGTAAATTCTTCTGGGGCTGAAGTGGTTAGGGATGCGTGGCTTCTTCATCCCCCAAATAAAGGCATTTACTTGATGCTGCAGTATTCCTAGGAAATACGGAGGAACGGGAGTCAGTACAACTATGACTAAATATTGCATTTTTGGCAAAATCACCATTTCAACAACGTTAATTTTGCCTGTCCAGGATGAGGGTACAAAAGACCACTGGTGCAAGAGGTAGCATAACATTAGGGGTGATTGGCTGAAAATAGGTCAGAGAGGGTAGCTGTTAAGTTGATGCCTAGATAGGGTAGCTTGGCAGTGGCCCAGTGGAAAGACAAGGCATCCTGAGCCAGTTTTAGGCAAAAAGGTAGGATTCAGGGACGTAGATTTTTGTGGGTTAACACAGAGTCCAGAAATATGAGACAATTGAGCAATGGTGTGTAGGAGGTTTGAGGCTGAAAGATGTGCCAAGAACAAAAAAAGCAAGAATATCATCAGCAGTTAGGCATAACTTGTGATGTTGGCCCCCAGTTCCAGCCTTCAAATGTTAGGATCTGAGCGGATTATTTGAGCAAGGGGCTCAATAATGAGAGTGAATTGGAGGGGCGAGAGGGGACATCCTTGACGGTTACCCTGTCTTATATAGAGAGGATCAGATTTTTAGCCAGCTTACTTAACATATGCTCAGGAGGCCCATTATATAAGGACTATACCCAATGAAGGAAGTGAGGGCAGCATGTGTGGGAAATATGGCCAGGAAACTGTGTCAAAGTCCTTCCTGATATTCAGTGATATTAGACAGGCTGGCACATTTCTTGATTTAGCAGTTTGAATTAGGAGGGCTGATCTACGTACATTATCCCTAGCCTGTCAAAGTGTAAAAAATGGCCAGGAGTTTGATATCTAAATTGGAGGAGTGAAATGGGTCTATAGACCAGAAAGTATCGTCTGAGTGTGGTTTGGGCATCAAAGGCATTCGTTAACAGTGGAGCCAAATTATCAGCAAACTTTTTATTAATATTTCACTGAGAAGCCATCTGGACCCGGCATTTATGTGATTAGAGAGATTTGATAGCATCTGCCCCTTTCTTAATGGTGATATGAGCCGTTAAATAACATTGTTGATTTGCAGAGAGAGTGAGTAAGGTGACCTGAGAGAGAATAATCTCAGCCATGGTTGTAAGGGCCACTGCATAAAAAGGGTGGATAAGTGCATCTGAAAGGTGTGAAGAACCTTCAAAGGGTTACGACGATGCCTCGTACACACGGCCGGACTTTCCGAGAAAAAAAGTCAGACAGCTTTATTTCTCGGAAAGTCCGACCGTGTGTAGCCTCCATCTGTCTTTTTTGGTCAGAAGTCTGACGGACCTTAGATAGAGAATCTGTTTTGTCCATCGGACTTCCGACCGGCTCATGGCAGACTTTTACTTTAAGCATTATTAAAATCTCTGCTCCCGGAAAAACTGCCATTATTTAAAACTTTTTTTGCATTGATACATGTCCCCTGGGGCAGGGCCCACGTCCCCAAACACATTTTATGACAACCCCATGCATACAAGCCTTTTAAAATTAGCACTTTTGATTTTTCATGTTAGTGTCCCATAGACTTTAACTGGGTACTATAAGTTGCGCATGTCTATGTTCAAATATATGGTGGCAGCTACTTTGTGTGTGCTGTGTGTATATGTGTAAAAGGTTAACAGCTCAGTTAAAGTGTTTATAACCTTAAAAATGTAATTCACTGCCAGCCTCTTTCTTGTATCCAGGCATAACACACTGTAAAATTGTTTTTTTTTCTTTAAACAAAGCCTCTAAATACTTTTTTTTCAGAGATCTTCAGGCCGGTCACGTGACTCCCAGCCACTCTCCCACTCCAATCCAGGGCTAAAGTGGGGGGGCCTGTTCTCCCTCTGATGTCAGCTGGGGGTTAGGTGACTGCCATCCTGGCTGCTCAGTCCTTCCCGCTGTAGCCCTGTATCAGAGGAGGAGAGCGGCCGGGAGTCACGTGACTGGCCTGAAGACCTGAATAAGGTACTTAGAGACTTTGTTTTGAGAAAAAATGTAAACAGTGTGATATGGCTGGATAAAACAGAGGGGCTGGCAGTGGCATTTTTAAAAGTTTTTTTTTCAGTACTAATAGCGGCGGGGGGGGGGGGGGGGCTCACACAAACACACAGAGCTGACAGGCAGGGAATAAGGGGGAGAGAGGAGAGCTGCATATGATGGCGGCACGTATATTGACCATGATGTCAGGGCTCAGCAGCCATGATAAACTGTGGTCAGGTTACAGAGTGGGAGGGCAGAACCAGACAGGATCAGCCATTTTTTTTTACAGCTTAGAGAGGGACAGGTTAGACAGCACAAGCACTGTGCTGTTTAACCTTCTAAAGGGAACAAAAGCTATTTTTGTTTAATTTAACCTACTCCCTCTCTGAGGGTATATGTGTTAAGTCAGTGGTGGTGTATCCATAAGGGGCGTCACCTCTCTCTCACCATAGATAGATTCATATATTGCATGAATCTATCTATGGTCACCACTGCCACCCCCTATTCAGGTGTCCGACCCCTTGTCAGGCGCCGGGCACCTGAATTACAGCGTCAGGGTATTTTTTGAAAGCACCTAATTAGAGCCGTAGGCTCTAATAGGCGTCCAAATAGGAGAACAGCGGGCGCCATGCTGGGCGCTTGCTGTTCACTCAGCGGTGTGTTAGGAAAGGGAATGAATCACTTTCCTTACACTGACCCGCCTCTCAGCCAATCAGGTACTCGGGTCTCTTACCTGTCACCTGATTGGCTGAAACAACATGCGCTGTGTTTGGAAGCCTGATAGAGAGGACAGAAGAAGTCATTGAGCAGCATGGAGGATGCCACCGTGACCTGCTGCGAGACAGGTACTGTAAGTGTCGGGCAATTGATGGGCACAGTGGCTGCATTTGATGGTACAGTAGCTGCATTTGATGGGCACAGTGGCTGCGCTTGATGAGCACAGTGGCTGCAATTGATTTTCTTTTTTTTTTTTAGTTTGTTTTCAGTCCCCCAAAATTTTTGTAGACTACTTTTATTGTTCCTAGCTTATAGGAGTTAAATCAAGTATTGTATAATTGTTTAGACCCTTCTCTTTAAAGTCTATTATTTTGTGCATTTGGAGATTCCCTTCTGCACACTGTTTTGCATTGTTATGGACTTCCTATCAGTTTAAATAAGTCTGACCATTCTTATGTGGCCACACTGAGCAGCAGCTTTTGAAATTCTGCAGCTACCACCTCATCTGGTACCTACACTTTTTCCACATTCAAATATTCATCTTTCTCATTCTAATGTGTGGTTGAAAAGCAGCTGAAGAGCTTGACCACGTCTGCATGTTTTAGTGAGTTGCAGACACATGATTCACTCTTCAGCTATTTTCTAACCTGCATGTACTTAATAGAGTGAACACTGAGTGTGGTGGTATGTACATGTATTTTCTCTCTCTCTCTCTCTCTCTCTCTCTCTCAAACAACATAAAGAAAACATAAAGAAATATAAAGTCCATAGATGGGATTTACCCCCAAGGTTAGCACAGTCCACCTTCAACTCCAGGCTGTTTGGAAGCTCCAAGCACACATGCAGCACTCCACAGGTCTCTTTCCCTCTCTCTCTTTCTCTTTCTCTTTCTCTCTCTCTCTCTCTCTCTCTAACTCCTACTACCCACCACACCTAATACTAAGAGCTTCCTGTTTTATGTGCTGCTTCCAGGAGGTTGCTTAACCATGTATGGACTGGAGTCCTCATATTCAGGAGTGAAGGTCCTTTTACCACCTGAATGTCACTCTGGATCTCCAAAATTCGGGGTCCCAAATGAATCTCTATGAATAACAAGAATCAGGTGAGCCACCTGAGTACACCAACTTATCCCCCTTAAAGAGAGCATGTCCCTAATATTTTTGCCACATAGCAGCCATCGAGGACCCACTCTTGGCATCATGTACAATATAGATATAAGCATAGAGAGAGAGAAAGAGGGAGAGTCTACGGTAACCCATTGCCATTCACATATAAGACATTGAGGAGACAGGAAAACAGACTTGATAAATAGATACATCTGCTTTGCAGACCATTTATTAGGGCTCATAAATGTCCAAAAAGAAAAGAAAATTACTGAAAAATTGCTTTTATTTAAAAATGGTATTTATTTTGTCACAAGACTTTTTTGTTAGATGATGCTTAGACATTTGTCATTGCTAAAGTTACAAAGTCAATGAGAAACTTTTTTTTTAAATTCCTATAACTTAATATTTTAATAATGCTCAGCGAGTGACTTCCATAAAAGGGAGTTCATGTTTTTTGATTAATTGAACACCTGCTGATACCAGTCTATTCTTCTTTGTTTGCAATAGGGGCATCAGAAAGAAGACAGACACATGTTTTAATGTGCAGAGAAGCAATGGGGGCCCAATTTTACTATCAATCATATCTAATCGTATAAGCTATTATCGCAATGTTATTATTGAA
This sequence comes from Rana kukunoris, assembly GCA_029574335.1. Classification (NCBI taxonomy): domain Eukaryota; kingdom Metazoa; phylum Chordata; class Amphibia; order Anura; family Ranidae; genus Rana; species Rana kukunoris. The sequence goes on along the minus strand of CM056059.1, from coordinate 228,857,483 downwards.
GAGTTCCAAAATCCATTCTCTGACCTGTGTTGTTCTTAACAATTATGTTTTTCTTTTAATAAACGTTCACCTATCATGAAGGATGTGATTATTAAAGGCCATTAGAATTGAATGCTAAAATGAAAAGTACATAATTTCAGTGAATACAAAAAAGGAAATGCTTTTATTTTTCACATTAAATAACGTAGATCTGCAAAAGCTGTTGCTCAGAAGATCAACATAAAATAATTCCAGGTGTATATGTCACTTCATTGACATTCATTAATTGAGAAATGTACTGTATCAAGAAAACATATATTATTCTATTTGCTAGGCAGAAAGTCCCTGGAGACTGAAATATGCATTAGTTTCTCTCTATCACAGAAGTACCTATTAAAATTAATTTGTGATTAGATGGGCTAAGTCTCTAAACCAGGACCCATGTGGCTGCAATTTTGCCCTGTTGGATACCACCATCAGTCACATTAAATACTCCCTTTGTTTTCTAAGATACCTATAGTAAATTGATTTCCATTTCCAATATAGATGATTACCAAAAACATCTGTTGTCCAATATATATATATATATATATATATATATATATATATATGTATATATATATATATGTATATATATATATATATATATATATATATATATATATATATATATATACACATATACATACTGTGAGGGGCATTGTCTGGCAGGGTTGTGGAAAGTATGCTAGTATGTATGTCCACAAGGACCTAGCTTTTATTCAACCAAATAGTTGAATTCCCCAGGATCTGTCTGAAAACAGGGAACCATAACCCTTGATTAAGACTGTTTCTTTTTATCAAAGAGGTAAACATGCATTTAACGAGGGGGTGAGACACATGTGGGTGCCAGATATGAACGATCTGATAGTCCAAAAATAATCTTTTCCTTGAAGGAGACATGTATGATAGGCGATGATGGTACCGAGGACTGCAACATGCCCCTGCCATACACCCCATGTGCCTGCCATGAATCTATGGAATGTGATGTGGAAAGGCATATTTTACTTTACTATTTGCAAAGTCTTTTGTTGTAGGACACCTCAGAACTGGAAAGCAAATATGTCCTGAAAGGAGTTGAAGGGTTGCGGAGTGTCAGAGGCCAGCATACTCTCTGCAGCCCTTCATAATGTTCTTTACCAATCCCCACTACCCCTATCTTTAGCTCTGTTCTTATGACAGGATACCACATAGTGACTCCTCAATTTTATCTTAGTTTCTAAATCTATTTTTTTATTTCTAAATTCTATTTTTTTTTTTAAAGCTTTAAAATAAGGCCTCTAGTACATTCATTGTGATTCCATTAACATCTTCAGTTCAAGATCAGTACCACCTCCCCCACGTTTTCACTTCCAATCATACAGTATGTGAAACTGTGATTTCTTGTGTCCTAATTAATTGTACAATATTTTATACAATTTAAGTTAATACTATGGAAGTTAAGTCTAAGGCCGCGTACACACGATCAAATTTATCTGTTGAAACCGGTCCGACGAACTGTTTCAGCAGACAAATTTGATCGTGTGTACGGGCGAACAGACAGGTTTTTCCAGCAGACAAATTTTAAAGCATGCTTTAAAATCTGTCTGCTGAAACCCATCCGTCCGACATGTCCTCTGGTTAGTACAAGCTCATTTGCATATTTTAGATGGGAACGCCACCTAGCGTCCAGCCTAAAATATGAAAATAAGATACAACGGCGTAAGAGACTTACGCCAGTTGGATCTTATGGAAATCTATGCGTATATGATTCTATGAATCAGTCGCATAGATAGGAGGGCTCAGATGCAGAAATAAGACGGCTTATCTGGAGATAAAGACAAAAAAAACAAAAAACAATTTCTTTCAGCGCTGCACCACTCACTGTTTTTTATCTGGAGATAAGCCATCTTATTTCTTTCCTGAATCTGGCCCTATGTCTGCTATTCAAATTCAGTGTAAAAAGAAAGTGTCGCGCTAAGCAAATATGTATAATGCAATTATACTGGCGTAAAATTACAACACATAATAAGTAATATATAGAAAAAGTATAAAAATAAGAAATTATACAGAAAATTCATGCACCAAGTGTAAAAAAGTCCATATCAAAAATGAAAAAGACAAATAAGTCCACTGGAATGTAGCTGTATAGAAGTAGAGTTCCAGAAGAAAGTGATATAGTGATGAATCAATTCCAATGTGACTCCAACGTGAGGAACCCTCCACCAATGAAGATGTAGGCTTACCAGAAATGTCGGACTCAGAAAAGCATACGCTTTGTGAGTCAGACAAGCTTGTAGTATACAGGTGTCCTATGAGTCTCTCCAGACGCAGGATAACCACTCTTGTCCAGACCGATATGAATACCCACAATAAAGGTGTATGGCCAAGTCTCCACAGTATTTGCAGTCACAATACCAGAGAAGAAAAAAGGAGGAGCAACATAGTGTGATACCGTAACTTAAAGTTTAAAAATTTAATAGACAAATGCACTTACAATTTTGAGGTAGTACACTGCGCATATAGACATGGATAACAGCATTAATAAAACCTTCCCTGACGCGTTTCGTGTCATTACACGTTATCAAAGGGATTTGATATTCAAATTCAGGTGGCGAGGAAAATTGAGAGGTGTTTTAGAATTTCCTGTTTGAACTACTATGACTAAGTAGTATTTTTCATCTTTTCTCCTTTTCTTTTGATCGATTATTCAAGAACAGAGCACCATTCTTTTGTTCTTCGGTGCCTAATTTCTCTTATTTTCCTACATTATAAATATTCAACAGAAATAGAATTTTCAATATTTCCCCCTTTTTTCTTTACTTCGTTTTTCTTTTGATCATTCTATAGCCAGGTCACTGTATGTCCTCTGTGGCCGCACAGGACCCCCTTCCTTTCGGGAATTGGTTCACCGCTACCATAGGCAGTGGTCATTTTGGGGATTTTTGGCTCGGTAAGCTCCCCTTTGATTGGGGCAAACTTAATGATAATGATGCGTGTTCCTTGTTGCAATAATTTTATACTATGTTCAGATTTTGTTACTTTGTTACTTTTACTTATATTTGCTTACTTTCATATTTCTGTATAGTGTCTTGAATCTTTTGAGTGATTTGTATATCCCCTGATGAAGCTACCAGGCAAAACATGTCAGGATAATTTACGAATTTGAAACAATTGTTGTTGCCAAATACCTGCTTGTGTGACCATTTCTTACTTGAACTGCTGTTTATTAGTAAACAAATTGTTCTTGCTATGTTTTTTTAACTTGATTCTCATAAAAATTAGTATTTTTTTTTTTTTTTAACCATATAGATTTTATTAAGAAATAAGAGAATACACAAACATTTATGTCACAGCAGCATCGGCAGGTATAACAGTAAGATCAAAAGGAATTACAAAGCGGTATTACATATGAGATACAGGTATAAATTAGGCAAGTACCATATGATCGAGGCAATAGACCCAAAAACCCAAGACATATCTTCTAGATGCAAACCCTTCGGAGGGAAACAGGTCACAGAGTGGCAGGGAGGGAAGGCGTCAGGTAATACCTATTGATGTGCATTAGGGGTTTCCAAGACCTGACGTTTACGGCTAGCTATGGCACCTTGCCTGTCTATATATGCCCAACAGCTACCGCTCAGGTTCCCCTCTATACAGGACATGGGTGGGCTAGACAGCCGGAGACCATCCCGCCCTCCCAACCCCGTAAGCCGAGGGTATAAAATAAGGGGTAAAGGGAAGAAAGAAAGAACTCCAGACGAGGGAGAGGGGAGAAGAAGAAAGAAAAAGAAAAAAAAAAAAGAAAACAACAAGGAGGGGAGGGGGGGGGGGCAGACCAGTGGGAACAAGCGAGATGCAGAAACGCAAGCCTGAGAGGGCAGGAGAGTAAGCTCACCGCCCCCCTCGTCCACAAGACACTGGAGGGAGTACACCCCAATGAAAACCAGGACCATGCGTCCATTAGGTCAGAATTATCGGTCATCGGTCAATGCACGAAACTCCGCCGAATTACGGAATTAAGCGAGGATCCTGTCTTGTGTAATGCTTATTAGCTCCTCCATCGCGGCCAATTGGTTAATGCGTGTCACCCATTCTTTGATGGAAGGGGGCACAGCAGATCTCCAGTGAACGGGGATACACAGTCTAGCAGCATTGATCATGTGTATCGCTATTGAGTTACGAAACGTTTTCTTGGGAAGTTCAGAAAGGTGAAGTAGATATTGTGCTGGGGAAAACTCCAGGGGAAGTTCAGACACCACCGCCGTCACCTCATGAACCTTCTGCCAATATGACAGGATCAATTGGCATTCCCACCAGATGTGGAGAAAAGAGCCCAATGCCTGTCCACATCTCCAGCACCTGTCTGACACCGAGGGGGCGAATTTGTGCACAACATCTGGTGTCCTATACCATCGAGTCCTGATCTTGTAGCCATTCTCTTGAATGTGCACACTTGGCGAACCCTTAAAGATAAGCCAGTTTATCCTCTCCCATGCCTTCGGCTCAATCGACCTTCCCAACCGGGCCTCCCAGAAAGCTCTTTCGGCTTGCAGAGCCTCAGGGGGAGTCTGAAACAGAGACGCGTACAATATCGAAATAACATGTCTCTGGGGCGAGGAACTCAAGCAAAGCGATTCAAACACAGTAGATGACCTTGTGAAGCTTCCTCGTAACTTGGGGTTGTCGAGGAAGTGTCTCACCTGGAAGTAGGCGAAAAGCGGGAATGTCTTAGTTGGGGATCTCATTTCCAGTTCTTTTTTAGACAGAAACCTATCACCTGAAAAAAAATGTTTGGCCAACATCTCTGCATGTGGCCATTCATCCATCAAGTAGCGCCCGTCTCGCCCCGGCAGAAATCCGGGTTACCTCTAAGAGGAGTCAGTCCACACATCGTCCCAGAGATCGCCTGCGTAGAGCAAGCTTTCAGAAAAACCGACAACGTCACCCCTATAAGTGGGTGCTCTTGAACATCAGACGGCCAGTGTCTGCAGGAAGTCCAGGGTAGTTTCCCGAGATCAGATCCCACGATCTGACTTTCCAGTCGTACCCATCCTTTACAGTGGGCGTGGACTCGCCAGTCCACCATTCGCGCTAAGTGTGTAGCCCGGTAGTATCTTTGCAGGTCCGGGAGGCCAATACCCCCCTCTATCTTTGGCAACACCAGTTTCGCCCAGCTAATTCTAGGGGTTTTGGATCCCCACAGAAATTTCCTGCATAGTCTTTTGTACATTGCGAAAAAGGAAGGTGGTAAGGCGACCGGGATCGTCTGTAGTTTGTATAGGAGTCTGGGAAGCACCGTCATTTTCAAGATGGCGGCCCGTCCAAACCAAGAGATCGAGGGAGAGTCCCATTTCAGTAAATCCTGTTGTATGGACCTCAGCTCCGCGGAGAAGTTTTTCTCATATAAATCCGAGTATTTTTTTTTTTAAATGTACGGTTCTCATTATTATTTGTAAAGCACCGTAAAAGTCCCTTTCTTCTTACCATTTGATTCATGACTAAGACCCCTTTCACACTGACAACAGGCTGCGTTAGCGGTAAGGCATTTTTCTGCTGCAGGGAGCTTTTAACCCTGCTAGCCAAAGAAAGGGTTAATATCGCCCATTCATTTCAATGTGCAGGGCGGTGGAGGAGCAGTTAGACTTGTCATGTCATGGGTCATAGCCCATTTTGACAAGCATATGCTGTAATTTACAATGGATAATTGGGATTTTTTTGCCCAATTCGCCATACATTGACTGGTTAGACTCTGCCACACTGCTGTTTTCATTGCTGGCATGAAGTAAATAAGCATAGGCAATGATAACTGAAAGAATAATGTAAACCTGATCACTAAAATCTCATATAAGCTTTAATATGTAATTTGTAATTTGTACTTATGCAGCTTTAATACAATAATCACAGTGCTCTATTAAAACCTAAAGTATATGTAAAGCCTAACAATGAACTTCTCTTCTTTGCTATTTTTGATATGCTAAATGTACCATCGAATTTATTTTGTTATATTCGTGCAATATATTGTTAAATCCTCCTGTTCTCTCTGCTGACTCATATCAGTTATAATTGTTCCTTGATCTCTCTGTTGGCTTCAGAACACCTCCAACCTATGTTATGGAGAAACAAAAAGAGGGGGAGGTGCTCTGTAGTCCTGTCCCAAGGAGATAACATGGCTACTTCATAGAGATTCTTATAGCAAATAAGCATTGTCAACCCAGAATGGAAAGCTGGTAGGATAGCCAGTTAAAAATAAAGACATATCCAATGACTGGTAAGCAGAAATACATAACATATTTGTTATTGGGTTTAGATACACTTTAAAAATTATTAACTGGCAATAAATGAATAAAAGCAGGCGCCTGACAGGTTGCTAGCAACAAAGAAATATTTCTTTCCTGGTCCATGGAAACTTTATTTTTGTTATCCCTATAAGACAGTATATAACTATGTTAATGAAAGCATAGGTGCTTTATACATAATTACAAAGCCTTGTTATTCAGACCACAACTGGCAATGAATTTAGGCAACTGTGCATCATAAAATGACTTCAGCAATCTGCTAATATATGTTTACCAGAGTGCTTGCACCTTTAATACACACGTTTTGATATCAAGGAAATTTCCCCCCGGGTGGTGTGCTTCATTAAATGTGTAACTCTGCTGAAGCTTTTCAATATTAGGGAGAGGTGGTGAGAAAAGTATCGTTATAATAGGATCTCGCTGACAACTTTTGAAGTGACAATTACCAGAATTCTTTTTACACGTTTCCGTGACTGATCGTCGTTTGCTCAGAATTCCACAGACGTGTGTGAATCTTTGCCTACAGGGTACATATGTTGTAAGTTAACAAAATACCGCAAAGCAGGCTTCACATTTGGTAGGAGTAGTAGGAGGAATAGAAGAGTTATAGAATCAGAGTATTCTATAAGACTAAGATTTGTAGAACAATTAGTTTTACTATGTTCTTTTGCTCGTCTGAGCAACTGTGTGTAAATCCCACCATGTAAACTATATTTATGTTTTATTTATCTTTTATAACATGTATATATACCAACTTACCTGGCAATATATCCCTTAGTGTTTGCAGAGATAAATGTTTTTGATGATTTACTGAATGTAACATGGACAGTTTTGGCTGGCTTCACGCCTTTGTGTTTTTGCCTGTACATTTTCTTTTTAAATCAACGGAAAGCATGTAAGCCCATGTTTATATCACATTTCTATTGATTTAAATAGAACATACATTAGGGAAAAACCCACAACCAAATGCAAAAGTGTGAATGGGACACAAGTGTTCATAGAAATTATGAAAGCATTGATTTTTCCATTTAAAAATACAGATTTTTATATTATTTTATAAGTATTATTATTATATTATATAAGTATTTTTATATAAATATAAAACTGATGTTATGAATAGACATTCACAAGTAATTTGTTTCAAGAATTGTCTCATGACATGAGTACTGTCAATAGCAAATATTATAATGAAATTATATACTGTACATATAATATTAACAGTACCTGAAAAAAAACAAAAACATAAGTATGTGAAAGAGTGCTTTCACAGTGCTCCATTGAAAAAATGCATTAAAATACAAGTTTTGATGAATTTTTAGGCATTTCTGGTATGCGTTTCCTGGGTGCATGACTTCAAGAGTGTACATGTTTTGAGTTTTTGATTTATTTTGCCATGTTTTCAATGGATTTCAATGGGGAAATGTGTTTTTGGTCTGGTTTTGAAAAGCAAACCAAAGATACAACATGCAGGACTTTTCAAAATGCACCCCCCCTGCAGAATAATGGTGTGAAGAGCCCCATAGGATTTAAAGGGTTAGGCCCCTTTCACATTGAGGCGTGGAGCCGCGGTGACGGTATAGCCGCGCTATTTGTAGCGCCGCTATACCGTCGTGTTTACCGCGATATTCGGGCGCTAGCGGTGAGGTTTTAACCCCCGCTAGCGGCCGAAAAAGGGTTAATACCGCCCGCGTTGCGGGCGGTATTACCGCGCTATTACCGCGGTTTCCCATTGATTCCAATGGGAAGGCGCGCTATAGGAGCGGTGAACACACCGCTCCTATACCGCGGTAAAGATGCGGCTAGCATGACTTTTGGAGCGTTCCTGCTAGCGCACCGCTTCAGTGTGAAAGCCTTCGGGCTTTCACATTGAACACTACAGGGCATGATTTTTCATGCGGTATAGCAGCGCTATTTTTAGCGCTGTACCGCATGAAAAACGCCTCAATGTGAAAGGGGCCTTAGTAAAGGAATTTTTTGTTTTGCTTTAAAATAACAAACATGTGATACTTCCACTATGCAGTTCGTTGCCCCGATCCATGTCTTCTGGGGTCCCTCGGCGATTGTCCTCTCCGCAATTACTCACCACAGTCATGCGAGAGCTCGCATGGTGGTGAGTAATTGTGGGCGGGCTCCCGTGATACAGCGAGCGGCCATATCCTCTCACTGTATCACTCGGCCCCACCCCTCGGCGCGCCGCGTCATTGGATGTGATTGACAGCAGTGCCAACCAATGGCTGCGCTGCTCTTAATCCATCCGCTCTAGCCAATCAGCGGCCAGGCTGAGCGGCGAAGAGGATCTCGGGACCGCGCAGGACTTTCGAGGGGTCAGGTAAGTATAACAAGGGCTCGGGGGGCAGCGGCATCCAATGTTTTTTCACCTTAATGCATAGATTGCATTAAGGTGATTTTTTTTTTCTTTACAACTCCTTTAAAGCAAACCTTTTTTTATCGGTTTTCTTGCATTTTTAGCATGGTAAAATGTGTGAAAACAGCCTAGAACATTCTGTGATTGAGGAATATAGGCCTTTCGCCTTTGAATATCAATGTTCATGTTAGGAATTGTATGCTAATTTGTGGGTATTCAAGGTGAATTTTGTGTTCACTTCAAATCCACAATCTTGAGTGAAGGAAATGGAGTACATGGTTTGGCATTTGTTTAATAAGACCCATAAAGTAAATCAACCCCATTGCCATGCCTAAAGTGAGTTGGAGCAGCAGAGCTACATATTGGGGGTTATTTACTAAAGGAAAAGCCACTTTGCACTACAAGTGCCCTGCAAGTGCAGTCGCTGTAGATCTGACAGGGACATGCAAGGAAAATAAAAAAAACAGCATTTTAGCTTGCACATGATTGGATGATAAAATCAGCAGAGCTTCATTTCAGAGCTACCCCTCAGATTTACAGTGACTGCACTTCCAAGTGCACTTGCAGTGCACTTGTAGAGCAAAGTCGATTTGCCTTCCGTAGATGACCCCCAGTGTATCCTGTGTAGTAGCAACTGAAATAAAATCAAAGGTATGTATATATAGTTATTGCTAAGTAGATGGCTGGGGAAATCTGTTCTGTTTCAAATGCCACAATATACATACTTCCATAGAACCAGTCTTTTTAAACAGTGTGGTCACGTATTGACTATGCATTTTAAATGCATTGTATAATCCTTGGTCTACACAGGAGGTCTTCTGATTCATTGATTAGATCAAGGGTGTTTGGGTTATGATGTTATCAGTAGGAATAGTCAAATGGAACTTTGAAAAAGTTCTGCCCAAAAGCCGCAAGGCTGGCATTGCATATTCCTCCATCAGTCAATGGGTGTAAGGTCTTCATTGACTTGTCACTTTAAGTCTATTGGAAAGTTTGTATTGTCCATGTTTCAATAAACCAGGCATCTTAACTCTAACTAGAGATCCAGGCTTAAATCTGGTACACACCATGAGTTTTTCCTTTCGTTCAACCCAGCGGGTTGAACAAAACAGACCTGTCAACTCCAGTCTGAGCCACTGTACTAACTATGTGTAGTTAGTACTGTGATCTCCTCCACTGAGCTGTTGTGTTCTGACAGGAGAATGCCCCCCTCCACCAGAACACTCCAATCAGTGCTCTCCGCCATTGGCGGAGAGAGCTGATCGGTAGTCGGTCAGCTGCTGCACTACCAGCAGAAGCCAAATGGCTGGCTTCTGTTGGACAGGGTGGAATACACATGGGCCATTTTTTTTTCACCAGCCCACGTCTCCTGACATTCAGCCCATGTGTATGGGGCTTTAAAGTGTAATTTTCACAAACCACATTGCTTACTTTTATCTTGTTTATTTTTACCAGTTTTAGCAACTGATGATTTAAGAGGCAGTGGCCTTTTTGAATTTTGTAAATATGCAGCATATGTTTAGTGTACATTTTGTCTGCACCATAGTAGCAGTTGATGCTTGTAAAGATGCATGCCTAGTCAATCTTTTGGACTGTTCACATCTAGCTGTGTATGCTTTTTGTTAGAATTTTTTATGTGCCTTATTTAACTTAAAGTGGAGGTTCACCCTAATTTTTCACTTACTGTTAATAAAACAGCGTTGCATTCACAATAACAAATCGGTTGTTTTTTTTTTTTTTTGCTAAAGGCTTATCCGTTTTTTTCTTTGCATTCCGCCCTGTCAATCAGAGTCCACCGCGGGGGAATGGGCATGCCTATCGATTTCCCCCTGACGCTATGTTTCCTGGGACTCAGTCCTGACGTCCCCAGGAGACGCTCTCTGCTCAAATCCCACGAGATTTCGCCGCGAGATTAGGAGCTATCGCTTCACAACAGGGCGAGTCATTATGACGCCAGCCATTGCGATTATCCTGCAGAACCGCCGCTTTAACTTAACTGCGTCAGAAATGCATAAAAAAAACAACATATACCACATGTACAAAAAAACAAAAACAACAATGCATCATAATGCAGAGCACAGATCTAAATTGACTCATTGTTTTTTTTTTTTTTTGTGTTTTTATTACACATGAGTTGTTGTAAGTTCCAATGAGTGTGTAAAGTGCAAAGGTGTAAATCAAGCCTAAGATATATATTCTGTAATAATAAATTCAAATATTTTCTGGTAAAATATACATTCTGAAGAGCTTCTTTAAAGCTCCTGTTGAATCTCAATCTCTCCATTTCCTTAGGAGTCAAAAACCCAAAATTTCCTATGCACAATATTTCTCATTTTTAGCAAGGATTTAAACTCAGATGAAACTAATTGTGGTCGGTTGTGAGACACTAGTTCCTTTGGGTTAGCTTCCCTGCTGAAAACTGTGGAGTGAATCTTTTTCTTCTGCTTTTGTTAGGGTTCTGGTTGCAAGAGCAATACTTTTCTTTATCTGGCTTGCATTGCACTGCACCTAGGCCATAGTCTGAAGCATCTGTAGAAATATAATGAGGTAGAGAAGGACAAATAATTCTACTGCTTGACCGCTTGCAATGGGCTGCTCAACTGTTTTAAAGTGGCAGTAAACCTTAAAAAAAACTGCAAGTTAAGAGCATAATGTGTATAGCACATTGAATGAATGAATGAAAAACTTATATAGCGCGGCACATGCGAACTGAATCGCCTCTGGGCGCTTGTTGTTCCTGTCTCCTTTGATATCAAAAGAGATGAATCTTGATCTTTCTCCTGAATGCTGGTTGGTAAAGCGTTCCATAGTCTGGGACCTTGGACCGCGAATCTCCTTTCTCCCTTGGACTTGTAACTGGCTTTCGGTATCTGGAGTAGATTTTGATTGGTGGATCGCAGAACGCGATTGGGATTATGAGCTTTTATTTTTTAACATAGAAAATGGGGAGCATTCCCATGGATACATCTATGCGTTAGACAGAGTGCTTTAACCACTTGCTTACTGGGCACTTAACCTCCCTGGCGGTATCCCCGTGCGTGACTCGGGGTGGGTTTTTTCTGCTAAGAACGGTATCCCCGAGTCACGCACGGGGTAGCCATGCAGAGCCTGCAGCGCGCACTGGCTTACCTTCTTCCTGGATCCAGCGATGCATCCCCGCTGTGTGAGCGAGCGGGTGCTCGCTCGATTCACACAGCGTCCCCGTGTGCCGCCGATCTCCGTTTCCTGCGACGTTACGACGCACGGAAGCGAAGAACGGCGCCAAATTCAAAAATGTAAACAAACACTTTACATACAGTACAATGTAATCTTATAGATTACAGAACTGTATGTAAAAAATACACACCCACCTTGTCCCTAGTGGTCTGTCCAGTGCCCTACATGTTCTTTTATAAAATAAAAAGTGTTCTTTCTGCCTGGAAACTGTAGATTGCCCATAGCAACCAAAAGTGTCCCTTTATGTCAAAAATGGTTTTAGATCAGCTAGAAAACAGCGATAATAAATTTTAATCACTTGCAGAATTGAGCGATAGCGATTTGTGGGGAAATTCGTCATAAAAATAAATAAATAATGACAGCGACAATTCTGCAACTGAGCAAATTTCAGTGTTTTTGAGTTGATTACATTATTGAATATTTTTTATTATAATTACATTATAATTTGTTATAATTATTTATAGTTTTTTATTATATAAAAAAATATGATTTTGTTTTTCAAACTTTATCATACCCGGGATGTCTTGTTTGGACAGATTTAAGCAAGTTATTCCTAAGAATTGCAGGCCTACAGTATAAAACGCCAAATTTCCATGCAAATAATTGTACCGCTTTTGGTACGTAATTCCAGACAGAATCATACCGCCAGGGAGGTTAAACACCCTTCCTGCGCAGAGCAATTTTCAGCTTTTAGCACTCTCACACTTTGAATGACAATTACTCAGTCATGCAACACTGTACCTAAATGATTTTTTTGTCCTTTTCTTCCCACAAATAGAGCTTTCTTTTGGTGGTATTTGATCACCTCTGGGTTTTTTATTTTTTGCGCTATTAATAAAAAAATACCGAAAATTTTGAAAAAAAAATGATTTTTTCTTAGTTTCTGTGATAAAATTTTGGAAATTATTAATTTTTCTTTATAAATTTTGGCCAAAATTTATACTGCTACATGTCTTTGATAAAAATAACCCAAAACATTTCGAAATTATTTGGTCTGTGTGAAAGTTTTAGAGTCTACAATCTATAGTGCAAAGCATAATAAATTATCACATCTGATCACACCTGATGTACTGAAGGCCTATCTCATTTCTTGAGACCCTAACAAGCCAGGAAAGTACAAATGCCCCCCAAATAACCCATTTTTGGAAAGTAAACATGCCAAGGTATTTATTAAGAGGCATGGTGAGGTATTTGAAGTTGTAATTTTTTCCCACAATACTTTGCAAAATTAAGATTTTTATTTTTTATTTAAAAATGTTCTTAAAATTGTCATTGTAATAGCTTATTTCTCTCACATGGCATGTGCATACCACAAATGACACCCAAAAATACATTCTTCTACTCCTCCTGAGTAAAACGATACCCCATGTGTGAGACTTTTTCACTGCCTGGCCACATACGGAGGCCCAACATGCAGGAAGCGCCATCAGGGGTTTTAGGAGCATAAATTGCACATCTAACTAGTTGACTACCTATTACACTTTTGAAGGCCCTGGAACACCAGTACAATGGAATTACCCACAAAATGACCCCATTTTGAAAAGCTAACACCCCAACGTATAATCTATGAGGCATAATGAGTCTTTTGAACGGTTCATTTTTTTCCAGAAGTTTTTGGAACACGTGAAAAAAAAAAATGAAAACGCATTTTTTTTACACAAAGTTGTCCGTTTCTAAGATATTTCCAACACATAGCATTTAGATAGCAAAAATGACACCCCAAAATACATTCCTCTACTCCTCCTGAGTAAAATGATACCCCATGTGTGAGACTTTTTCACTGCCTGGCCACATACGGAGGCCCAACATGCAGGAAGCGCCATCAGGGGTTTTAGGAGCATAAATTGCACATCTAACTAGTTGACTACCTATTACACTTTTGAAGGCCCTGGAACACCAGTACAATGGAATTGCCCACAAAATGACCCGATTTTGGAAAGCTAATACCCCAACGTATAATCTATGAGGCATAATGAGTCTTTTGAACGGTTCATTTTTTTCCAGACGTTTTTGGAACACGTGGAAAAAAAATGAAAACACATTTTTTTGACACAAAGTTTTCCGTTTCTAAGATATTTCCAACACATAGCATTTAGAAAGCAAAAATGACACCCCAAAATACATTCTGCTACTCCTCTTGAGTAAAACGATACCCCATGTGTGAGACTTCTACACAGCCTGACCACATACAGAGATCAAACATGCAAGGAACACGGCCAGGTGTTCCAGAGACACATAGCATGCACATACCAAGAGTTACACCACAAAATACATTATGCTGAGCAAAGCGTAAACAAAAGATTACCTGTGGTAATAGTAGCGCAGTTCTACACAGCAGGATAGCACTGGTCCAGGCAGCAGGCAGGGACTTGGTCAGCAACGGCATACACAATTGTCCAGGCAGGGATACTGTCCCGTCAGGGTTAGTGCAGGTGGTCAGTTCATGCAACAGGCAGAGGCATGATGGCATAGGTCCTACAGGCAGAAGTAGGGCCTTGTTCAGGACAGAATAGGGACAGGGGTAGAGGCTTTTCCCACCCAAATCTCTTTGAAGCCTCCGGGCAACCAGACCCTAATCTAGAATGAGAAAACAAAAACAATTGTTTTCTTCATCCAGAAAAACAAATTCTGGAGCCCCTCACATATGTGAGACCCCTGTGCTATGAATCCCACTAGTCCACTGGCAGGGTAAAAGATCAGTCCAAGAGGCAGGCAAAAAGAATGGTCAAACAGTCCAGGGTCAGTTCCAGATCAGGCAGAGGTATAAACAGAATCGGTAGGCATAAGCGTGGTCAAATAACAGTCCAGGGTCAGTTCCATATCAGGCAGATGTATAAACAGAATCGGTAGGCAGAATCGTGGTCAAATAACAAGCCGGGGTCATAAGCAGAGGTATAAGGGGTGTGAAGGTAATGGCAGGAAGTGACTAATAATTTAGTGAGGTATGGTAACGGGCGAAACAACCAACTACGCAGAGGCCTGGTTGGGAAGGGCATTTAGGACAATAAAAAGTGGTGTCTCTTCTCACTCCTGCTTTGGAGCACACCTTGCATCTTTTTTGGCCTGATGGTCTGGGAGGGAGTTTATCGGGAAAGTGGCGCTCGCTGAGTCGGCTAACCACATCTGATCGAATGTTTGCTGGTGGGTTGCTGGGGTATAAAAGGGCAGTGGTGATTTCTTCCAGGAAAAAAAGGTAGGGTTTGGGTCTTGGAGTGGATTTACGATATATTACGTAGGTATTGTACACGGCCAAATTGAACAAATAAATTGAAACTTTTTTATACCACTGGTATGATCTTCTTGTGGAAAGGTAGGGTTCCAGCATCTGGTCGTTCAAGTCGACACCCCCCATGAACTTATTGTAGTCATGAATGCATTTCGGTTTCTGGATTTGCCCATTCCTCGTTCTGGTCTCAACGAATGTGTTGTTGTGGATGGTAGAAAGTGCGTACACATCCCTTTTGTCCCTCCATTTCACAGCCAGAACTTCCTCATTGCGTAAACTCGCCCTCTCCCCTTTTTCTAATTTTTTGGTGACAAGGCTTTGAGGAAAGCCCTTCCGGTTCGATCGCACGGTGCCGCATGCTGGGGTGTTTTTTTGGAAAAGGTTTCGGAACAGGGGTAAACTTGTGTAAAAATTGTCCACATACAAGTGGTATCCTTTCTCCAGGAGTGGGTTCTAGAGTTGCCAAACAATTTTCCCGCTGGTTCCTACGTAGTCTGGACAATTGGGGGGGTGTAGCTGGCTGTCCTTTCCTTCGTATACATTGAAGGCATACGTATAACCTGTGGCTCGGTCACATAATTTATAGAGCTTCACCCCATAGCGGGCCCTTTTGCTGGGAATGAATTATTTTATGCCCAGCCTGCCAGAAAATTTTATAAGGGACTCATCTACACATATATGTTGGTCCGGGGTAAACAACTGGGGGAAAATGTTGGAAAAATAATTAAGCAGTGGCCGAATTTTATAAAGTTTATCAAAATTTGGGTCATTTCGGGGAGGGCACTGGGTATTGTCATTGTAGTGTAGGAATCTCATGATCAATTGATATCTGGACCTGGGCATTTTTGAGGAAAAGATGGGCATGTGGTAGATGGGGCGGTTTGACCAATAGGCACGTAGCTGGTTTTTATGGTTTAGTCCCATACAGAATATGAGGCCCAAAATTTTTTTAAACTCTTCCACTGTTAGGGCTCTCCACTCGAAGGGACGGGCATAATGGGATGTGGGGTTACTGGAAATAAATTGTTGTGCATAAAGATTGCACTGGGTCACAATTGAGGCAAGCATGTTGTCGGTGAAAATTAAATTAAAAAAGTTAATCGGGGCAAAATTTTCTGTGTCCACCTGGACTCCTGGCTGGGCAGTGAAGGGGGGAATGTTGGCTTCTCCTGAATTAGAAGGAAGCCACAGGGGGTTCTGAAGGGAATAGGGAAGGCTGGCATTGGACCTAACCCTTTGGGACTGAGGTGACACCCCACTGGTACGTGACCTTGCTTGCTGAGGTATTGCGGTACTGGTGGATGGCACAGCGGTGCTGGTGGATGGCACATCGGTTCTGGTGGATGGCACAGCGGTGCTGGTGGATGGCACTGCCTCCTTAGCAATACGCCTTCTTCTGGCGGGTGGAGCCTCCTCCTCTTCTTCTTCTTCCTCTTCTTCCTCTTCCTCCTCTTCCTCCTCTTCTTCCTCCTCCTCCTCCAAGGATGTCTCTGCTCCACTGCTGACTATCGGCTCATAGTCAACGTCAGATTCATTGTCGGAATTTTCAGGGGAATCCGAATCGCAGAGCTCCCCGTTGCTCTCGTCAGCCGCAATAATTTCATACGCCTCCTCAAGTGAAAAGGATCTTTTTGCCATTGTTGGCACTGATGACACTGACAGGTGGCACTGACGGTAAATGGCACGGACTGATGGCAGATGGCACTGATGGCAGGTAGCACTGGTGGCAGGTAGCACTGATGACAGGTAGCACTAATGGCAGCTGGCACGGGCAGATGGCACAGATGGCAGATGGCACTGATGGCACGGGCAGATGGCACGGGCAGATGGCACTGATGGCAGATGGCACTGATGGCAGATAGCACTGATGACAGGTAGCACTAATGGCAGCTGGCACGGGCAGATGGCACAGATGGCAGATGGCACTGATGGCAGATGGCACGGGCAGGTGGCACAGGCAGGTGGCACGGATGGTAGATTGCACTGGCAGGTGGCACTGGTGGCAGATTGCACGAGCAGGTGGCACTTACGGCAGATGGCAGGGGCAGGTGGCACTGATGGCAAGGGCAGGTGGCACTGATGGCAGGGGAAGATGGCACTGATGGCAGGGGCAGATGGCACTGGGGGCAGGTGGCAGGACAGGTGGCACTGATGCAAATGCACTGGCAGGTGGCACAGGCTGTTTGCACTGGCAGGTGGCACTGGCAGAGACTGTGGCACTGTTTTTAACTTTGACTGTTTTTTTTTAAACTCACTGTGGTACTGCTGTCACTCTCTTTCTCTCCTCACACGCTGTGTGTGAGGAGAGAAAGCCGGCGATGAGAGATGATCTCATTTGTTTACAATTGAGATCATCTTTCATTGGACAGCGGGATCGAGTGCTGAATGGCCTCTGTGATTGGCCATTCAGCACAATCTGTGATTGGCTGTGTCCAAGGGACACGGCCAACACAGTTTTTCCCCGATGCGCGCTCGCGGGGACGCGCGGAGAGCAGGGAAAGGCAGTCACGTCCAAAGACGTCAACCCGGCGCCTCATGTGAGCGCGGTTCACGTCTTTAGACTATGCTGCGGACCCGAAGTGGTTAAAAGTGATTCTGTCTTTTACTGGTAACCAGTGAAGGGATCTCAGTGAAGGTGAGATTGATTCCCAAGGTTTTTTCCCAGTCACAAGTCTGGCGGCCGTGTTTTGAAAGACTTGAAGACGAGCGATTTGGTACTTGGGGAGTCCGAGGTAAAGGGCATTTGCATAGTCCAATCTGGAGTTAACAATTGCTCCCACTACGACCGCTATGTCTACATTGGGAATAAAAGAATAAGTCTGCGTAGTAGGCGTAGCAGATGATGAGATCCGCTGACTACTGACCCTATTTGTGTGTCCATTGTCATGTAGGAGTCGAAGATGACCCCGAGACTTTTGACTTTGGCACTAGGGGTGATGATTTTTCCCAGAATGGGCGGGGGGGTCCAAGTTGTTGCCGGTTGATTCCTACGCTTGGCGTGAAACAGAAGAAGTTCTCTTTTCGCTCCGTTGCGTTTAAGATAACTCTTTGTCATCCAGTCCTCTATCAAAGAGAGGCATGTCTCTAGATTGAGGTGGTGATCCTTCTTATTGCAAATGCGGAAATACAGTTGTGTATCATCAGCATATGAATGATAGAGCAGTTTCTGACTGCTAATGATTTAAAAAAAGAGGACGAAGATAGATGTTGAATAACACAGGCGACAGTGGGGACCCTTGAGGGACTCCACAAGACACCGTGCGTCTTTCAGAAGTGAAGTAACTTCACTATTTGCGATCGATTTTCTAAAAAAGAGGAGAACCAAGATTGATCGCCTTCTGCGACTTTGGCTACTTCGGCTAGCCGGGTCAATAGAAGCTTATGGTCTACTGTGTCGAAGGCGGCGCTTAGGTCCAATAGAACCAGAAGACAAGATTCTCCCTCGTCTGCGGCCTCGAGAACGTCGTCCCATATCGTGAGCAATGCTGTTTCCGTCCCGTGTCCGGGTCGGAAACCTGATTGAAATGGATCAAGTAGATTGTGGGTATTTAGATGCTGTTGCAACTGTTGTACCACTACTTTTTCCATTACCTTGGAGAGTACATTTAGGCCTGTTATGGGACGGCGGTGGAGTGGATCCTTGGGATCCAGGGAGGGTTTCTTCAGGATGGGTCGGATTATGCCCTCCTTTAGCTGGGAGGGCACTATGCCTTCCCTGAAGGATTGGTTAATCAGCTGCGTGATAGGAGGCGCCAGGATGTCGGCGCATTCCTTCAGCAGTTTAGTGGGGATGATATCATTTGGCGCAGTGCTGTTACGCAGAGCGCCGATGATATTTTTAGTGGCTTGGATAGAGATGGGTTCAAGTGTAAACTCACCTGGTTGTGGTGAGTTGCTGCGAGTGTGGTGTAAATCATTGCTGGGGGGGGTAGGTGGGGAATTGTTTTGCGGAATGCTTTGCCGGATGCCCTCAATTTTCTTAATGAAGTAATCCGACAACTCATTGCAAAATTCTTGTGAATCCGAATTGGGGGCTTCAAGACATCCTGGATTCATGGTCTGAGTGATCAACTTGAAGAGTTCGCGGGGGCGATTTAGGGCACTATTAATAGCCTCAGAAAAATAGTTTTTCTTGGCCTTGAAAATTTCTTTGTGGTATTTTCTAGTTGTTGCCTTGTAGATGGTGAGGTTCTCATCTGTAGAGCTTCTTTTCCAGGCGGCTTCCGCCCTTCTGCGCTCTTGCTTCAGTGACGACAGTTGGTTGTTAAACCAGCCTGCGTTGTTTTTCCGGATGCTGGTTTTACGTTTCGGCGCTATTAAGTCAGCTGACTGTAATAGGGCTGTGTTTATGGCAACCAGTGTTTCTTCAGCTGTTTGATGCGGCTGAATTGTTTTTATTTTTTTTCTTAATGTGGCTTTGAAGTGTTCCGAGTGGAGCTTCTTCTGACATCTGGTCCAGTGTGTTGTCACTGGATTTGATGTTTTTGTTAAGGGAGGGAAGTTGGAAATAATGAATTTAATTGCATGGTGATCTGTCCATGGCAATGGTTCATTTTCCAGGATTTTTATTTCCAGCGCTTGTCTGAAAATAAGATCGAGTGTGTGCCCTGAAGCATGTGTGGGCCCACATACTAGTTGTTGTAGCCCTAATCCTTCCAGGTGGTCGATGCAGGCTTCGGCAACTGGGTCTTGTGGAGAGTTGGCCCAGAGGTTGAAATCCCCGAGCAGTAAAAGGTGTTTGCTGTTAAGGGTATAGGTGGAGAAAAAGTCCGTCAATGATAGTAACAGCTGCGATTTTGGCCCAGGTGGCCTGTAGCAGAGTAGAATCTGGACGGTCTCCTGGAAGTTTGTTTGTAGTTGCAGCGTAAGTGTTTCCATGAATGGAAGAGGGTTTTGAAGGACCGGTTTAGTGATTGCAAGATGGGTCTTGTGGATCACTGCCAGGCCTCCTCCTCTTTGTCCTATTCTGTTTTCTGTTATGATACGGTAATTTTCTGGCACCAGTTCTCCAAGAATGGTGTTACAGTCGGCTGTCAACCAGCTCTCTGTAATAAAGAGGCAATCTAAATCGTATTGCAATATGAAATCATGGATTTCCAATCGGTGTTTTACTGCCGATCTTGTGTTGATCAAAGCACATGATATGTGCTTAGACTGGGATAAATGGCTGCGATTTTTGATAGTCGATCTTCGATCGTTTCTCAAAAGTCGCAGACTTCTTAGGGCTTTTTTGGTGACGGCAGGTAAGGTTGCGACAAATCGCCTCAGATCCCAAATGGTTTCCGCGGAATATTGCCGATTAACCATGGTCGCCAAACCCCGGGAAGGTGGGGGGGTGGTGATTCAAGGATTCAGTAAATCCTCTCTCATTTGACTTGGTCCAGAGGAAAACCCTGGCAGTGCTACGCCAAAAAAACCCTGGCAGTGCTACGCCAATATACTGCATTAGGGCCAAAAAATTCCTTCCTGACCCCTTGAGAGGCGATCGGACAAACCCTGGATCAAGTACTAATGGTTTTGGGATGGGGGAGAATGGGGCTGGGTGTAGCAAGATGGCTGCCTATGCTGCAGAAAGGTCCAGGAAGGGGGCTGGGATCCTAAATGAGTCAGTGCTGTTGTGGAAAGACTGGGACGATAATCGGGGAGAGCAGGTACTCTTATGGGGTAGGGGGGTTTGCTGGGCAACTTAGGGTGATTACCCAGTGATTGCAAGGGGTGTGGAGTGGTGCGCCGATAGGCCGCGGGTGAAGCCGCGGCCTTTCCTAGTTCGCGGCTGCCGCGATTGTGACCAGGCTGGCACGGTTAAGAAAAAAATCGTGGGGGATGATGTGGGGAATAATGGTGTGGAATAGGGGGTGCGGAGCACGGGGGGCGCTGCTGCGTCTTGTCCTGAAAAGGACAAGGGGGGTGGAAGAAAATGCCCAGTGCCCTGTGTCAGGGTCTTACCTTGGGCTCCGGTGATTCCTGGATGGAGGGGAGAGCCAGGGGAGGAGGATCGTGAGCCAGAGCAGGGGTCTGACAGCAGAGGTGAGGGGAGGAAAACCCTGCCTGTCTGGCTCCTGGAGCCGTACGTCCTACTGCTAGGAGCGCACGCCGATTACTACAGGAGCTCAGTTCTAGCCCTGGGGAGGAGTCACTCTTTCAGACTCAATCCTGGAGAGCAGAAGAACGTGAAGGCTTCCATCTTCAGACAGGCTTCGTCCCGGAGTTTATGGGCTCCGGCCGTTTGATTGGCTGAGCCACAATGACGTCACTCTCATGCATGTGTCCATTGTTGTCCACTTAGAGTGCAGTGTGCATGCACTGGTGACATCACCAGTTGTTACAAAAAAATAAAATCTCCTAAACGGCGCACATTTTGGAGATATTTTCTGTACCTACAGGCAAATCCTATTATACGCTTACCTGCAGGTATAAATAAAAAAGCGGACTTTACTACTACTTTAAAGAAATGCTGGGAGGTCTGTGACTGCACTATGCTTGCATTTTCTTTTTTGAATCAAAAAGGTTTTTATTGCTCACAAAACATACAAGGTATGAAAACATGATATACAGTACACTTTATTTAGGTGTAATGGCGATGCAACAACAATCCTTAAGTATAACATTTAATAAGTAAATTGAACTTTATGCTCTTAACCTCTTCTTGCATGCAGGACTCTGACTATATGCCATTGGCCCTACCCCCTTCCACCCCCCACAAGCCTCCCGATGTTTCAAGGATGTAAACAGAATTGCCAACCGAACCTCCCCCACCGCAGTGTCCATGTCTATACACCCCTCAACAGCCTCATCCGTGCAAGTTCCAAGGGGCTTAAGCCAGGTGTGGCAAGCCATGAATCCCAGAGCCAATTAAATTTACTGGTGTTTCCCCTGTTATGATAAATATATTTCTCCATTTTGAGCGTTCTACCCATATGTTGTATCCATGTTTTGACCGTGGGCGGTACATCAGATTTCCAGTTCAAAAGAATGTTTTTTCTTGCCTGAAACAGCGCCCTAGCAAATGACGTTCAAGTCAGCTCCTCCTGTATCACCCCCTTCAGAGATCCAAGCAGGCAGCATACCGGGTTAAGGGGGACATTGGTCTGGAACACTGAATTGAGTGTGGCCAGAACCTTCATCCAAAATCTGTGGAGTTTGGGGCAACGCCAGAGCAGGTGAATCAAGTCCCCAGGGACCGCCCTACAACTAGCACACAGTGGATCGAGCACCCTGCCCATTTTGAAGAGTTTCACTGGGGTATAATGTACTCTCAGAAGAATGTACAATTGAGACACCTTCTGTGACACATTAAGCGAACATGCATTAACTGCCTGTAATGCCTCCTCCAACAGTTCCCCTGCTATGGGTCCGAAATCAGCCTCCCACTGTCTCGCTACTTTCATGGGGTGCCCCTCCAGAAACGAAGATAACAGCATGTTATAGCACTGAGAGATAATACCCTTAGTTTCAGATGCATCCTATAGTATATGAAAACTGGAGTGGGGGACTAAACCCACTCCACCGCATCTCCCTTGGCCCTAACAGCATGCTGCAGTTGTAAGTAGTAAAACAACATATTCAATGGAAGCGCATATCTAGACTGAAGATCACTAAAAGGAAGCAAGGCACCGTTATGAAAAACCTGTCTGAGGTGTGTAATACCCATGGAGAGCCACGTAGGTCCCTGCTTAATCTTGGCTAGTTCAGTGTATGTGTTGTTCCCCCAAAGCGGACTGTACATGGTGAACCCCATGACCTTCTGAAGCTGTTTGGCTTTGTTCCAAACCTTCTGGAGTAGTGAGTAGGTGGGCATTTGTTTATTGGTCTTTTGAAACTGCAGGGCTTCCAACCCTTCCGGTATTGTGGATCCCACAGGCAAGGGGGTGTAATAAAACTCCTTAATTTGATGCTATAGCGCAGCTGCCCCTATACCAGGCAGCTGCGCTCCGTGATTCCTCTTCCTTTGCGTCACTTCCGGTGTGCGCGCCGTGCGTTCCAGCATGGAACGCGGAACTGTGATTAGAGGTTCTTCATGTCACTTCCGGGGCGCGCACCATGCGTTCCAGCGTGGAACGCGGAAGTGCGACTGCACCTCTCCTTCCCCGCGAATTGCGGGTATTTAAACGCCTAAGAATGACGGCAGGGTGTTCTGATATTTTGTTAGACACCCGCCGTCATGTTCTAGCAACCACGCACCTCGAGGATCCCCAAGATGCACTGCAGCCCCTGCACCACTACAACCTGGTAACCTGACTTCAAATACCAGCTACGAATCCAAGGCTTCCTGCTTTGGTCACCTTGTACCCTCTACGCCAGGACCGCTCCACCAGCCTGTACAGCTTAATTACCTGCTCAGAACTCTTACTCAAAGCCTGCAAAATCGCAAGTATTTGTGCTAGGAAGAGCACCTGCTCCAATGTCAGACCTTATTGCTAACAGCTCATTATACTTCTGCTTGTAGCTGCATGTCTCGCCTGGGACACTTTGCTTTCATTTCCAGACGATGTGACATAACATTATCCATTTCTGTTCTTTAGCTTATTAATCCTGCTATTACTCAGATTGTGTGGGCTTTCGCTTTGCTGTATGTAACTGCTTCTACGGTACCTGGTTAATAGTACCCAGCTACGCTTATGCCGCAATAAGGTAGCATTTAGTCACTTGCATGAATTACGTTACGAGGTTGTGATGAACTAACCCTAACTTTCTGTGAAACTGAGAGTGAACTAGTGGTTTAACCTGAGAAACCTCTACAACGTTAAACAGGTCTGATCCATCAGTACTGGCCTGGTGTAACGTGACATAATATCAGAACCCTATATACGTTTACAAATGGATCCCGGGGATTTCGCCAATCATCTAGTTGTTCTATCACAGAGAGTAGAGACCCTTACTGCCTCTTTTTAAATGAACTTCGCTTAGAAAATGAAGTGATACGTAATCAAGCTCACGCTCAACAGCGTGATAGGCCCGAACCCAAGGTTTGCTCCCCAGAACCTTTTTCAGGGGACCGAAAACTTTACCGTCAGTTTGTCAGCTCCTGCCGACTCATGTATGAATTACGGCCCCGCACATATTACTCAGATAGGATTAAGATCCTTACTCTAGTTTCCTACCTCAAGGGTGAGCCTCGCGTTTGGGCTGACGCTTATGTTGAAGAACATGGCGATCTCCTAGGTTCATTTAACAGTTTTTTAGATGAGATGTCTCTCTTATACGAGGACCCCAATAAACAACTTACTGCAGAAAATACTATTAGACAGCTCAAGCAAGGGAAGAGGCCTGCTGAAGAATATATATCAGAATTCAAATGTTGGAGCAGGGACACACAATGGACTGACATTGCTTTACGTAATCAATTCCGCATTGGCCTATCTGAGGCCATGAAGGATGAGATCGCACGCATTGAGCTTCCCCCTTCATTAGAAGATCTTATGCAAATATCCCTCACTATTGACCGACGTATTAGAGAAAGAAAGGCTGAGCGTGCTACCTCCATCCCTGTCTCACCCCCCAAGAGATATAATACTCCACCTAAAGTTGTTCCTATGGAACTTGGAACTGTTAAAGGCCCTCTCTCTCCTGCAGAGAAGCAACGTCGCAGAGCACATAACCTCTGCCTCTACTGTTCAGCCCCAGACCACATGGTATCTACTTGTCCTCTACTCAAAAAGAATACTGAAGGTACAATCTCTAACATTTGTAAGACCAGCCCCCCTCATACCACCTCCAATCAATTCACATTCATTACTCTTGTTTTACAGTGGGAACATAATACTACTACCATTGATGCCATGGTTGATACCGGAGCCTGTGGGAATTTCATTGACTCAGAGATTGTAAAGTCCAATAAAATTCCCTCTATACTCAAATCCACACCACTCTCTGTCACCTTCATTGACGGTTCTACCTCCACCTCCGGTCCTGTCTTATCCCAAACCATTCCTATTCTGGTGACTTGTGATAACCACCATGTAGAAACCTTGGTTTTCAATATAATTCCTTCTCCTCTTTTCCCAATTATTCTTGGTCTCCCATGGCTACTACTACACCAACCAACTTTCATATGGTCTACTTCATCCCTTAAATTGACTTCCTCCTACTGTAACCAAAATTGCTACACCACTGCCCCAGTGCTTAGCCTTCAGCTTGTTGCCAATGTTCTCCCGAATTACCTTCAAGACTTCAGTGATGTCTTTAGTAAGACCAATGCAGAGAGACTTCCCCCTCACAGGATTTACGACTGCCCGATTGATTTAATTCCAAATAGTCCTATCCCAACCGCCCGTATATACCCACTATCTCAACCTGAACTAGGACACCTAAAGGAATACATAGATGAGAATTTAAAAAAGGGGTTCATTAGACATTCCACTTCCCCTGCCAGTTCCGCTATGTTCTTTGTCAAAAATAAGGATGGTTCTCTCCGTCCCATCATTGACTACCGGTCCTTAAATTCTATTACTATAAAAAATCGCTATCCGTTGCCACTCATTCCAGAGCTCATAGAGCGCCTCCAATCCTCAAAGATTTACACAAAATTAGATCTCAGGGGTGCTTATAATCTCATTCGGATACGCGCTGGAGATGAGTGGAAGACTGCTTTCAAGACCAGATACGGCCTATTTGAGTACACCGTCATGCCATTTGGCCTCTGTAATGCACCGGCCACCTTTCAGTGGTTCATAAATGATATTTTCAGAGATTTGCTTGATATCTGCGTAGTTATATATTTAGATGATATTTTAATTTACTCAGATTCCCTCGAGCTCCACGTCAAACATGTTCGTTGGGTTTTAGCCAGGCTTAGAACACATTCCCTGTATGCAAAATTGGAGAAATGTATTTTTAGCCAAACCAGTGTCACCTTCTTGGGATACCACATCACCCCTCAGGGGGTTCAGATGGATCAATCCAAAGTGGATTCCATTATCTCCTGGCCAGTTCCGTATTCAAGGAAAGCTCTCCAACGATTTCTGGGATTCTCCAATTATTACCGTAAATTTATTAAAAATTTCTCTGCAATAGTCAAACCATTGAATGCCCTCACTAGTTCTAAGACATCTTTCACCTGGTCTCCGGAAGCAGAAACTTCCTTTTCCACCTTAAAGCACTGTTTCTCCTCAGCTCCTGTTTTGCAACTCCCTAATCCTTTATTTCATTATACTTTGGAAGTTGATGCATCCCATTATGCCTTGGGAGCTGTACTCTCTCAACGCCCGACTCTCTCTGACTCCTTGCATCCAGTAGCCTACTACTCCAGAACACTAACACAAGCTGAAAGAAATTATCCTATCGGTGAAAAGGAACTCTTGGCCATTAAAGTTGCCTTGGAAAATTGGAGACATTTACTTGAAGGTTCAACTCATCCAATAACTATACTCACTGACCACCGTAATCTACAACATCTGAAATCCTGTAAGACCCTCTCTGCTCGTCAGGTTAGATGGACTCTCTTCTTTGACAGGTTTGACTTTTTTATAAGCTATCGACCCGCTTCACAAAACATTAAAGCAGACTCTCTCTCACGAATGTCTGAAGATCAATTCACGGAGAATCCACCAGTCTCTATCATCCCTCCTCATCGTTTCATTGGCAATGTCACTTCGTTTAGGCAGTTACTCTCCGAAACCCTAGCTACAGAAACTTGTAACCTTCCAACAGGCCTTATCAAACATCCTGACGGGCTATATACCTACCAAAATAAAATGTATGTACCCCCCAAACTGCAGATTCCTTTACTCCGTCTACTTCATGATTCTCCATTAGCCGGTCATCCTGGCATTACTAACACCATTCACCTTGTCAAGAGACATTACTGGTGGCCCTCTCTTTCTAAATCTGTACACCAGTATGTAAAATCATGTGACGTTTGTGCCCGCAACAAATTATCCAGAAAACCTCCTTTCGGTTTATTGGCACCACTTCCAGTACCTCAGAGACCCTGGGAGGTAGTCTCTATTGATTTTATTGTAGACCTCCCTAGATCAAACGATACTAATACTGTTATGGTTACCGTTGACCTCCTAACTAAAATGGCACACTTCACTCCCTTAAAGAAACTACCAACTTCCCTAGAGACGGCAAAAGCCTTCATCAACACAGTCCTTAGACTACATGGCTTACCCTCCCAAATTATCTCGGATCGTGGATCTCAATTCATTTCCAAATTCTGGAAAGCCCTTACTACCACCTTACAGATCGACCATAGACTATCAACTGCTTACCATCCTCAGACAAATGGTCAAACCGAACGTATAAATCAAATTTTGGAACAATATCTACGCTGCTACTGTACACATCTTCAAGATGATTGGAATCCTTTACTGCCTTTGGCTGAGTATGCCTACAATAACTCCACGAGTTCTTCTACCCGATTTTCTCCATTTTACGCCAATTATGGGTTTCACCCCAACAACTTACCTTCTTCGTTCCTCCCAAATCCAGTACCTGCAGTCACAGACTATCTATCTTCCATAGAGAAGACACTCCACCTTCTACGTACCAATTTGGAGAGTGCACATGCAACACAGAAGAAATACTATGATTCACACCGCTCTACGCCACCAACATACAAGGTGGGGGATTTAGTTTGGTTATCCACACGCAATCTTCACCTAAATATTCCCTCCAGGAAACTTGGAAATCAATTCACTGGACCATTCCCAATTTCTCATATTATCAATCCCAATGCTGTCAGACTCTCCCTACCACCAGACTGGAAGGTACATCCATCATTCCACGTGTCACTCATCAAACCTTACATTTCTAACCCCTTTCCTAACAGGAAACCACTTCCACCACCTCCTGTACAAGTTCTCGGTGAAACCGAATACATCGTTGAAAACATTTTAGATTCCAGGAAAAAAGCTTCTAATCTTCAATACCTCATACGCTGGAAAGGCTATGATCAGTCTGATGACTCTTGGGAAGATTCTTCCAATATACATGCTGCACGACTAATCAAACAATTTCATCAGAAATATCCTAACAAACCCTCTCAACCTGGTAGCTCTATAAGAGCTCCCTTGAGGAGGGGAGTATGTAATAAAACTCCTTAATTTGATGCTATAGCGCAGCTGCCCCTATACCAGGCAGCTGCGCTCCGTGATTCCTCTTCCTTTGCGTCACTTCCGGTGTGCGCGCCGTGCGTTCCAGCATGGAACGCGGAACTGTGATTAGAGGTTCTTCATGTCACTTCCGGGGCGCGCACCATGCGTTCCAGCGTGGAACGCGGAAGTGCGACTGCACCTCTCCTTCCCCGCGAATTGCGGGTATTTAAACGCCTAAGAATGACGGCAGGGTGTTCTGATATTTTGTTAGACACCCGCCGTCATGTTCTAGCAACCACGCACCTCGAGGATCCCCAAGATGCACTGCAGCCCCTGCACCACTACAACCTGGTAACCTGACTTCAAATACCAGCTACGAATCCAAGGCTTCCTGCTTTGGTCACCTTGTACCCTCTACGCCAGGACCGCTCCATCAGCCTGTACAGCTTAATTACCTGCTCAGAACTCTTACTCAAAGCCTGCAAAATCGCAAGTATTTGTGCTAGGAAGAGCACCTGCTCCAATGTCAGACCTTATTGCTAACAGCTCATTATACTTCTGCTTGTAGCTGCATGTCTCGCCTGGGACACTTTGCTTTCATTTCCAGACGATGTGACATAACATTATCCATTTCTGTTCTTTAGCTTATTAATCCTGCTATTACTCAGATTGTGTGGGCTTTCGCTTTGCTGTATGTAACTGCTTCTACGGTACCTGGTTAATAGTACCCAGCTACGCTTATGCCGCAATAAGGTAGCATTTAGTCACTTGCATGAATTACGTTACGAGGTTGTGATGAACTAACCCTAACTTTCTGTGAAACTGAGAGTGAACTAGTGGTTTAACCTGAGAAACCTCTACAACGTTAAACAGGTCTGATCCATCAGTACTGGCCTGGTGTAACGTGACAGGGGGCCATAGCTCCAATCAA
Organism: Rana kukunoris; assembly: GCA_029574335.1. NCBI lineage: Eukaryota > Metazoa > Chordata > Amphibia > Anura > Ranidae > Rana > Rana kukunoris. The sequence continues at coordinate 228,828,412 of CM056059.1, read as the reverse complement.
GTGCTGTAGCTGTGCGGCCAGGTAATATATACAAAGGGTTGGAAAGGGCAAGGCCCCCCCCTCCTTTGGGCGCTGTAGTTGCTCTAGTTTGATTCTGGGAGATTTGGTGTGCCACAGCAATTGTCTAAAGAGAGAATTGACAACTCTAAATATTTTAAGTGTAATAACTACTGGTGTATTATGAAGCAGATACAACAACTGTGGCATTAGAATCATCGTAATAAGTTTTGTCTTGCCGGCAAGGAACATTTTCAGCTTGTTCCATATATGTATTTTATTTCTAAACCGAGTCAGTAGGGGGTATATATTCAATTGTCAGAAGACAGATAGTTTAGGGGAAACGTGAACTCTTAAGTATTTGAAGGAGGTTACTATGGGGACCGGGCATAAGGGGCTACCATCATGCGTGGGGGTCCTGTCCAGGAATAGCAGGGCAGATTTAGACCAATTAATATTGAGGCCCGAAAAGCGTTCAAACTCTGTGAGGGACATAACCCGAGTCAGCGAGTCATCTACATCTTCCAGGAAGAGGAGCATGTCATCGGCGTGAAGCATGATTTTCTCATTATTCACAGTACATATCCACAGGGATGTCCCTGCTCTTTGCTCTGGCCATTGAACCCCTGGCTGCCCAGGTGCGAAATTGCCCACTGGTTAAGGGCTTCCGCTACGGCGACATGCATGAGAAAAAGTACTAACAGTCCTGACCAGACCCTTTGGGCATGTGTGGGATACATGTCCAGGGAGAGGGCAAGCCACCTCCAGCCATCCCCAGTGAGTAGGCCTGTCAGGGAACTCGTGCCAACCAGGCACCAAAAAAGCCCTTCCATTTAACCACTTGCGGCCCGCGCTATAGCCGAATGACGTCTACAGCGCAGACCTGAATATCCAAGCCATCGTCAATTGACGGCCCCCCTTAAGGCGTTCCCCGCGCGCGCTCCAGAGCGTGCAGCTGGGAAGCTCTGTGTTGGCCGTGTCCCTTGGACACAGCCAATCACGGATCGCGGTGAACGGCCAATGAGAGTGGCCGTTTGCTATGCGATCTGCGCCGCCAATGAGAGATGATCTCATATGTAAACATATGAGATCATCTCTCATTGCCGTTTTACACAGAGACAGCGTCCTGTCTCTGGAGAGGAGACCGATCTGTGTCCCTTGTACATAGGGACACAGATCAGTCACCTCCCCCAGTCACCCCCCTCCCCCCACAGTTAGAACACTATGTAGGGAATACATTTAACCCCTTCCTCACTCCCTAGTTAACCCCTTCAATGCCAGTCACATTTATACAGTAATTAGTGCATATTTATAGCACTGATCGCAGTATAAATGTGAATGGCGCCAAAAATGTGTCAAAAGTGTCCGATGTGTCCGCCATAACGTTGCAGTCCCAATAAAATTTGCAGATCGCCGCCATTTCTAGTAAAAAAATAAATAATAATAAAACAATAATTCTGTCCCTTATTTTGTAGGCGCTATAACTTTTGCGCAAACCAGTCGCTTATTGCAATTTTTTTATTTTTACCAAAAATATGTAGAAGAATACGTATCGCCCTAAACTGAGAAAAAAAATGTGTTTTTTTTTTTTTAATTGGGATATTTATTAATAGCAACAAGTAAAAAATATTGTATTCTTTTTTCAAAATTGTCGCTCTATTTTGTTTATAGCGCAAAAAAATAAAAACCGCACAGGCGATCAAATACCACCAAAAGAAAGCTCTACTTGTGGGGAAAAAAGGCCGTCAATTTTGTTTGGGAGCCACGTCGCACGACTGCGCAATTGTCAGTTAAAGCGACGCAGTGCCAGAAGCTGAAATTTCACCTGGGCAGGAGGGGGGTATATGTGCCCAGTAAGCAAGTGGTTAACTGGGACTCTGCATACTCATATGAGTCATAGTGGGTATAGATCCTCCACTGCAGCTCAAAATTCAGTGTATGTAAACTTTAACTTCCAAAGCTCTTATCAAACGCTAACGAAGAAGAAAATTGTAAAGTCCCACTCTGTAAATGATAGACTTAGCTTGTCTGCAGGTAGCATACCGACCTCGTGGAATGGAATCCAGGGCCTCAGTCTCCCATATCCACAACACAGCGTCCCCTTAGGTCTTGCTCATTGGGATCCAGTCTGCTGCCTCTGCAGCGGATTCAAAAAAGGTAGCTTGATCCCTGACTGTGACCTGCAGCTTGGCTGGGTAGGTAACTTGGATTCTCTGGAGGTGCTTCTACACCTCTGCAAACTTACCTCTTTTGCGTTGTACCTCAGCGGAAAAATCCAGGTAGAATGATACCCCTGCGCCATTGTAATGCACTGCTCCCTTTTCCCTGGCCAGTCTAAGTATGATCTCTCTGTCTTTGTAGTTTAAAAGCCTGGCCAGCATTGATCTAGGTGGATTACCCAGGGGAAGGGGTCTAGGTGGTGTGCGGTGCGCCCTTTCCACCGCGAACAGCGTGGTGGACGCCTCCTTACCGAATATTTCCTGGAGCCACGCTTCTGTAAAGGCTGTGGGGTCCCTACCTTCTACCCTCTCAGGGAGCCCCACAATGCAGACATTGTTTATTCTCAGGCGGTTCTCAATGTCGTCAGTTTTTGCGTTCCCCTGTGTTGATTGTTGTAGCGCAGATCTGGTATCTCTGGTAAGGGGTGGTAGCTGATCTTCCACCTCACTAATCCTCCCCTCCACGGCTGTGGTCCTCTCTCTAATTTTCTGGAGGTCATGTCTCATAAGAGATACAGTTTCTGTGAGCTCTCCAAACTGCACCTTTAGGCCATCAACAGAGGCTGTCACAGAAGTTGTGCAGCACTGCACAGTGCACAGGATTTCACTCAATGTGGGCTGCGGAGTATCATCTTGCATCTCAGCAAATATGTCATGTAGATGGTCAGAGGAATCCTCTAGTGGTATAGTGTCATCCAGAGCAGAGGCGCCATTTTGCTCCTGGGTCCCATGTGCATGTGCCTGCGGCAAGAGGGGAAGAGAGCAGCCAGGGCTTTGTAATTTTTGGGTATAATACAGTATATCTCTGGGCTGCTCCTTCCCCTGCTGTTTCTGGGCTTTGAGAGACTTACCGCCCGCTTCATGCTGCTTGTCCCCTTCGCGTGCCATTCTCTGGGGCAGAGAGGAGCCAGCGCCATCTTGGATATCCATGACCGCCACGACCGCAGCTTCTTTCTCACCTTTACGGGTCATTCGGGGCTCCGATGAACTCCTAGTCTCCCTCCGCTATGGCCTGCAAGGTAAGCCTGAGCCCCTGGTCCGAGTGTCGGTGGGGGAATGGTGCAGGAAAAGGAGCAATGAAGGATCGGTAGCGGGAGCTCCGTGTAGTGCGACTATTCAAATGCCCGCCTATACCACGCCCCCATGCTTGTATTTTCACTTAGTAATATTGTCAGTGGCTCTATAACTTAGGCAGAATTGGGAATACATTTAGAATACAATGAAGTAAGACCCAAGAAAGCATGCAAGGTCTGAAAGTCAGATGGAGTAGGATCTTGTATCACAACCTTAACTGTTTAGGAATCAGGCAATAGTCCTCTTGTGATTTAATACACACCATAAATGACAGATGAGTTGGCTTATTTACATGGGCCTCTGGTGTTTGTTTATTTAACTGCAGAAGAAATTGATCTTAGAAGTATAATGTTTGTTTTGCATTTATATGCAAAACGTACATATGTTTACATTCATTTACACATAAATTAGTTTACATTCATTTGGGTGTTCCATATAGATTGTTTACTCCTAGTTATGCATGTGTGAGTTTTTTCATGCATTTACACATGTTTAGACACTTCCATGGTATTTAATCTGCATCTGGACTAACAAGTATTTATTTTTTTCTAAACAGAATGAAACAAAATGCACCTGAATGCAAGTAAATACACAGTGTGTATTATACCATTTAATAACATTACAGCATAAGTTTAGAAATGCACTATAGATGCATATACAGTAAATGCCTATATTACCATGTGTAGCAAGGGTTGCTACTGTAGTTATTATTAAGGAACAGTTTATTGTTTTCGTGTATGGGTTTGGCTCCCCCTAGTGCATGCTAGATCCTATAAATGATTTTTTCCTCCTTTAAAGAGCAAACAGATTAATGCATTATGGGACACATAGTCTGGATGAGGAAGTGACACTGTTGGCCGGGCCAGTTCTGGACCACAGAACGTACAATTCAAAGTGCACAGAACAGCCTCTCCCTGGATGCCATTCTGAACGTGCCAGCAGGAGGTCTGTGTCACAGTGAGTGAGAGTCTGTGGCCTACACAGCAGAGAGCTAGATCGACAGCCTCAGAGGGACCTCAGTGGATAGCATCGCTATTCCAGCAAAGTGAACCGGCCTGCGCTCCAGAGCTTTTGAGTATACCTGCACTCCAGTCCACCAAGAGTTGCAGCATGTCAGCACCATTTACACTGGTCGGAGACACCAGAGGGGATTCCGGCTGGAGCCCTTCATCCATCTGGAGTCCTTAGTGGTGAGCGGGCGCAGCTCATCCAGATAGTGATAACAGTAGTGCTGAGTGTTTTTTTTACAGACTGGCTAGTGAGACTTGTGGTTACACGGATGTGAATCTACTTCTTTACAGATTTCATACAGCAGATGCTCGGGGCCTATTTTCCCCCACTGTGCTGTAAATTCAGTACTATATTCAACTCATTAACATAATTAAAGAGGAACATATGGTGATAATACTTCTTCAGATTAAGCACCAATCAGTTGCATCTTTGCTTTTAAGTTCTTTTGTCTTTTACCTATCTGGATTACAAATTACACTGCAATATAAACAACAGGTTAGCTGAAGATATCCGGAACTGAAGGAACATTTATCATTCTCCTCTGTGTTATGCATTACTGCTCTGCATTCTAAGTCTTTAAATTACAACCTAGGGGGAATATTATCCAATTTATATTGTGGTTACTGTATGTATATGCTGTACACTGTTTGCTGGTCTGTGCCCTGAGGCCTCAGAGGAAAGGTATGCAATAATTGTGTCAAAAGTGTTGGTTATTTGTCTCTCTGCCTACTTGTTCACATACGTCTTTTAGAGGTTTCGAATTACAGACTTTTGTATATCAGTGTTGTGTGATATTCTCTGTCAAACATACGTTTTGTTTACTTATATTATTTCTTGTGTTCATTTTTTATCTCAGTAAACATATCTGAGTGGTTCAGTGATACTGTGTGAGTTTCTCATTACTAACGCAATCAAGGTAACCAGTGGGGTAAAGAGTCTATCAGCAGCCCCTACGGGGGCACCGCTACACATGTATGACACTGCCCATGTGAATAAGGTCTAAACACAGCATTTAGAATGCTTTCGTTTCAGCTCTGCAGAATCAATGCAATTTTCAGGAAAAAGTTTGTCTTACAAGGAAGAGTAAGCAATTCATCTAATTTTCTGATACACTGGTTTCATACCGGACCTTTAATTTTATATAAAAAACAATAAGTACAGAGCAGTCAAAGTCCCAAAAATATTGTAGTAGCGCTCTTTGTTCAGACTCAAAAGAACAAACTTCTTTATGTGTTAATCCACATAAAGGAAATCAGCAGAGATGGAATGAAAGTAGGAAGTGCCCAAGAGTAAAGTTCGTAAGTGAAAGCAATGAAAAGATCTTCTTCAAAATCCACTGTTAACCCCTACTGCACCTAGGGATCAGAGGAAGCCCCTCTCATGGATGCACTTACCCCAAGGATAAGTATGTAATGCCTTGAAACCACATAGACCTTCCTTCTCCTTTTTGAACCACCTTACACCATCATACAGGGCACATATAGGAAAGGAAAAAAAGTAATTTAAAACCGGCTTTGCGGCTCTAATTAATTGTCAGGTTCGGAAATTCAGAGAGGATTCATTCATAAAAAAAAAAAAAAAAAGCGTGGGGTTCCCCTAAATTCAATTTAATGCCCTTTAGGTCTGGTATATATATTAAGGGGAACCCCGCTGTCAATTTAAAAACAAATTACGTAGGGTTCCCCCCTTCAGGTCTGGTGTGGATTTTAAGGGGAACTCCACCCCAAATTACAAAAAAAATAGCGTGGAATTCCCCCAAAAATCCACACCAGACCCTTATCCGAGCACGTTAACCTGGCTGGCCGCAGAAAAGAGGGTGGGGACAAGGGCCTCACCCCACAACACTAGCCGGTTGTTGTGGGGTTCTGCAGGCGGGGGGGCTTATCAGAATCTGGAAGACCCCTTTAACAAAGATGACCCTAAGTTCCTGGCCTCCCTATCTGAATTGGTAATGGAGTACACTGTGCCCCTACCATTTCACAAAGGAAGTGTAAATTCTTGTAAAAAAAAACACACAGACACCATATAAAAAATTCCTTTATTAATAAAAAAAAATAAAAAAAATCCAGCGGTAGTAATCCACTCTCGATCCGGCTCCCCGCTCCAACGTTGTCTGTATCCAGCGATGGGTGATCTCTCCAGCGACGGGTGATCGGACTTTTTTCTACGGTGTCTGTGTGTTTTTTTTTACAAGAATTTACACTTCCTTTGTGAAATGGTAGGGGTACAATGTACCCCATTACCAATTCACATAGGGGGGCCAGGATCTAGGGGTCCCCTTTGTTAACCGCTTAACACCCACGGCACGACTATGTACGTCCACAGAATGGCACGTACAGGCAGATGTGCGTACATGTACGTCCCTGCCTTCTTGCGGGTCGGGGGTCCGATCGGGACCCCCTCCGCTGTGTGCGGCAGGCGTCTTACCTCCTGGAGCGATCCGGGACGACGGGGCGGCCGTTTTTGTCCGCCCCCTCGTGATCGCTCCCAGCCAATCCACTGAGCCTCCGCCATGTCACTTCCTCTGCCTGTGTAATGTAAACACTGGCAGAGGAGGTGATGTCGCCTCTCCTCTCAGCGGTATTTTCAATCCGCCGAGAGGAGAGAAGACATCACAGTAAGTTGCACCAATACTACACTTACACCACACACATAGGCACACTTAACCCCTTACGATCACCTCCCCCCCCCAGCCCCCTGTCACAATGTCACTGATTGCAGTGATCATATATTTACTGATCACTGCATTTAGTGTAAGTGTGACAGTCAGTGTGACAGGCATTTAGTGTTAGGTCCAGGGTAGCCCCGTACCCCCCCTTAATAAAGGTTTAACCCCTTGATCACCGCCCTAGTTAACCCTTTCACCCCCTATTGCCAGCATCACTAATCGATCGTTTTTCTGATCGCTGTATTAGTGTCGCTGTTGCCGCTAGGTAGCTAATTTTTTTTGTGCAATTTTTTTTTTTACTAAAGACATGTGGCTGAATACATGTTGGCCTAAATTTTTGACAGAAATTTAGTTTATTCGATTTTTCTTATAACAAAAAGTAAAAAATATTGGATTTTTTTTCAAAAATGTCACTCTATTTTTGTTTATAGCGCAAAAAATAAAAATCGCAGAGGCAATCAAATACCATCAAAAGAAAGCTCTATTTGTGGGACGTCGCACGACCGCGCAATTGTCTGTTAAAGCGACGCAGTGCCGAATTGTAAAAACGCCTCTGGGCATTTAGCAGCATATTGGTCCAGGGCTTAAGTGGTTAAAGGGGTCTTCCAGATTCTGATAAGCCCCCCGCCCACAGACCCCCACAACCACCGGCTAGGGTTGTAGGGATGAGGCCCTTGTCCCCATCAACATGGGGACATCCTCCCCATGTTGAGGGCATGTGGCCTGGTACGGTTCAGGAGAGGGCAACCGCACTCTGTCCCCCCCTTTTCTGCGGCCGGCCAGGTTAACGTGCTCGGATAAGGGTCTGGTGTGGATTTTTGGGGGAACTCCACGCCATTTTTTTTTATTTGGGGTGGAGTTCCCCTTAAAGTCCACACCAGACCTGAAGGGTCTGTATGGATATTTGGGGGAACCCCATGTCATTTTTTTTTAAATTGACGGCGGGGTTCCCCTTAATATGCATACCAGACCTGAAGGGCCTGGTAATTGAATTTGGGGGGACCCCCACACTTTTTTTTATTTTTATGAATGAATTCTCTCTGAATTGCCAAAGCCGACAATTCATTATAGCCGCAAAGCCGCTTTTAAATTACTTTTTTTCCATTGCCATTCCAGTGCCATTACATAGCCGAACTCCGAACCCAAACCCGAACTTTAAGCAAATTATTCGGGTTCGGGTCCAAAAAAAAACAAAGTTCGGTACGAACCCGAACTTTACAGTTCGTGTTCGCTCAACCCTAGTTGTAACATGACACAATTTGGAAAATGTCAAGGGGTATGAATACTTTTTCAAGGCACTGTACATGTACCTAATTCTAAGCTTTATTTTTACACCTCTCAGCTCCAACATCTGGGTGGCTTTGGGTTGCCAAATGAATCTGACCCAATGTAACTTATTGCAGTCCTGAACATTAGCCACATCAGTCTTAGCAGGTCTGGAGGCTGGATTACCTAATCTGCCAAAGTCTGCACCCACCATAATTATTTTAAGGAAACTCTGGGCTATAGTTAAAAACTATTTGGCAATATCAGGATTTCTCAGAGAAACTCCACTCTAGCACAATCTGACTTTTGCAGAAGTATATAAATTGGAAGGCTTTCAGACATGGGAATCAGCAGAAATCTGCAACATTTCCCAGCTATATTACCAGAACGTACCGAAGTCCTTTGTAGACCTTCAGGCAGAATATAACCTACCCAGACAGCAATTTTATAAGTACCTTAAATTGAGACAAGCTCTACAGGCCCAGGGACGTATATGTATATAAATATATATATATCTATATACAGTGTATGTATCTATATATATTTATATATATATATATATATACACACTTTCATTATCAAGTCATCCCTTATTGAGGAATATGTTTATGGGCAGGATAAAAAGAGCCTGGTCTCTGATATCTATTCAACCCTACTGTCATCTATGCAAGACCCGGCAACTTTACCATGTAGGCAGGGGTGGACACAGAACCTGGGGGAAATAAGTGGAGAAACCTGAGAGCTGTGCGTCTAATCCATACTGGCTATATCGGGCTCACAGTCACATAGGCTATCTCACCTACAGTATTTTTATTACACAGAGCATACAAACACCCATCCACTTGCATTGTTAGGGAAGGATGGATTCTCCTCTATGTCCCAAATATGATAGGGAGGAAGGTTCCCTAATCCATTTAATCTAGTGCTTTCCCAAATTACACCACTATTTGGGTGAAATAGCCAAAGTCATCTCTACAGTATACCAGGTTAAGGTCGCATTAGACCCTACGATACACATCTTAGGAGCTCTAGATAAAGAAATATATACCCCCCCCCCCCCATCAACATAGTAGTAACTTAGACTACTATGTGTAACACGAAAGTTAGTGGCTAGATTTTGTCTCTCCCCACGTGTTCCCACTAGGAAACAATGGGTAGAACAGGTCAACTATCTTCTAGTTAGGGAGCAGTTAACATATCAGCATAGAAATGCAAATCGTGATTTCAATTCCATTTGGCAGGCCTGGTTGGAAAGTCTGGGGTTAGCACCTTCACAGCTGGTTTGCACATTCTGTTACACGTGTAAAGGGCATGCACGCCTATATAAGAGGATAACACAGATTTTTGGGGTTGCAAATAGAGCAGTTCCTAATGTTATTGATACTTAATTATCTAAATCCAATCCCTACCTATAGTTCCTGGTCATAGGGGGCACATTCTTTCAGGAAAGGGTAGGATATTCAAGATTTAGCCCGTTGGCCATATGTTCTTATCTGTCAGTTAGGTGGGTTGACCCCCACTTATTGAACATGGAGGTTTGCTACTGTCTTTGTTTTACTATTGTCTTTTGTTTTGTTAAGTGTTTTGTGATTCTAATATAAAACTTAGTGCCCATTTGTTGGTTTTACAATCCTGTACCTAGTAGGTATTATGTCATTGTTTTTATGATGGTGTAGTCTATATACCGGGATATTTTCCCATTACTTACATGATATGTTTTTGAATTTAATGTTGTAAAGTCGATACCCCTTTTTGTTTTTTCTTTTCACATACACGCTGTTATATTCATTGTAACCTGTGATGTATGACATTTGGCACAATAAAAACTTTTTTTCAGATTTCAAAATAAATAAATGCTACCTCCTTCCTCCTCCTCCTTCTCCTACCTATGCTGAATACTCTGTATCAAAAGATCTGTGTAATTTCCTTTTTGGTTTTTATCTGTCTGGTCTGCTCACATGATCCAGGGGCTCCGGCTCCCCAATGTCATTGGGTGGCTGCTGCAGGTGAGAGAGAGGAGTGTTGACAATGGAGAGGTAATGGAAGCTGACAGGATACTTTACAACTATGGGAATTCACAGCAATTGTAGAGCCCTCCTTTACACAGGGGAGTCAAAGCTGCTGGATCATGTGACTTTACTGAATATTGAAAACAGGTATTTACACAGATCTTTTCATGCAGCGTAGGTAGGGGAAGGGGGAGGCAGCACATTACATTAATTGTAATCAGCCTTTAACCACTTTAAGATAGTAATCACCAGGGCAGCAACTTCATGAACCAGTCTAGCAGTAGAAGTGTGGAATATTTATTTCAAGGTGATCTATTTCCTTGCATTTATTGCACCATTCATCTTTTACAGGGCATGCAGCCTAGTTTGCAAGTCCATGAATCATGTACAAAAATTGTGCAAAATTATAGTGCAAATATGTTATAAAGTGCAAAAAGTGCTCACTTCCAAAACATCAGCATTTCTTCTCTCTTGCAGTGAATACATTATTATAATGGGAAGTGACAATGGAAAGACCATGGAAAGTGTTCCTGAAAGCAATCACCACAAAATAAAATTAAAATGAGCTCCTTATAAGCTGGTATGATCCGACTAGGAGATCACTAAATGCCTTGCTACATGGCAGCCACATACACCACGATCTGGAATACAAAAGCTCCCTGAACTCCTAAACCGAAAAATAGACTTCATGGAGGAGATTATAGTACAGAGGGAGATCCACGTAGTGTATTATTTCATCAATTGATTTTAATGTAACAGTGAAAATAAACTTACAATCTCCAAAGAATAAAACAGCATGTGTTAGGCCGCGTACACAAGATGAGACATGTCCGCTCAAACATGTCCGACGGACCGTTTGCAGCGGACATGTCTCATCGGATTTTGGTCCGATGGCGTGTACACACGATCAGACGAAAATCCCCTCTGGCTGAGGACGCGGTGACGTGGCGGTGACGTTGACGCCGCCACTTCACCACTCCAGGAAGTAAAATACTTCCACGCATGCGTCGAATCCATTCGAAGCATGCGTGGACAGTTATGTCCACTGGTGAGTGTACTTACCAGCGGACATATCCGACGGACATGTCTCCGGCAGACAAATTTCAAAGCATGCTTTGAAATTTGTCCGCTGGGAAAACATGTCCGATAGCCCGTACACACGATCGGAGATGTCTGCTGCAACGGTCCGTTTCAGCAGATAAATTTGATCGTGTGTACGCGGCCTCACTAACAGCCAGCAGGTCCAAGTGATCAGCCCGGCTTTGGGAAAGACATCATGTGTGAGGCCTGTTCTAATGCATTTCTCCACAACAAGCGTCTTCTGGAGATCAGAACATTAAATATTAGCACAGCCCCCTCAAATATACCAATCACCTGCCAACCAGTGCCCAGCAATGTACAAACATTAAATTCTGTCAGTGCCCACCACAGTGCCAATCACTGCCCAGCAGTAACACCTGTCAGTACTTATCAGTACCTCATCATCAGTGCTGCCAATCAGTGCCACATGTCAGTGCCACCTGTCAGTACCCATCATAGCTGCCTGTCAGTGCCCATCAGTTCCACCTATCAGTGCACATCAGTGCTACATATCAGTGCCGCCAATCAGTGCCAATCAGTCCTCATCAGTGCCCATCAGTGCCCCATTATCAGTGCCAACTCATTAGTGCTGCCTCATCAGTGCCCATCAGGGATTTCTCATCAGTGCCTGTCAGTAAAGAGGAAAACAACATTTTATGACAGAAACTAAAAAAAATGTTGCACTTTTTAGTTTGTTTAGCAAAAAATAAAAAATAAACTGCAAAGGTGATCAAATACCACCAAAAGAAAGCTCTATTAGTGGAAAGAAAATTATAAAAATGTAGGTACAGTGTTGCATGACCACGTTTGGGTACAGCATTGCATGACCACGTAATTTTCATTCAAAGTGTGACAGCGCTGAAAGCTGAAAATTGTCCTGGGCAGGAAGGGGCGTAAGTGCCTGGTATTGAAGTGGTTAAACTCCTCCCTAATCTTAAATATCAAATATTCTTATTGTTGTAGGGGGCGTGGCTTGCGCGCGCATGAAGATGGACGCTTGAGCTGTGAGCTCCGCTGACCCGACCGGACCAAAGCGACAAAACAGGGCGAATATCGCCGCAGCTGCCAAGCAGTGTCTGCCTGATCACCCCCCCTGCCACTCCGCCGCATCGATGTCCCGCAAGAGGGTTCAGGAAAGGGGGTTGAAGCGGCTGGAGGCCTTCTCCTTCCAGCCACGCTGCAGAGGATCCCCGGGCCTGCATCCACAGCATCCGATGTCAGGACTACACCCTCATGTGCCCCAGGATGACTCCCCTGCTACCCCGGTGACACAGAGCCCCGCAAAGTCGAAGATGCGGCTGGATGCCTCCAACCAGGCCTCAGACACAGTGAGTACAGGCCTGCATAACCCTTCTGCAATCTCCTCACTGCAATCCTCCATAGCTCAATTCCCAACATCTGGACAACCAGTGCTGGACACCACTATGAAGGACATGCTCATGTCACTACAATCTTCCCTTATGACCAATCTGTCATCACTGATCAACAGATTTTCATTAGAAATGAAACACATGGACAATAGAGTGCAGTTTATAGAAAACAAGATGGAGGAATGCACGGAGACGGTTAATGATCTGGTAGATGCATGTAATGATCAGAAGGAGGACTCCCTCTGGATCAAAGCAAAACTCGCAGACTTAGAGGACAGATCCAGACGCAATAACGTCAAAGTGCGTGGGATCCCTGAATCTGTCCAACCTAAAGATCTGCACAACTTTGCCACCACGCTATTTTCCACTATGCTGCCAGAACTCTCCCCGATCGAATTGACGATCGATCGCATACACCGCATCCCCAAACCACGCCACCTTGAGGCAGACGTCCCCCGCGATGTTCTACTTTGTGTACACTTCTACCAGGCAAAAGAACAGATCCTTATGAAAGACAGAGAATTGTCTCCGCTCCCAGCCCCATACTCTGACATCCAACTGTATGCCGACCTGTCCCAGTACACGCTGCAACTGAGGAGACAACTGAAAACTATAACCAAAGCCATGAACAACCACAAGATTGTCTACAAATGGCGCCATCCAGCGACCATTTTGGTCACGCACAATGGCGTACCCCACACCATCTCCACACTAGAGGGAGGAATGAAGCTGCTACACTCATGGGGCATCTTGCCTGACCCCTCTCCTAACCGCCCAGATCCCAATGGCCCTCCTAACCCATTTACGTTCGGGTCTGATCGGGAGAAAAAGAAGACCACCCACCGCTGATCAACCAGCCCTATACTACTACTATATACAACGTATGACCTGGTCCGGTCTGGCTATGCGATTGTACACCTGCTTGCTGAACTTTCCCCATTACTAGTCAGCTGCTCTTTTGAGCGGTTCTTGCTGACGAATTTGTGCTTGTTTTATTTTTCTTTGCTCTGTAGTTATAGACTGTTTTTATTTTTATTTTCTTCTTTTTAATTCCTACTTGTTCATATTGTTACACACGAGTTGATATTTCATTGGTGCAGTGACCGGACTCGGATAGCTCTGGGACCTTTTTTGTAACTTCATTGTAGCTCTGTACTAATACGTTTTGTTTCCTAGAAGACTCAATATCTAAAGCTCTCCTTGTACGGAAGTACTTCCGCCCCCAGCACGACTACCACCAACATCTAACATCTGGACCGTTGCATCATCCATCCACAACTGTGAGTAACTACATCCACATCACACCGCCACCCACCCGCAATGGGGATCACTGTTCTTTCCCTCAATGCTAAAGGGCTGAATCACCCTGTGAAACGCTCCTCTCTTTGGAAGTCCGCAATTGACTATAAATGTGATGTACTATGCGTCCAAGAGACACACTTTGCTTTGGGAGCCTCCCCAAAATGCCAGCATAGGCAATTCCCCCACATTTTCCAATCGTCCTTCTCTAAAAAACAACGAGGAGTTATGATTGCCGTTAGGAACACTGTCATTTTCCAGCTATTGACCTCGGTTATCGACCCGGACGGGCGATACATTATCCTGGTCTGCACCCTTAACAACGTCACCTACACCCTGGTCTCGATCTACTCCCCGAATCATGGCCAAATGCCTTTTCTCAGGAAAACTTTGCGAACGGCCCGCAAGGTACAACAGGGCCACTTGATGATCTGTGGCGACTTCAATATGGTACCAAACCCCGCAATAGACTCCACTGCTGGAAACAAACGTTGTTCTCCGCCTCTAGAAACTTTCATTAATGCTAATGACTTGTATGATGTTTGGAGGTGTTGTCATGCGAGTGAGAGGGACTACACGTTTCTCTCGCCACGTCACAACACCTATTCACGTATCGATTTATTTATAACTGACAGCCGATTACTACACAAAATTTTAGACTCCTCTATACATGCCACCACCTGGTCGGACCACGCCCCTGTTAGCATTACTGTCACCGATGACGTCCGTCATCCTAATTCCTATATTTGGAGGGTTAATAACCATCTCCTTAATACACCATGCTACTCCGACTCCATTAAACAGAAACTGGAAGATTACTTTTCCCTTAATCAAGGGTCAGTGTCCGACCCGCTGGTGGTATGGAACGCTCACAAGGCGGTCATCAAAGGTTCATTTCTCCAAATGGGGGCTAGAGCTAAGAAAAAAAGAACCCAACGCATAGACGAACTGACGACTGAGATAACCGTGACTGAATCCCTGAATAAACTAAACCCCTCCCCACTTTTACAATCTAAGATATTCTCCCTACGCCAGGAATTGCGGACCTTCCTTCTTGACAAACATGTTAACGCTTAGAAGGTGTTTAAATCCACCTTATACTCGACGGGCAATAAGGCAGGCAAGGCGATGGCTCAAAGGGTTAAGGGTCACAGGGCTAAGACAAAAATCCCTTACATACAGCATCCTCACACAAACGAAAAGCTCCTCAAACCCCAGGAAAAAGCAAACGCCTTTAGTGCGTATTATGCGGATTTGTATAACTTGAAAAAGGACCCAAATACAACCCAACCCTCTCCTAAGATGATCCACAATTTTCTAGATCCCTTAAATCTCCCTTCTATAACTCCCCAACAACTGGCAGATCTAAACTCCCCCTTCTCAACTACTGAAATTTTATCAGCAATAGAAACATTGCCCAACTCTAAATCACCAGGCCCTGACGGCTTCACTGGGGAATACTACAAAAAGTTTAAGGACATTCTAGCTCCTACACTATGTCAAATTTTCAACTCAGCTGCGGCATCCACGTCGTTCCCTCCCGAAATGCTCAAAGCCTTGGTGGTGACCTTGCCCAAACCGGGAAAGGAACCCACCACTCCGAAAAACTTTCGTCCCATCTCGTTACTCAACCTCAATGTAAAAATATTTGCGAAAATTATTGCCAGGAGATTAGAAGATTTACTCCCGGTCCTTATCTCCCCGAACCAATCAGGATTCACTAAGGGTCGTCAGGCCTCGGATGCCACGAGAAGGATGATTAACATTATTCACCATGTAGAAACCACTAAGACCCCAGCACTACTACTATCCCTGGACGCCGAAAAGGCCTTTGACAGGGTCCACTGGGATTATATCTCAGCGGTCCTGTCAAAATTTGGCATTAAAGGTACAATCCGTGATGCTATAATGGCCCTGTACTCCAATCCCACTGCGCAGGTCTTCTCTGCAGATGCCCTCTCCGCTCCTCTACAAATCTCCAATGGTACGAGACAAGGGTGTCCATTATCACCCATAATTTTCAACCTTGTCATGGAACCCCTGGCAGAAAGGATACGGTCTAACCCTGCCATTTCTGGCATACCCCTAGCAGATCAGGAACACAAAATAAGCCTGTTCGCGGATGACGTGATCCTTATGGTCACAAACCCTACCCGCTCTATCCCTGAGATCCAGAAGACACTAACCTGGTTCGGCGATGTCTCTTATTACAAGGTCAACGAAGCCAAATCTTACATACTGGACTTGGGTTTGGATACATCCACTAGTCAGCAAATCAAACTCCAATTCCCATATGCTTGGGCAGATCACAGTTTGTCTTACCTGGGTATCCAACTGACTAAATCCACCAAATCGTTATTCGCATCTAATTATCTACAGTTAAGATCGCAATTACAGGCTGATCTCACCAGGTTGGCGTCCTTCGAGTTCTCATGGATGGGCCGACTAGCGGCGTTCAAAATGTTCCACCTACCCCAAGTATTGTACTTGTTTAGAACTATCCCTATCCCTATACCACTCAATTACTTCAAATCTCTACAGACACTCTTGTCCAAATTTGTTTGGAAAGGTAAAAAAGCTAGATGCGGCCATTCCCAACTAATTAAGCAACGCTTAGCTGGGGGCTTGGGATACGTCGATTTCCAGGACTACTATATGGCCTCCATCTTAGTACAATCAAAAGATTGGTTCGCAAACCCCTCCCCATCCACAACATGGGGGCAGATGGAAGCATCATTCATCCCAGGAAATAACATACAGGCCTGGCTATTTGCGTCGTTATTAGGCAAAACTCGCTTCGCTCAGATGTCACCCCCTATAGTAGCGTCCATCAAAACTTGGTCCAAATTCTCTAAACTTACGAGCACTTATCCCAACCAATCGACCTGGCCCATTCCCATTGACACGTTGAGACATCTCATTGAATCCTCTTCCTATACAGGATGGAAACACAAGGGTATCGCATACATTTCAGACCTTATTGCAGAGGGTAAAACTAAAACATTCCCCATGCTCTTAAAAGAATACCTCCTCCCACAAACTGATAGATATCTGTACATTCGCACCCAACACTGCCTTACCAAGCTCAAATCTCTCTCATGGAAGATTCCTCAGATAGTTTGGATCTTCCTTAAATCCCCCACAACTAGGAAGAAGGGAATATCCCTGTTCTACAACACCCTGCACCAAAAGACTACCTTTACCAGCTCAATAGCCCTTGCACGCTGGGAAAGGGACCTAGGACAAACCTTCTCGCTTCTCAAATGGGAGAAGGCTTGTTTATCCACTTACAAAGCCACATGTTGCTCCTCCCTGTGGGAACTCGCATTCAAACTAACTCACCGGTGGTACCTGACCCCTGATAGGATGTCTAAGTTTAGCACAACGCTGTCCGCCTCCTGCTGGAGGAATTGTGGACAGAGTGGTGATTTACTACACACATTCTGGAAATGCCCCAAACTCAAACTTTACTGGCACTCTGTCTTTAACCTTATATCTGCAGTCACTGCCACTCCACTAGAAGAATGCCCATCAATGGCTCTTCTGTCCCTAGACATTGACCGGCTCCCTAACCCGGTGTGGCACATCATAGTACATATACTCCTGGCAGCCCGCCTCAGCATCACAAGGAAATGGAGGGACTCTGACCCTCCTACGGTGGTAGATGTTATCCGCACCACACAGGAACATTTCATTTACGAGACGACTCTAGCTCTGAGACAGGGGGACAGACTGAAGCAGTTTCAATTATGGCAACAATGGAAGGACTGGACGGAATCTGCTTCCTTTGTCAAAATGTTTAACTTGTAACGTTGATGAATGTCTTATTCACCCCCATGTCTAATCACTCAGCCTGTGACCCCCAAACGGGTCCTGGTGGGGCGGATTACTCGAGCACAGTCTTGCTCCCTTAGAGGGGTGCTCGAGTGACTCTGCCTCTACCACGCCCCCCGATGTTGCACTGTACAAAACGATATCAGCTTTCATATGAAGCCTCTCTGCCTCAATAACTCCAAATATTGCCTGGATGGTAGATGAATGACTGTTGCTGCACTACTGTTACTAATGTTACAATGACAATCTCTATGTTCTTATCTGTTGCATACTTTGTCTATATTGTAAAGCGCCTAGACCGCTTGTTAAATGTATAACTTACTCTGTTTCATGTGAAAATTGACAATAAAAACTATACTTGAAAAAAATATATTCTTATTGTTCTTCCAGTGGCCTACCTACCCTTGGTCCATTTAAGAACTGTAACCCCCACCATGGTCTGAAGAATTTGATTATTAGAGGGGTTTTAAGTGCCTGTGTCTCCCAGAATGTGCTTGGAATGTACAGTGGTTCAATCCTCCAACACCTACATTATTACAGAACATAGCAATGGTGAGGTATTATAGAATGAACCCACTGCGTGCAGGGTGACAAAGGCATCTGACTCTTAACCTCCCTGGCGGTATGATTATTTCAGATTTTAGGTGCTGAAAGCTGTACCATTATTTTGCATGGAAATTTGGCGTTTTATATTGTAGGCCTGCAATTCTTAGGAATAACTCACTTAAATCTGTCCAAACAAGAGTCTAGTAGACATCCCGGGTATAATAAAATTTAAAAAACAAAATCATAAATTATAATATAATAAATACATATAAATAATTATAACAAATAATATAATAATAATACAAATTATTACTTTTAATTTTTTGATGACAAATTTTCCCACAAATCACTATCGCTCAATTCTGCAAGTGATTCTAATTGTTTATCACTGTTTTTTTATTAGCTGCTCTAAAACCACTTTTGACATAAAGAGACACTTTTTGGTTGCTATGGACAATCTCCAGTTTCCGGGCAGAAAGAACAGTTTTTATTATATGAAAGTACATGTAGGGCACTGGGCAGACCACAAGGGACAAAGGGGGTGTGTATTTTTTTCATACAGTACTGTAATCTATAAGATTACAGTATACTGTATGTATTGTGTTTATTAACTTTTTAAAATTTGGGGCCAATCTCCGCCCCGTGCGTCGTAACGTTGCAGGGAATGGAGATCGTCAGCACACGACACTGTGAATTGAGCGAGGAGGACACAGCTCGATCACACAGCGGGGAGGCATCGCTGGATCCAGGGACAAGGTAAGTAAACTCTGCCTGTGGATACTGCGAGGCGAGCCCGAGTCAGGCTCGGGGTTACCACTTTTGGTCCTGAAATTCCACCCCGAGACAGACTTGGGAACACCGCTCAGGGGGTTAAAAACATTGGATGCTGAACATTTTGGAGGCTGTGGCATATACTGGAAATAGAGTGAATTAGGAAGACACATATTAATACTGTTGCAGAGAACTGGCTAATTTTTAACAATGTTCCTTTAAACATAATATTTTCCCTGACTCATTAAAAGCCATTTTCCAATTGCATGTACATCTTACATTGTACATTTTACATACGTACATCTTGGCATAACATATGTTGGTTCCAAGACAGTACAAGTGTATACAGATTCAATAAGAAAGATTTGCCTGCCTGAAACCCAACATGTGCTATTATGGAGTAGGTCTGCTTCTAGAGGAAAATAGCCTCAAGTAAGGGAAGTGAGTTGACTAATGATGGAGGAAGAAGAGGAAAAAATACAAGATTTTAATACTTTCTTAAAGTAAATAAGTAATCTCTAAGTAGGTATTTATAATTCCACAACCATAGCAAAATGAGTGCACATAAACAACTAGAAATAGTTACAAGAATGCATTATTTATAGTGAGCAGACTTTCTTCAATAGCCAGTAATATGACCAAAGGACTCAAGAATGTACAACCAAAAGCTAAGGAAGTGCCTATGGCAATATTGGAAAATCAACAAATATTCATATTCTATAAAACAAAATGAATAAAAACTATTCAATGCTATGCCAGATGTCATACATTCATATATTATTATTTTTGTTGCTGTATCACACACTACTTAAACTGTCCTTTTAACATATGAACTAGAGATGCTGGAATGAAACAGTAACTTGTATCATCACTGAACCTTATTTCAATTAAATTAATCTCCTATGACAAGTCACCCGAAAATACCTGAATTAACAAGCACAATGCCATCAATAATTTGTATAATTATGACATCTGTTAGTGTTAAATAGCCCATTAGTGAAAATTAAAGAACAGCATAACAGAATCAGGAGCCGTTAAGAATCTGATAACGTGTTTAATTGAAATATGACAAGGACATGTTATGTGGATTAAATTAGGCTTTCTCATAAGAGGCTGTGCATGGGTAATTGACTTAGTAATGATTAACCCTCTCCAGCTGCTATTGCCAAAAAGGAAAATAATAAAAAAAAGGTAAGGAGAAAATGGTTTTAAATAATAAAAAAAACAGTTTAAACATGATGAATACATGTAATATATCTTTCAAATGTTAACTATCAGTAAGATGTTCCAAATTAGAGCAAATTACAATATGTGGGATTTAATAATGCTAGAATGTGACATACATGTTGTACCCTATCATGTAATTATTCAGAAAGGACAGTTATAACAAGCAGGTATGGTCACCAATGCAGAAACCTTTGGTTTCATTAACCAATTGCTTACTGGGTACATATATCCCCTTCCTGCCCAGACGAAATTTCAGCTTTCAGCACTGTCACATTTTGAAGGACAATTGCGCGGTCGTGCGACGTGGCTCCCAAACAACATTTGCATCCTTTTTTCCCAGAAATAGATTTTTCTTTTGGTAGTATTTGATCATCTCTGCGTTTTTTATTTTTTGCGCTATAAACAAAAATAGAGCGACAATTAAAAAAAAAAAAAAACACAATATTTTTTACTTTTTGCTATAATAAATTCCAATAAAAAAAAAAATGTTCTCAGTTTAGGTCGATACGTATTTTTCTACATGTTTTTGGTAAAAAAAACACAATAAGCGTATAGTGATTGCTTTGCACAAACATTATAGCGCCTACTAAATAGGGGAAAGAATTATGAAATTTTTTTATTAAATTTTTTTACTAGTAATTGTGGCGCTCTGCGATTTTTGTCAGGCGGACACATCGGACATCGCGGCTGCCAGGCACACACATTGGCATTGGAGTGACGCGGCGGGCGCGAGCACCCCCCAGCGGCGGGGGGCCGGAGGCTGTATATTGATGGCCTCTCAGAATTTTAGAGCCACCTTGTGGCCATAAAAACTCGATCTGCAGATGGGAAGTGGTTAAGAACATTTTGCTTTACATTTTGCTTTGTGATATATTGTTTCTTAGAATAGGAAATTGTCTATAAGACAGTGTTATCTATAAAATTTGCTGGAATTTGTAAGCAGGCATAGTGGAAGCAGACAATTGTATTGTTCATTTCATCAGGAGCCATCAAAGTAAATGAACATATTGGATTCATTTTTGGTATCTGCATCCTTTATTTATCGCACACTAACTTGGTCTAACAAAATAAGTAAACTCCAGCCGAGGGTTTTTGTGGTGTTTTGGGTAGAGAGGGTGACAGTTAGAACCTCTGTCAAGATTATATTGCAGCCTGACTCCCCACTACCAGGATTTCATCTTAGGTCCTGCTTAGTGCCCACACAGGAAATAGAGAAATAGACTGTGGTAAAAACCTATGAATGATAATGTCTGTTTTGGTATTTTATAATCGTTGTTGTCATTCACTTTTGCTTGTAAGAATTGGTGACTGTCTGCTTACCCTTAATAATGTAATCTATGTGTCAGGAGAATCAAAGTGTATGGTCATGCCTGAGGATCTGCATAGTGCATAGTACAAACCATGCTCCAATACACTAGGTTTTGAATAAGTACATGTGTGTATATGTTAATACTCATTAGCGTAAACAAACGTGCATGTCTGACTGGCATTGAAACCCATCTCTCTATTTAAAGAACAGCACACTAAAGAGAAATTGAGTAGTCGGTAGCTTCTGAGACCTGTGACCTGACCTATATAGTTCAGTTTTGTGCTTGACATGGCTTGACTCCTGATTCCATTGTATCCTGATCTCCTGTCGCTGACTCAGGCTTGTGTCCTGACTTCAACTTCTATTGGCTGCCTGATATTTACCCCGTCTGGCTTCTGGCCCTGTTTCAGTCCTCCAATATGGTATCGCTGCTACACTGTGGTTGCTGATTCTGGTTCATCTTTACTATGGCTTACCTTTTGCATCTGAGGGCTCATACAGACCACATGTGTGCCTGCATTCTGCACCATAGTTAGTCTACACAACCACAGCATCCTGGCAGTAACCAGCTTGCCCTTGGATCATCCATTGTATCTGGACCCACCACAGGCATCCATTACACTCCTTGTTACATCCTGTAACCAACTGTAAAGGGTATGGGACCAAAGTGAAGCACTCTTGTCAGCTTGGCCTCTATCAGGTACAAGGCAGTTCATACAGCATCCCAGCAGTAACTAGCTTTCTCCCAGATCTTCTGCTGTATCTGGACCTAGCATGGCATCTGTACTACTCCTTGTCCTGTTAAACTGTGTTACCAACACCACAGGCATTGTACAGGAGGTGTAAGGGAAGCCCTCTCATCAACATGGCATCTAACAGCTATGTGACACTATGTAACTGATATGTGCTAAGTTGTTTTAATAAAAATACCACTACTGTTCAGTGCATCCAAACACAGTTGCTATATAGGCTACAAAATATAGCTGAATGCTAACATTTATAGGTGATAAAAACAGGGGTCGTTGATACAGGGAATATCCGATTGCCAGCTGGGGAGATAAGGGACCAACTTTTTTTTCCCACTGGAGCAACTTGGATCACACTTTATTGGTGTTTATTTCCTTCCTCTGGGACAACTGTGGGTATAGGATAATGAATACAGAGGTTTTATATGTTTTTTTTTTTTTACTTGACTAAATATGAACTATGTATGTAACAGTAACCAAACAAAGACAGTCAGTTTCTTTTGGGACTTTAAGGTACATAGATCATAACTTCTAATCTTACATTTGCTTAATATTTTAATTTTTTGTTCATTGTAATAATATAAGCCATCGCTAAATAATACTTTTTTATTGCCTATTACTCCACCACTGGTTCGCATGAGTCCAACAATGGAGGGGAAAAAAAAAAATTACAATGCTCTTTAGGAACATGGAACATGAAGGGGGAGGGAATTAGTCAGAGAGTCTTGTATAAGTGACATTTTTATTGTATTTTTTTTAACTAATTCTAATGAATAAAAAACTATGATTTTTTAAGCAAATGTGAGATTGGAAGTTATATTCTCTTCATATGTCCCATAAGATACTGCTTAACTTTGTTTGGGTAACATCTATTTATGTTTTACTTTATTTAGGAAACTGGAGTTTTCTACAGTAGGTAGACATGAGCATGGGCTTTTTGGTCATGCATTTATTACATAAGTAAAGGTTATACTATTGATAGCTATCTATCTATCCATCTACCTATCTTGTTAAAACAGGAGCCACACAGGATAAGGGACCAAGTAAAAAAAGGTGATCATTGATATTTATGGTATTATGAATGCTCCTACATTTACAGTATACTTGCAAATAACACGTAGAGTACACTGTGCACACTGTCATGATATACATCACAGTAGGTCTATCCTTTAAAATCTGCTGTAGACAGATACAAGTCACATCACAATATAACTAATTCTGTGCATTCCTTTTATTTGGCTTAAAAGCCTTTGGCATCTATTTGCTTCGCCATCAAGAATCATCGATTAGAACTTAGATTTCTGATTGCACTTTTTAATTGGGATGTCATTATTACACTGATATACGGAATGTTCAATTGATTTCTCAGACCTATGGAAATAATAGGTTAGTTCTGCAAGATGAAAATCATAATAGATTATTGACTATGTATGGGTTTCCTGTTGAGGGACACATTTCCAGTGTCAAAATATTCAATATCTTTACTCTCATGCAAAAGGGCTTCATAATTAGATGTATATTAAAATTCTGTGTAATATTGATTAACCTATTAATGCCAGTGGTATGGCTCCTGTCTTGAGTGACTTAATCTCTAAATGACCAAAACTCTGACCTTAATTTGTATGTACATGTTGGAGATCGTCTGTACTGTATTAACAATTTCACTAATTAATAAAACACCAGGGTATGAAAAATGCATGTAAAAACTGACAGTATAAATTTCCCATGCTTTAAAGAATGGCCCTTCTGTGTTTTAATAATTGCCTGCAATAAACTAAAGCCTTTTCACTAATAACAATAACAATAACAATAACAATATATATATATATATATATATATATATATATATATATATATATATAAAATAACTTTTTACCTGGCATAGTCTTAATCTATCCATATATTGCTCAGGCTGTGTACACACGATCGGTCCAACCCGATGAGAATGGTCCGACGGACCATTTTCATCGGGTCACCGCTGAAGTGGCCTGATGGTCTGATGTGCGTACACACCATCAGTTCAAAAACCGATCGTGTCAGAACGCGGTGATGTAAAACACAACGAGGTGCTGAAAAAATAAAGTTTAATGCTTCCCAGCATGCGTCGACTTGATTCTGAGCATGCGCGGGTTTTTGAACCGATGCTTTTGCATACTAACCATCGTTTTTGGACCGATGATCAGGCGTCCATCAGTCCGATTTTAAAGCAAGTTTTAAAACTTTGGTCCAAAGGACGACGGACCGATGGGCCGTACACACGGTCGGTTTGGACCGATGAAACTGGACTTTTTATTGCGTATACACGGAGGCTTTTACAGGTAAATAGCATGCAATATATATATATATATATATATATATATATATATATATATTTTATCAGATTTTTTTTGTTTTAATAACAAAGTAAAAATAATAAATAAATTAAATAAATAATACTGGTAATAATAAAGAATACCATGTATTTGTTACACATTTAATCTTATGGAAAGTTTGTTATTGAAGTAAATTATTTATTTAAGCATTAAGCAGGTAGAGTAAAGTGTAAGTTATATACTGTATCACCCTCCGCACTTAGTCAAAAAAAAAAGTAAAAATAAATATAATTAAAAATAAATGAGCTTCTACAATAATAACCCCCATAAAAAAAAAATGAAAAATGTAAACGGAAAATCAATTACAAACCTCAATGCAGTATATACTGTATATATTATATATTGTTATGAAAATAAATAAATATATATATAAATATAAATATATATATATATATATATATATATATATATATATATATATATATATATATATACAAACACGTTTGATTCCTTTCAATATCAATTTGCATGTGCATTGTATATATTTATGTGAGAATAATGTGATTTGTTTATAATTTGCTGTGGAACTTGCGGTAATTTAACAATGTAATCGTTTGGAAGACAAGTACAAACAGAAGACAATGCCATGGTGGGTACATGAGAAGTCAGGCACTGAATACATGGAATAATAGGCAAACAGGAGCTCAGAGAACTAAGAAGTTGCTCAGACAATGCAAGCTTCACCAAGCATGCATTATATAAGAAAAAATAACTGGGAGGCGGGCCTGGAAGTGATGGAATGGAAAGGAAAAATAAATCCACAAAATAGCAGGTGATGTCCATAAGTGAGCACAGAAGCAAAAATAACGCATGTGAAAGCAATAGGAGAAGCACTGCAGCTAGGAAGTAAGAATTAAACAGGCAGAAAAACTGAAGACTAACTTGTGACAAGTAGAAAACAATTAAAGTAATTTTGCAGCACAGAATAGGTATTGAAGAAAAAATAAAGTTACAGTGTACTGTCCACTTTCCTCAGGCAACCTTTGCCTTGAGATAAAATATGTTAACATTCAGAAAGCATTGCAACGCACGAATAAACAGAATAGTTTTGTGTCAAAAATTGGTGCTGGGCACTACTGACCCTGAGTTTTGCAAAGTGCAAACATTGTGAATTTGGAAAGAAATTCTAAAAGTCAGAAAAAACTGAATGTAGTGATAAGTAAATCTGACCAGGTTTCTTTGGGGTGAGTTCAGTAAACCCAAATCCTGGTACCAGTCCCATGCTTAATATGTACCAATGCAAACAACATTTTAAAATACCATTCTGCAGGGAGAAGGTCTTTTCATGTGGTTTAAATGGCAACATTGAAAATGCTAAAAATCTCTCTAATATCATGCTTGGAGATGCTTAAAGGCTGCATGCAGTGTTAGGCCGCGTACACACGATTAAACATGTCTGCTGAAACTGGTCCGCAGACCAGTTTCAGCGGACATGTTTGATTGTGTGTACGGCCTATCGGACCGCTGTCCGTTGGACAAAAGTTTTAAAACATGCTTTAAAACCTGTCCGATGGAACATTTAGTACACAAAAGCATCGGACCAAAAACCTGCGCATTCTCAGAATCAAGTCAACGCATGCGTGAAAGCATTGAACTTCATTTTTTCATCACATCGTTGTGTTCTACGTCACCGCGTTCTGGTCTGATCGGATTTTGGTTTGATGGTGTGTACGCATATCAGACCATCAGACAAGTTTAGAGTTGTCTGATGAAAACGGTCTGTCAGACAAGTCTCATCGGACATGTCTGATCATGTGTACGCGGCCTTATAGAACAGTGCCATCTAGACCTTTAAAGTAAAAGTACACATTAAAAAAATGGAAAGAATGGTACCTAGACTCCTTTTCTTGGCATGCAGTCTGAGTGACCAGGAAAGAGAGAGCAGTGAGTATGCGGTCTCCCTTCCTACATCAGACTAGGACATGCCTTTCAACATTGGGGGGGTACCTTGCAAGGGAGAGTGAATAATTTCCCCCACTTGCAAGTCACCCAGTGTCCCAATGTTGAGAAACAAGAGCCTCTTCCCAACATCCAACGTCCCAAGAAGGATGTGGGGGTCATTGGGGGACTTAACTTTATAATATATAGTAACTCTTATGCATTCCCACAAAGAGTTAAATGTAAGTAAGCACACCAACACTGTTACAAAGTCCTAAATCACAAATACATCATCAATCACACTGTCTAGCTATTTACTGTAAATCCATCATCATGATGATGATCCAATTCCCACCGATGTGTACCCACTCACACTTGTAACTTAATGAGAAAGCCCCAAGACTGCCGTAATGTTAAAATGTTAAAAATACTGCCAGGGTGACATAATTAATCAAATATGTTCATGATTGTGCTGTGGTAATGTAGGTATCCTGGGGCACGCCATTGAGCAAATATAGTAAAATATCTGTTTACATTACAGGGGCTGGGGAATTGGGTGGGAAAATGATTGCAATAGCTTGGTGGGTACATTAACATTGAAAGGGCTAAGTTTGTCTCAAACCCAGGACCAACCCAAATCTCCTCCTTACTTGAGTGCATTTGCATAATTTAGCAAACCATGTGTCCTTGTTACCATTGCATCCTTGAAAGATCCTTGTTTGTAAACACCTAAAAAAACAAACCAGTATCCACAAAAAAGCAACAAATTGCAAAGTGCCCAAATTATAGAGCAACATGCCACAACTGTAAAGTCAAATAATTTTTTGGAAAAGTTCACTGGGATAAGGATTTATAGAAAATAAATCAATGCATATATAGACCATGTATTAAATGCCTTCTTGAAGCAAACACAAGGTGTAAATGCTTTAAGAACATATTAAGGAATGACATTAGCCAGTGTATTTCACAGAAAAAAAGAACTAAGGTTAAACCTGGGTAAACAGGCATATTGAAGAGAAAAAAAAATACATACAATATAATATCAAAAATATTATTAAGTACTATAGTAATAGTAAAAAGGCAAAGTTTTTGGCCCCTTAAAGGATAATCAGGGAGCATTGTTTACAAGTGACAGGAAGAAGGCAACTGTGTTAAATACATTATACTCCTGAGTTTTTACTATAGAAAAGGAGGGGTATAATAGACAAGATGGTATTGTTAGCAACACAGAATTTATTGTACCACATTGGTTAACAGAAGCCAGTGTTCTAAATAAAGAACTTCAAAACTTAATGTGAACAAATGTGAACAAATTGTCAGGATCAGATGGCCTACACCTTATGCCGCATACACACGATAATTTTTTTGGCATGAAAAAACAAAACAGCGTTTTTCGGCATGTAGAAAAAACAACTTCATCATTAAAACGACATTGCCCAATCACCATCGTTTAAAAAAATGTTCTAGCAAAGCACAGTGACGTACAACACGTACGACGGCACTATAAAGGGTAAGTTCCATGCGGATGACGCCACCCTTGGGGCTGATTTAGCTGATTCCGTGTTAGTAAAAGACGATTCGCGCTTTTCTGTCTGTTACAGTGTGATGAATGTGCTTACTCCATTATGAACGGTAGTGTTACCAGAACGAGCGCTCCCGTCTCATGACTTGCTTCTGAGCATGCGGGGTTTTTAACGTTGTTTTAGCCCACACACTTTCATTTTTTACAACCCGAAAAACGACATTGTTTAAAACGTTGTTAAAAAATGCAGCATGTTCGGAAAAAAAAATCGTTTTTCAGAACCCGTAAAATTATGTGAAGCCCACACACAATCACTTTAATTGACATTTTTTTAAAACAACGTTTTTTTTTTTTCATGCCGAAAAATGATTGTGTGTACACGGCATTAGAGTTCTCAGAGAACCTAGCTAGATTGCTAGATTATTCCTAATCTTAAAGGACACCTGACACCTGAGAATTGTACTAGCTGATTGGTGTAAAGCCAACCTGGTACCAATATTTAAAATAGGGCTTTGATACATACTTGGAAACTAGATGCCAGTCAGCCTAACATCATTACTATTTAAACTAGTAAACTAAAAGAGGGAATGTTAAGGGACTATATCCGAGAATTTCCTGATGAAAACAGTATCATTAGTAGTAACCCACATAGAAGTGAGCTGCAATCTGGATAGAGGATGTAGTGTATCTAGATTCTGCCAAAGCATTTAATAAATGCTTAATTTATTAATGGAGGTCTGTTGGCATTAGTTATAGTGTATGTACCAGGATAGAAAACTGGCTACAGGTGTCTAAAAGTTGGTGCTAAATAGCATATTTTCGGAAAATGCTAATACAAAAAAATGCAAATGCAGGTACACGCTAGGGGAAATTGAGGATATATGATCTGGGGGTCATAGAAGATGACAGACCCAGCAACATCATGCAATGCCAAGCTACAGTAAGCAAGACCAGTAGACTTTTAGCATGCATTAAAGAAGGTATTTACTCAAGACAAAAAAATAAAACTATACCACTTTACAAAACCCTGGTTCAGCTAAAACTTGAGTATGCCATCCAACAGTCCTCAGGAAGGATGTACTGGAACTGTAGATAATCTAGAGAGGGGCACACAGCTAGTAAGTGGGGTGGAGGATGTCAGTTATGAGGCATGGCTACTCACATTATACTTGTTTTCTCTGGGAAAAATATATTTGAAAGGAGAAATGATCACAAAATACAATTATACAGAGCCTTGAAAAATAATTCATACCCCTTGACATTTTTCACAGTTTGTCATGTTACAACCAAAAACTTAAAATGTATTATTGCCACTTTATGTGATAGACCAACACAAAGTGGCACCTAAATTATTCATAAGAAAAATATATGCCATTAAATTTGAAAATTAAAAATGAAAGTTTCAGGTGCTCGATGAAAGTTTGTGATGCGTGCCTTGTGGAAAAAAAAAACATCTGTATCTTTGTAACTGGTGCTCTTATATAAACTGCACTCACCAGATATTCCTTACCCACTAGGGGTATGAGACATTCACAGTGACTGCCCTGTGGGGCACTCTGGCGATTCGCCTAACGCTGTTGCGTTGGTGGTGGAGCTCCAATGGTAACCCGTATGAAGGGAGAAAAAGGGACGCCCAATAGTGTATTACCGTTTAAACACAGTTTTATTGATGACAAAGTGTGATAAGGTACTCACACCCCACTAGGGGTGAATGTCTCATACCCCTAGTGGGTAAGCAATATCTGGTGAGTGCAGCTTATATAAGAGCACAGGTAGCCACGTTTGCTGTGACCACTTACAAAGATACCAATGTTTTTTTTTCCACAAGGCACGCATTACAAACTTTCATCAAGCACCTGAAACTTTCATTTTTAATTTTCAAATTTAATGGAATATATTTTTCTTATGATGAATTTCTAACGAGTTTCTAACGAATTTCAAGTTATATCATTATCATCAATTTTTTTCAGCACAATTTTTTTAAGATTTTTACTATTTTATGCTTTTACCCTTAAGGCCTCGTACACACGATCAAATCTGTCTGCTGGAAACGGTCTGCTAGACTGTTTCAGCAGACAGATTCGATCGTGTGTACGGGCAAACAGACGGATTTGGCCACCCGACAGATTTCAAAGCATGCTTTGAAATCTGTCGGCTGGGAACCCGTCCGCCCGACATGTTTGCTGGTTAGTATGCTAACCAGCAGACATGTCTTCTCGCACATGCGCCGAATGATTTCGACGCATGCGCGGAAGTGTTTTACTTCCTGGTGCGGTGACGTGGTGGCGTCAACGTCACCGCCACGTCACCGACACGTCAGCGCGCTGTCTGCTGGTGGGGATTTTGGTTTGCTCGTGTATACACGCGAGCAAACCAAAATGCCAGCAGACAGATTTGTTCAAATCGGTCGGACAGACCGTTTTGAACAAATCGATTGACTCGTGTGTACGAGGCCTAACAGTTTAGCATATCATTACACATGTTTATCTATTCACTAATGTTCATATATTAATTTTCACGGTATATCACTAGTATTTATAGGAACACTAGTATTTATTTGCTCACACATCAATTGCACTTTATTAAGGTAATTAACCCTATGAGAGAACAGCGCCACATCTACTTCCCCAATTTTCAAAATACCTTGTAGAACAACCTTTCACTGCAATTACAGCTTCAAGTCTTTTTGGAGATGTCTCTACCAGCTTTGCACATCTAGAGTGACATTTTTGTCCATTCTTCTTTGCGTAATAGCTCAAGCTCTGTCAAATTTGATAGAGTCTGTGAACAGCAATTTTCAGGTCTTGACACAGATTCTCAATTGGATTTAGGTCGGGACTTTGACTGGGACATTCAAACACATGAATATGCTTTGATTTAAACCATTCCATTGTAGCTCTGACTGTATGTTTAGGGTTGTTGTCCTGCTGGAAGGTGAACCACGCCCCAGTCTCAAATCTTTTACAGACTCTGCAAGGTTTTCTTCCAAGATTGCCCTGTATTTGGCTCCATTCATCTTCCTATCAAGTCTGACCAGCTTCTCTGCTCCTTCTAAAGAAAAGCATCCCCACAACATGATGCTGCCACCACCACCATGTTTTGTGTTAGGTATGGTGTGTTCAGGGTGATGTGCAGTGTAGCCACACATAGAGTTTTGCTTTTAGGCCAAAAAGTTAAATTTTGGTCTCATCTGACCAAATCACCTTTTCATGTGTGTCCCTCACATGGCTTCTCACAAACTGCAAATGTGACTGCTTATGGCTTTCTTTCAACAATGGCTTTTTTCTTGCCACTCTTCCATAGAGGCCAGAATTGTGGAGTGCACGACGAATAGTTGTCATGTAAACAGATCTCTGCAAGTCCTCCAGAGTTACTATGGGCTTCTTTGCTGATTCTCTGAAAATCCTTGCCCGGCCTGTCAGTTTAGGTGGATGGCCATGTCTTGTTAGGTTTGCAGTTACACACAGGTGGAATCCATTTACTAATTAGGTGACTTTTAAAGGCAATTGGTTCCACTAGATTTTAGCTAGAGGTATCAGAGTAAAGGGGGCTGAATACAAATGCACGCCACACTTTTCACATATTTATTTGTAAAAAATGTTGAAAACCATTTATAATTTTCCTTCCACTTCACAAATATGTGCCACTTTGTGATGGTCTATCAAAAAAAAAAACAATAAAATACATTTAAGTTTTTGGTTGTAACATGACAACATGTGGAATATTTCAAGGGGTATGAATACGTTTTCAAGGCACTGTTTAACTGGTGATTCTGGCATAGGGGGAAAACTATTCAGTCTCAGGTCGCTTGAGAAGACATGTGGCCACTCAATGAAGTTGGACAATACACAGTTTAACCTTATACTGCATTGGGTGGTTCCTTATGGTTAGAGTGGTAAGGTTGTGGAAAGCCCCTCCACAATTGTTGGTGTCAGTGGGAAGTGTCATTAATTTCAAAATACTTTTAGATGGGAATTTTAGTGAACACAATATACAGGGATATTGGAAGTGGTAGATACAAAAATACATACAAACATCCACACCCACACAGGTTGGACTGGATGGACTGGAGTCTTTATTTAACCTTACCAACTATTGTATGTAACACATAGAGGATCAGCACATAATGAACAGCCACACTTACTTCACCGCTTAGTGTCTTGGAAAATGGTCTCACTAGTATATATAAAAAATGAAATACCCTGAACTTTACTCTTTTCTAAAGGACATATACAATGTAAGTGATGGTAAAAGGCCACTGAACTAACCTGCTAAGTTTTTTGTTTTTTAAATGGAAATACTACATGTATTCCGGAAAGTAAACACTTCCACAATTTAAAGAAATGTGATCACAAAGGCCCAGAAACCAAAAATTAAGTTTTGAAGAGAAAGGGGTTTACACAATGATGTCTACAGAATCAACAAATCCTAAACAGCTACAAGCTTTAAGAGAATAAATATAAAAGAATGTCATTCTTACTTTACAATTGTCTGAGAATGGGTGGTCCAGGTGCTTTCCAATTTACTGGAATTTTTGCCACAATGTCATTCACTATAAATTGCTAATGATTTACATCACATGAGAAAACTATAAAAGCAAAAGACTGCAGAGCTGTGAGGTCAAATCAGACCTACTATGTATACAGACATGAAATGTTTTATACGAAAATGGACCATACAACTGAAAGTTGTATGTCATGTGACACAGCTAATTTATCACGCTAAGCAAACTGACCGTGGAAATCTTTAATTTGGAGAACACACACTTTTGTTAATTGTGCATCATTTTTCAGGAAATCCAAAATTGCTACACCTTTTGCAAAGCTTTTCATATAATTTGCTGAAGTTCACACAGATTTCTGTTCTACCTTGAGGCAGAGTAACATCATAAGAATAGGTGGCAACTTGCAGCAGTTTTAGAACTTTAGCATGTTGTATTATGTGTTTAATATACACATATCTACTATTTATGTTCAGTACTAAACATGTTTAAAAAGAATGCCCTACATTTCTAGTCAGGGAAATATTGCACTTGCCAAAGGGTAGAACCCCAGGCTGTTTTAATTTTTTTCAACAAGGCAAACATAAAGGCTAAGTTTTCCTTTTTGTTCTAAAATCCAGCTCCCCTAGGTACCAATATACTATTAATGTACATCTGTTTAAAAAAATAAATAAAAGTTGTGTTTGATTTTGAAGACAAGACCTACCTCATCCATGGCTGTAGTTTGCAGACCACTTCAGAGACTTCCTGGTATACAAAGAGTACAGACAAGTCAGTACGACACAGGAAGGAGTTTACCAGCTGACCTCATTATCACACCTTCACCCATCAACTAAGTTTTCACAGCGCCCCGGAATTCCTCCATGTGTGCATTTGCCTTGGTTTCCACCCTTCCTTCAGACAGGCTAAGGGTACATGCTAAATTCCCTGTGATTGCATGTAGCCCACGGGACACCCCTGATGTAGTGAAAGAGCCTGCCTGATTAGATACAGAGTGATTGGAATCAACAGGCTGTCCTATATGTGTCACCGGAAAAACAAGCCAAATAACATGCGCTCCCACTACTCTAGGTGTAAATAAATGAATGAATGAATGACTTGTATAGCGCTACACATGTGAACTGAATCGCCTCTAGGCGCTTTTTGTAGCCAGTGTCTTCCTGGCTGGTACATCTCGACTCGCTTGGGACACACAGTTGTACACACACATATATACTGGGCTGATTTGGGGTCTAAAAATGAAATTGGTGTGTTCACACAAGAACAATGAGGCTCGATTCACATCTGTGTTTCCAAACGCATGGCAAACTGCACAGAAAATGCATGCTTTGCTATGTGTTTCAGAAATTCTGCAGATGTACATCGTGTTTGTGTTATCATTACACGTTAATGGCTCCCCAAGTGCGGCAAACGCACCAAAAACTGTGGTAACACACCATCTTTCTCAGAGCTTCTCAGGGGCAATTGTGGCAAATAGGGTGAATAGTGTTATTGGTATGCACTATGCGTGACAAGTGAAAATGCTCCAAAGCACTCAAAACAAATGCATGTGGAAATGTGAGTCTTCACTACATGGGGATGTGAACAAGGCCTGGCAACTGAGTGTCCCCATCCACTCCCTCCTATGTACTTGTATGAAGATGGCCATACACCATACACTATACAATTTCTGTACAATGTTCTTTAGATTTACCAGAATTGTGGAATACAGGAGATGCCTGAACAATCAATATAATTTGTATTAAATCAGACAGGCCCCTTTAGATGGGAGATCTAAAGGAGATTGTACAATCATATTGTATAGGGAGTAGGTAGAGGGTAGTATTGTCAATCGACAACAACCTGGATCCCCCCGCCCATTCTGGGCAAAGTCATCACCCCTAGCGCCAAAGTCAAAAGTCTTGGGGTCATCTTTGACTCCGACATGACAATGAACGCACAAATAGGGGCAGTAGTCAGCGGATCTCACTATCTGCTGCGCCTACTATGCAGACTCACGCCTTTTATTCCCAAGAATGACATAGCGGTCGTGGTGAGAGCGATTGTAAACTCCAGATTGGACTATGCAAATGCCCTTTACCTCGGACTCCCCAAGTACCAAATCGCTCATCTTCAAGTCGTTCAAAATACGGCCGCCAGACTTGTGACTGGGAAAAAACCCTGGGAATCAATCTCACCTTCACTGAGATCCCTTCACTGGCTACCAGTCAAAGACAGAATCACCTTTAAAGCACTCTGTCTAACGCATAGATGTATCCATGGGAATGCTCCCCACTATCTATGCGAAAAATTAAAAATTTACAATCCCAATCGTATTCTACGATCCACCAATCAAAATCGGCTTCAGATACCGAAAGCCAGATACAAGTCCAAAGGAGACAGGAGATTCGCTGTCCAAGGTCCCAGACTATGGAACGCCTTACCAGCCAGTATTCGACTGGAGGAGAACTACTTAATCTTCAGGAGAAAGATTAAGACTCATCTCTTTTGATCTCAAAGGAGACAGGTCCAACAAGCGCCCAGAGGCAATTTACTTCGCATGTGCTGCGCTATACAAGTTCTTCATTCATTCATTCGAAGTGAAGGCTTCTGGGAGATGACCTAACAGGAAGTGAATGATGATACAATCTACAGGAAGTGATGAAAACTGAAAATCTATTTAAAGATACAAAAAGACTGAGAAGATTCTAAATATCATGTGCATGAGGTAAGTTAGAGAAAACACATTGGAGTGGCTGGGGCAGAAATGGTTTTGGAAAACGCTTCTATTTATTATCAAAAGTGAAATTCTACCCCGAAAAATTGAACTTATCCTTTCACTGCTTTGCTGAGAAAAAAAGGGTGTAATTTACAAACCTGAATAGGTGAATCTGAAATGATATGAACATTTGAATAAGTTATGCCCTGTACACACGATCGGTTTGTGTGTACACACCGATGGACCGATCGTGTGTGGGCCCCATTGGTGAAAAAAAATAGAACCTGTTTTAAAATTTTCTGAAGGTTAAAAAAACGATAGAAAAAAACGATCGTCTGTGGGGAAATCCATCAGTCAAAAATCCACACATGCTCAGAATCAAGTCTACACATGCTCGGAAGCGTTGAACTTAATTTTTCTCTGCACGTCGTTGTGTTTTACATCACTGCATTGGACACGATTGGATTTTTAACTGATGGTGTGTAGGCAAGACTGATGAAAGTCAGCTACATCAGATATCTGATGAAAAAATCCATTGGTCCATTTTCATCACATGAATCAATCGTGTGTAAGTGGCATTAGAGTTGTTACCCTTCGCCCCTCCTGCCCTCTCTGTTCATACCAGTATTTTTCAATTAGAGAAGAAGCTAATGTTGGATTTGTCATGGATGCACCCCATATTAAATGTTTATCTCTAAAACAAAGAAAAGAAGGAGATGGACAGCCGCACTCCAACACGATACCAAAAATGTAAAAAATGGTGCCTTTAATACCAGTAAAAAAATGACACTCCACACCAATAAAAAGCAAACAGTGGGGTAACAATGCTGATGCGTTTCACATCAATAACTGAAGCTTAGTCATAGTCAGCTACAGTATAAATTGCTGCCAAATGTTGTAACCTTTTCTCCACCCTACTAAAAAAAAAATGTGGCTCACTCTGTCCCCAGAGTTTCCTTTAATGCCTGTCCTTCTAATCTCATGTCAACCAGGCAAAAAGTGAGAAGTAATCTCCTCAACAGAGACAACAATAAAAACCCAACAGAGGTTCTTTTCATTCTTGACTCTTTTCAAAAATAATAATTACAAAACAATGATTTTCTGGGTTCAAAAGATTATATCATGCATTGTGAGCAATTCGGAACACTCCACCTAGTCTGCCCTTCCCAAACCCCAGTTCCTGTAGTAATCATATAATTGCTGGAAGTTTACAAAAAAGTTATATAAGTATGCCATAAAAAGGTAAAGAGACTGGCATTCCATTAATGACCATAACATACATTTGAATCAGGGTGTCACTTGGCATTATTTTCTACCAGCCAAATCATTGTGTTGGTTTTCCAATGTCACAAAAAAGACATCTTAAAGTTTATTTTAATCAAAAGAAGAATTTATGCAGCCATAAATATTTGGTTAACCATTTACAACTAGTCATCCAGGCTTGCCCAGACCTGCCTTGGGCAGCTACTGCACAGTCAAAGAGCTGCTAAATTATCACAATCCCACAGTTCCCTTGGCACTCTGATGGATACATCTGTACTTTTATGAACGCCTCGCCATCTTCACGCATCACTGATTTATATCTCTTTTCAGCTACATAATCCCTTCCCTGATATGACAAAAGTTCCCTGTATTTTACACTTTTTTTAATTAAACCAGAGCTGCAGCGTGACCTTTTTCTGTATTTATTGTTCTGACCACATGAGACAAAAATGGAACGACGGCTGGAACAAAACCTCACAATCATAAACAGTATTGAAAACATTGTTTACGCTTCTATTGCTGTGAACAGCAGACTGCCCCTATGACTAATAGAAGACTGCAGCCAAAATGATGTGGTCACACACCGTCACCATAGCACAGCCTGGTGCAGCAAAAAAATGTTATATATCTTTTGTGAGAAGGTCTGACGGAGATTACAAGAATTCATAATAGGTGCTTATTTCATTATATTGGGACAGTTCCAGGAAGAGAGAAATTGATAATTGCTGAGAACAAGCCTGGATTGCACTCTGTGAAATACAAAGTTGGTTGTTTAAAGTTTAAACTCTCCTTTAAAAAGGAGTGGGACATTGGTACATTTTATTAGACTTGTGACAGTTATATATTTTATTGAACTATTTAGTTACTTCATTTTATCTCAAGGTCTGACATAATGTTAACCAATTTAAAGAAATATCTCCTATTTTCCATAAGCTCATGAAAGATATTATATCTATATCTATATATATATACACATACACACACACACACACACACATGCTGTAAATCTATATATATTAATATATATATATATATATATATATATATATATATATATACACAATGGGCCAGATTCACATACAATTACATTGGCGCAGAGTATCAGAGATACATTACACCGCCGTATTTTACCTGGCTCTACGACGAATTCATGTAGATTTTGGCCCGTAACGTACGGCGGTGTAGTGTATTTCTCGAGGCGGAATCGAAATACGCGATTAGGGGGCGTGAAGCATTTAAATTAGGCGCGTCCCCGCGGAGATCGAACTGCGCATGCTCCGTTCAGAAATTTCCCACCGTGCATTGCGCAAACTAACGTCGATACGTCATTTGTTGTTTGAGTAGCGTCGTTTACGTACATTCCTATTCCCGGACGACTTACGTAAAAAATAAAAACAAACGTTGAAATTCGACGCGGGAACGACGGCCATACTTAACATGGGCTGTCTAATATTAGACCAGCAAAAAGCTGGTATAACTTTACGCGGCAAAAAGATGACTACAGATGCCGTAAGAGATTGCGAATGACGCTCGTAACTTTGTGGATCGTCGGAAAAAGCTAATTTGCATACCCCGACACGGAAAACGACGGGAACTCCACCCAGCGGCCGCAAAATTATTGCAGCGTAGATCCGAGGGCATACGAACACGTAAGCCAGTCGGATTGAAGCCCACAGCCGTCGTTTCATGGTTTGAGGCTTCAGACTAATGGAATGACGCGCGTAATTTGAAAGTACTCCGGTCTAACGCGAGTAAGGGCTCTGTGAATCTGGCCCAGTATATGTATATGTAGAGAGAGAGAGAGAGAGAAAGAGAGAGAAAGTATTTGGCTAAATTTGGCCCCTTTATTGTTTTGTCATGCACAAGTTTAAAGATCACAAAACCCAAGAGGTGATTTTCAAATATAAACACCTACTGTATAATGTAAATTGTTTTGATGGGTACCCAGTACAATTATGTACCCCTAGAGTTAAGGGCCATACACACCATGCGCCAGTTACGCCGACTCACCCCTTTTATTCCTAAAGAGGACATTGCAGTCGTTGTGGGAACTATCGTCAATTCCAGACTCGACTATGCAAATGCACTCTACTTAGGTCATCCCAAATACCAAATCACTCGTCTGCAAGTCGTTCAAAATACGGCTGCTCGATTAGTGACTGGTAAAAAACCATGGTAGTCAATCTCCCTTTCGCTTAGATCTCTTCACTGGCTACCAGTGAAAGACAGAATCACTTTGACAGAAGCACTCTGCCTAACACATAAGTGTATTCAAGGAAACGCTCCCCAATATCTATGCGAAAAAATAAAAGCCCATAACCCCAATCGCATTCTGCGATCCACAAATCAAAATCTCCTGCACATACCAAAGGCAAGATACAAATCCAAAGGAGATCGGAGATTTGCTGTCCAAGGACCGCTACTGTGGAATGCACTACCAACCACCATTCGTCTGGAGTCAGACCACTTGGCCTTAAGGAGAATGATTAAAACTCATCTCTTCTGAGGCAAAGCCTTCATTTATCCAAGGAATGCAAACAGCGCCCAGAGGCGATTCAGTTCGCAAGTGTTGCGCTCTATACGTTTTTTTTTCACTCACAAGATAAATATCGGACAGCATTGGCAAGTTCAATATAAAGCGGCAGTCATTCTGCTGGTGTGTAGGGCAGCCAGTCCATTAGAAGGCAGCTATTTGGCAGGCTTTTGTCTGAGAGGCATGACCGAAAAAGGTCTGCTGATCAGCACCTAATGGCAACGACCGGTGTGTTCTGGTGGGAGGGGGCAGTCCCCCTGTCAGAACACAATAGCTTAGACCTGCTGGGATGAATGAAAAAAAAAACTGTTAGTGTGTACCAGGCTTTAGGTAGTGTAGCATCCTGCTCCCAAAGATGGGGGCACTATTTCAGATTTAGGGGATTTCATGGCCAATAGTTGTGCCCAGATCTATTGAATTGTGTACAAATTTGCCTTTGTTCTGGCTGTGGTACTGCCTGGTAGTATTTTTCCCCTTGTTGTCTGTGGGTGGCATTGCCACTTTAGGCTCATGTTGGAATGCAGGTGTATTGGGTGTCCCTCCTCGGCAGTGGTACAGTGGGAGTGGTGACCCCGCTGTGCATGCTGGGAGGGGATACTTAAGGGGCAGACACCATTTTTGGGGTCCTTTGCCTTGTGGCCCTCCTAGCACGAGGTGGGTGTGTGTGATTTCAGTCTCTGGACCATGTTGGTCTGAGGCTGTGTTCCTGTCAAGTAGGCCCAGTTATTCTGGCTTGGGCCTATGTGTTGGAGGTGATCCTGTGCTGTCTGTCCTGCGGAAGGAAGCTACTTAATGAGGGAAGCCAGGGGAGGACCTGTCCCAGAAAAGGACAGAACGGAAGGCTGGTACTTTGGGAGAGGCCTGGTATTTTAGTGAAGGATGCGCCGTAATCTACAGTACCTTACAGTCAGCCGGATTGGCTTAAAGGCTCTTTGGCTCTAAGACAAGAAGTTTGACTTTAAATCCTGTGGCAGAGAATTCCTGAATATTCATTCCGTGTTCTTGGATGGTCTGTGGCAGAAACTGTTTCTATACTGTCCGTCCATCATTCCGGCTGCTAGGCCATGTGAGGGGGATTTATCGGGGTGAGCAAAACCCAATCAGGATTGAGTGGTGAATATTGGAACTCTGAATACTATTGTGCATTCTGTACCGTGTACCTGAACCTTCCCTCTCTCTATAATCTCTACTTTCTTCACAAGTTTATGCAGTGAAAATAAAGCCTTCGGTTGAAGGTTTTACATCTTGTGTGGACATTCCAATTTCTACAGGCTTCCTTCCCTAGACAATGAACTTAGAGGTAACGTGCAAACCCAAAATCTAAACTAGCAGCTCCTTCGGGGGTATTGCTACAGTAGGAATGGTTGAATTTGGCTTGATTGATTCACCAAGGGTTCAGTAAATCCTTTTTGGAATTTGGCAAGCCAGAACTTAGCTGCAATTTTTTTAGAAGTCTATGAGAGTTGAATACTGTTAGTACATTTTTGTTATTGCTAGGGCTAAAAGGCAGAATTCTGTAAAAAGGGAACTGGAAATGGGGCACTGCTATAGTGGATATGTAAAAATAAAAAATACAGCAGAAAGAGGGAAGGCATGCATCATGCCAATGCTGACTAACTTGTGAAGATACGATGTATTGTTTATACTTACCTATTTTCTATCCCTTCTGGTAATGTAATATAGCTCCCTTGTGTCAGTTAGCGGTGGCTGCAAGGGAGTGGAGGGAGCGTCAACCATGAATGGGCCATAGGAGCCCAAGGGTGATGTCTCCTGCTTTCATTCCTAGCCATTGTTGAGTGTTGTCTCCTCTCCCCTGCAGCTACACTGACTGACACAAAGGATCATGTGACCGGACCATAGCTGACTGAAGATAGGTAAGAATTTAAGTTTTTACATCAACATAGGTGTTAGGAGGGAGAGTTTCTAAGACTAGTAAGGTTTAGCCTGACATTCAACTTAATTTGTTAAAAATGCTTGTAATAATATAAATATATTACATTTAAGCAGAACTCATTAAAAAAAAGGCAAAGACAATTTGTATATAGCATGTTTTTAGACATTTAGCAATAACATTTAAATAAATAAAGCATAAATAATAAATCCCTTGAAGCTTAACGTCAACCGTCACTGATACCATTTATATATATTTACACCTTTGTATCACCCTATGCCAGTGATGGCATACCTTGGCACCCCAGACGTTTTGTAACTTCATTTCCTGTGATGCTCAACTACACTGTAGAGTGCATGAGTATCATGGGAAATGTAGTTCCAAAACATCTTGGATGCCAAGGTTTGCCATTACGGTTATATGCCATACACTTGTTCAAACCATAAGGTTGATTTACTAAAATTGGAGAGTGCAAAATCTGGTGCAGCTCTGCATAGAAACCAATCAGCTTCCAGTTTTTTATTGTCAAAGCTTACCCCCTCCCACCCGCTGCATTGTCAAATGACAGGTGAGCGGCGTTCCACTCTCACCGCACTTGGGACTCTCCTTGGGACACGGCGCATCACTGATTCCAGTAAAGAGAAGATGACGAGGCGCTTTACCCATGTGATCAGCTGTGTCCAATCACAGCTGATTACATATAAACAAGGAAATGCCAGTTATCAGCATTTCCTTCCTCACACTGACAGCGCGTAAGGAGAGTCGATCAGCGGCATCTACTCACAGGGGAGATCTGCACAGTGCCCTGATTATCAGTGTAGCCCCAACAGTGTCCAGCAGTAATGCCAATCAGTGCTCAGCAGTAATGCCAGTCAGTGCTGCCTTCCAGTGCCCATCAGTGCCACCTCATCAGTGCCATCTTATCAGTGACCATCACTGCAGCCTATCAGTGCCAACCATTTACAACATTTTATAACAGAAACTAAGACAATCTTTAGCAAAAAAAAATGAAAAAAAGCACAGTGACAATTAAATACCAACAAAAGGAAAGCTCCATATGTTTAAAAAAAATTATAAAACATGTTGTTTGGGTACAGCATAGCATGGTCTCACAATTGTCATTTAAAGTGTGACAGCACTGAAAGCTGAAAATTGGCCTGGGCAGGATGGGAGTAAAAGTGCCCAGTAGACAAGTAGTTAAAGTATAAGTAAAGGCTTTATTTTAGAATTTATACCATTTAGGAGATATTTATTTTTACAGCACCGGTGATGTCACTGGTGCATGCGTACTTGGATCTCCATGGATGGTGTGCCGTAATCACAGCTCCACCAATCAAACGGCTGCTGCCCGCAACCTGCCCGTGAACCCAGAAAGAAGACAGGGCAAATATAGAAGTCCTGGCAGCGGTGACAGGGTACTACTGGAGGGCTTCGCTTTCAGGTAAGTCTTTCATAATGTGATAGTATGCATAGCAGCACATTATGACATTAATTTGCAGGGAGATTATGTTTCTGTTTGTTTTTTCTGCAGTTTACCACTGCTTTATTTGAACAAGTTGGCCTTGGGTTCACACTGTACTACACAACAGCAGTATGACTTTCATCCTACTTTGCTCTGTGACATCGGTCCTACATTGGTCCTTCATCCATCCGACTTTCATGAACAGGATACTACTTTGATCTGACTTTGTGATAGTCTGACTTGTTCTTTGACCAATCAAAACAATCCCAGTGTGAGATAAATTCCTTTTACTGCTGCTGTAATCACATGTCGGATGTCAAAATCTGATGGTAAGGACAAGGCTCCTACTTTGGTCCGACTTCAATGATATTCAATGGGCTGAAGTAGGATCAATGTCGGACCAAAGTAGTACAGGGAGCATTTTCAAAGTCAGACCGACTTTTGTCGAACCAGTTAAGACGGCTCTTATAGGGAATCATTGATTTTCACACGTTATGCGACATGAGCTCCCAATGTCGGAGCGTTTGTCGGACAAGTGTGAACCAGGCATTAGAAGCTGATTGGCTGATTTCTATCACACCAGCTAAAAGTGGGGGTTATCTGAAAGCTCAGCTAC
The DNA here is from genome assembly GCA_029574335.1 of Rana kukunoris. Taxonomy (NCBI): domain Eukaryota; kingdom Metazoa; phylum Chordata; class Amphibia; order Anura; family Ranidae; genus Rana; species Rana kukunoris. The sequence continues at coordinate 228,785,250 of CM056059.1, read as the reverse complement.
ATGGGCAAATTAGGATCACTTAAAGCGGAGGTCTGTGAAACCGGAGGGGGGGAGGAATCCGGACAGCGGAAGTTCCACTGTTGTGTGGACCTCCGCTTTAAATTCATACACAAAAGAATGCACAATTCAGGGAAAAACTTAGAAAAACTAAATCAAATTTTCAGCAAATGCATTATGTTTCCAACTATCAAGACAATGAGACAAGAAAATCTCAGGGAAAACAAGGTATATTTCCATGAGTATAGGCAAAAACCTCATGCTCAAACTGATGAGCAGAAAGTGAATACCTGCAAGGGCCTTTAATACCTAGTTTTTAGACCGCATGTTTAATCGTTTTGACAGAAACCACCTGGCAGTATCAGAGCTTATGATTACCTCCTGCCTTCCTACTGGACAATCATTATGATGGACTGCCTCACTGGCAAATACTGTAGGAGTGTGCATTAGGCAGGAGCAGCTTTGGCACTATGATGAATTATTGAAGCTTTGCATATAGGGTTGCCGCATGTCCAGGATTCACCCGGACAGTCCGGTTTTTACATCCTCTGCCTGGGTTTCTCACTGCCTGTCAGCCGGACACCAGAGCACCCCCAAAAAAACTCTTCCAACACCCCCATAGCAACCCCATTAAAGCTTAATTTGAATCAAGAGGAGGAGGCCTGGCAGTGATTTGCAGGACTCATCTTGCAATCACAAAACCAGCCCTTCAAAACCCTCTTCCATTCATGGAAACCCTTACTCTGCAACTCCATGCAAACTCCCAGGAGACCGTCCGGATTCTACTCTGCTATAGGCCACCTGGCCCTAAATCGCAGCTTCTCCTATCATTGACGGACTTTATCTCCATCTATACCCTTAACAGCAAACACCTTTTGCTGCTCGGGGACTTCAACCTCTGGGCCAACTCCCCGCAAGACCCTATTGCCGACGCCTGCATCGATCACCTTGAAGGATTAGGGCTACAACAACTAGTATGTGGGCCCACACATGCTTCAGGTCACACACTCGATATCATTTTCAGACAAGATCTGGAAATAAAAATCTCGGATAATGAACCATTGCCATGGACAGACCACCATGCAATTAAATTCATTATTTCCGAATTCCCCCCTTATCAAAAACATCAAATACAGTGACAACAAACTGGAGCAGATGTCAGAAGAAGCTCCACTCGGAACTCTTGAAAGCCACGTTAAGGGAAAAAATAAAAACAATTCAGCCGCATCAAACGACTGAAGAAACACTGGATGCTACAAACACAGCCCTATTACAGTCTGCTGACTTAATAGCGCCGAAACGTAAAACCCACATCCGGAAAAATAACTCCAGCTGGTTCAACAGCCAACTGGCGTTGCTGAAGCAAGAGCGCAGAAGGGCAGAAGCCGCCTGGAAAAGAAGCTCTTCAGATGAGAACCTCTCCATCTACAAGGCAGTAACAAGAAAATACCACATAGAAATCTTCAAAGCCAAGAAAAACTATTTTTCTGAGGCTATCAACAGCGCCCTAAACCGCCCCCGCAAACTCTTCAAGCTGGTCACTCAGACCATGAATCCAGGCTGTCCAACCGCCAATTCGGACACACAAGAATTTTGCAATGAATTATCGGATTACTTCATTAATAAAATCGAGGGAATCCGGCAAAGCATTCAGCAAAACAACCCCCCCCCCGTAGCCCCCCCCGTAATTATTTACACAACACCTGCAGTAATTCACCACAACTTGGTGAATTCACGCTGGAACCCATCTCTATCCATGCCACTGAAAATATCATCGGTGCTCTGCGTAATAGCACTGCTCCGAACGATATCATCCCCAGGAATGCGCCGACATCCTGGCACCTCCTATCACGCAACTTATCAACCAATCTTTCAGGGAAGGCATAGTGCCCTCCCAGTTGAAGGAGGGTATAATTCGACCCATCTTGAAGAAACCCACCCTGGACCCCAAGGACCCAATCCACCGCCGTCCCATAACAGGCCTAAATGTACTCTCAAAAGTAATGGAAAAAGTAGTGGTACAACAGCTGCAACAGCATCTAGATACCCACAACCTACTTGATCCATTTCAATCGTGATTCCGGCCCAGTCACGGGACGGAAACCGCGTTGCTCAGAATATGGGACGACGCTCTCAAGGCCGCAGATGAAGGAGAATCTTGTCTTCTGGTTCTGTTGGACCTAAGCGTAGCCTTCGATACAGTAGACCACAAGCTTCTATTGACTCGGCTAGCTGAAGTAGCCAAAGTCGCAGAAGGCGATTTATCTTGGTTCTCCTCTTTTTTGGAAAACCAAAAACTGCTCTATCACTCATATGCAGACGACACGCAACTGTACTTCCACATTTGCAATAAAAAGGATCACCACCTCAATCTAGAGACATGCCTCTCTTTGATAGAGGACTGGATGACAAAGAGTTATCTTAAACTCAACGGAGTAAAAACAGAACTTCTCCTGTTTCATGCCAAGCGTATGAATCAACCTGCAACAACCTGGACACCCCCGCCCATTCTGGGCAAAATCATCACCCCTAGCACCAAAGTCAAAAGTCTTGGGGTCATCTTCGACTCCTACATGACAATGGACGCACAAATAGGGTCAGTAGTCAGCGGATCTCATCATCTGCTGCGCCTACTACGCAGACTTACTCCTTTTATTCCCAAAGAAGATACAGCGGTCGTGGTAGGAGCAATTGTAAACTCAAGATTTGACTATGCAAATGCTCTTTACCTCGGACTCCCTAAGTACCAAATCGCTTGTCTACAAGTCGTTCAGAATACGGCCGCTAGACTTGTGACTGGGAAAAAACCCTGGGAATCAATCTCACCTTCACTGAGAATCCTTCATTGGTTACCAGTAAAAGATAGAATCACTTTTAAAGCGCTCTGTCTAACGCATAGATGTATCCATGGGAATGCTCCCCATTATTTATGCGAAAAAATAAAAGCTCACAATCCCAATCGCGTTCTGCGATTCACCAATCAAAATCTGCTCCAGATACCGAAAGCCAGATACAAGTCCAAAGGAGAAAGAAGATTTGCGTTCCAAGGTCCCAGACTATGGAACGCTTTACCAACCAACATTCGGTTGGAGGAGAACCACTCAGCATTCAGGAGAAAGATCAAGACACATCTCTTTTGATACCAAAAGGGACAGGAACAACAAGCGCCCAGAGGCGATTTAGTTCACATGTGCTGCGCTATATAAGTTTTTCATTCATTCATTCATTCATTCATTCAATCTTGCTTCCATAACATGTATCAAATGTTCACATATTTGTAGTTTTCTAGATGGAAACAGCCCTAATTACAAGGGACTTGTTTCTTTCTGTGGAGGGATACCGAACCTCCTGTCCGCATTTACCGATGCTTTGCTTATAGTTCCGGCTACTGAAGCTCTGTCAGGACTGTTCACTCTGAAAGTCCGAAGTATTGGAGAGGAACAGCGACTGTGTGTGTGGGAGGGCAGAAGAAGGAGCTGCACAACTGTGAGTGAGGAAAGAGGGGGACAGAGAGGGGAGGAGAGAAGCTGGCTTCCCATTACTAGACTACATACATATGTAAGTTTTCATCTCACAGTATGTTGTGGTTATGTCTGGTGTTTGTATTTATACCTGTTTGTGTGTATCTGAGTGTATGTATGTATATCAGTGTGTACATGTATGTGTGTTGTGTGCATGTATATAACTTAGCATGTGTACAGTATATATCTGAGTGTGTATGCATGTATCTGATTGTATATATCTGAGTGTATATGCATGTATATTATTGTATATATCTGAGTGTGTATGCATGTATCTGATTCTATATATCTGAGGCCGCGTACACACAAAGGGACATGTCCGATGGAAACGGTCCGCGTATCGTTTTCATCGGACATGTCTCCTCGGGATTTTCGTCAGGCGGTGTTTACACACCATCGGATCAAAATCCCCCCTGGAAGACAGCGCGGTGACGAACCAGGAAGAAAAACACTTCCGCGCATGCATCGAATCCAAAATTTGTCCGCTGGCCAAATATGTCCGCTAGCCCGTACACACGATCGGAGATGTCTGCTGAAACGGTCGGACGGACCAGTTTCAGCAGACAAATTTGATCGTGTGTACGCGGCCTGAGTGTATATGCATGTATCTGATTGTATATATCTGAGTGTATATGCATGTATCTGATTGTGTATATCTGAGTGTGTATGCATGTATCTGATTGTATATATCTGAGTGTGTATGCATGTATCTGATTGTGTATATCTGAGTGTGTATGCATGTATCTGATTGTATATATCTGAGTGTGTATGCGTGTATCTGATTGTATATATCTGAGTGTGTATGCATGTATCTGAGTGTGTGTATATATTTATATATGTGTGCATCTACTGTATGTAATTGAGCATATGTTTTATCTCAGTATCTTTATGCATTTAAGTGTGTGTATTTATGCATGTGATTAATTAAACATACCGGTATTTATATATCTGAGTACATAATTTATTATCCTCCATTGATGTGAACATCTGATAATTTCATACAATTAACGACTAATAGTTTCCCTATACATATACTGTATACTTTAAAGTGAACATAACACTACCCATATATACTGTGTATATACCCTACAATAAGTTATAAAACAATTATTTCATATGTGTACATTCAGTTCATTTCTATAAACACCAACTGTGAAAAAACTTAAGTCCATTCAAGTGACAAAATATCAAAGTTGATCAACTCTTCTTCCATGCCTCACACCTAAAGACAGCTGCTCTCCCATAATTTTGACCCCCCAGATCAGAATGTAATACAGCGCTTCATCTATTCATGGGACAACTGCCACACTTAGGCCACGTACACACGGGGAGACATGTCCGCTGAAACATGTCCGACGGACCGTTTCCAGCGAACATGTCTCCTCGGATTTTGGTCCGATGGCGTGTACACACCATCGGATGAAAATCCCCTCTGACTGAGGACGCTGTGATGTGGCGGTGACTTTGACCCCGCCACGTCACCACTCCAGGAAGTAAAATACTTCCACGCATGCGTCAAATCCATTCGACGCATGCGGGAAATTTATGTCCGCTGGTTAGGCGTACTAACCAGCGGACATATCGGACGGACAGGTTTGCAGCGGACAAATTTCAAAGCATGCTTTGAAATTTGTCCGCTGGGACGGTCCCCCCAGGGACATAATAACCAAATTTCATTACTATAGGTCCAAAGAGCAAAGACTGCAGGCAGCAAGAGAAAAAAAACATCTTGACTTTTCAAAACTACAACTACCAAATTTTTGCGGACATCTCACAACAGACAATTAACAAGAGAAGAGCCATGAAGCCCCTCCTAAATGAGTTACAGCAACGCAACATTAAATACCAATGGGGTTTCCCTTTTTCCCTCCGTTTTACACTGCAAGGGACAAAGATAGTCTGCAGGTCACCTGACCAGTTACACCAAGCCCTTGTGGACTTCAAATTAATTGAGCAACCCTCTGCCACATCATCCACAAGCAGAAGATCGCCATCATCCTCAGCCAACAACCATGCTACACAGCAGGACCAAAATGAAGACTTCCATCAGTCAAGCAAACGAGGCAGATTCGTGTCACATCCTCCTGAACGAGAAGACTCAATGGACTGATCATCTTACATTATTAACCATTTTTCCCTTTCTCTCTAGGTTGGAACTCTGGTCACTTGCATCTGAGCTGCTTGTACCACCCTTAGGGTGACCCCCTCTTCTGGTAACGACCCCAAATCCATTCACTAGGTAATAATATTGTAACCACCACCCTACCCTTTTATCACACATTCCCCATAGTAGCCTACCCAACTATACCCTTCCCTCCTTTTCTGGAACCACATCCATGGCTCTGTACTCTGAAACTTTGGTAAAATCCAGAGAAAGCAAGAATAGTTTATCACGCCAATCCCTCCTAACCGCAACAAATTCATGACCACCTTCCTTTAATTGTTAAATCCACTCTCTTTAAGCGAACGGTTGCCTACTGCACCCCCTCTCCCTCAAGTCATTCTGGCTATCGCAATAGATGACAGCCATATGGATTTAATCCTATTGTTCTAATCTATCCCTAATAATCCAGACTCCACTCTACTCCCACTCCCAACCTAACCTCCCGGTATATCTCCTGGGTGATCCCGCCTGTCCCAAGACCCCTATACCCCATTAGGCAGTACCATTTACCTCAGGTACGATAGCGTTCCCCCTCCCTTGCTCAGCTAATATTGTAATATTCTACATAGCCAAGCGCATCCTCTCATCTCTTACAATTGCTCTTCTCTCCCCTTTTTGTACACTACGGAACGCGGCACTCTGACCCTTGGAAAAACATGTGCCCCATTTGGTCTAACTCAGACCCCCAACTTAATATGTGGGGATCTGACGGAGACGCCCTTTTCCCTGGTGGGGATCCTTTTCCCCAACCACGGACTTATGCTAGATATGTTTGTTACAATTTGTTAACTGTTGTTGCACTAACTTTTGTTGTCTTTTATTTTTCCCCTGAAACCTCCTTTCCTGCCCTTCTCCCCATCCAGTCTGCACGGAGTGGTCCGGGTAATTGCTACACGCGGAAGCACGGTAAGATTGAGTTGTCGGTTTGGCTACCATGGCACCATTGAACTTATTGTCACTCAATGTTCAAGGCTTAAACATACCACAGAAGCGATCAAAAGCTTTTAGGCTTTTCCAGTCAAAAAAGGCCCACATAGTCTGCCTTCAGGAAACTCATTTCACCCCAAGCACAACCCCTAAGTACTTTCACACAGCTTATCCACAAGTTTACAATGCATCCGCCACAGTAAAGAAAAGAGGCACCCTTATAGCCTTCCACCGCTCGACCCCTTTCACATTGAACACAGAAATCAGAGACCCAGAGGGGAGATACCTGATCTTAACAGGCTATATTTTAGACACGGCAATTACGATTGTCTCATACTATGCCCCTAACCTCAATCCTATGCCATTCATGTCTCACCTTCTTCAAACCATAAATGCTCATAAACTTGGCTCCCTTCTGATTTGCGGAGACTCAAACCAGGTTCTTCTCCCTTTCTTAGACAAGTCCCCCTATATTCAACACAAACACCATCCTAAATGGAATCTTCCCAATCTCCTCTCAAAATACAACCTGGTGGACTCATGGAGGGAGATGAACCCAACAAAACGCAACTTCACCTATTTTTCAAATCCGCACCAATCATTTAGTAGAATAGATCACATATTCCTAACAACCGGAATGATGCCTGAAGTCCTCCACTCCAATATAGTCCCTATTCCGTGGTCAGACCACAACGCAGTTCTTACAATTATTGCCTCAACCATTCCAAAAAAGCACGACCGGTCTTGGTGTATGCCTGAGCTATTACTTAACCACCCCACTCAATGTCTAGAAATAGAACAATCTTTAAGAGACTATCTAACCCACAATAAGAGCCCTGAAATATCCGCCCTCACACTCTGGGAAGCCCACAAGCCAGTTCTATTCAGGGACTATTCAGAGACAATTAGGGATCCTCAAAAAACAAAGGAAACAAATGGCGATGAAATTGGAAAAATAATTTAATCTAGCATTTTTAGACTTCCAAGACAATTATTCACCCAGAACTAAGGACCGCCTAGACAAAGCTTGCTTAGAGTATGACCTATTCCTTACAGAATCAGCCAATAAAAGTTTAAACAGGTCCAAACACACCTTATACAAACAAGCCAACAAGCCGGGGGCTTATTTAGCAAGATCATTAAATTTCTTTAAGAAATCCTATACCCCCATTAAACTGAAATTGGCTAACAACATCATTTCTAGCAACCCCCTTAAAATCGTACAAAAATTTAGCTCCCACCTGAAAAAACTGTACTCGGATACAAATGTAATCAATGAAAAGGAGGCGGACTCCTTTTATTCGCAACTCCATCTACCCCAAATGTCGGACTCCCAAAGATTGCAATTAGAATCACCTGTATCACATAATGAAGTAAGCAACGCGATAAAGGACCTTAAACTAAATAAAAGACCTGGACCCGACGGATTCACTGCTAAATATTACAAAACATTCACTGAACTCCTCTCACCAAGGCTAGCTGAGGCCTTTAATGACTTGCTAAACCGAAAATCCTTCCGACAGGAATCACTCATGGCCACAATCTGTATGATACCAAAACCACAAACCGATAACACTGCATGCGAAAACTTTCGTCCCATTTCAATGCTGAATACGGACATTAAACTTCTTGGTGAGATCTTGGCGGTGCGCCTAAACAGAATAATAGGCTCACTGGTCCATCGTGACCAGGTTGGCTTTATACCGAACCGACAAGCAGGTGACAATATTAGAAGGGCGTACTTGCTAGCTCATATAGCTAAGAAAAGGGGCATCCCAGCGTGCTTTCTGTCACTGGATATAAAACAAGCTTTCGACTCTATATCCTGGTCTTACCTAAAATATGCATTACAAAAATGGGGCTTTGGACCCAACTTCATGACATGGATAATGGAATTATACAATAATCCGAAGGCATGCGTCAAATACGCAGGCTACAAGTCAGACCCATTTTCCATTGGCAGAGGCACAAGACAGGGATGCCCGCTTTCCCCTCTTTTGTTCGCCCTCCTCATAGAACCACTTGCGCATAAGATTAGGTCAGACCCCAAGATCTTAGGTATAGAGGTAGGGGGCCATAAGCATAAACTATGTATGTTCGCCGATGACATCCTCCTTTTTCTCGCGACCCCTCAGGTAACAGGCCCAAACCTCATGTCTCTACTAAAACATTATGCGTCTTTCTCAGGACTAGTTATAAACCCCAAAAAGAGCTTGGCTCTCAATATATCACTCTCAGCTTCAGACCTTAATGCAGCTAAATCTGGTCTTCCCTTTCAATGGTCAGATAAAAACATTCCATACCTAGGAATCCGCCTTACGGCTTCTTTCACAGAGATATTTACAGCCAACTACCCCACCCTTCTAAAAGAGATATCGAATCTTTTAAAATCCTGGTCTCATTTACCTTTATCTTGGCTTGGAAGAATTAACGCAATCAAGATGTCAATTCTGCCTAAACTCCTTTACCTTTTTAGAGTTCTCCCAGCCCCAATCCCATCATACTACTTAAGGATTGTACAAAAAAGAGTTTCCAACTTTGTGTGGGGCTCCTCCAAACCAAGATTAAAACATCAAATCTTGCATCTCCCTAAAGTTAAAGGAGGACTGGGGCTACCCAACTTTTTGAACTATTATAGAGCTGCACAATTAGCCAAGTTAGTAAAGTACCACACAACAAAGGAACCTCCCCTCTGGGTTTCGATTGAAGCAGTGGAATGCGACCCCATCCCGATTTCCAACATTATGTGGATCCCATCCAAATCACGCAAACATATCCATAACCCCATTCTTAAGCACTCTCTTTCCCTATGGGACAATTTAAAGATAAAGAACTCCCTTTTATCCTCCCATGTTCCACTCTTATCATTCTATAAAAATCCATCGTTCTACCCTGCTTGGATCTACCCCAACACCTTTAAAGAATGGGTGAAAAAGGACTGTACATGCCTGTATAAATTCTTGGATTCCTCTACATTTAGGTCCTTTCCGGATATATGCGAAATCTATAACATACCACAATCTGAAAAATTTAGATACCTCCAAATTAAAAACTTTTTCAAACCTTATGCAGACTCCATCCCCAGCCCTCCCCGACTATCTGCCTTTGAAAAGCTCTGCAAAAGCACCCCTCCCTCTAGAGGTTTGATCTCATCAATATACTCCCAGTTGTTGACTAACTCTATTACGGGGAAACTCCCCTATGTAAACAAATGGGAACTAGACCTGGATATTGAACTAGATCCAGAAGACTGGAATCAAATATGGACCAACACTAAATCTGCTTCAATAAATGTACTAGCTTGTGAAACTAACTATAAAGTTCTTACTAGATGGTACCTAGTTCCTACTAGGATTGCGAAATTTGTGCCAAACTACCCTGAACATTGTTTCAGGGGCTGCTCATCTCCAGGAACATTCTTTCATATCTGGTGGTCGTGCCCTAAAGCACAGTTATTCTGGTCAGAAATTTTCACAATAATCAGTCAACTATCGGGTAAGGGGATCCCATTGGACCCCAAAAGCGCATTATTAAACCTCAAACCCAAAAATGTCTCACATAAACAATTTAAACTATTAACACAGCTCTTTACAGCTGCAAAACAAACATTGGCAAAAGCATGGAAAACCCCTAATCTATCAATTAACGAAGTAATGAACAGAATGAACCTAGCTATGACTCACGCCAAAATGATGGCAATCGACATGGACGCGACCACTGGATTCGAAAGAACCTGGAAACCGTGGTATGAATATGCAATACCCAATGAAATCAATGATATTGTATTATTACCATGGTAGCCCAGCCTGTTTAACAGTCTACCGCTTAGCGTATATTTGATATTGACAGCCAATTCCGGACCACTCCTGCAGACACCCCTTTCTCCCCTCCCCGCTTTCCTCCCCACCCTCCTCCCCCGCCTTGGGCTCTGACTATGAACCTTGTTATTATACATGTTCTTAGCATTGTTATAAGGTTGATTTTGGTTGAAACACTTACGTTGACGCATCAGGACTCTTGCCTAAACCACAGCCCTAAAACCATCTGGGCTGGTTGGAAGAAACGAAGCATCTTTAAATAAACTCCAGAAAATTGGTCTCTTAGTTATAACCTTATCTGTACTATTAATATGTCCATTGAAGCCACCAGACTCACCTGTTGTGAACTTACCACTTATGTAAACCAAGAAATTATTCTGTGTCTGTAATTAACTTATTTTATTTTGTTGAATTGTACATTTCTTTATCACCTCAATAAAGATATATTGACAAGGAAATTTGTCCGCTGGAAAAACCTGTCCGCTAGGTCGTACACACGATCGGATTTGTCCGCTGAAACTGGTCGGTCTGATAAAGCCAACTTGCTTTAAAATTAACCTATGGATTCCTAACTGATAGGTCAAAACCGATCATTAGTAGGCACGACCATCAGTTAAAAATCCACGCATGCTCAGAATCAAGTCGACGCATGCTTGGAAGCATTGAACTTCATTTTTTTCAGCACGTCATTGTGTTTTACGTCACCGCGTTCTGATACGATTGTTTTTTTAACTGATGGTGTGTAGGTGCATCAGACCATCAGTCAGCTTCATCGGTTAACCTATGACAACGGTCCTTCAGAACGTTCTCATCGGATGGACTGATCGTGTGTATAGGGCTTTAGGCCCCTTTCACACTGAGGTGTATTTCGTTTTTAGCTCATAAGTAATGCCTGAAATACTCCTGCCCCAGCATTCTCAATGTAAAAGTCCTAGGGAAAATGCTCTAATTGTCCTTTCATTAAAAGGTCTCTGGCTACAACAATATAGTTTCTTCTCAATTTACATTTTTATATACAGTATAAGAAGGAATGTGCCATGATTTAACTATTATAAACATCAATGAATATTTAGTAAAGGTCAAGTAACCCACGTATTGCCAAAAAGCACACCCATAACACACTGGTGGGATTAAATCTGAGCTGCTCTGGGAAACATCCAAAATCCTCTAGCCAAAACTGGACTTTAAATGTCCATATGTTTAGGAAAAATGTAAGAAATATACATTCCCTCCTACACCTGTACCCCCTATGGTAACAGTATACTCATTTCAGTACAGTGTACCTTATGTTAAATGTCTCTTTAAAGAACACATTATAATCTTAAATAATATGCCTTTTATACAATTCTAGTGTGCTGGGTTGTAGGGTGTCTAATTTATATGGTGTCTAATTTATATGTGCTTTCTAAAGAAAGCCAAAATAAAATTATGGCACTATGTATAGAAATTTGTTCAAAATATAGTCAGTCTGGCAACTAGCCTAGACTGTAATATTGCTACTGGTTTAGTTCCATGTTACATATGTTAGGAAAATGAATGTTTAAATGATACTGCCTTCAGGTAGGTCATGAACCACAGTGCCACTGACCATCATGAAAGACAACTTGTTACAATATTATTGATGCTTAGTAAATTTACAGGAAGTGAAGTTTCCTAAATCTACACTATAACAGGAACCATTTGCCACAAATGTTAGATCTTTCTAATGTCTTTCTAACTAGAAACAGGTTATTGGGATGTTGAGCCTCAAGCTATAGCAAATGGCCCTACTTCCAGACGTCATTAGACTATTTACAGCATGCTGCATAGAAGAGTTTAACACCACACTAAAAAAGCTTAGAAGAATTTATATTTGCATTTATGATATTTAGAAACTGTCACCAACCCCTTATTCTCCATAATGACCTGCAATTTTAGTTTTCATAATATAAATATACAACTGAATTTGTACTTCAATTAAAGTGTACTTATAAAATCCTAACAAATGAACATATTTAACATTTCTAGATTTTTTTTCTGACTATCTTTGACCTGTGTCTAATAAAAAAATTGTTTCAAAATAGTTAATTTGTTAAATTGGTCTATTCTCAAAATGCATAATATATACTGTATACAGGCATGCCCACGTGTATATATACAAAATATGCTTTAAGTATTTTGTATGTCTTACTGTATTAATTTTTTGTATATTAACCCCTTCCCGACTGTCGCACCCCGATTTACATCAGTAGAATGGCACAGGCAGGCAAATGGCCATGCCTGTAAAGTTTGCCAGCGGCCCGCAATCGTGACACAGCATTTCCCTGTTCTTCCTAGTAACATGACAGTGATCTACTGCTCCCTGTCATCAGGAGCAGTGATCTCTGTCATGTTTTAGTGAGACAATCCCCCCTACATTTAAAATCACTCCCTAGGACACCCTTAACCCCTTGATCACCCACCTAGTGTTTAATCCCTTCCCTGCCAGTGTCATTTATACAGTAATCACTTTTAAGTACACAATGGGGTTTATTTACTAAAGCTGGAAAGTGCAAAATCAGGCTCACTTCTGCATAGAAACCAATGAGCTTCCAAGTTTTATTACCAGGCTTAACTGAACAAGCTGGGGTTAGAAGCTCATTGGTTTCTATGCAGAAGTGAGCCTGATTTTACAATTTTCGGCTTTAGTAAATAAACCCCATTGTGTACTTAAAAGTGGGGTATGCCTGTAAATGACAATGGTCGCAAAATAGTGTCAAAGGTGTCTGATGTGTCCGCCATAATGTTGCAGTCCCGATAAAAAAAACGCAGATCGCCACCATTACTAGTAAAAAATAATAATAACAATGCCGTAAATCTATCCCCTATTTTGTAGAAGCTATAACTTTTGCGCAAACTAATCGATATACACTGTTTTTTTTTTTAAATATTGCTTCTTTTTCAAAACTGTCTGTCTTTTTTTGTTTATAGTGCAAAAAAAAAAAAAAAACACAGAGGTGATCAAATACCACCAAAAGAAATCTCTATTTGTGCGAAAAAAAGGACATCAAATTTGTTTTGGAGCCACGTCGCATGACCGCACAATTGTCAGTTAAAGTGACACAGTGCCAAATCGCAAAAAAAATGCTCTGGTTAGGAAGGGGGTAAATTCTTACAGGGCTGAAGTGGTTAAACAAGGTGTACAGTATATATTTTTTTTGTTTGTTTGTTTTTCTTTTAAGAATCATACTTACCTAGGTGAATGCAGCATTGGTCAAATGCTGAATCTGTCCCCCGACACCTCTAATACTGAGAACCTCACAATCGAACACTGGCGATCACCCTAAACAGAGAGCTTCTGACTGCCAATTGGCAGCCCTCTGCTCTGCCCCCCCCCCCCTTCTACGCTCCCTGGAGCACTGAGCTGTGAAGGGTTGGGAGTGGCTGGCTCAGGCTCTCAGCATCTCGCTGAGTGGCTGAGCTGGGTGTCAGTCCATGTGGGCGGATCCCGACTTCATTGTCACGATCTTGCCCGAGCCTGGACTGGCTCTGTGACTTCAGCTAACAGCACACTGTACTTCTCCTTTAAGTATTTCCTGACAGTTCCCAGAAAATAATCAAACTATCCTAAAAAAGAAACTGTAAAATACTGAACAGATTCTATTTCAGCATACATAGCCATATATATGTTATGCCTGTTTTAGTAATAGATCAATTAGTACCAAAGTGAATCAACCAACTTGTTTATAATACTAGTAACAATAATAATATTAATCAATCATCATCATGTTATTATTTGCATTATTTCATAATAATGGCCTTGACTTTAATCTCAGTATTTTATATGGGGATCTTATATTATAACTTGTATGTCATTTCTGTGAAGCTTTCTTTCTTCCACAAAAGCCTGTTACCATCATAGGAAAAACAATTTCAATGACAACAAGGTTTTAAAGCATCTCGAGCAACAGGGCAATTTAAGTACAAAAAATAATGAAAGTTTGGTTTCGGAACACCAGTGAATGGTGACAAATCATTAATATGTAATATATATATATATATATATATATATATATATATATAGCACCCCCTTGCTTTCAGCATGGGCACTACGCTAAAGTTAGTTGGGAGAGTTACATTGCTTCCAGTCATGATTTGCCTAAATTGTGACCTCTGTCATTCCGTAAAGGTCCACCTGGTCGGCAGTTGGCGCCAGAGAGGTTTCTGGCAGAGCAAGTCTTCCCCAGCAGCCAATTGGAGGAGTTCTTCCCTCGCCGGGCATGCTGGGGAGGGGTATATCTGGAACAGGGGTCATGTGTTCTGAATATTCGCGGGGTCCGGTTCCAGGTGCGGCATCCACCTTCAGGGTGCGCGCATCCATGGGCCCTGCCGGCGTGGCTCTCCTGGCCAAGCTTACAGGCTTCACCGAGCCTTAACCGGAGGCGAAAGGGGACCCCAGTGACCTACTGGGTTCCCAGTCTTGTTGAAGGGATCCCAGGCTGTGTCCCATGCGATTGGGGGATCAGCTTGAGGGGAACCCGGAGGCAGGTCCAATAAGGCTTGAACGAACCAATCGGGGATCTGGTGACCAGGATGCTGACAGGTACGCTTTACTGTCTCCAGGTGACCTGCGCTAGAATCTACTGGGAGGATTCGCTCTGTTCATCCACCTAATCTCGTTTAAAGTAATTGGCCTGTGGCAGAGGCTCTAGAGCTGGGTTTGTGTTAAGATCTGTTCCTGCCAGAAAATCTAAAGTGACACCTCGGCTGCCAGGCTCGCACAGGAGACCTGTCCGTGGGCACTTCACCCACTCAAACAGGAGTGGCGACGAGCTTACAAATTTGTACTACTGGGGGCAGGCATGCCTGTTCATATCCAGGCCTGACACCACAAGTTCTTCTCTTTTTTCATCAACCTAACTGAAGTTGATGTTGGCTCTGTTCGCCTGGAAATAAAGCATTGGAAAAACCTTTATTGGCTGTCTGGACCTCCGCTCACTACTCTGTTCCTGCATCACACCCCTAGACAATGCTAGGGTAACTTAACGTGCCGATCCCAACAATCAATCAGCGGCTCCTTCGGGGGTAGAGCTACATATATTATATATATATATATATATATATATATATATATATTTATTTTTAAAGTTAACTGTATGTTGTGAATTTACAGTGGTTACATTTTGATAATTGCCACAATATCCCAAAAAGTGCCTGAATAAGGTTGCATATTGTATTTAAATTAGGATTAAATTATTATTATTTTTTATTACATTTTATTTATTTTTTAGATTTTAGTGTGTAGGATTTGAACTACTATAAATCACCTAATATTTTCTATATTTTTTATTTACTTTATATCATGTAAAATACTGTAAGCTGCTTTTCATATGCTCTTTTTCAAGAGGGGTAGGGTACTTTGGTAAACAGGAATGGGCAAAACCTGGAAGTAAGAACTACTGTATAGCTGGGAGATCTTGCACCTGGATCTAGAAGACATATTTAAGATGTGAATATGTAATTTAGCTCACCAGACTCCACCTGTAACTGAAATGCCATATTCAGGTGATCTGATACCTTAATATCTTGCTAATAAATATCTTGCCAATAAACATGTTATGGTCATTTTAACAGTACCTGTAACAATCTTAACAGAGATAACTACTGAACTTTTATTTCTAATAAAATGCATATTTTTATTTCCTAGAGGAACTTCTGTGGCTCCGTCCTAAAGAAATGCTCTTTTCAATAAATTAAATAATGTTTTGCACTTCAGACAAATGAGAGGAAAAATAGTTAGCACATTGTTAATTATGAAAATATGGCACATAGATCATTGATGTCCCTTAAGATATATATCTTTTGGCTGAAAACAAATGTGTCTGACTGAGCTTTGATGAAATGAATTCGCATATGCTGCTGTCTGTAATCTTTGCTTTTTGTTTTAATGTTAATTGGTTCCAGCCTGTCTATTTTAAGCTACTTCCAAAATTCTTATCTAATAGGCTCCATTTTTTTCAACAAAAATAAAATGACCATGAAACTATTAGCTTGGAGGAAAACGTTATTTCTAGGGTTCAGAATAATTAAAATCATTAAAGTCATTTTTAGTATTTTTGTTATGTCACAAAACTATAATGGATGGTTTGGAGTGATGCACAGATGGGCTTATATACTATGTTAAAAAAATAGTCTTTCAGTGAGCCCACTCAAGGAATCACATCATCATCCATCTTACCCAATCAATTTAATAAGGCATCCAAAGTGGTACAACTAAAATACATAATATAAATGGTAACATATTAGGGGCAATTTACTACTTGACTGCAAGAAAGGCCTGTTGCATACAGATGTAGCAGTGTATAGCTGTTATGGTTCCACTTCCGGGAAGGCCTGCAGTTATGAAAATGATAGCAGTTTCAAAAATTCTTATTTGCCAATACGTTTTAAAGTTGTATTCAGATTAAAGCCATTATTTTCCAAGTCCAGGAAATCAATGTAATGGTCACTAGCAAAGTTTGTGAAAGGCTAAATTGGAATGGTGTGGCTTAATAAAATCATATCTAAACCCCAAAACTTTAATATTGTAGCTTACCATTACTTAGATATGGTAACTGTGTTAGTTTTCTTTTTTCTTTTAGTTCTTTATTTCCACCTTGTAATCTTGCAAAAAAATGCCCTAGGGTGGCTATACTCACTCATCCACCGTATATATCAAACGAGCAATGATTGTTACCCAGTTTACAGAAGATAGCTTGGAAGGAATGTAAGACTATTGTACTTTCATTTTAACACATAGATAGTGATAAGACACTGTGTTGCATTTACTAAAACTCAGTGGCAGCTGGTGCTCAACATTTTTGGGGGGGAGCAAACGAACTGAATTTTTTTGAAAAATGCTGAAACAAAAACATAAATTTCAGCCACTGTGCCATCAAATGCAGCCACTGTGCCCAGCAAAGGCAGCCAGATGTGCCCATCATATGCAGCAGACATGTGCATTAGTTTTCGTTAAAATGCATTTTCCTCCGAAAATCTTTTTTTTTCGTTATCGTTTTAACAAACGATAACGAAAGCGCAAGAAACAAAAACCGAAAGATCCAACATAAAAAATGCTTTATTTTCATTTTCATTGCGATAAAAGCTCGATATAGAGAGATTCGACATTATAGGGAAAAGATTCGACATTATAGGGAAAAAAATTGACATTATAGAGAAAAGATTCGACACTATAGAAATAATAGATTGGACATCGACATTCCGTCGAATATTTTTTTGACCATTCGACAGAAACCAAGTATTATTGGATTTTCGGACGAAAGCTATTTCCCAACGAAAAACAAAATAAATCAAAACGATTTTTGGGAGTAACTAAATAAATGTATTTTCCAAACGAAAACGAAAAAACGAAACAAAATATTCCAGTCTGCACATGTCTAATATGCAGCCAACTGTACCCATCATATGTAGCTAACTGTTTACAGCAAATGCAGCCAACTGTGCCCATCATATGCAGCCAACTTTGCCCATCATATGCAGCCTCTGTGCCCAGCAAATGCAGCCAACTGTACCCAGCAAATTCAGCAAACTGCCCCCATAATATGCAGTCTCTGTGTCCATAATATGCAGCCACTGTGCCCACTTGCCCGCCTGCCCATTGTCCGCCCAGGACTTACCCCATCGTGGTGGTGGGTCAGGCAAAGGGTGATGATGGTGAGCTGTGGGATGGGTGAGCTGTGGATGATGGTGAGCTGTGGGATGGGTCAGGCAAAGGGTGATGATGGTGAGCTGTGGGATGGGTAGCGCGGGTCAGGCAATGGCTCCTGTGTCCTCACTGCATCTCTTCTTCCTGTTCTGCTAGGCAGCCAATGGGATCGCCTCTGCCTTCAGCCAATCAGGTGACCGGTATTAGATCTGCGCCTCCTGATTGGCGGAAAGGCTGTGTTAGAAAAAACAAATATTCATTTGCGTCTGAAAAGGGGCCAGATGCCTGAATAGGGGTTGGCTACAGCAGTTAATTTTACATAGAGGGAGAGGCTGGAGAGAGGGGGCAGCACCCGTGCGCCCTAATGGACGCACCGCCACTGCTAAAACTGGTGCACTCAGAATCTGGGGCAGCTGTGCATGGTAGCCAGCTTCTAACTTCAGCTTGTTTAATAAAGCTTTGACAATAAAACTTGGAAGCTGCTAGGTTTCTATGCAGAGCTGCACACAATTTTGCACTCTCCACATTTAGTAAATAACCCCCTGTATTTATGGGAACTTCAACAGCTATTTTCTGTACCTTCTGACTTCCCAGTCACCAAAGCTCCCCTTTGTTTGATGTGCATCACCACAGACTTGTGTGGTACAGTTTAGTGCACCAAATCACCACATTTCATAAAGAATTTCTATCTTCACAATATATATATTTTAATTTTATAACATTGGTATTATCTTATCAATACAAACAGTAGTTATTTTTGACAATCCGATGTAAGCTTATTTAATGCTGGGATTGCTGCCTGTCTGCTGGCATCTCTTTCCAAAAATTATTGTATGCTTTACAGTTTTTCCTCTGTTCAGACACTGAGTTCTGAGACACAGCAGTGCCCACTCAAAGGGTATAGTAAATACATGTGAAGGAAGTAAATGATTGGGAAGTAAACATTTAAGGAAATAAATGTGTGGAGATTTTTACACAATCCAGTTTACTGGTTTTAGGACTGTTCAGATTAATAAGAGAAGGATATAAGTAATTAACCACTTATTTCCGGGAACTTTCAGCCTCTTTTCTGACCAAGCCAATTTTTAGCTTTCAGCGCTGTCACACTTTGAATGATAATTGCGTGGTCATGCAATACTGTACCCATAGGAAATCGTTATTTTTTGTTTCCACACAAATAGAGCCTTTTTTGTTTGATATTTAATAAATGCTGGGTTTTTATGTTCTGCGGGCATCATCCCAGTATGACCCCCAAAAGCCGAGGACGCATATCTGCGTACAGTCGGCGGGAAAGGGTTAATACAAATTAGTAAGTCCTGATTCAATATAGATACAAAACACTGCAGCACTAATTACTATATTTCCCAACCAAAAACAGTATATCAAAATGCTAATGCCCCAATGTGAAGAATTAAAAAAAAAATATAGTCAATCAGAAAAACACAGATATTCCAGAGGTCTTGCTGTGAAAAAGTCCTTGCAAAACTACCCAATTAATTAATTAATCAATTAATTAATTAATTAAAATAATTTTCTTCACACATTTAGAGCTTTCTTTTGGTGGTATTTAATCACTGCCTGGCTTTTTTATAAAAAAAAATAAAATAAAAAGACCAACCATTTTGAAAAATATAAAAGGAATTCTTATTTCCTGTCAGAAAATGTTGTAAATAAAATGTTTCTCTTCTTCACTGATGTGCGCTGATGAGGCTGTACTGATGGGCACTGATAGACTTCACCGATGGGCACTGATGAGTACATTTTACTTACTTCAAAAGTGATGATTTTAGAAAAAAAAACTTTTGCATGTTTCAGTATCACAGAGAAGGAGCTGCAGTTAGAGACATTTTGTGAAAGCCGATTGCAGGAAAGGACCCCCCCCCTTTCACACACAGAAGGAACTGTGTTCTGAATAGACAAACTGTGTGTTGAGCTCCCACCAACGCAAATTTGACTCATGCTGATAACAGAGGAATGAAGCACCAGAGATTATTATTATTTTTATTATTATACAGGATTTATATAGCAGAAACAGTTTGTGCAGTGCTTTACAGATAAATGACACTTAAGCCCTGTACACACGCTCGGATTTGTCGGCGGTAAAAAGTCAGCCGAGAAAACCAAGGGGAAAGTCGAGAACCCAGCAGGAAAACTGCCATGGAGCTTTGTCCGGGAATCCCTGCCGTGTGTATGCTCGCCTCCCAGGCTTTCCCATAGGTAAGTAGTAGATCTGGCAGGAAAAAAAAACACCCGGAATCCCGACGGGAAAATAGAGAGCAGGTTCTCTATTTTCCCAACGGGATTTCTGGCTGTTTTCCTGATGGGAAAACTGCCAGGAAGAATACACATGTCCGGTTTTCCCGGCCAAAAGCTTCCTGGCAGTTTTCCTGAGGAAAAAACTTCTTGTTTTATATATTTTTGGGGATATTTATTACAGCAAAAAGTAAAAAATATTCATTTTTTTCGAAATTTTTGCTCTATTTTTGTTTATAGCGCAAAAAAATAAAAACCGCAGAGGTGATCAAATACCACCAAAAGAAAGCTCTATTTGTGGGAAAAAAAGGACGCTAATTTTGTTTGGGAGCCACGTTGCACGACCGCGCAATTGTCAGTTAAAGCGACGCATTGCCGAATTGCAAAAAGGGGCTCGGTCATTGACCAGCAATATGGGCCGGGGCTGAAGTGGTTAAGGCTTGATATGTTGGGTATCTATACTAAGTTTCATCACATATATTACTAGAAAAGTGAATAGTATATTTGTGTGACCTAAAAATTAAAGTAGGGGTATTTTTTTTTAATTGAAAATGTGCACTTGATAAACCATTGCACTAACATTGTGTGACAATAAAAAAATAAATGAAACTCCCACTGTTTTATTCTCCAGGGTCACCACTTTCAGAAAATATAGAATTGTTTGGGTGCTTTAACTAATCTTCAGGCCTAACATGATTTTTTTTTAAATATGTGTGCAAAGAAAAAAAAACACACTCCAACAATAAAACATTTATTAGAAATATGTGGCATTTGTGACAGCTTCCTACTGTTTACCAATCAAACAAGAATTCTTCATGCTGCACCTGTTCTGTGCTGTATATACCCTGTCCTGTACATGCTATATGCTACTGTGTGTGTCTGTACTGTTTGATATGCATGCACTAGGTGTGTTGTATGGCCTGTGTGTTCTGTGAGATGTGCATGTTGTGTATCAGCTGTGCTGTTTTATACAGTGTTAATTATGTACTGTGTATGTTGTGTTCATTCTGTGATTTGCATGCTGTATATGTATACGTTTTCACTGTGTTTCTGTGCTGTGCATGTTTCATTTACTGTGTTGTATCTGCCTCTGATAAAGTCAGTGTGTGAAACATGTCAGACCTGCTTGATATGGAGTTTTTAATAGTAATAGTGATGACCTTACTCCATTACCTGCTTGGGCTAGCAATTGACTAGGTCACATGTACCCTTGTACCTAGAATCCCCAGGTTGTGTTGCCTGCTTTGAGGAGCAGCAGGGAGCACAGCCAAGGTTAGTACAGGGAGTTGGGGGAGCCTTTGCAGGTAAACTTTCACTTTGCCCTGCATTGGCAGGGTGGCATTTCTCCTTCAATGTCAAACCCAGCCAACCTTGATATATTAATTTTGATTAAATACCAAAATATTAATCACCCTCTTGTTTCTTATATTTTTTTAGGGTGTTACAATGATTTAAAAAATGGCCATAGGCTGACAGGTATTTAAGTGCAGATGAGAAAGGTGGGTCTAGCTATATACCCCTGTTGATGTCTTCTGTAGACGAAACTGGTTGGGTACGCTGACTCACCAAGTCCCTACTGCACTTTTTTGGAAATACATCTGTCCATCCATAATTGGAGTGAAATACAAATAAAGAAAAATATTGCGCTAACCAAGGTGAAAAGGAAACTAAAAAATAAAACTAAAGCAGCTACACTACAATTTGACAAAAATTTAATGAAAATGTGGAAATAAATGTAGCGCTGTGAAACATGAAAATAATAATAACACACATAAGTAATAAATGAATGGTGTAGTCCCAACAAACCACGTGAGTGGAAAAAGTCCTGGTAGGAAAATGTTGGAGTGCATCAATGATAACACAAAGAAAACATATATGAAAGTCCATCCACAAATGGGGAATCAGTAGATGTAAAATCACTATACTTCATAGATCCTCGGATAGGATGACACTTGAATCAAAAACGAAAGTGGTATGTTCTTACCGGAACAATAGGACCTGTCTGTCATGAACAGCAGATCGAAACAGCCTGAGAACTCCTATGGCACAGTCAGCTGGGCTCATTCGAACACAGTGGAAGCGATTCAAATCCTCAAAGAAAGGCCGGACATGCACGATGTCTTAGTGGAGTTCTTGGAAGAAATGGGATGGCAATGGTGGAACTCTCGGATGGATAGGGTGGAAGCGGCTGGGTGGCTCCAAGCACCATGTAGAGAGAGGAAAAGAAACAAAAAACGCAACCCAAATGGTGCAGATAAATGAGGTAACGGTTTTATTTTAATAAAACCAATGGTATAAAAGTGATCACAAATAAAATAAAAGCAATGCGGGAAAGGGTAATGAACCAAGCCCTACGCATTTCATCCTAGAGGGACTTCAACATGCCCCAGTTGAAGTCCCTCTAGGACGAAACGCGTAGGGATTGGTTCATTACCCTTTCCCACATTGCTTTTATTTTATTTGTGATCACTTTTATACCATTGGTTTTATTAAAATAAAACTGTTACCTCATTTATCTGCACCATTTGGGTTGCTTTTTTGTTTCTTTTCCTCTCTCTACATGGTGCTTGGAGCCATCCAGCCGCTTCCACCCTATCCATCCGAGAGTTCCACCATTGCCATCCCATTTTTTCCAAGAACTCCACTAAGACATCGTGCACGTCCGGCCTTTCATTGAGGATTTGAATCGCTTCCACTGTGTTTGAATGAGCCCAGCTGACTGTGCCATAGGAGTTCTCAGGCTGTATCGATCTGCTGTTCATGACAGACAGGTCCTATTGTTCTGGTAAGAACATACCACTTTCGTTTTTGATTCAAGTGTCATCCTATCCGAGGATCTATGAAGTATAGTGATTTTACATCTACTGATTCCCCATTTGTGGATGGACTTTCATATATGTTTTCTTTGTGTTATCATTGATGCACTCACGTGGTTTGTTGGGACTACACCATTCATTTATTACTTATGTGTGTTATTATTATTTTCATGTTTCACAGCGCTACATTTATTTCCACATCCATAATTGGAGGAGAGTTGCTGTGTGTTTGAAATTTTTTCACGTGATTTTAAAAAGTTTTTTATTTGTTCCTGTCACCTTTGTGATTGTTTGGGAAAATGTTATTCAATCTACAATTTTACACTATGTGGAGTCTTTTCTCCTTGTCCCCCTTTTTTCCTTTCTGGAAGTGATTGGATACCATTGTTGTGATATCACTTTTTGTTTCCTGGAGAGGAACTTCCGGATAAGCTCATCTTGGAACTATCTGATACCATCTGACGTCTCGGATCACCAGTCTGATGACAACCAGAGGAGGCAATCAGCCTGTACAAGCCTTTAAGACCCCCCACCATATGGTGAGTTGCGGGTCCACCGTTTCCGGTAAGGGTATACACTCATATTCATTTCCAATGTTTGGGGATTGTATCTCGATATATCCATCATTATTCAAGTTCATCAGAGGGAGAATATGTTTTTCATCATCTTCAAGGTGTATGGACTGATTTTGTAAATTGATTCGGTGCAACGGACATTTATAACACATTATATTTATCTGTGTGTGCATCTTTTTTACACTTCCACTTTGAAGATTTATGAGTATTCACTCATGCATTGTTCACTCTGTTCATTCAGTTGTTTATTTTTCCACTGTCTTTAAGATGATTTATCTTCAGACTTGATTTATTGGATGTTAACCAGTTACTGGAGTAAGAGTGTCCTAACTAGCCCCCTTCTCTAAGTTACTTGGATTGACTTACCTTCCTTTTTTTCACTTTTTCACTTCCAATACACTCCCTAGAGTACTGAGTTACAGTGTAGGAGACGGTATACTGGAAGAGCACTATAAGGTTTATGATCACCTGACCTACAGTGGATCCTACATATAGGGGGTTCCCTGATTGGGCGCTACACTTTATTTATCATAGGCTGACACCGCCTGCTGTGATAGGATCTTGGTTTGATTTTTGGACCTAAACAATTGGGAAATCCTTGCTTGGTGTTTTAACTGCTACAGAGTTGAGCCATGGGAAAAAAATGATTTTAATGCAAGATTCCCAAAAAAGATAGAAAAATAAAGACTGGGTAATTATAGTTTATGTGAAGACTTTGTATACAGTGGGGAATATTTAAAATATTTTATATATATTTTTGTCTCATTAGGAAAAAGTTTCTTTCATTTCCTGTTTCAGATATCCAACAAAAAGTGACAATTGAAACATTCTGAATTTATCACCACTTTCTCTGCCCATGGAAATGTTCCCAAACTGAGAGGGTGCACCTCCCATGTGGCTTTAACACATTCAATCTAAACATCTTTGGGTGTTGGATACACTTTAAGTTTCTAAAATACTAAAATATCAATAGATTTTAAGTGGATTTATCCTTTAATGGGAAACTTGAATTTCTAAAAGACAAACATGCTAGAAAAATGAGTACTTAATTTAAAATGTTTCAGTGACAGATTAAATGAACTGATTCACATTCATGCCAAGAACATGACAAACAATTAATACATATTGTGTTGAGTGACCACACAGTGATTTCCTCAAGTTCAACTTAATAATAATAACTTTTTAATTTTATCTTCTGTATAAAGTATTCTACAAGGACAGGTCTTAAATCTACAAGTCAAGTGTTTAATCAAAACATGCAGTCTATCACACTTTTTATGTATTTTTTCTTCTCTTATTTTAATAGTCTCTATGGTAACAGACATTTTCTTGGAAAGAATTTGTGAGTAGCTTATATGTTGAACGAGATCAGAAAATAGTGGTTATATGAACTTGGCATACATTTCCAGAAGTTAGTGAGTGTTGCTAGTGCATATTAAAAAAGATTTGGCAAGAGACTTGTGTAACTGTGCACAATCAGGCCAAAGAAGCTTCATAAAGCATCTGGAAGCCTCAGTGCATAACTGACGCGTGTTTAGTTGCTTGGAATGTGAGGCTTAGTTTGTAAATTGTGCTAGTTGTCTTTGGGTTCATTTTGCTATTAGACAAAAATAATCAATGTTTATGAGACTAGAGGCGGTACAGTAGATGTTAAAATTAAGACATACAAGCAAGAGCAATATTTTTCACTCAAGCCCTGTACACACGATCAGATATCTGATGGAATCTAATCCGATTGAGTTTTTCATTGGATATCCAATGAAGCTGACCGTGTCCAAACGCGGTGACATAAAACACTGGGACGTGCTGAGAAAAATGAAGTTCAATGCTTCCGAGCATGCTGTCAGCTCTATCCCACGTGCTGATTTATTAAGAGAACGCGACCCCAGTGAAGGGGACAAATTTCCAATAGGTGTCCCGTTCATTACACCTTATTCCATTCAACATGGGGGTGTAAACAAATAATCAATAAACACTGGCATTTAGCCATTAATGATCCCATTCTCAAGGACCTCCTCCCTGAGAAACCGAGGGTGATTTTTAGGGGTGCACCTTTTTTGCGCCATTTTATTTCACCCAATGTTTTGAACCCCCCCTGTGAGGCCGGTAAATCTTTTTTCGAACAACTTACAGGCTACTATAAATGTAGACATTTCCTACATGTCTACAGTCTGTTCCTACAATTCTTGTGGGAATAGAAGAACCACAACAATAACATCCACTTCTACAGGGAAAACACATATCATCAAACCTTTTATTACCTGTAAAACCACTAGAGTGGTGTATCTTTTGCAATGTCCGTGTGGTCTCCAGTACGTGGGCAGGACCAAAAGACCCTTACAGGTCCGATTAAACGAGCACATTACCAACATTATAAAAGGGTTCAAAGACCACTCAGTGTCAAAGCACTATCGTTTGAAGCATAACAAAGACCCTTCAAATACATTGTTTTTAGGCATCGATAAATTCAAACCTCACTAGAGGGGTAGTGCCGTAGTGAGAGAGATTTCCAAGCTCGAGATGTCCTGGATCTTTCATTTGAAATGTTACAAACCTTACGGCCTCAACATTGAAACAGATGTTAATGCCTTTATTAATAATGCTTGATTATTGCTTATTGTATTTTTAATATCTTTTAATATTATTTTACAATTTTTGGATTTTAGAATTTGTTGTATTTAGTATTTAAAATATCCATTGAGCTCAAGTCTTGGTTTGATTTGCCAGGACCAATTGTTATTTTTTATTTTATATTTTTTATTTATTTTATATTCTCTTCTGGGAAACTAGGAATTAAATATAGAATTTTTTTTTCTCATATTCCCCTTATTTCGGGCATATTTTATGTGGGGTGGTGTTTTTCCTTGTTTTTTTCACTTCACTAATAATGAATAAAGGTTTTATCCCTTTATTTGTTTTGCCCATGTAATAGTGTTTACACATATAATTAGAGGTGTCTCCGGCTATTACCTTATCTTCACCACTAGGTGGTAGCCTTAGCAATATTTAGAGTCACCATGCCTCTAATCACTCTATAAAAAGAAAGTGAATTTCTTATATAAATACATTTTTTTTTTTTTTGCACTCAGTGATCCTTAATAGGATCTCTTCTTAATGGTATTCTTAGTACACTAATTAGTTTAAAAAACTTTCTTTCTTTATTTAGATAGAAGTAGCTAATTTTCTGTTGAGCCCGTTATTATACTGATTTTCCCATTGGAATTCCCACTTTCAAAATGGAGTTTTTGTTACTTCCGGTTCCTGGCAGTCACAATGAGGCTTGGGCATATATACAGCGGTGGATCACTGCAGAGCCTATCCCCATTGAAAACATCATTCTATGACGAAACGCGTCTGGGCTATTGGCGTGCAGTGACGCCACCGCGTTCGACGTTGTGAGGAAAGGCTCCTCGTGTTGCCGGCCGGCATTCGTTTTAGGATCGCATCCAATTTTTCGTTTTATGATCGAATCTCATATTGGTTTGTAAGTAGTTTTTTTATTCGATATTAAATCTCCTTGATGGTTTTACACTATGTGCGGCCTCTTTGTTTCTTTCATTATATATGACGATACCTGCACCTGTATTGAGGACCATCTATGAGACCACACTTCAGAATCAAACATTGTCATCTGCTTGGCCTTTGAGCGGCTGTTTTGAGCTGGATTTCTGCTTGTTTCCTGTCATCTGCTGATTTTGTCTTCAGTCTTCATCCTGTGAACAGCTGTGGAGCTGTGATATGCTGCTTACCCACTACTTGCTGGTAAGCCTCTGTCCATCAGGTGGCGGTTCACTGGATCGTATCAATCACTTGGGTGTCGTTTAAATACATGCACTTTTGTGGACTTTATTATTTATACAATATATAAGGACTTTATATTTGTTTTATTGGCGCAATTTTTTCTTTTCTATATGCGTTGACTTGATTCTGAGCATGCATGGATTTTTGAACAATGGACTTCACCACAGATCATTTTTTTATCCATAGGATAATTTAAAATTTAAAACAAGTTATATTTTTCTTTAACCGATGGAAAACAAACTGATGGGGCCCACACACGATCGGTTTGACCAACGGTCTGTTTTCATCGGACAAACCAATCGTGTGTACACGGCTTAATGGTCGTTAAATGCTTTTACAATCCTGATTGGTTCCTTTGTCAGATTTTATAGAACCAAAACCTGACAGCGCAACCTATCAGCACTGCTCAAGAAAGTGTAACAGTACTCACCTTCCCATATACTTACATATAATCAATTAAATCGTGTTTAAAGTGTAAGTGCAGCCAAAATCAAAAACAGAAAAATCAGAAAAAGGGACATACCCGACGGTCAGTAGAATGTTTCCCCTGTGTTGATTCTATTGCTGTTAGCAGTAATCCTCCTCCAGCCTGCATCGCCGGAACTACATGGCTGCACTCTTCGGGTGCTGCAAGAGTTAATAGAACTAATGGGCTGTTATGGATAGTCATCAAGAGAACCTGTTGATGCCTGCCATTTCTGCCAGCTTCAACATTCATAGTAGCTATACTAGTGCTTCTATGGATGGAACATGATCTATGAATTGAGAAGGCAAAGCTATCAATCATCCTCCTTCCCTCTATTCTTAGATCTTGTTACATTCATAAGAAGCTCCAATAAGGCTACTAACAGAAGAGGCACAAGAGACAAATCCTACTGACTGTAAGTTATTTCCCTTGTGCTGACTGTTTTGACGTTAACAAAATAACAAAAGTAATGCCTTAAATACAGGTGACGTATTAAAAAAAAAAAACATAAACGATAACTTGTGCTTGCTACGCACATTTTCCCTCCATATTAGATAGTCAATAAGTATATAAAAAAAAAAAACTTAATAGAAGTACTCAAATCATCCAAGCATCTCCTTGTCCCCTGCATGCACACAATATACATATAGGTCTCAATTTAGGCATGTGACACCTAAGGGCATATTTATGAAGCGGTAAAGGTGACTTTTACCAAACATTCCCTGGTTATGACTTAATCACTCTTATTTTAAACACATGCACCAGGAAGATTCACCTGCAGTGTGTGTTTCGAGCTATCTTTATGTATCTCTTTATGGCTAACCGTAAACTAGTGTTGAGCAGAATATGCCATATTCGATTTTGCGATATATCTCGAATATATAGTCGAATATTCGAGATATATTCGCTAAATGCGAATATTCGCAATATTTTGTGGAAATGAAATGATTGCGAAATTTCGCTATTGCGAATGCGAAATTTCGAGAAATGTGGAAGGAGCACTCTGATTGGCTCAGAATATTTGTGATATTTTATAATACAAAATAATTGCGAAATTTCGAGAAATGCGGAATGGAGCACTCTGATTGGCTCAGAATATTCGTGATATTTCACAATACAAAATAATTGCGAAATTTCGAGAAATGCGGAATGGAGCACTCTGATTGGCTCAGAATATTTGTGATATATTACAATACAAAATAATTGCGAATATTCGGCAAATGCGGAAGGAGCACTCTGATTGGCTCAGAATATTCGTGATATTTTATAATACAAAATAATTGCGAAATTTCGAGAAATGCGGAATGGAGCACTCTGATTGGCTCAGAATATTCGTGATATTTCACAATACAAAATAATTGCGAAATTTCGAGAAATGCGGAATGGAGCACTCTGATTGGCTCAGAATATTCGTGATATATTACAATACAAAATAATTGCGAATATTCGGCAAATGCGGAAGGAGCACTCTGATTGGCTCAGAATATTCGTGATATATTACAATACAAAATAATTGCGAATATTCGGCAATATAAAACGATCGCTTCAGCTACTCGGACCAAGGTCTCTAATCATAACAGCAATGCTTTTAGACGTCGAAGGAGATCACTAGGATGTGATCTGTTTTAAAAATGAAACTGAAATAATCGCTCTGAGGCGGAAGATAGGGCGGAGAAAATAATCGCGCGATATCGCTATTGCCGAATAATCGCATTGCGATTTTTTGGCAATATAAAATGATCGCTGCAGCTACTCGGCCCAAGGTCTCTAATCATACCAGCAATGCTTTTAGACGTCGATGGGGATCTCTAGGATGTGATCTGTTCTAAAAAAAAAATAGAAAAAATACGAATATTCGAAATAGCGAATATTCACCACGAAATTCGGAATATATCGCGAATACTCGAATATGCCATATTCGAGCCGAATATTCGCAATACGAATATTCGTGAGCAACACTACCGTAAACCACTATAGCCCTTAATGGTGAGGATTTGTAGAAATGAGAAGGAGGCTGCCAAGGAAGGATCTCAAGTACACATCAATTTCAGGCAGTCTTTTGCTAATGAGGCCCAACTGAATAGGTGAGGGCACACCTGAAAATAACAGCGGTAGATTGGAGGCATACACTAATGAAGTGGATACTGAATGGAGTGTATGGAGACATAAACAATTTAATCCATGGGACTGTTATTTGGAAAATATTAACCAATGGAATTATTGATGATTTCTTACAAAAAATGTTTTCCATGTGTGATGCACATACAGAAATATAATTTTTTCTATGTTATATATATATATCTATTTCCCTGTTTTTAATCACAAGTTTTCAATAGAATTTTTGTAATATGGCGATTTAGTCAGGATTTTATGTGAAGGAGCACTGCATTTTATATATATATATATATATATATATATATATATATATATATATATATATATATATATATATATATATATATATATATATATATATATTGTTTCTCTATATTTTTTTGAGTTGGTGATACTACAAGGGTGTTAGCTGCTCTGTGTGAATTGTTTTAATTGTTTAATTTTTTTTTGATTTGTGTATTGGGTAGCGCAGGATATTTAAAAAAAATTTGTAGTACCTACACCCCCACCCACATTTCTCTTTTCTTTTCTCCCCTTTTAAATGTCTTCTTGTAGCAGGGAGCAGCTTTTTTTACTCCCTGTGACATCATCATCACCGTGATTGAATTTTTTTTTTACAAGAGTTCAGTTCTTATTTACATAGGCACACTCCCAAAACGACATCTCTCAAGAAACATTTCTCTATTCAAAGTGTGTGTTTATGCTCCTCCTCAGCATTGTATTGCTAGGAAAGAAATACATGTACATACCTAGAGTCGGGTGAAAGATAATGGTATAGATGGGGGTGAAGGAAAAAGCTGGAGCCGGAGCTGACAATGTTGGTTGGGATTTCAATTTAGCAAAGGCCTCACTTTATGATTTTAAATATACATTTGGGAGTATGGGGAAAAACATGAGGCCAATGTAAACATATTTCAAAGACATATTTCCCATATCTTTCCTGCATTTTTAGTAGTGGTGCCTCATTTTAATGACAAACAGCAAGTTCTGGCAAAAAGAGAAAGTAAGGAAAGGAGGGTAAAGGGGAAAATTTGAATTACATTTTAACACCAGTTGATATCAGCTGGAGGATATACAAGGAAAATAATGGAATAGGTCATGTTTCTGTTTGCATTGGGGTTGCATAACAAAAATCTCTGAAGAAAATTATTCTCCAATCAGGGGAAAGACTAAATTGTAATGAGGTGGAGAATACCTGCAATACAAAGGCATAATGAGCGAGTATGCATTGCATAGCATACTCGCTAATTATGATTTACTTACCTCACATCGAAGCCCCCGCAGCCATCCTCGTCTCCCTCTTGGGCCGCCGACATGTCGCCCAGGGCTTGCTTCTGGGTATTGCGGTTCCGGCACTGTGATTAGCCCGAGCCGCAATGACGTCTCTCCCGTGCATGCGTGCGGGACCCGACGGTAACGGCACACAGAACGGCACACAGACTGAAGCAGTGGCACATAGATTCCATTGGGATATCTCCTAAACCATGCAGGTTTAAGATATATCCTGGGTAGCTACAGGTAAGCCTTAATATAGGTTTACATTAGCATAAACTTGTTTTCAAGGGTTTACAACCACTTTAAGTTGAAGTTATGACACTGAGGTGCTGGGAAGCTTTAAAGCAAAGTGAAGCAACCACTATATATGTATTAAATGTAAAAAAAGGAGAAATACAACCCTAGCTCTCTGAAGCCCAGTGTCGGCTGACGTCATAGAGCCGGTCCATGCTGGGGAAATGTTGCAATCATATTGTCAGGATCTACTCATAAGCCTTGACCATCACCTGGCTCAGCCTCTCAGCATGCCGCTGAGTGGCTGAGCCAGTTGCTCCCCCCTTCACAGTTCAGCACTCCAGTGAGCATGGGAGGGAGCAGAGCAGACAGCAATGACTGACAGTAACCAGCTCTCTGCTTAAAAAAGCACTGAAAACTGAGTGAACAGTGATGTTAGATCTCTCGGCTCTCAGTCTTAGACCCGGCGGGCGACTGATGCTGCATCCACCTAGGCAAGTATGATTTCTAAAAAACAAACAAAAACAGTGGACTTAAGTGGTTAACCACAACAATAAAAAACAAAAAAGAAAATAGACTGCTGCACACCCTTAAGAGTTAACTACAAAAATGTATTAGAATAAGTAGAATAAGAAAAAGAACACATGTATGTCAGGTAATAAAACTCAGGTCCACTATGATAAGGTAGACCAATCCAGGGATGGTCCCCCTGGATGCCCACTCAAAAACGGCTTATACCAGTAACTAATGCTCGATCATCCCAAGGGGAGATCAGAGTCTACAAAAAATAGCGCCCCCCGATAATATCGGTGAGTACTACGTTTTTTTTCAAAACTAGGTGGGCATCCCATATTTTCTCTTTTTGGTTATTAAATGGTAAACCAAGGACTCAATCCAACAATTATAATGCTTTATATATATGAAAGATCAATAGACAGATATTAAGTAAAATGTTTTAATCCAAAGAAATGTCTTAAAAAGTTTGCTGCCGCACACAACATTTTTTGACTGTAGCATTAGTTGTCCCATAAGCATCCTTCAATCAATCAGACTCACAGCTCTCTATACCTCAGCATTTAAGATCATATATACACTAAAATTTATATATATATATATATATATACACACACACAAACTATAGTTATAGTTCTGTTAGGTAACATTTGTTGTTGGGCAACAAATACAGACTATGATTTGTCTTTTTTTTTCAAAGATCTAGCATGAAAGACACACATTTTATTTTGTACAGTTACAAAGGTAATTTGGTTTTAGACCAAGTTAAAGGGGTTGTAAAGGATTATTTTTTTCATAATAAGCATCATTTACCTGCAAACAATGCTCTTTTCACTTCCTCATTGTTCGTTTTTGCTCAGAAGTTGCTCTTCTCTATTCTGTTCACTTCCTGCTTGTCTGATTGTTACTCACCACCGTGAAGGGAGGCTTTACTGCGGTGGCCCCTCCTGGAAACTACATCTGTGTGGCAGGACGCTCTCTATGTGTTAGAGACTTCAGGGAAGTGTGAATTACTGGGCGTGCCGCAATGCATACTGGGGAAATGTAGTTCTTACATGAACGAGCGCCGCAAACCAGGAAGTGAATTCGAGAACAGAAACTAGAACGCCGGAGGTGATATAGATGAAGGAATTTAATAGGTATTTACTATTTTTTTTAACAGCATCATAACACTATTCTGTCTGTCTACATTAATTTTAGGCAATTTTTTTTTCCTTTAACACTCCTTTAAGGCAAAAGGTAAACAACTTAATGTGAGGAAGCAAAAATTGCTTACTCACTCTCCCACTGGTAATCAGTTTGGTTCCCTGTATCAAAATGTTTATATACTATCCTCTAGAAGTTATTGCTGTACATAGAATAACATGTAAGGTTTTCCATTCCTTTTATTGAATTGAATTGCTTTTGAACCTACCCCTCTCTAAAACTCCAAAGTACTTTTTAGAATGTGGTGCTTGTAACTGTACCCCATATTCTACAAATAGCCTTACAAGTTACAGTATTTATACAAAGGCAATACTATGCAGTATGAGACATTTTTATTATAGTTTCAAACATCCCACATTTTTGTTTGTTTTTACAGCTGCCTCCTGGTAATACGTGCTGCTAATAATCTTCCTTTTTTTACCAGAGTTTACAAGACTGTTTCTGTTATGCACCACTGTATTGCCCCTGTAGAGTGCTGGATAAGCAGTAAGAAAAACCCAAAAGGAGCTCAAATCATACTCCATTCTATCCAAAACTAAAGAAAAAATAATTGTCTTGGAATACACATGCTAACCACCTTTCATGATTAGTATTGCCTTGGCCGCAGCTTGGCCAAGGCAAGTGACTGAAGGCATAGAGCCCAGATTGAAGACCGGGTGAAGATGGAAGCGCCTAGGACCCACCGGATTGATCACAGCGCAGTGCTGGAGGGCTCAGTCTGACAATTTAAGTGTACCCTAATGTGCTAATATGCTGGGCATACTTGTACGTTGTGGCATAACCTACCTCAGAGCCTCTAAAAAGTAGTAATGTTAACAAAGTTTACTACCACTTTAATATGAAAGGATCCCAGGAGACTCTCATGGGGTCCCCTACTGACCCGGTGGCCCTTGGTCAATGCCTAAGTGCATAGTTGCCAACATTTCAAAAATATTTTAAAGGGACACTTTTTTTTTTACAAGTGCTATATTTAGAGTAGCTGAGATCGCCTATGTTCCTCTATACATCACAGTCATAATCACAAAATGAAATGAGTACTAATAATGGGCAGAACAAATATGAGGAAAGATTTCCTTTAGTTAAACTAACAAAAGTGTGTCCATTCTAGATCTGGTAACATTGAGGATATTCAGTATAATTTTAAAGAACTGTTTTTGTGGGTAAGAGGCATAGGGGGGAGTATGGATGGTATAAAAGTGGGAAGTATATGCAGGTGAGAGAGAGGGATGTGGAGGGTCTAACAGTGGGAGTTATGTACAGGAGAGGAGTGTGGAGGGTATGGCAGAGGGCACTATGTACAGGAGAGGTGTTTGAAGGGTACGACAGTGGGCAGTAAGCACAGCAGAGAAGTGTGGAGGGTATGACAGAGGGTGGTATGTATCGGAGAGGAGTGTGGAGGGTATGAAAGTGGGCAGTATGTACAGGTGAGGAGTGTGGAGAGTATGACAGTGGGCTGTATGTACAGGAGAGGAGTGTAGACGGTATGATACTGAGCAGTATGTACATTAAATAAGTGTGGAGGGTAAGACAGTGAGCAGTATGTACAGGAGAAGAGTTTGGAGGGCATGACAGTGGGCAGTATGTAGAGGAGAGGAGTGTGGAGGGTATGACAATAGGCAGTATGTACAGGAGAGAGGAATGTGGAGGGTATGAGAGCAAGCAGTATGTACAATAGAGGAGTTTATGAAAGTTGGCAGTATTTACAGGAGAGGAGTGTGTAAGGTGTGATACTGAGCAGTATGTAAATGAGATGAGTGTGGAGGGTAAGACAGTGAGCAGTATGTACAGAAGAAGAGTGGGGAGGATATGACAGTGGGCAGTATGTACAGGAGAGACATGTGGAGGGTACGACAGTGGGCACCATGTATAGGAGAGAAGTGTGGAGGGTATAACAGTGAGAAGTATGTACAGAAGAGGAGTGTGGAAGGTATGATGGTGGGCACTGTGTATAGGAGAGACGTTCGGAGGGTATGACAGTGAGCACTATGTACAAGAGAGGAGTGTGAAGGGGATGACGGTGGGCACTGTGTACAGGAGAGGAATCTGGGAAGGAAAAATCTAAAGGTATTTAGGGACTGCATAGTGGTTAAACGGGCCATACATGGATTGAGAAGAATAATTCTAGCACTACACCTCCCCGGTAACTCTAAAAATGTAACCTGTAAAAAAAATGTAAGCATTACTTAGTATACAAAAAAATTGTGCTAACTTTAGTATTTTTTTATGAATGAAACAGTTTCTTTAAAAAAAAAAAAAACACATTTGAAAAATTGCTGCACAAAAACAGATGATTTTTACATGTAGGAGAGAAGTGTCAGAATTGGCCTGGGTGGCAAGGGGTTAAGTACTATAAGTAATATTCAAATAATTATTATAAGCCCTGCGATCTCTTCCTCTCAGTCTGCTGCAGAGTGTGTCTGCTTGTATTTAAACTGGCCGCTCTGTATGCAGCTTCTGACAGGCTGTGCAAGGAGCCCCATATCTCCGGAACCATACATGATAGCAGCCCCATATTTTGACCAGTGGTGGGGTGGGTCTTTGGCTACATGCCCCCTCTGGGAATATTATGTGGCTGAAGAACAATGTGCCTGACCTTGAGAATAGGTATAGGAGGAATAACATTAACATTAGGGGAGGTGCTGGATTCAATCCTGCTGGACCAATTGATGCAATATGCCATATCCTCTTTTCTACCCTGGTTCCCTCTGACTCCTGCAGACCTCCTCATTGACAGAAAACATTGACTGCCAAAACCTTCCTTTGTACCTCAAGAGTTTCCAATGGACGTCCTGCTGAGAATCCACTTCTTCCACATGAAATAAAATATCCTATCCACCACCAGCCAGTTAAAAGGCCTCCCTGAACCCCACTGTTCTGTGCTGCTGCTTCCAGACCTTTCACAGCACACCCTGCAATGATGCAAAAACTTAGCAACAGTGACGAAGGCCTTACAAAACCACAAGATCTCACATAAGGGTTAATATCTGGCAACCCTACTAGTCGCATACAATGGTTCCACAACCCACCTCAGCACCCTAGAGGAGGGCATGCTTGCCCTGGGACAATGAGGCATCGTACCAGACACACTGCCGGTGAAATGGCCCCATTACCACCCTGACTTGGTGCAACTAGATTAGCAAGTGGTCTCTCACGTTCTGTGAAACTGAATGCCTCTGGAGGTTCCTGAATCACCTCATCCACCCAATGACTTATTCTCTGACCCTGAACAGGTCTTCCCCATTATTGCTCTCCCACCCCTCCACTTAGCACCAATCGCAGACTACATCTCTGCACACGACTCTCAACGTGAGTCACTTTCTTAAAAATGTATAAATATATGAAACTTACACTATCAATCAACATACGTATCCATTAAAATTGCTTTACATAAGCATAAATTGCTTCAAAAAAAGACTAAAGTGTCTTGTAGTATGCTCTCAGGAATAAAACCAAGTTGTCAGTGTCCTTAATCCTTCATTCCGTGTGTTATTGTGAAGAAATCACACATGTGCCATCTCCTCCATATAAGAAAACTCACCAGAGAATACTGACACGTTTTCTATTTATGAGTCATGGGGTGCTTTTTCCCTTTAAGGGAGGGGATCTGTCAGGGACTCACCTTCACGCAATCTTCCTCCATGCAGTCTTCCCCCATGCAGTCTAACTCCATGTCTGCAAGCCACCGCACAGTAAGCGGGGGCGCGCGGGAGCGCGCATGTGCATGTCAATTGGCGTGGCACCAAAAGACACTTTAAAAACTCATTGCTGTATGCAACACATTGCTGCCTGATCTGCAGTTGTGACTGGATCCATATCTGAGACCTGTTTGTTTTGATCATCTGTCTGAAATACCTGATTGAACTTTGACTTGTCTGACCATCCGTACCTCTCCAACCCTGACCCGGCTTCTGTTTGACCATCCGCCTGCTTGACCTTCCGTTGCCAGATCTACCTGCCTGTTTAACCGACTACACTTCAGCCATCTGCCTGCATTCTCATGCCTACCTGCTTTGACCCGGCTTGTCTGACCCTGTTGTTCCAGTCATCTACTATACCTACTTACCCTATCAGCCTGTGCCGCAGTAGTAGCAGCATTCGTGCGGGTCGCTGTCCCATCCTCCGCTTCAGCGTCTTTAGCATCTCCAACGTCTCTACACCAGAGTTATCCACCCACCTGCTTCTACTCCTCATCACCTCGGCACTCCTACCCCTCTGTGCTCCGAGTCCGCTGTTCCCACTTCAGTGGCTCGCGAACCAGAGCCGTAAAAAAAAGGCTCTCCTCCATCAGACTCTAGTAACCAGGTACGTAACAGGATCCACCCGGACCA
Source organism: Rana kukunoris (assembly GCA_029574335.1). NCBI lineage: Eukaryota > Metazoa > Chordata > Amphibia > Anura > Ranidae > Rana > Rana kukunoris. The sequence goes on along the minus strand of CM056059.1, from coordinate 228,747,578 downwards.
GTGCTGCTGTCTCTCCTCTCAATATACTCCACACATAGAGATGGATATAACCATTGTTGACCCCAGTAGCTTTGTAAGCTACATTAATATTGAAGTGCTGACTGTACTGATTTCTAAACCTTCCATCTGTTGCAAATGTATGGAGCTCTTCTCAGCAAATTCCCATAGGAGGTTGCTATGGGAACACACTAAGAAGAGCTCCATATGGGTGCCTCGATCCCCTGAAGATGCTGTTTGCAGAAAAATGCGTTGGTGAGGCCGAACACGCACACTGTCAGGAATCCAGCGGTGCTTATGGCTTGTTACATGCCTATGATTGTCTTCTTATTTTAAGTACATTACCTTATTAAAAGTCCATGATTTTAAAAATACTACACTATGTAGGTCCTTTCTTGCTTTTAATCCCTCAGTGCTGAGCACATTTACACAGGATCATACCTAGATGGAGTGGTGTGTCTGACCATTTGGTGCTGTGGGAAAGCAAGGCGCCTAATGATCTCTAAATGATCAGTGTCTCTGGTAAGGAGTTTACCTTACATGTAGGTGATGTGATTCCTTGGCACCAATTATTCCTGCTGTGCTGAATGCACTTTGTCTCACACTTTGAATTGAATCTTCTTATCCTTTGAGATTTTCCATCTTGATTTCGGACTGTTCACCAGGATATGTATCCATCTGTACAGACATTATATACACATTTTCTTTTTCTTTATTCGCTTTTATAATCTTTTTAACTAAATAAACACGTTTGTAGAGGTTTGTTTATTCATATTTGAATTGTCCAAATGTACATTTGTCCATCCATGCAAACATATTATATATATATATATATATATATGCATGTATATTATATATATATATATATATATATATATATATATATATATATATATATATATACACACATACATGCATACACACACTTTATTTGTTTATTTTTATTTTAGGTTCAGGGTGAATGATCTTATTATTATACATATGCTTTAGGGCTTGAGTGGCACTTTCAAAATAACACTTAACGGCACTATTGCATCTTTATCGAATAGTTTTTTATTTTTCATTTTGTTTTCATGTACAGTAGATTGTATGTATTAAGCTTACACTATTGGTACCTTCTTGTGGTATAGTAATAGTATATGATATAACTTTATTGTATGCACAGTAGCACTTTAAAATGTAAAGGGACATCTGCCCTTGGTTATTAAAATAGGTGATGGCATGTGGGTGATTCATCAGGACATGGATCACTTGGTTTTATTCTTAGTATAAGACACTTTGGACTATTTTTTGGACTATTTTTTTTTTTAAGCACTTTATGTCATTGATGCACTTTAATGAATATGTATGTTGATTGATAGTGAAATTGTCATAAATGTATGCATTTTTGATTTAAGCACGCACAGCACCGTCATTTATTATAGATTTATAGAGTACTCAATTTAGGGCCAGATTCAGGTAGATGCGCGCATATTTTATCCAGCGTAGCGCAGCGCATATACGTTACGCTGACGCGAACTAGTGAGTCAAATACAGTATTCACCAAGCGCATGTTCGTTACTTTGCGGCGGAGTAACGAAAATGCGCTGGCGCACCCCGACGCAAGTGGAAGTGGGTGTGATCATATGTAAATGATGGGCGGAGCCCAGCGCAGAGACTTACGTTCATCGCATCATCCAGGAGCATGCGCAGTGAGGGAGGGCTCCACTCGCTCCCCTGTGCGCATGCTTACAACTTCCGTCGGCACCACTTCATGGGAAACGGCAGCGCAATGTGTTCCGTTGCGCGTATAAAAGCGGCCGCAGATGCGCCTTTCCGGCGCAAAAGTATATCCGGTTCCCCCCACCCCAGGGAAGTAACTTTTTCTGTGCGATGGCTGCTCCCGTTTCCCTCAACTTCAACGCCCAGGAGCTGTCTGTAGTGATCTCCGCTATGGAGACCTACAATGACTTCCTCCATGGCAGGAAAAGTTGGAAGACCAGCCGGGACAGGAAGCAGGCCATCCTGGAGAGCATTGCTGGCAGGGTCAATGTTTTGGGCTACTCCACCCGGACTGCTGCGGATATAGCCAAAAAAATCAATGATTTGAGGCGCAAAGTCCGGGGCAAGGTGGCCACCATCAGGAGGCATGAGAGGGGCACGGGTGGTGGACCCCCATGTGCGGTCAGCCTGACCACGGAGGAGGAGGTGGTCGCCCGCTGCCTGGAGAGGGAGCAGTTGGAGGGGGTACCGGGATATGATTCTGTGGAGGAAGACTCCAGGACAGGTAAGTGTTTTTTATCCCCTATTTGGTGTGTTGCATGTGGGGGAGGGTAAATGTGCCAAGTGTGTGGGACCACCAACATGTGTCTGCTTTGTGTCATCCACAGATGACGAAGCTGGGCCATCATCTGCCGGCGGCCAGTCCACCCCATCCCCCCAACTGCATCCTGAGCCCGACCCCCTGGGTGGTGAAGACACCGAGATGGAGGGGAGTGCCCACACCTCACCTGCTGAGGTGGTTGAGGAGGAGCCTGTTGTCCCCAGAGCAGGAGTTTGTTTTATTTTTGGAGGAGTCCTCCCCTTCAGCAGGGCCCTCTCAAATTCCCTCCCCCATCCTAGGAAGCCCCTCAAGGGCGACTCCATACCCAGGGGACTACCATCTCCTGGCCCCAGGAAGGCCACCCGGAAGACCAGGGGGGTGTCTGATGTGGTCCATGACCAGATGGCAAGGGACCAGGCCAGGCAGACCCAGATGGGGGAGATTGCTGGGCACCTGGACTGGGTAGCTGACAGCCTGGGCTCCGTGGCCCATATGTCCAACGCAGTGCAGGATGTCAGCTGCAACTGGGCTGCAGTGGTGACCAGCCTGGGGGAGGTGCAGGCTGATCTTCGGCATCTCACTGCAGCCGTTCAGGCCAACACTTCTGCCATCCGGGACCAGGGGAGGCAGAGGCAGCGGGCACAACATTACCAAGTGACCCGGCAGCTGAGGATGCAGACCCACACAAATTCCTACCTCGGCCGGATAGCCATGGCCTTGGAGGGCATGCAGGCCACACCTGCCAGGAGTGGCCCACCCGGGCATCAGCCACCTCCAGAAGCCCCCCCACCCCCACCCACTCCCTCCAGGCAGCTGGGGAGCCAGAGAGGGCCCACCAGAAGGAGCCCCCGTCAGCCCAGATAAGTACTTTTATTTTTTATTTTTTTATTTTTTTTATTATCGGCTCAGGTTATGAGTTTTTTTTTATTTTAATGTTGCTCAGGTTATGAGCTTTTTATTTTAATGTTGCTCAGGTTATGAGCTTTTTATTTTGAGTTTAACTGCACACGGTCAGTAGTGCAGGGGACAGTGTGAATGGTGTGTGAATGTGAGGGGGTGGCACTCCTGCCAGTAAGGGGTGTCACCCTCGGCCGTTGGGGAGAAGTTATCCCCACGGCTGTGTAAATGACGTGTGAATGGTGTATGAATGGACAGCGACACCATTGGGGCCTTGATGCGGCGTTGCTGCTCCCAAGTCCTACATGTTGGACTTGGGCTAATCCAATGTGATGTGCATGTGGTGTGTGTGATCTAGGGACATCAGTGGTGTGCATGCGTGCATTGTTAGTGTGATCAATGTTTTTGTTTAGTGTCCAAAGATGCCTACGGCGAGGACCCTCCTGACTGCTCTTCCATCAGCTGAATGGGTCTCCTCTGGCAGGGGGGGCTGTCTGGTTGGGGGGTCAGGTCATCACGTATGTCAATCTGCAGGCCCTTTCTCATGGCAAAGTTGTGCAGAGTGCAACATGCACCGATGATCTAACACACGAAGTTAGGGGAATACAATAGGGCCCCCCCAGACTTATCCAGGCAGCGGAAACGGGACTTCAGGAGCCCAAATGTTTTCTCCACCACTGCACGAGTTTTGATATGTGCCGCATTGTATCTTCTCTCTCCTCTGGTTTGGGGGTTCTGGAAAGGAGTCATTAGATGGGGTCCCAGTGCATATGCAGAGTCACCTGTAAGGGAAAAGACAGGAGGATGTTAGTCATGCATGTGCCCCTTGTGATGTCAGCATCATGGGGAGGGGACAGTCATGCCTGCCACCCATGTCACTCACCAACCAGCCAGCTGTCCCCATACATGTTCTGTTCAAATTCCGTTGGGATGTGGCTCTGATTGTATATGAAGCTGTCATGGCTGGATCCGGGGGGGTTTGGCACGGACGTGCCATATGAGGCGTTGGGCATCGGCTATCACCTGTACGTTGATGGAATGCCAATGCTTCTGATAGCGGTATATGTGCTCTGTGGCACTGGGGGGCTGGAGTGCTACATGTGTGCAATCAATGGCCCCCACGGTGCGTGGGAATCTGGCAATGCTGTAGAAATCTGTCATTGCCTTCAGCCGCAGCTCCTCAGTGGTGGGTCTGATGATGTGGTGGGACATGCGTCTGAGGATTGCAGGGATAACCTGGTGCACACATCTGCTCATGGAGGATTGTGACATCCCAGCCACCACTCCACTTGTACGCTGGAATGATCCACTTGCAAGGAAATGAAGTGTTGCTAGGACCTTCACCAGTGGCTGCACTGCTTGTGAGCGGTGTGTCTTGCTGGTGATGTCATCCTGCAGGGTTGTGGTTAGTTCAAGGATTGCATCTGGGCTGAATCTGAAGAGATGATACACCTCCTCATCACCCATGCCAAAGAGGCTCATGCGCGTGCGGTATATCCTCTCACGTGCCCGCCTCCTCCCTACCGGGGGAGCCATTAGTAGTGCTAGGACCACGGCTGCCCCTGGCATGTTCGCACACAGAGGTGTTGTCCTTGCAAGTGTGGTTGTTCAGCTTGCTATTTTCGTCGGTAACGCTGCTGCTGTAGCTGCTCTCCTGCTGACCTGTGGCCGTCAGTAAAGATAAAGCAGCTATTTGTAGGAATAACTTTGTGACAGACGGACAACATACGCGCGGCGCATGTAGCCAGCATCTGGTGCTAATCCGTTCGCAAATCGGGAAATCTCCCCCATTTGCATATTTGAATGGGAAATCAATAGGTGCGACGGATGCGCCAAGCGATAATATGCGCTTACGATACTTTGGCGAAGGAAAGTTAAGCCGGTCGGAAAAAGCCAGTTTTCTGTCGCATCTAGTTTGGTGGGTACGGCCGCATAGATACAACGGCGCATCTTTACAGTTACGCGGCGCATATCGATATACTCCAGTGCAAGTCTTTCTGAATCTGGCCCTAAGTGTTGATCACAGCAGCCTTACACTTTATTTACTTATTAGTTGTGGTGATGTTTTTTTATGTATTTAGACTAAAAGATGGCTAGGGCAGAAATTGGACTAAACAGCATTTGACTTGTGCATTATTTACCATTAAAACAAAACATCTCCTAAAAGGTTTCTGGAATATGGCGAATGCCCTACCGTACCCTATCTCTGTTGATGGTCTGACTACAAACTGCAATATGGTAGAGATATAGTTGGAAAATTATGTTTACAAAAATATGCTTTCATGTTTATGATCTCTTCATTAACATGCTAACTTCTTCAGTAAATATAACATAAATATTTATGATATATAGTATGTATATTTGAATCTGTGCCCTAAAACCCAGCACTGTATATATTAGTTAGAACATACATCTTTGAAAAATCCATGATATAAACATTGAAAAATATTTTATAAACTCATAAATAATTTATTACATAATTTAAAAGCAAACACATTTACGTTAACAAAGTATTGATGTTGCTGAGTTTATTATTGGCTTTAAGTATTAAAGTGTTACTAAACCCAGGACCCTGAATTCACTATATCTGGTCTCCAACAGTACACAGAAGATGAAAATGCAATTATTTTAGTAAATGTAAACTTCTAAATACCTGTACCTTTTTATCAGCAGTATGTAACAGTCTTGTGACTTTTATCAGTGTCCTGCCAAGCACTGGTTAAAGCTTGTAGGAGGAGTTTTCACTCTCTTCTGGCTGTCCTATGAGGCTGCATAACCCCTGACCTTCTGTCTGGATAATGCCGATTAGCCCTGTGCTGATCACATGCACTCTCCCCCCTCCAAAAAAAAACCTCTCTTGCAATACGCACCAAACTGAGCATCTCCAAGGCTGTTCTTTAACCACTTCACGACCGCCGCATGTACATATACGTCGGCAGAATGGCACGTACAGGCAGATGGACTTACCTGTACGTCCCTGCCTAGACGTGGGTGGGGGGTCCGATCAGGACCCCCCCCGGTACTTGCTGCAGACCGTAATTCCGTGGGAGCGATCCGGGATGAGGGGGTGGCTGTTCGTTTTTGTCCGCCCCCTCCGGATCGCTCCCAGCCAATCCGCTCCCTCCCTGCTCTGCACTTCCTCTGCCTGTATAATGTAAACACAGGCAGAGGAAGTGATGTCACCTCTCCTCTCTGCGGTATTTTCAATCCCCAGAGAGGAGAGAAGACATCACAAGTAAGTCACACTAAAACTACACTGACACCACACACATAGACACAATTAACCCTTTCAGATCACCCCCCCCAGCCCCCTGTCACAGTGTCACTAATAGCAGTGATCATATATTTACTGATTACTGCATTTAGTGTCAGTGTGACAGTTAGTGTGACAGGCAGTTAATGTTAGGTCCAGGGTAGCCCCCGTACCCCCCTAATAAAGGTTTAACCCCTTGATCACCACCCTAGTTAACCCTTTCACCCCCTATTACCAGTGTCACTAAGCGATCGTTTTTCTGATCGCTGTATTAGTGTCACTGTTGCTGCTAGGTAGCTATTTTTTTTTATTGCGATTTTTTTTACTAAAGACATGTGGCTGAATACATTTTGGCCTAAACGTTTGACTAACATTTAGTTTATTTGATTATCCTTATAACAAAAAGTAGAAAATATCATTTTTTTCAAACATTTCGGTCTTTTTCTGTTTATATCACAAAAAAATAATCGCAGAGACAATCAAATACCATCAAAAGAAAGCTCTATTTTTGGGAAGAAAAGGACGCAAATTTTGTTTGGGAGCCACGTCGCACGACCGCGCAATTGTCTGTTAAAGTGATGCCGTGCCGAATTGTAAAAACACCTTTGGGCATTTAGCAGCATATTGGTCCAGGGCTTAAGTGGTTAAGCAGATGGATTGGAGACAGTAAACGAATTGTGAGGAAGACATGCTCAAACAATTTTTTTACACAATATGGAGTATTACCCCTTAGGTTCCACAGTGAGGATAACAAGCATGATTTACTGCATATACAGACTTATTTTACTGTTGTGGGTTTAGTAGCACTTTAACCCCCCTGGCGGTATTCCCGAGTCTGACTCAAGGTTAAATTTCTGTGCTGCGATCAGTAACCCAGAGTCAGACTCAGACTCGCCTCGCAGCATCCATAGGCATGGTTTACTTACCACCTTGTCCCTGGATACAGCGATGCATCCCCGCTGTGTGAGCGAGAGGGTCCTCGCTCGAATCACACAGTGTCCCTGTGTGCCATCGATCTTCGTTCCCTGTGACGTTACGACGCACGGGGGCGGAGATCGGTGCCAAATTCAAAAAAGTAAACAAACACATTACATACAGTAGACTGTAATCTTATAGATTACAGTACTGTATGTAAAAAATGCACACCCCCTTGTCCCTAGTGGTCTTCCCAGTGTCATACATGTTCTTTTATGTAATAAAAACTGTTCTTTCTGCCTGCAAACTGTAGATTGTCCATAGCAACCAAAAGTGTCCCTGTATGTCAAAAATGGTTTTAGAGCAGCTAGAAAACAGCGATAATAAAGTATAATCACTTGCAGAATTGAGCGATAGCGATTTGTGGGGAAATTCGTCATAAAAAAAAAGTAATGACAGCGACAATTCTGCAACTGAGCAAATTTCAGTGATTTTGAGTTGATTACATTATTGAATAATTTTTATTATAGTTATATTATTATTTGTTATAATTATTTATAATTATTTATTATATTATAATTAATCATTTTGTTTTAAAAAAAAAATCATACCCGGGATGCCTACTAGACTCTTGTTTGGTCAGATTTAAGTGAGTTATTCCTAAGAATTACAGGCCTACAGTATAAAACGCCACATTTCCTTGTAAATAATGGTACCGCTTTCAGCACCTAAAACCAGAAAGAATCATACTGCCAGGGAGGTTAACTGCCATAATTGGTTAAACCATGAAATAACAATACCCATAACTGAATTATTATAGATATTTGAGGTGCACTTAATCTTTTCGCTACCTGGGGATACAATTTACTCCCACTTTTCAAGCCCTATTTTGCACTAATTACTACCCCGTAGTCTCCCACATCAGATCTCTTTTAAAAATCTGGGCCACAAATATTTCCTTTTTGGGCAGAGTTACCACTATAAAATTGGCAATTTTACCAAAAATATTTTTTTTTCTTTAGAGCCCTCCGCATATATGTTTCACAGAACTTTACTGTATAGACCCCAATCTCTTGGTGATCTTGTCCTTCTTGATTTATGGCGTTACTATCTGGCGCCGAGATTTATCCAAACCGCTCAATGGCATGCTCCTATATTAGACATCCCTTGGCTAGCATTTGAAACATATTCGATATATTCGTACCATATCTCTAGCCTATTATGGTATAGATCCATACGGCCAAGTCATATAGCTCCACTTAATAGCATAATTTATTAGACTCTCTACCTTTGGTCTTTATACAGCAGTAAATTTAAATTGGTTTCCCCGCTCACACCTCTATACTTATTTATAGACGACCCAGACTTTCCTTCAGCCTTTACTGAATAATATGGCTTCCTTTTATGGAGCTCCATTGGTTTAACTACATTTAAATCCTTTAAATCAGGTTCCCAATTCAAAAGTTTTCCCCAACTTCAATCAGAACATAATTTACCTCTCTCGGAGCAATTTAGATATACATTGTCAGTTTTTTCATAGTAGAGGCACACTAGTATCCCGATTTACATAGCACTCAATTTGAACACGTATGTGAGTGTTCCTCCAAGGAAAGGGGTATAATCTCAAGGATCTATAGATATCTTAATGAACTGTTTCTACCAGAGAAAACTAAGCCAATGATCAAATGGGAGACAGATACAGGTCTCACTTTCACACCTTCTGAGTGGGAAGAGATGTTGGAAAGCATGTTCAAAAATATGAGATCACTCTCTATTCGTGAGATGGCAATTAACTAAACACCAGATGGTATTTGACACCTACAAAGCTTCACTCCATTTACCTTACAGTGTCACCCTATTGTTTTTGTGGCTGCCCAGACTTAAGCCTCGTACGCATGATCCGATTGTTGGCAGGGGAAAAAAATCTGACCATTAGTATGTATAATGATACGGAATGATTATATAATATGATTATATAATAACACAATGCGCAGTCTGATTAAATGTAACAGTCCAATGTTATAACAGCACTAATATTAGATAATAGTCTGTGTCCAACTCCACATTCAGAATATGGTGATGTAAAAATTGAATCTTAGATAGTGGGTGATCATAGATAGTAGTCAGCATGTGCACCCTACACCGACTTCCAATCTTTACCACGTGTGGCACACTTTTCCCAAGGTGTTACACCCACTAGAACGTTGACAGAAATCAGCCTTAAATTATATGCTTTATCTAGATTCCCATTATCAACTCAAGAGGCAATTGTATGATGTACTCCAATTGGGATCATAAAATACAAGAAATGCCAAAATAGCGTAATCCCATTTATTTAAAGATTCCCCAAATACAAAGCAGCCTTCCTTTCAATATATGTACACAATAAAACTGTCAATGAAACTTAATAAAAGACAGAGATTATTCACCATTCCGTTCACTCGTGTTGTGTACACAGCGTTCATGTTCACTTCCTGTGAATAGACTTAAAAGTAGTCCTTCAGGCAGAGGATGTCATAAATAGCAGTCAGTGCAGGTGTGAGTTCCCAAGAGATATAAGAAATTACCATGAGACTGTTTTCCCTGTGCTTAGTCTTTCCTCTGCAGGATAGTTACAGTAAAGATTGGTGCCCCCCCCCCATCCAAGTACTCACCAGGCCCAAATCTTCCTAGCTCCTGAAATCAGATAAGTGCAATAATTATGCAGCTAGCGAGAAAGGCAAGTATTTAAACCCCATAATAAAATGTGAAACCAAAAGGTGCAGCACCTAAGTGATAAAGAATGAATAAACAATCTTAATCTTATAATTAAAAAAGAAAAACAGAGTGTAAATAATATACTACCGTGTTTCCCCGAAAATAAGACGTAGTCCGAAAATAAGCCGTAGCGGGATTTTGAGGCAAGATCGAAATATAAGCCATACCCCCGAAAATAAGACGTAGTGATGGCGTGTCAAATCCCCGAAAATAAGACGTAATGATGGCGTGTCGTATGCGTAGCGGTAAACAACACGTGATAGGCGTACTGTACTGGTGCGGAGCTCAGGAGCTGTAAAGAAGTCGTGCAGCCCTTCTTATCTGCTCCACGGTATCTCTAAGTGACCGGAGAGGTGTCGGCAGTCCCATAAATACGGTAAGGTCGGCTCCCCCTGTCAGGTGAAAGTGAAAGTAAAAAGTCTCAGTGAAGTGAGGAGAAGGACACTCTGTACTCAGGGGAAGAAGTAAAGCTTCTCCCCAGCACTGACCAGCAACAGTCTCTCACCCCACACAAACACCAAGGGATAGTTGAATAAATGTATTGTTGTACCATACTGTTGTACCATACTTGCCAGTAATAAAAATAAGACATCCCCCGAAAATAAGCCATAGTGTGATTTCTTGAGGAAAAATAAATAAAAGACGGTGTCTTATTTTCGGGGGAAACACGGTATGACAAAAATGACCAACAAAAAAATGACTTTCAAATGTGCATAGAAAGTCCCAGGAGGAGCTACATTCTGATGTCATACTGCTGCTTCCATTTTTGGGACCCGCAGCCATCTTAGTAAGGGAATGTGCCCACATGGTAGATTTACACTCTGCTGGTGAGTGTGCAAAGGTGGTGGTTTGCAGAAACACATGGTGTTATATTTGGACTGTTAGATGAATACTACGCACAGAGAACTGTTGGAGTTGTTAATTACCTCTAAGAAGAGTAACATTTTAATGGGGTTGGTTTACTAAAACGAGAGTGCAAAATCTAGTGCAGCTGTGCATGGTAGCCAATTAGCTTCTAACTTCAGGCTGTTCAGTTGTATGCCCTTCAGCTGGATTTATGCTGAGTTAAACACTAATTAATTGTGCCATTCACTGAACCTCCCAAACAACAGACATATTGCCATACACTTTGTATACGGTGCAGAAGTCTTCCTCATATTATTTCATCTTCTGATTGAATATTCTCAGCCTATAGTGGCAGGCTATTTTCTCTATAGGTTAAATGTTCTGGAACTCTTCGGCCGAATGATATATCTTCTCCAAGGATTGAATATTAGGGAATGTTACTTTCACCTTGCGGAAAGTAACAAATATAAAATGACACATTTTTCAAGCAATATGGGCATCATTTCATATCATAGGATATGATATCCTATGATTAGGTGGCGTGCACAGCCACGATACGCATGAGGAAATTTGCGAGCCGCTGGTGACGTCATCTCCGCTCTCGGCCGGTAGTGGAGAAGCCATTACATCTAAAGTTTGTTACTGCAATCCTAGATGTGAGTTTTTATTGCGTTTTAATAAATATTTGTTACGATTTTACACTATTGTGAGTTTCATTCCTCCTCCTTATGCACCCTGTGGGAGCCTTTGGTCCAAAGAAAGAGGGGTTTGAATACTGACAAAACGCTGCTGCTGTTATGGAATGAAAGTGATCCGCATAGATATTGGGGAAGAGAAGCTGCAGCCAGTGGGATTTCACTAACGGATTTCACCTCTTTGAGGTGAGAGGCTGGTGTTACTGGTCACTTTGGAGTGGAGCACATTTTGGGAGTCTGTTTGGAGCACTGCACTTTACAAAAATGTGTGGATTTTTTTTTATTTATTTATTGTCTTTGGGCTGCATGTTTTGGACTGTGCCCTGGACTGTTCTAATTACTTATTCATTATTGCACATTGCATGAAGACTTTTTGATCACATTTGTTCACGTTTGGATTCATATTATTATTGAATATTTTTTGATGCATTTTATCAGCACGATCACTTGAATATGCACTTTAGTAATTATTAATTTTTGCTACATTATTTATTTGCTGACCGGAATATTATGCTATCAATTACCCCATTATGCACTGTATTGCTGCACTTTTTTGATGTTTTATTTTGTTTTACCATGCACATAGCACATGGAAATTGCATGGGATTTCTCTATTTTGGATATTAGATTATTTATTGTTATTATCACAATTAATATTCCTAATTAGCGAGCGCCCCAACACCTAACCTTTCAAACTAGCTTAAAGTAACCTTTAAGGGGGCAATGCATTGATTTTCAAAAATAGTTTTTACTGAAGTTCACCAGAACTTTCTCTTTCACGTGAGTGTGATTTTATGCATTTTAATGAATGTCATGGTTCTTAAAGAGGTATGCTTGTCTTGATTGTCTTGATTTTTTTTAAAACTACTATTGGAGCGCAAAGTGTTATCCTTAATCTAGAAACCCTGATGCAGGCTAAAAGTAGAGCAATTACCTATTGGTGTGAATTTGGATCCAGAGCTAGAGTTAATGTCCCTGAATAGCAGAAGGTACATTGTAATCTATTGTGTGTATAATGTGACTCGGATGTAATGACAGCATTATGAAGGAGAAAAGGGGTAGTGGGAAAAGGGGAACAAATCTTTAGGGAGGAAGAAAGGGAAAGCATTAAGCAATTTTACAACTAATTTTGTAATAATAATACAGTAATGTACTACTCTCAATATTCCTGTTAATGGGGTGCCATAGTTGAGATTGTATACAAGTTTCTGGTCATAGGTGATATGTGTTTCCAAGTAAGGCAGGGAGTCTGCTCGCCAAACAAAAAGAAAGGAACATTGTAAAGACGTTGCCAGTTTGGGGGGGGGGGCATCAATAAACAATAATTCAGATTTCCCCAAACGTATTTTAAAGTTGGATAGGAGGCCAAATGTATGCACTTCTGACCATTATTAATTGGCTAGCATTTAGGGTGAGCCAACTGGGCATATGCCTAAGGTCTCCACATTCCTATGCCCCCAGGAGCTTACCACCTATGCCCCAAAGCCTCTTCCTTTATGTGAACAATTGTCATCTGCAGTTCTCACATACAATCTTTTTAGTTTTTGAAGAATAGCAGGACACAGAACAGAACCTGGCTCTGCTCACATCCCTCTTTGTGTAGGAAGACTGTTATGCATGTAACAAGCCATAATAGTGTGAAATGGCCCTAAAGTATTTATATATTTACATAATAAAAAATAGAATTAACCATTTTGACTGCAAAACTTTTTTGGAGGGGATAAAATAAGGGAAGGTTATAACCTCAGGCAGTTTTTTTCTGCATCCCATAGGAAAGTGAGAAAATCCTGGGGTGTCATCAGGAACACCAGAGATAGTGTCCACATTGCACAATGTTCCCTCTATTACTGTTCTGATGTCAACCTAAAATGGTAGAGTTTTTTTTTCCCACTTTCAATGATAATGGTAAACATGACAAATAGAGGGGCCAAATCTCCCCAATGATGGCACAGCCAGCAGTAAAACCAGATTATTTCTAATCCGTTTCCATTTTATCTAAAAAAAAAAAAAAATGTTTTTTTCGTTGTTAGTTATGCTTTAAATATTTAACACTAAATGATTTGATAATAAAAGGTTCAAATTTTTGCATAATAAGGTATGCACAGTAGAGAGGTGAGTACTGCAAAACTGCCTGAAGATATGCTTATAGGAATTAGAATTTATTTATTTATGTATTTATTTATTTTCAGGCTATTTAAGCCTTGGAACCATAAAAATCATTTTCGGTGTTTATTAAACTAAGTTATTTTTAATAAATGAATCCTTTATTTTTGACTAAATGTATCTTATTTTTTTTAAATTCTGAACATATTTTTAATAACTAAATCCTTTATTTTTTATTCCTGACATTTCAGTCGCAACATTGGTTATTACCAATGTCCTTTTATCATGTGCCTTTAAATTCAGCTTCCACTGTTCTACTTGCCTAGGCATCCTCTTCTAGGTTACAACTGCCAGAGCAATGTTTTTGGAGGCATTGAAAAAAAACTGTTGCAGTGGTGACCTGTAAGTACTTTTCTCTAAAACCTTGTACACTCAATCGGATTATCCGATGGGAATTGTGTGATGGCAGGCTGTTGTTGGAAAATCTGACCATTTATATGCTCAATTGGATAAGTGTTGTCCGTTTTTTTACGGACAAATGTGGCATAGCATGCTTTAAAATTGTCCGCCAACTAATGTGTGTTGTCAGATTTTCCGATCGTGTGTTCACAATTCCTTCGGACAAAACTCCAAAGTACAAACATGCATGCTCAGTAGCAATGCTCACCATAACACAACATTAGCAGAAGTTGCCCAAAGGATGGTGCTAAAGAGCTAAAAAAACACATCGTTTTGTGTTTGTTGGCCAACAATTCTTTGCCATTTGTATGCAATACAAGTTCCTGGCCAACACCTTTCGGACAAAAGTCCTATGCTTTGTCCACAGAAAATCTGATTGTGTGTATGGGGCTTAAGTCAAGCGGTTTAACAAAACATTATTGCACTACATTCATGATTTAATATACAATAAGGTGTTACTGTGCTACTATTAAAACCCTATTCCTCCCAGCTACTAGTACCTACTGTGAATCACACCATAAGAATAAACCATACCATAATGAGTGCAGTGCTTAACCACTTAAGCCCCGGACCATTATGCAGCAAAATGATGGGGCCACTTTTTGCGATTCAGCACTGCGACTGCAACTGACAATTGCGTCGTGGCTCCCAAACAAAATTGATGTCCATTTTTTCCCCACAAATAGAGCTTTATTTTGCTGGTATTTGATCACCTCTGCCGTTTTTATTTTTTTGCGCTATTAACAAAAATAGAGCGACAATTTTGAAATATTTGCAGTATTTTTTACTTTTTGCTATAATAAATATCCCCAAGAAATATCTAAAAAACATATTTTTTCCTCAGTTTAGGCCGATACGTATTCTTCTGCATATTTTTGGTAAAAAAAAAAAACAATATATATCACAATAAGCGTTTATTGATCGGTTTGTGCAAAAGTTATAGCATCTACAAAATAGGGGATAGTTTTACGGCATTTTTAATACATTTTTTACTAGTAATGGTGGCGATCAGAAATTTTTATCGTGACTGCGACATTATGGCGGACACATCAGACACTTATGACACATGTTTGGGACCATTGTAATTTTTTCAGCCATCAGGGCTATAAAAATGCACTGATTACTGTGAAAATTACACTGGCAGTGAAGGGGTTAAGTGTGCCCTAGTGCGTGATTCTTACTGTAGGGGGGATGGGCTACACGTGACAAGACAGTGATCACCACTTCCGATTACAGGAAGTGGTGATCACTGTCATTGTCACTAGGCAGAGCGGGGAGATGCTTGTTTACATCAGCATCTCCCTGTTCTTCCTTACCGTGAGACGAGTCCACGCATCCACAATGCTGCGCTCCTAAAGGGGACGTATATATATGTCCTTCTGCCTTTCCGTGCTATGCTGCCGACATACAGTATATAGTCATGTACTGGTGGGCAAGCAGTTAATGTACCCCCTAAAGCAATGTATATAAAATAAAAGTGACAGTGTTTTTATATATATATATATATATATATATATATATATATATATTGTCAGGGGTTAGCTCAAAGGGGATCACCTTCCCTGGGAAGAAAGGTAGTCCACATGGCAGGTTTCTTAAAATCTGAGGCCTCATACACACAACCGAGAATCTCGTCGTAAATGAAACGTTGTTTTCCTCGATGAGGTTCTTGTCAGGCTTGTCGAGAATCTTGTCAAGCTTTCTTTGCGTACACACTGTCAAGACAAAATGTTGCCGTTCTCAAACGCGGTGACGTACAACACGACAGCACT
The DNA here is from genome assembly GCA_029574335.1 of Rana kukunoris. Taxonomy (NCBI): domain Eukaryota; kingdom Metazoa; phylum Chordata; class Amphibia; order Anura; family Ranidae; genus Rana; species Rana kukunoris. The sequence goes on along the minus strand of CM056059.1, from coordinate 228,731,582 downwards.
ATAAAGGGGAAGTTTGATTCCACTGGCGCCACCCTTGGGGCTGCTTTTGCTAAACTCATGTTACTGCGTGTTAAGTAAACGTTTGGTGAGAGAGGATTTGCGCTTTCAGTCTGTTACAGTGTGACGAATGTGCTATCTCCATTACAACCGCTACTTTTACCAAAGGTGCGATCCCGTCTCATAATTTATTCTGAGCATGCGCGGGTTTCTAAGCATACACACAAACGTGTTTCTTGTCGTAAACCAGCCCGATGAGAAACACGACAAGGAAATTGAGACTCACGATGAGAAAAAAAGAGAACATGTCCTTTTTTTTTCTCGTCGAGATCCACGACAGTTCTCTCGACGAAAAACATACACACGACCGTTTTCCATGGCAAAAAAGCTCTGCCACCAAGTTTCTTGATGGATTTTGTCGAGGAAAACGGTCGTGTGTACGAGGCCTGACTTGTAGCCAGTTTTATTTAAAAGGTTACATGGAAATAACACAAACAAAAACAGAAATATATCCTTGCCATTCAGGCACTAACAGAACATTGCAGGTTCCTAACCCCACAGGTGAAGGGTTCTCCCAGTCACCCACAAAACAAAGATAATGCAAACCTTTTCTCTTACAAAGCAAACTTCACATAAGCAGCTCTCTCAAATTTTTGGCTTCCGGAGTCCCAGGCCAAGAGCAATAATTTGCTCTAATCCTACTTAATTTATACCACCTATTGGTGGACACAAGTGGACCACAAAATCTTTTCCGGAACCAACCCTGCCAAGGTAGCTGGTAAAACCCAGACCAGATTCTACCTTAGATCTCGACGAATAAACACATGCAAGGTGAAACATCCGTCAATCACCTCGCCTTTCATAATGTCACAATATACATACATATGGTAATTGATACTACATCCAGTACATATATTGTTATATATTTGTAGTCAGAGTCTACACCGAGGAATACGACACCCTACCTACCCAGGCCTGAGGTGTGCCATTAGCCTCGCTGGACAGTACGCTTATAAGTGGGCATACCCTGAAGTAATTATGAAGAAATGAATGAAGAAAATGATAACATGAAAAAAGGGGGAATGGGTGGGTGGGTACCCAGAAACCCCACCGACGCCGGAGATGAGAGGGGAGGAGGGATAAATAGCCCTCCGACTCCTCCTACAAACTCAGGCTCGCCTTCGGCCAGCCTTCTTACTTGTAGTCAGAGTCTACACCGAGGAATACGACACCCTACCTACCCAGGCCTGAGGTGTGCCATTAGCCTCGCTGGACAGTACGCCTATAAGTGGGCAAAAAGACCCAGAAGTAGGTGTGATAAAAGAGTGGAAGGGCACGAATTATCCGTCTGGTAGAGAAAGCACGCCCTGACAGTCTCAGAAAATGGCTCCGATAAGCATCCATTATGACAGCAGAAAACCAGCGTCCCAAGAACCGATGATTGGAAGGAACCCCGAAACCAAACGACTGTCCCATGCCTGACAGACTAAGCCTTCCTCCAGAAAGCACAAACATTGGAACAACTGCTGGTGGCGAGAGGATACGTGGGGGAATGGAACAAGGGCCGCCCTGAGGAGCCCTGTGAAATGCAAACACCATTCAATAGGACGCAAGACCAGTAGCCCTGCCAACACCCACAACCCCTGGTCTAACCATCCATACCTGGTAAGGGGATGTGAGAGAGAGAGAGATGCCAAAAATGGACAAACTGATAGGAGGGAAGGGGTTTGAGAGCCGGCTACCCGAAAGATGAGTTGCTGATGTTAATGGACGAGGCCAATACGCAGTAGCGATGTGCAACGATACAGAGACAGAACCAGACATGGCATGACACAACCTACCCGAGTAACTGTGACCCCCCCCTATGAACAGGCTGGGAATTGGACAAAAAAGCCTGGACTGACGGACCCGCCCCGACGATCCGGTAACCTACGAACAAGAGAACAGCCCCAAAGATAACGGCCCCGACCCCTGCCATGAGCAGAGAAAAAGCGACGACTCCATGGACGAGAACCCTGATAAAATTGTCCTAGCAGGCAAGGCCAGAAGACTCTTAATGCTGGTATGTGACGTAGCTGGGACGGAATTGGACACAAACTGAAACGTACCGCCTACCCTGCTGCGGCCAGAAAAAGGAAACCCCTTGTCGACTTACCACTCTGCTGAGACTAATACGGACCAACCCCTGAGTGACGGCGTACTACCATGCTCTGAACCCCCACGTGGAGCAGCCGGGATGTACCAGAATGTGACGCCCCCGAAACGTGCAGCACGCCCATACTGACAAAACCGCTGAGACAAAACATACTGACAGAACCGCTGAGACAAAACATACTGACAGAACCGCTGAGATAAAACATACTGACAGAACCGCTGAGATAAAACATACTGACAGAACCGCTGAGATAAAACATACTGACAGAACCGCTGTGACAAACACGTACTGACAGAACCGCTGTGACAAACACATACTGACAGAACCGCTGTGACAAACACATACTGACAGAACCGCTGAGATAAAACATACTGACAGAACCGCTGAGATAAAACATACTGAGAGAACCGCTGTGACAAACACATACTGACAGAACCGCTATGACAAACACATACTGACAGAACCGCTGTGACAAACACATACTGACAGAACCGCTGTGACAAACACATACTGACAGAACCTCTGTGACCAAACACATACTGACAGAACCGCTGTGACAAACACATACTGACAGAACCGCTGTGACAAACACATACTGACAGAACCGCTGTGACAAACACATACTGACAGAACATACTGACAGGGCAGAACATACTACTGACAGAACCGTTCCGCCATGAACAACGCAAGGCATGCACCAGTGTAACCCCCCCCCAAGTGGGTGGACAACACCTCCCCTGCTGCCAGCTTGACCCCTGGAGATGGACTGGATAGTGGATGACCTCCCCCCTACAACGTGAGCCCTGACCGCAGGGTGGATGGGGACCCCTCATGACCCAGCGTGAGCCCCCCCCCCAAACCTGCGGCATAGCAACAGTGGAAGGACGGAAGAGCGGATGCCCCCCCCCCCCCCCAGCCAGGAGCAGGGATCAGCCGATGCGTACCCGTCCGGCGGCAGCGGGAGAAACAGGCATGCAGCTTCAATGAAGCCCTGCAGCACGAGGACATCACCGTGAGTGCCCGGAGGAGCGGGAGGCGCACGGAGGGACCCCCACACAGCGCGCGCCCGGGTAGAGAAGCGGGCAGCCCCTACGAAGCTGTGCCTGGCCGAACAGTCCCCCCCCAATGGTGCCCGCGTGAGCGGGATAAGTAGAAGGAGCCACGGAGGAGTGGAAGGAGGGAACCCCTCCCTGCTTCCCGGCGTCAGCTACCGGGTGAGCGCCCCTCCCCCTGTAGCCGGCACACGATACAGGAGGCATGCTGGCGTCCCCTGAGCGGCGATCAGCGGGGAAAGGAGGAGGATGGCACGCAGACTAACCTGCCCAGAAGGATCCTTCCCACCATGGTCCGGGCATAACCCCCCGTATGACAATACCACCCCTCTGGCAGCCATATCCCTCGAGGGATAACCCCTGCCACGAGACTCCCGCAGCTGCTGCCGCCGCTCTGCAAAGAAACCGGAAGTGACGTACATCGGTACCCAGAAACCCCACCGACGCCGGAGATGAGAGGGGAGGAGGGATAAATAGCCCTCCGACTCCTCCTACAAACTCAGGCTCGCCTTTGGCCAGCCTTCTCACATATATATATATATATATATATACATACTGTTTTGGGGGTACACTAAGCACTGCACTGCATTCATTACCCCATGATGTTTTTGTAGTACCGGCCATGACACCACATTTCCTGCACTCAACTTATCATCTTATATTATACAGTCAAGCAAGCAATATCCATATACCAACCGTAATTATTTAAATAATAGTCAAGGAATATGATAAATCTGATTGTAACCATTTACTTTGACATACGTAGGCTTCTTTTTTGAATCATTGTCCGCAATTATGTTCTTAGTATAGAATAAAACAAATAACTGAATTATGGTAGAAGCAATTCTCAGGGGGTTAACTCAAAGCATATGGATCCAGTCAGGAGAATTCTTCGCTATGGTTTATGCTCTTATGATGTTTTATGAATGTATTTTCCAAAATAAAATCTACTTTATGGCTAAATGGAGACATTTTTCTCAGTATTGCACACAATTATTGCTAAGCAAGGTTGTTTTTATATTTCAGTGACTAACACTCCCCAGGCATAAAGCTCAAGCTAGACAAGTTTAAATAGTGATTTATATTTCCTTCTGACTGTATACTTAGATGTGGTATATATACTTTTTAATTCCATTTCCACTTTGTAACCATTAGCATACATTTACTTACTAAATAAGGATAACATAACAATGCAAACAGCTCAAAGATATTTAATCCCTGTGAAAGACAGGTCCTATAGCTTGATGCTTTAACTGTAGCAGTTCACTTTTTGTTTCCATATCAAGTATATGACTAGCAGTAAAGCTATGCTTACTAAATATTAGACATGTGCAGACTGGAATATTTTGTCTCGTTTTTTTCGTTTTCGTCTGGAAAATAAATGTATTTAGTTACTCCAAAAAATCGTTTTGATTTATTTTGTTTTTCGTTGGGGAATAGCTTTCGTCCGAAAATCCAATAATACTTGGTTTCTGTCAAATGGTCAAAAGAATATTCGATGAAACTTTACGCCGAATCGTACATTTCCGGTCGAATATTTCACCTACAAGAATTCTAATGTTGTATGACTAGTAATAATGTCGAATCTATTCTCTATAATTTTGAATCTATTTTCTCATAAATCGAAATCTATTCTCTGTAATGTCGAATCTATTATTTCTATAGTGTCAAATCTTTTCTCTATGATGTCAAAAAGTACCGTATGTGTTTGTGTATATCAGGTTCGATAGACAGATTGCTATTTATTCACTGTATTCAGTCAGCGTCATGTCGAATCTCTCTATATCGATTTTTTATATTTTTTATGTCAGATCTTTCGGTTTTCGTTTCTTGCAATAAAACGATAACGAAAAAAACAGATTTTCGGACGAAAATACATTCTAACGAAAACGAATGCACATGTCTACTAAATATGAACACACTAACCATGTAGTACACTTAATTTATTTAGTATCCTTCAAAAATACTTGACTAAATCAGTGATGTTCAACTTACTTATTGTAGTGAGCCTCAGGTGTGGCCCCTGACATAACTAAAGGGACACAGATAATATTCAGTGAATGTATACCAATAACTATAAGAAACTGCAGATATGGAACAGGAGATAGCCAGAGATAGCAGGTGTGCTACAAAAGAAAGTCAGACACTGTGAACATGGTATAGTGAAATAGGAGTTGTTGCAGACAGGGGACACATGTTTTAACATAGGGGTTGACTTACTAAGGGCAAATAGGTTGCCTACTTTGCAAGAAAAGTTGCACTGGTGGAGAAACATCTGGGTGTTCTAGTAGATCATTGACTTAATAATATAATTTACTGACAAGCTGCAGTTTCTAAAGCTAGCAGAACCCTTTCTTGTATTAAATGGAGTGTAGACACCAGAGAAAGAGACATTAGTAAGACCTCATCTGCAATATGCAGTTCAGTATTGGACACCAGTTCAGAAAAAGGATATCAGAGAACTGGTAAAGGTACAGAGAAGGGCACCCAAACTGATAAGAGGCATACAGGAGCTCAGCTCTGGAAAGATTAGCTGAATTGAATGTATTTTCCCTTGAGAGGACATTAAGGGGGGATATGATCAACATATATAAATACATAAGTGGTCCACATAGTGAACTTGGTGTATAGTTTTTCAATTTCACGTTGTTACAGAGGAAAAGGAGCAGGGGCATCGGGAGGGTGTGGCTAGGGGGGCTGGAGCCCCAAATGGGTCCTTAAAAAGCCCAGAGTGTCAGGAATGCAGCGTCCAATTATCAGCTCAGAGCGCTGCCAGCTGCTTCCCGAGCGGGGACCGCTGTGATTCCGAATGGCGTTGAGTGTGGCCAAATGATATTGCAAGTCCTGACTTCTGGATCCTGCAGCGACTATGATAGATGTCCCACAGGTCCGATGCCGGGACTGTGGGATGTGTGACATCCATCATAGGCGCCGCAGGCTCTAGAAGGCAGCAATTACAATGCCATCGCACCAAGCCACATCACTGTAAGATCCCGGCTCGGGTGGGGGGCTCTCCTCTCCTCCTCCTTTCTGGCTGCCTGCCGTGCCATGACACATGATGGGCGCGCAACCGGAATGAGCGGTACAAGATGGCGCCAGCCAGCAGTACACTCGCACAGTACACTCGCACAGCATCCTACAGTACACTGATCTGCCAGATGTTGAGCACTGTGACAGAGAAGAGGGTCAAACAACCACATCCCCAGGCAATTCCATTTACTAACAGCGCCACAATGAGAAGCCCAGCCAAAGCCAGAATGAGAAAGGATTCTCCTCATTACCCAGCCACAGGGGTGAGTACAGACATTCCCCCACTATATGTAGATGCCTCCTTACAATCCTCCATTGCCTCATTTCCTACTACAAGACAACCTGTTCTGGACTCAACTATTAAAAACATGCTCCTATCTCTCTAATCATCCCTCACGTCCGCTGACTTTGGGCTGAAGCCCTTGGTCTTTTTGGCACCTAGAAATGCCCCTGATAAGGTGGGACACTCTTTACATCTTGAGGAAAAAAGAGTTAACCTCTTTTCAACCTGTCCCCTAACAACGTCACCTGTAATGAAAAGTGTAGGGCAGGGCTTAAGGGAGCGACATCATCATGCAAGCTGGTCAGTGGTTGATTGTGACCAAATTCCTCTATGGGGGTGCTCCGTGTCTCCTTTCTTTACATTTACTGAGAGATTGCTCTTTGGCGATGTGCTCTTGATGGTGAGATTGAACAGCACTGATTGACTATTTTTGAAAATGGTCAACATAATCCAGTAAGAGGCTGGAGTGTGTTCATGGGGGCACTATTATAGTTCTTTTTGCATGGGTGTTCACAGATTGAAGGTTGGAGCAACAGTGATTTGTGTTGACTTTTTATGGACATTATGTGGTGACACAATTAATCAGTTATTGCTTGCTCTGAATATTGGCTATTTTCATGGAACATGGAATTGCTTTCACAAATTATTTCATGTGTGTGTGACCTTTTCATGTAGAATTTGTTTAATCCTTATTTGTTAAACAAGTTGGTGGGATTTGGGGATATTTTGTATAGGTCATCTTTATAATTGTATTTATACAGTGGGTTTTTAGCTCTGCACTGTATAAATGTTTGTTTTTATATTTAGAATCACAAATTTTAGTGCTGGCAGCTTTTTGTTAATTCTTTTCCCCTAAGTGCAGTGATGTTTGTGTTTAATGACACAAAAAAACACAAAGACCATCTTGCCCTTCCAGATAGCTCTAAGTAATAAGAATGCTGGCCTTATATCAGCCTTTTATGTGTCCACTAGCATGATGCCTTCATTTACATTCACTTGCTGGCGAGCTTAAAGTAGTCCTGGTAAAAAGTATGTGCACCATATAGATGCAAGCTTTTTACAGTGCTTTTAAACAGCAAAGCTTGTATGATCCTAGAAATCCTGCACATGTTAGCGCTCACAGCCAGTCTGGGACATTGCCATGCCTGATTTTGAACTCCAATGGGAGTATGTTGTAGAGGGCTCCTTCCATATAAACAGGGCTTTTTTTCAGGGGGAACTTGGGGGAACTCAGTTCCACCACCTCTGGCTCAGACCCTTTGGTGCCTGCTTACCACAATCACTTGTAAACAAAGAAGTCTGGTTTCTGTGTTTACAAGTGACAGCTTTGTAACCCCCTGAACTCTGCACTCTGTATGTAATGCAATTCTGGTATTTAATGCCCCTTTAAGACCCTTCTACTGTTTGTGAAATCTGAACGGGTCGTGGTTGAGTTCCCGCACCTATTTTCTGAGAAAAAAAGCTCTGCATATAAATATCATGCACAATGGCAGGCTGCTATGTCATATGTAACATGGGAAATGAAAAGGGTACGCCCATTGATTTTCTATTTAAATATGCAAATGAGGGAGATACAGCGATCCACGAACGTACGTGCGCGTAAGTTCAACGTCCGGCGTAAACTTACCCCTTATAAAGCAGGGTTTAGTCAGCAGCAGACGTGCACAGATCAGCCGGAGAGCAGCTGCAGCAGCACCGTTACGGACGAGCTGAGCACCCACACTTGCAGGACAACAATCTGTATGCCAAAATGCCAGGGGCATCCATGGTCATAGCACTACTAGTCTGTTCACAGGCACGTAGAAGGAGGAGGGTACGGGAGAGGATTTACCGACCACGCATTAACTTATTTGGCATGGGGGATTTTGAGGTGTATCACATCTTGAGATTCAGCCCTGATGCCATCCTGGAATTAGCCAAAGCGCTGCAAGATGACCTCACCAGCCAGACAGATCGCTCACATGCACTGCAGCCACTGGTCAAGGTACTGGCAACACTCCATTTCCTTGCCAGTGGAAATTTTCACCGCACAAGTAGAGTCGTGGCTGGGATGGCACAATCCACCATGAGCAGATGTGTGCACCAGGTTGTCCCCGCAACCCTCACACGCATGTCCCACCACATCATCAGACCCACCCATGAGCACCTGCGGCAGAAGGCAATGCAGGATTTCTACAGAATTGCTGGATTCCCACGCACTGTCTGGGCCATTGATTGCACACATGTGGCACTACAGCCCCCCCCCCGTGCCACAGAGCACATGTATCGCAATCGTAAGCATTGGCATTCCATCAACGTACAGGTGATAGCCGATGCCCAATGCCATGACAGCTACATATACCGTCAAAGCAACATCCCATCAGAATTCGAACAGAACGTGTACAGGGACAGCTGGCTGGTTTGTGAGTGACATGGAAGTCAGGCATGACTGTCCGACCCATGATGCCGACATCCTGAGGGGCACATGCACGACTAACATCCTCCTGTTTTTTCCCTTCCAGGTGACTCGGCATATGCACTTGGGCCCCATCTCATGACTCCATTCTGGGATCCCCAAAACCAGAGGAGAGAGGAAATACAATGAAGCACACATACGCCCCCGTGCAGTGGTGGAGCGCACATTTTGGCATCCTGAAGTACTGTTTCTGATGCCTGGATAAGTTCGGGGGGGCCCTGTTGTATTCCCCAAAATTTGTGTGCCAGATCATCGGTGCATGTTGTGTGCTGCACAACTTCGCCATGAGAAAGGGCCCGCAGATTGACCTATGTGATGACCTGACCCCCGAACCACACAGTCCCCCCCAGCCAGAGGCTACCCTGTCTGCTGAAGGAAGAGCAGTCATGAGATGCCTTACGGTAGGCATCTTTGCACGTGAAACACACACATTCATCATGGCACACGGACAATGCACGCATGCACACCACTGTGGTCCATAGCTCACACACACCACATCCACCTCACATTGGATTAGCCCAAGTCCACCATGCAGGACTTGGGAGCAGCAACACCACGCCAAGGCCCCAATTATGTTGCTGTCCATTCATACCACATTCACACGGTCGTGGGGATAACTTCTCCCCGACGACCCAGGGTGACACCACTTAATAGCAGTAGTGTCACCCCCACATTCACACACCAGTCACACTGTAGCCTGCACTACTGACCGTGTGCAGATAATACAAAAGAAAAAAGCTCTTAACCAGAGCATATAACAAAAAGAAAAAAGCTCTTAAACAGAGCATATAACAAAAAGCAAAAGACAATTAATTGCCCTGTCGTGGGCCAAGCCTGTTGCCACGGCTCCGGCTCCTTAGCTGCCTGGTGGGAGCCTGTGGTGGGGGGGGGGGGTGGGGCATCAGGAGGAGGAGGAGCATCCCCTGGTATCTCCCTGGCTGGCTGCCTGCCCTCCAATGCCAGGGCAATGCGGGTGAGGACCACGTTTGTCTCGGCCTGCAGCAGCCTTGTCTGCCTCCCCTCCGCCTGGATGGCAGCTGTGGTTGCCTGGACGGCCACTGCAAGGGTCTGGACCTCTGCCACGAGGCCTGCTGTGGTGGCCTTCAGCTTACCAAGGCAGGTGACCATCGCAGCACAGTTGCCACTCACATCCTGGATGCTATCGTTAATCTGGGCAGAGGAGGCCAGGCCATCTGCCACACGACGCATCTGCACAGCTAGATCCCCCATATGCCGCTCCCAGATGGCCCCGCTCCCTCCAGCACATCTGTGGATGACACAAAACATTCACATGTTGGTGGACCCACACACTTGTCACATGTTCCCTTCCATCCCCTCACATTCTACACACCAGATAGGATAAAAAACACACACTTACCGGTCCTCAAGGCCTGTTCCATGGAGTCATAGCCCTCCACTCCCTCCACTTGCTCCCTCTGGAGACACCGGGCAGCCACCTGCTCCTCCGGAGTCAGCCTAATAGTAGTGGCTGGTCCCCCTCCAGTGCCCCTGGCATGCCTCCTCATCGAGCTCATCTTCTCTCGGACAACACAACGCAGGTCATTTATTTTTTTCAAAATGTCCTTGAAGGTCCTAACCTCATGTCCCAAGGTATTGACCTCTGTCGTGATTTCCTCCAGGATCTCCTCCTTCCTGGCCTTACTGGTGGTGCCACTCTCTGTCCCATTGAGGTAGACATCGTACCTGGACATGGCCCAAATGATAATATTCCTCTCCTGTGCATAAAAGTTTTTCTTCCTCCTCCCCTTCCCTGACGCACGAGCAGACATGGCTCAAATCAAAAAAACAAAAGTACCTTGCTTCAGGGGGGGAAACAAGCGGATGTACTTTTGCGCTCGACGGGCGCATGTCTGCTCTGGGCGTTGACAGTGGGCCGGCGTATCTCAGGGGTTACGCCGGGCGTAGTTGTGGAAATAGTGGAGGTGGGGACGCTAAAAAAATTAATAATAATTAAAATAGCAATATAGTGATTACACCATAATAAGTAATATGTGAAAATGGCAGAAAACACCAGTCCCTAAACAAATATACCATAAAGCAATTTGCACAGTTGTAGAACAATATAAAGTGACCAGTAGGAATAAAAGATCACATTCGGAGTAACAAATATCCCACTGGATAAGAATGCTCAGTGATAAATAGTGAAAATGAATACTATTGAACTCAACCAGTCCAACACTGAAAAAAGTCCATAAAATTCCAGAAGTGATAAGAATATTGTGCTGTTCCACCTTCACCAAAACGTGAATATGAACACCCGAAGTGATAAATAAATGGCTCCTTACCAGACAGTGTTGACCCTTAGTTGTTACCAAAAAAGAGTCAAATGAGCTTAAACAGTATGTATGATTATAATGTATCTTTGCACTTAAATCCCTTAATGGTGGATGACTCCAAATGAGATATGAAAAAATGAAAATAGTGCCAACATAGTGTAAAACCGTTTAATAAAATAGGGATGACAACAGAAAAGCCAAATGGCGGCTTACTTTTAAAAATGCGCTGAACCCGGCACCAGGGCCGGACTGACCTACTGGGATACCGGGAAAATTCCCGGTAGGCCGTCTGCATTCAGTGCCCTGGGGGCTGCTTTTGCCCCCTGTAGGCCAATACAATACAAATCAACAGCCGCGGCCGCAAATGGCCACAGCCGCGGCCATCATCGCACTTTAAAAATTATGCAGGGATGCCCTGGGGCCGCTTTGAGTGCCACTGTCATGTCAGTAAAGAAGCGGCAGGTCGGCGGGTTGCGGCCGCCATGATCGCCGCCGCACTTTCCTTCTCATCGGGTCTGGCGCCTGCGACTCAGCGTGATCATGTCAACCTTGAGGGGAGGAGCCGAGCAGGAGAACGTCAGAACGCCATGGTTCTTCTGCTCTATTTCCCCCTTCCAAGTTCCATCTGCCTGTGCGGCGCCAGCACCACCCACAATGTCTGTCTGCAGGCAGATCACAAGTGAGGGCACAGGAGGAGTGAACGGTGTCGGCCGCCCTCAGAGTTGGAGCACAAGATCTCAGGTGAACACATAAATTGTAATCACAGTGTAATGAATCTCTCTCTCACCATTGCATGGTGCACCGCCCGCCACCCCCCCTCCTCCTCTCTCTGTCAGTGTCACCTACCTTTGCTGCCCCTGCATATTGTAATTTGTATAAAAACCTCTCTCTCTCTCTCTCACCAAGCATTACATGGTGCCCCCCCTCTCAGCATGGTGCCCCCCCCTCTGTCGCCTTTGCTACCCCTGCAAATTGTAATCTGGGGGGGTGCACCATGCAATGGTGAGAGAGAGCGAAAGAGAGAGATTATTATACAGATTACAATTTGCAGGGGCAGCAAAGGTGACAGAGGGGGGGGGGGTTGACCCATGCTATGGTGAGAGTCTGTAATTTTGCTGCCCCTGCAAATTGTAATCTGTATAATAATCTCTCTCTCACCATAGCATGGTTCACCCCCTCTCTCTGTCACCTTTGCAACTCCCTCTCTCACTGTTGCACCCTCTCTCTTTCACCGTTGCACCCTCCCCCTCACCGTTGCACCCTCCCCGTCACTGTTGTACCCTCCCCCTCTGTTGCACACATTCTCTGTCCATTGCACACTCTCTTTCTCTCTCATTTGCACTCTCTCTCTCTTTCTCTCTCCGTTACACACTCTCTCTCTCACCGTTGCACCCTCTCTCTCTTTCACTGTTTCACCCTCTCTCTCTCTCCCACCGTTGCACCCTCTCTCTCCCACCGTTGCACCCTCTCTCTCTCACCGTTGCACCCTCTCTCTCTCACCATTGCACCCTCTCTCTCTCTCTCTCTCACCGTTGAACACTCTCTCTCTCTCACCGTTGCACCCTCTCTCTCTCTCACCGTTGCACACTCAACTCTCTCTCACCGTTGCACACTCTCTCTCTCTCTCACCGTTGCACACTCTATCTCTCTCTCACTGTTTCACCCTCTCTCTCTCACCGTTGCACCCTCTCTCTCTCTCACTGTTGCACCCTCTCTCTCTCCCTCTCTCTCTTACCGTTGCACACTCTCTCTCTCTCTCTCTCTCTATGTCTGTTGCACACTCTCTCTCAGTCTCTGTCTGTTGCACTCTCTCTCTCTCTCTGTCTGTTGCACACACTCTCTCTCTCTCTCTCTGTTGCACACAGACTCTCTCTCTCTCTCTGTTCCACACTCTCTCTCTCTGTCCGTTGCACACTCTCTCTCTCTGTCCGGTGCACCCTCTCTCTCACCATTGCACCCTCTCTCTCTCACTGTTGCACCCTCTCTCTCTTTCTCTCAACGTTGCACACTCTCTCTCTGTCTGTTGCACCCTCTCTCTCTCACCGTTGCACCCTCTCTCTCTCACCGTTGCACCCTCTCTCTCTCACCGTTGCTCCCTCTCTCTCTCAACGTTGCACACTCTCTCTCTCTCTCTGTCTGTTGCACAATCTCTCTCTCTCTGTCTGTTGCACACACTCTCTCTCTCTCTCTGTCTGTTGCACACTCTCTCTCTCTCTCTCTCTGTCTGTTGCACACTCTCTCTTTCTCTCTGTTGCACACACTCTCTCTCTCTCTCTGTTGCACACTCTCTCTCTCTCTCTGTTGCACACTCTCCCTCTCTCTCTGTCCGTTGCACACTCTCTCTCTCTCTGTCCGGTGCACCCTCTCTCTCTCACCGTTGCACCCTCTCTCTCTCTCACCGTTGCACCCTCTCTCTCACCGTTGCACCATCTCTCTCTCTCACCGTTGCACCCTCTCTCTCTCTCTCACCGTTGCACCCTCTCTCTCTCTCACAGGTGCACCCTCTCTCTCTCACCGTTGCACCCTCTCTCTCTCTCACCGTTGCACCCTCTCTCTCACCGTTGCACCCTCTCTCTCTCTCACCGTTGCACCCTCTCTCTCTCTCTCACCGTTGCACCCTCTCTCTCTCTCACAGTTGCACCCTCTCTCTCTCACCGTTGCACCCTCTCGCTCTCTCTCTCACCGTTGCACCCGCTCTCCCTCTCACCATTGCACCCGCTCTCTCTCTCACCGTTGCACCCGCTCTCTCTTTCTCTCAACGTTGCACACTCTCTCTCTCTGTCCGTTGCACCTTCTCTCTCTCACCGTTGCACCCTCTCTCTCTCTCACCGTTGCACCCTCTCTCTCTCTCACCATTGCACCCTCTCTCTCTCTCTCACCGTTGCACCCTCTCTCTCTCTCTCTCACCGTTGCACCCTCTCTCTCTCATCATTGCACCCTCTCTCTCTCTCACCGCTGCACCCGCTCTCTCTCACCGTTGCATGCTCTCTCTCTCACTATTGTCTCTATTGTCACTATTGTCTCCAATTGAACCAGGCAAAGACCGAGGTACTCCGGACGGGATCGGCCCAGAACTTACACTGGGTGTTGCCTTGGCCGGACGAGGAGGGGAGATTCCCTGTAACTGCCGAAAAGGTGAAGACCCTAGGCGTTCTGCTGGACTCCGGTCTGTCCTTGGATGCACACATCGGCAGTATTACCCAGTTATGTTTCCTCAAGATGAGGCAGTTGTACAAGGTTGTACCCTTTTTGTCAAGCTCTGCCAGAATTGCTGTAGTTAGAGCGCTAGTCTTACCCCATTTGGATTACTGCAATGCTCTTTTCATGGGTTTGCCTCAGACCCAGATTAGACGCTTGCAGAAAATTTCAAAATCAGGCAGTTCGGCTGGCACTCAGGCTACCAGGGCGGACGTCCACCTCCACCCACCTGAAGAGCCTCCATTGGCTCCCAATACGGGAGAGATCAGAATTTAAGGTTCTTTGTATTGCTTACAAAGCCTTTAATAATCTAGGCCCATGTTATATCCGCAAGAAATTGCGGCGACAGTTTGTGACGAGAGCCTTACGGGCCACGTCACAAACTAGATTGGTGGTTCGGCCTTATAGGCTGAAAAAATGGGGGGGCAGAGCTTTTTCAGTTCAAGCTGCCCAGTTATGGAATCTGCTTCCATGCCACCTGCAACAACAGGAGAAGTACCAGGTATTCAGAAAAGATCTGAAGACCCTGTTGTTTACTAGGGCCTTTAGTGGTTTGGGGTGAGATATCTCTTTCTCTATCCTTTCCCCTTCCCCCTTTTTCCCTTTCCTTCCTTTCCCCCCTCTTCCTTTTTTGTTGTTTTTATGCAGTTTTTAACGTTTTTATAATGTATACATGTAGTACAGAGTGTTAGAATGTCTATATGTTTATTGTAACCGCCACTCGATTTTATGTTGTTTTTAAAGTTTGTTTTCTTGGTATGTTTCTGGTAACGTGACTGGATGGGAAGCAGGCGCATCGATGCAAACATGTTTTGTGAACTATGCGCCTTGTATAAGAAACAAACAATAAACAATAATAAACTATTGCACCCCCCCTCTCTCTCACTGTTGAACCCCCTCTCTCTCTCTCATTGTTGCACCCTCTCTCTCTCATTGTTGCACCCTCTTTCTCTCTCATTGTTGCACCCTCTCTCTCTCTCACCATGGCACCCCTCTCTCTCTCATCATGGCACCCTGGACCCTCTCTGGCTCTCTTATGTATTTCTTTCTTTTTTTTTAAAGCAGGTAAAAATAAATGTGCATTTATAATTGTTTTGCAGAGCATTTCACCCCCTTTTTCTCTCACCATTGAAGCCCCTCTCTCTTTTTTTTCAGGTAAAAGTATGTGTTTATAATTGTTTTGGCCTACAGAGCAATGCACCCTCTCTCTCTCTCTCTCTCACCATTGCAGCCCCTTTCTCTCTCTCTCTCTCTCTCTCTCTCTCTCTCGTGGATTTTTTATTTTATTTTTTTTCAGGTAAAAATAAATGTGCATTTATAGTTGTTTTGGCCTGCAGAGCATTGCATCTCTCTCTCTCTCATATTGTTGCACCCCCCTCTCTCTCTGACGTTATGCTGTGGGGCTGGTATAATAATGTTACGGGGCTGGTATGAAATTATTTCCAGGGCTGGTTTTCATTCCCAGTCCGGCCCTGCCCGGCACTGAGGCTAGATCGCGTGGCAAAGAAGTACTCGGTACCCCGGCTGGTTGTCTGTGGTAGCGTGGAGTGGCGTGCATTCCACTAAGCAGACGCCTCAGAACCAACGGGACAGGAAGTGACGATGGGTGCATGTGTGACCAGGTGACCGCCTCGACGTACGTAATACTACGTCCTCAGGAAGCGTAGTTGTGAGCATGCGCAGAGGGGTGCGGGAAATACGTCCACGTCGCGGTGCATGCGCCGTTTGTTCGGCCCTTCATTTGCATGGGGTCACACTTCATTTAAATGGATCGCGCCCACTTCCTTCCTACTTTGAATTACATAAACAGAGAAAGTGCAGCGCAAACAATTAATAATTACATAAATAACATAAGTGACACCACAAAGAAAAACAGTGTAAAATGTCCATAAGTGCTTAATAATCCAATGTAAATGTGCAGGACCGAATCCAGAATGTGTTTGAAGCAAGCAGAAGAAAACCTCCACCAAAAAAGGTAAGGATGGCCTCTCACCTTAATGAAAAGGTTAAACAGCATGTATAAACAGGAATCTCCTCAATCATCCAGTTAATCCAACAGTGGTAGAACAGCATATAGAGACAAGGATCTCCTCAGTCATCCAGTATTCCAGCAGCAGATCACTTAATTAAGGCATCAATGGACTCAGCGCCAAACAATTATGCAAAAAAAATAGAGAAAGAATCTAGTGCTCTCTGAAGCATAACTGAATTTATTGCATAAAAAAGGTAAAAAACTCACATAAAAAGCACTCGTGACTGAGTGCTAGGTATACAGGCAGGCAGACAGGGATCAACCAACAGGTATCCAGAAACACAATGTGCAGTGTGCAGTCGCGGGTGACGTGACACGCCCAATCACTCCCCCCTTGTACGTCGTTACGTCCCCTGGACGGGACTTCTTCAGCGTGGGGGTAGGAAGGAACAACGTAGACGTCCCGCTGATTACATTAAATAGCCGACGGTTGCCAAAGCAACCGAAAAAACAAATTGAGCTTAGACGACTCATCATGGTGAAAAAACTCCGCCCAAGAGTCAAAAAAAACAATTAGACTAAACATCTCACACCAGGTGATCACGCCTCCTCTCCAGTGTCAGGCTAACAAAGCTTCTGACAAGGATAGTGAAACAAACGCAATAGAGGACTGACAGAACACCGGACTTAGAAAAAAATTTACATTTAAAATATACATGACCCAAAAAAGAGATCCTTACCCAAAAAGACCTCATATTAGATCACAATTAAAAAAAGAGACGTCATCCACGATTGCACAGACTGCCCACTAACAAATGCATTTGAAATTGTAACATATCAGATACAGTAATTAAAAATTAAAAATTACCAATTACCAGCTATGTAAATATACATACTAGACACAAAATAATAAAATAAAATGAAATAAAAAATAAATAAAAGTAAAATAGATAAATAGGAATAGGAATACAAAACGCATAAGACCAACCCATATCAAAAGACTAAGATTAAATATTGATACTACCTATTGGATATGAAACAGTTAAGGTCAAATTCAACGTTGAGGCCAGAAGGTGAGGAGACCTTAGTCTCATATATCCAGAAGGACTCGCGTTGACTTATGCGACGAATATAATGCCCACCCCTCCAATGTTTATCAACTTTCTCAATGCCCCAAAATTTCAACGCACGGGGATCCCTATGGTGACATTGTCTAAAATGTTTGGAAACACTATGGCTTCTAATTCCTCTTTTAATGTTACTAATATGTTCACCAATACGCACATGCAACGCACGGGAGGTGCGTCCAACATACTGCAGACCACAGCTGCACTCCAGCATGTATACTACACCTTCAGTAGCACATGTAATCAGTTGCTTGATTGGGTACTCTTTTTGTGTAACATTAGAACAAAAACTTTTTCTCTTCTTAATCGTCTGCCTAACGTGTTTGCAGGTTGCACAACGCCCACATGCATAGAAGCCAGAGAGAAAAGTTAAAGAGTTTGGGCTGAGCCCTAGTGGGGGGGTCAATCACTCCAGGGGCCAAACTGTCTCTCAATGAGGGGGCCTTTTTATATATAAATTGAGGACGGTCCGGCAGGACAGGGCCCAACACACCATCACCCTTTAGAATTGGCCAATGTCTGGCAACGATTCTTTCAAATTTTTTGTGATGTATGTTAAAGTCCAACAGCATTTTGTAGTTAGCTTGATCCTTATCTATATTGGCCACTTTATCAGCAACAATGGTATTCCTGTCTAAAGCGTTGACTTTCTCTATTTCCTGCAGAATCGAAGGACGAGAGTAGCCTTTAGCTATGAATCTAGTAGCAAGCTCCTGAGACTGCTGTAAATAATCAGTTGAACTAGTGCAATTCCTACGTAGCCGTACAAACTGCCCACGTGGGATATTGCACAGCCACAAACGGTGGTGACAGCTGGTGATAGGTATATAGCCATTGCGGTCTACAGATTTAAAATAGTTCTTAGTGCATAGCCTATTATCGGCCTTAAATATTTCCAAATCCAGGAAATTAATCTTAAGATGGGACACTGTCCAAGACAAGACTATGTTCTTGTTATTGGCATTCATTTTGTCCATAAAGGACTGCAGTGATAATAAATCACCCTCCCATATTAAGATCAGATCGTCAATATACCTCCTATAGCAGACAAGCTGAGGAGGTCTATTCTGGAACACCACATCCCGCTCCCAGTGGGCCATAAAAATATTGGCCACACTCGGAGCGAAACGGGCTCCCATGGCTATACCACATTGCTGCAAATAAAATTATTTGCCATACCAAAAATAATTCTTAAGCAGACAAAATTTCAAGCTGTCCAACAAAAAATCTATATGTTCATGGCTCAGTTCAGTAGACTCCAATGCCCACTGCACTGAAGAGAGTGCTGCTTCATGTCCAATGATTGTATATAAAGAGCCCACATCGGCTGTAACTAAAATAGTGTCACGTGTGTACAGGGAATGGCCTCAAGAATCTGTATTATTTGCTTAGTATCCCTCAGATACGCAGGCATATTGCGCACCAACGGTTGCAAGAAACAGTCCAGGTATTGGCCAAGCCTCGAAGTCACTGAGTCGATCCCATTCACAATAGGACGGCCGGGGGGGCGTAAAGCATCTTTATGTAATTTGGGTAAAAAGTATATAATAGGGGTGCGGCAAATGGTGGGGATCCAAATATGCCGCCTCCTTACTATTCAAAATGCCTCGTTTTTTACCATCCTCTATCAACATATGTAGCTCATTTTTAAAATTAACCATAGGATTCCCACGTAGTATCAGGTAGGTATGATGATCACTAAGTAATCTATTCATTTCCTCGTGGTAGTAAGTTTTACTCAATACCACGAGACCACCCCCTTTGTCCGCGGGTCGGATCACAATATCATTCCGCTGTTCAAGTGATCTGATCCCCTGTTGAATCAACTGGGAATCTTTCACCTTTTTTATATGGAGATCATCAAGGTCCTTGCACACCATATTGCGGAAGACATCTAGGTGTCTAGTATCCGTATACTGAGGGTTAAAAACCGATCGGTTCCTTAGATTAGAGTGCCCAGAATTCATGGGGGCAGAGTTCCTCTCTATAGGATTAGAGAGGAAATACTTCTTCATATTGAGACCCCTTATGTATTTTTCTGGACACTAATAAAAGTCTGAAATTTATTCAAATTACGTATAGGGGCAAACTTAAGACCCTTATCCAATACACACGTGTCTCATTATCAGTAAGCGGTACACCACTAAGGTTAAAAATACCTGTACCAATCACGGTCTTTGCCTTTTGGACTCGTCTGCCCCCTCGGACCCCTCTAGATTTTTTCTTTTTAAACTGGGCTGTCCTCTCGGCGTCTGGGGGGGAGGGAGACAATTCTCCCGCCAATCGTTGGTCCAAGGTGGGGGGTAAGGCGGTGCTCCCCCCCAAGGGAGCGGCGGAGGTCCCCTCCAAGGGGTCCTCCCCTGTCCTAAAAAATGTTGATTAGTGGGAGGAGGCCCCTCCCAGTAATTTTGTAATGGTGCATAATAATTATAGGTCGATAAAGGTGGAGGAGGAACCCCTACCGGAAAATTAGTACTCCCTTTGGAATAGCCCTTACCCTTAATAGGCACAGTTTTCCAAGGTGGATTCATCTGAAAATCAGGGTCTGGAGATTGGGGCAGATTCCCATTCACATATCCTTTCCCTTTACCATTTTTACCTTTCCATTTTCCCTTATGGGGTCTATTACCACTCTCCGCCAAAGTGGTAACCCTCACTGGAGTCCCAGATCTCTTGACACTAGAGGAACTAGGCCAAAGTCCCTCAGTGCCCTGGGACAATGAAGTTGGTACAGTTTCCACCGTATCCATTGGCGCGGATTGAGACTGTACCAAATTCAAAGATTGCCATTTATACACATTAGGAATCCCGAAATCACTCACATCGCGCAAGAATTTCTTGCGCTTCTTGTCTTGGGTCTCCTTATCCCATTTAATGAGTTTGTTTTTCAACTCCCTGACAAACGGATGAATTCAGGTGTATCCTTAAGAGGTTCAATACGATCAGAAATCTCTTTAATCTGATTTTCCAACCATAACTTTTTCCGCTGCTTGCGGGATAATAAAAATCTAATAAGATCAAAACCTTTTTCGGTGAAGAAATTGTACCATTCTTTGATGGACTCATCATCAACCAGTCCGTCATTTGGAGGCAAATCCCACCTCAAACGCCTGGGGATGATTTTAGTAACCAAATAATGTTCAAAGGTCACAATATCCCACCAGGTCCTGATCTTTTTATCAAACAAATGTCCCAATTTTTTAAAAGAGAGATTGAGGTCTCCATGATCAGAAGCAATAGCTGTCTCTGAAAATATATCTGTGAGAGTAACCTCACGATTTTCTAGGTAAGTGAACACATCCATCCTTGCAGCTAAATATAAATGAATTGAATAGGAATAACAGTAAGTAAATTATTCAGCGCTATATATATGAGACTAAGGTCTCCTCACCTTCTGGCCTCAACGTTGAATTTGACCTTAACTGTTTCATATCCAATAGGTAGTATCAATATTTAATCTTAGTCTTTTGATATGGGTTGGTCTTATGCGTTTTGTATTCCTATTCCTATTTATCTATTTTACTTTTATTTATTTTATTTCATTTTATTTTATTATTTTGTGTCTAGTATGTATATTTACATAGCTGGTAATTGGTAATTTTTAATTTTTAATTACTGTATCTGATATGTTACAATTTCAAATGCATTTGTTAGTGGGCAGTCTGTGCAATCGTGGATGACGTCTCTTTTTTAATTGTGATCTAATATGAGGTCTTTTTGGGTAAGGATCTCTTTTTTGGGTCATGTATATTTTAAATGTAAATTTTTTTCTAAGTCCGGTGTTCTGTCAGTCCTCTATTGCGTTTGTTTCACTATCCTTGTCAGAAGCTTTGTTAGCCTGACACTGGAGAGGAGGCGTGATCACCTGGTGTGAGATGTTTAGTCTAATTGTTTTTTTTGACTCTTGGGCGGAGTTTTTTCACCATGATGAGTCGTCTAAGCTCAATTTGTTTTTCGGTTGCTTTGGCAACCGTCGGCTATTTAATGTAATCAGCGGGACGTCTACGTTGTTCCTTCCTACCCCACGCTGAAGAAGTCCCGTCCAGGGGACGTAACGACGTACAAGGGGGGAGTGATTGGCGTGACGTCACCCGCGACTGCACACTGCACATTGTGTTTCTGGATACCTGTTGGTTGATCCCTGTCTGCCTGCCTGTATACCTAGCACTCAGTCACGAGTGCTTTTTATGTGAGTTTTTTACCTTTTTTATGCAATAAATTCAGTTATGCTTCAGAGAGCACTAGATTCTTTCTCTATTTTTTTTTGCATAATTGTTTGGCGCTGAGTCCATTGATGCCTTAATTAAGTGATCTGCTGCTGGAATACTGGATGACTGAGGAGATCCTTGTCTCTATATGCTGTTCTACCACTGTTGGATTAACTGGATGATTGAGGAGATTCCTGTTTATACATGCTGTTTAACCTTTTCATTAAGGTGAGAGGCCATCCTTACCTTTTTTGGTGGAGGTTTTCTTCTGCTTGCTTCAAACACATTCTGGATTCGGTCCTGCACATTTACATTGGATTATTAAGCACTTATGGACATTTTACACTGTTTTTCTTTGTGGTGTCACTTATGTTATTTATGTAATTATTAATTGTTTGCGCTGCACTTTCTCTGTTTATATGACTATTGGGGTGTTTTATTTGAATTTACCTTCAGTGCTGGCTTGCATTATTATTTTATTATTTTTGTTTTGTTATCTTCTAGCGCTGAATAATTTACTTACTGTTATTCCTACTTTGAATTACGCCAGCTTACGCCTACGAATTTACGTTGGGAGCATTTGCTCTGAGAATACGGTGCTTGCCTCTCTGAGTTACGTCGGCGTAGCGCATCTGAGATGAGCTACGCCTGCATAAAGATGCGCCGATGTACATGGATCTGGCCCCATGTCAGCCCTCACTCTGACCATGGAACGCAATATAAATTCAAATTAGAATCTGTGACAATATATTGTATGTTACATGGGAATTACAAAAACCCACATAAATAAACGTATACTTAGCCAAATGATACAATTGCATGGTGCTTTTTAACAAAGTATATGTAAAAGTACATGACTGTAACGGATCCTCGTCACACTTCTCTTGAGTGCTTCCGTCAGTACACAGCTTCCTCCAGTTTGGAGCTTCAGATATCAGATTTTGCAGCTGAATATTGTAACCAAGATCCAGACGAAACTAGCTCAGTTGCACAGATTTAACATGGACTGTTTATTTTGAAATCTTACACAATTATATACACCAGAATGACAATACAAACTGTAACCAGAAACCTAATTAACATGAGCTAATTAACGAATCATTTAGACAGCCTAGGTGACACAGAGGCATGACCTTTCAGGACAGATTTGCCATCTTTTAGCTCAGAAGCATTGTATATTATTATATAGATTATACATGGCAATCACTAGTTTTTCTAATTCAATGATACCCCTGATATTGACCACTTTACTTTATGGAACTCATATAAAGCTTACATACAGGGCATCTTAATCAAATTGGCCTAAAAGTTCAAAAAACAGAGAATGCAGAAAATTTAAGATCTACTTAATTTATTGGCTGAAAAACTTAACTAACCCTAGGGCCACTCTGGGTCCGCAATGTACACTAGCACTCACGCAAGTTAGACAACAACTATGCAGTCTACTCCTGTATAAATTAAAAAACATCTTAAATACCTGAAAGCTAACTTCTATGGTATGGGCAATAGGGTGGGTAAGGGGTTAGCCAACACAGTAAAAGCAAGACAACTGAAGCAAAATATCTTGTGTATTACACACCCTCTAACACACAGTAAGCTGTCTAACCTACTGAACACGCTTTAAGCATATATTACCAATCCTTATATGACTTAAGATCTGACAGATCTACAGCCCACCCTACCCTCGCCTCCATTTCATCCTTTCTTCCATCAGTCCACCTGCCCTTTCTTTCAGAGGAACAATTGGATGCTATTTCCCAACCCTTAAGGCCTTGTACACACGAGCAAATAGATTTGTTCAAATCGGTCGGACAGACCGATTTGAACAAATCTGTCTGCTGGGATGTATTGGTTTGATCGTGTACACACGATCAAACCAAAATCCCCTCCAGCAGATAGCGCGCTGACGTGTCGGTGACGTGGCGGTGACGTTGACGCCGCCACGTCACCGCACCAGGAAGTTAAACACTTCCGCGCATGCGTCAAAACCATTCGACGCGTGTGCGAGCAGATATGTCTGCTGGTTAGCATACTAACCAGCAGACATGTCGGGCGGATGGGTTCCCAGCCGACAGATTTGAAAGCATGCTTTCAAATCTGTGGGGTGGCCAAATCCGTCTGTTTGCCCGTACACACGATCGAGTCTGCTGAAACGGTCTGGCCTTACTCTTCTGGAGACTTGCTCTGCTATCAAACCTGTGATTAGGTTTTTGTTAAAAACACACCTTAGGCATTTAACATCATTTAACATCAATTAATCATTTGTTCTACGGTATCTTTCCCTTTTAAAACTAACTCTTTCTAATTGAAAGGGATGTTTTAAACATGTTTGATGTTTGAAACATTACTATTAAAAAAATACTAAACAGAATTAAAACAATGCTATTAATATATTACTTAAACAATGAAAGTGATTGTAAAGTCTTCTTTTTTTTTCTATAAAAATAATAAACATTCTTTACTTACCTGCTCTGTACCGTGGTTTTGCATAGGGAAGCCTAGATCCTTCTCTTCTCGGGTCCCTCTTTGGTTCTCCTGGCCCCTCCCTCCTGTTGAGTCTCCTCACAGCAAGCGGCTTACAATGGGGTCACCCAAGCCGAGCCGCAGCTCTGTTTATCGATTCAGACACTGAGCCACAGCTTGGCCCCGCCCCTCTCTGTCTCCGCATTGGCTAAGTGACTTTTATTGGCTTGTGTTCCAGCCAATGAGGAGGGAGAGTCGTGGACAGCCAAGGCACTCGTGGACATCACTGGATTGAGATGGGGTTCAAGTAAGTAGTAGGGGGTGCTGGGGCGGTTGCTGCACACAGAAGTATTTTTATCTTAAAATGGAAGTTCACCCTAAATATAAACTTGAGCTTATCCAGAACAGCTCATTATGTACATAAACATTTGGCTATCCAAAATGTTTTAGTGCATTGAAATACCTTGAATCTGGAGTTATTTGCAGACACTTCCTGGTATCCCTCCCGCGGGAGTGGGCGTGTCTCTTCCCTTTCTCAGCGCCCCAGTGTTTGCTGGGAGTTATTCGCAATGTCTCCTGGAAGCACAGTGTCATGCTTTTCAGGAGACGATGAATGATAAAATCTCGCGGGATTTTACTTGTCACGTGACTCATGAAGCAGGTCACATGACGAGGGCGGATCTAATTCCGCCATTTTAATTATTGGCAAACAGGTGCCCGTTCTGAGCTATAGCTGATATGTATGATGTTGAGAATGCCGTCACAACGGGGCATGCACTTTTCATGCCGCCGCCCGTTGTGATGGCAACCGTGAAGTGTTGACGGCGCTGCTCGCCGTTAACAAGGCTCATGCGCGGGATAGAGCAGTGAAAGATGGGATATCAGCATTCACCGCTTCCCAGAAGTATTTGCTTGTGGGCTTCACAATACGTCGGCGTAAGTTCTAGGATGCGCCGGCGTATGTTTTTTCTGTATTCAGAAAGCAAGATACGCCGTAATTTTACTAAGATACGAGCGGCGTAAGTCTCTTATGCCGTCGTATCTTAGTTGCATATTTACGCTATTTAGGTAGCGCTTCCGTAGATTTACGCGTTGAATATGCAAATTAGGTAGATACGCCGATTCATGAACATAGTTGCGCCTGGCGTATCTATTTGCGTCGTTTACGTAAGGCGGCGGACCGGCATAAAGTTACCCCTGCTATATGAGGCGCAGGCAATGTTAAGTATGGATGTTGGGACATCGTCAAATTTTCCGTTGTTTACATTGTTTGCGTAAGTCGCTCGCGAATACGCTACGCCCGCCTAAAGATAGGCGATTGTTTCTGAATCTGGCCCTACGTGTATATTTTCAAATGTGTGCGAACTAACCCCTGTTTTTAACGCAAACTGTTAGACAGGAGAATTTGGTTGGTTGCAGACTGGCTGGTGAGTTGACCTGGGAATATTCTTTGGTTTTGTTTGACATGCGTCACCCCTTTCATGTGCTCCTTGCTGCAAAGGCCAATTATAGATGGGGACAGTAGTCAGTTGTTTGTTACTTATGTAATATTAGTGAGGGGACATACTGCACACCTTTGCTGCCAGTGTGCTATGTGCTGGGTGTCCCTGTGCCTTTAAGGAGAGGTGTGCTTCCTCCAGGCTCACATGCCCTTTATCTATCCATTAGAATGAATAAGCTTTTACTATGGGGGCTCTCATAAATTTACAGAGTTAGGACTGCAGATAATACTGGGGTGCCATGGAGTGGTTCTGCAGCTTACACATTTATTTGTGTGCTAACTAAACCCCTGTTTCTAACGCAAACTGTTAGGCGGCGTACACACGATCGGATATATCCGATGAAAACGGTCCGCGGACCATTTCCATCGGATATGTCCGATCGGGAGTTTGATCCGATGGCGTGTACACACCATCGGATCAAATTCCCCGCCGCCGGACGGCGCGGTGACGTAGTGGTGACGCGGCGGTGACGTTGACGCCGCCGCGTCACCGCCACGTCACCGCACCAGGAAGTAAAACACTTCCGCGCATGCGCCGAATCCATTCGGCAGCGGCGCGGCGGCGGTGGGGGCCGACATGTCTGCTGGTAAGTGTACTAACCAGCAGACATGTCGGGCGGACAGATTCCCACCGGATAGATTTCAAAGCATGCTTTGAAATCTGTCGGGTGGAGAAATCTGTCCGCTAGCCCATACACACGAGCGGAGATGTCTGCTGAAACGGTCCATCGGACCGTTTTCAGCGGACATATCCCCTCGTGTGTACGCGGCCTAAGACAAGAGAATTCAATTGGTCGGCTTTCTTTTGTTTTGTTTTGTTTGACTTAATACAGCACCCCAAATCCTTGGCCCAGTGAATGTGGGGGTCCATCAGAGTCTTGAAGCCGCCATTAAAATAAGGAGGCTCCCAGATAGCTGCTCCCCCTATAGCAATGTTCCATAATTTTCCCAATTTTTTTTCCTACAATGCTCAAAAATGTATGTCCCACAAAATAAAAGTTTTAAGATGACAAATGATAGCAAAACTTAATTTCTGTAACCAAAAAGAGTTAGGGATGCTGGCTGATGTCATTGACCAATTATGGCATCATAGGTTGCTAGAATACTGGAGGACACTGACACCCTAGTGATCACAGCTCTGAGTGGAAAGCATTTTTTTAATTAGTGTTAATAGTAACACCACCTCTAAATAATGAATTCCTGCACCAATGCAGTGGGTGGGTGAACAAGCCATTTTTTTTCACCTGTTACCCGTTAGCACTTATACCTTGTAACATTGAGATCAATACAGACCACTATCTGCATTAAATTTGTGTGAGTTCCCTCCCCATAAAGACATTGTGGTAGGTTAACTGGCCCTAGTATGTGTGTACAAACTGACTCTATGGGCCAGATTCAGGTAGAGTTGCGCTGGAGTATTTCGATATGCGCCGCGTAACTGTGAAGATGCGCCGTCGTTTCTATGTGGCCGTACCCACCAAACTAGATGCGACAGAAAACGGGCCATTTCCGACCGGCTTAACGTTCCGACGCCAGAGTATCGTCAGCGCATAGTTTCGCTTGGCGCATCAGTCGCGCCTATTGATTTCCCCTGCAAATATGCAAATGAGGGAGATTTCCCAATTCTCTCACGGATTAGCACCATACGCCGGCTACATGCGCCGCGCATATGTCGTCCGTCCGTCGCAAAGTTATTTCTACAAATGGCTGCTTTATCTTTACTCCAGACGACCTCAGGTCAGCAGGAGAGCAGCTCCAGCAGCAGCGCTACCGACGAAACTAGCAAGCTGAACAACCACACGTGCAAGGACAACAGGCCAACATGCCAGGGGCAATCGTGGTCCTAGAACTACTGATGGGTCCCCCGGAACGAAGGAGGCGGGCACGTGAGAGGATATACCGCACGCGCATGAGCCTCTTTGGCATGGGGGATGAGGAGGTGTATCGCCTCTTCAGATTCAGCCCTGATGCAATACTTGAACTAACCACAACCCTGCAGGGTGACATCACCAGCAAGACACACCGCTCACAAGCAGTGCAGCCACTGGTGAAGGTACTGGCAACACTTCATTTCCTTGCAAGTGGATCATTCCAGCGTACAAGTGGAGTGGTGGCTGGGATGTCACAATCCTCCGTGAGCAGATGTGTGCACCAGGTTGTCCCTGCAATCCTCAGACGCATGTCCAACCACTTCATCAGACCCACCACTGAGGAGCTGCGGCTGAAGGCAATGACAGATTTCTACAGCATTGCTAGATTCCCACGCACTGTGGGGGCCATTGATTGCACACATGTGGCCCTACAGCCCCCCAGTGCCACAGAGCACATATACTGCAATCGGAAGCATTGGCATTCCATCAACGTACAGGTGATAGCCGATGCCCAACGCCTCATATGGCACGTCCGTGCCAAACACCCCGGGTCCAGCCATGACAGCTTCATATACCGTCAGAGCCCCATCCCAGCAGAATTCGAGCAGAACATGTATGGGGACAGCTGGCTGGTTGGTGAGTGACATGGGTGGCAGGCATGACTATCCCCTCCCGTGATGCACATCAGAAGTGGCACATGCATGACTAACATCCTCCTGTCTTTTCCCTTACAGGTGACTCTGCATATGCACTGGGACCCCATCTCATGACTCCTTTCCGGAACCCCCAAACCAGAGGAGAGAGAAAATACAATGAAGCACACATCAAAACCCGTGCAGTGGTGGAGCAAACATTTGGGCTCCTGAAGTCCCGTTTTCGCTGCCTGGATAAGTCCGGGGGGACCCTATTGTATTCCCCTACCTTTGTGTGTCAGATCATCGGTGCATGTTGCATTCTGCACAACTTTGCTATGAGAAAAGGCCTGCAGATTGACATACGTGATGACCTGACCCCCGACCCACACAGTCCCCCCCTGCCAGAGGAGAACCAGTCTGCTGATGGAAGAGCAGTCAGGAGGGTCCTCGCCGTAGGCATCTTTGGACACTAAACCAAAACATTTATCACACAGAGAATGCACGCGTGTACACCACTGATGTCCCTAGATCACACACACCACATGCACATCGCATTGGATTAGCCCAAGTCCAGCATGTAGGACTTGGGAGCAGCAACGCCAGCGTCAAGGCCCCAATGATGTCGCTGTCCATTCATACACCTTTCACACGTCATTCATACAGCCGTGGGGTTAACTTCAACACCATGGCCGAGGGTGACACCCCTTACTGGCAGGAGTGCCACCCCCTCACATTCACACACCATTCACACTGCAACGTGTGCAGTATCAAAAAATAAAAAAATCATAACCTGAGTATAAATCCAAATAAAATAAAAAAACTCATAACCTGAGTATAAATCCAAATAAAATAAAAAACTCATAACCTGAGTATAAATCCAAATAAAATAAAAAACTCATAACCTGAGTATAAATCCAAATAAAATAAAAAACTCATAACCTGAGTATAAATCCAAATAAAATAAAAAACAAATCATCTGGGATGCCGGGGGCTCCTTCTTGCCGAACCTCTCTGGCTCCTCAGATGCCTGGATGGAGTGGGTGGGGGTGAGGGGGGCATCTGGGAGGTGGCTGATCCCCCATTGGGTGGGACAACTCCTGGCAGGTGTGGCCTGCATGCCCTCCAAGGCTATCCTGGCTATCCTGGCCGAGGTATGTGTTGGTATGGGCCTGCATCCTGAGCTGACGGGTGACCTGAATAAATGCTGGGCCCCGCCGACTTCAGCCTCCCCTGGTCCCGGATGGCAGCACTGTTTCCCTGGATGGCAGCAGTGTTTGCCTGTACGGCTGCAGTGAGGTGCCTAATATTCCCCTGCACCTCCCCCAAACTGGTCACCACTGCAGCGCAGTTGCAACTCACATCCTGCACTGCGTTGCTTATCTGGGCAACGGAGCACAGGCTGTCAGCCACTCTGTCCAAGTGCCCAACTATGTCCCCCATTTGTTGGGTCTGTCTGGTGTGATCCCTCGCCAACTGGCCCTGGACAAGATCCGACACCCCCCTGGTCTTCTGGGTCGCCTTCCTGGGGCCAGCAGATGGTTGTCCCCGGGGGGATGGAGTCGCCCTTGAGGAGCTTCCAAGGATGGGGGAGGGGATGACAGACGGCCCTGGAGAAGGGGAGGAGTCCTCCAACAATAAGGAAAAGTCCTGCTCTGCCACAGCAGGATCCTCCACAACCACCTCGGCAGGTGTGGTGTGGGCACTCTCCTCATCCACCTCGGTGTCTTCACCACCCAGGGGCTCGGGCACACGATGGCGTTGGGGGGATGGGGTGGACTGGCCGCCGACAGGTGATGGACCAGCTCCGTCATCTGTGGATGACACAAAGCAGACACATGTTGGTGGTCCCACACACTTGGCACATGTACCCCTCCCCCCCCCCCCACATGCAACACATCAAATAGGGGATAAAAAACACTTACCTGTCCTGGAGCCTTCCTCCACGGAGTCATATCCAGGGACCCCCTCCACCTGCTCCCTGTCCAGGCAGCGAGCGACCACCTCCTCCTCCGTGGTCAGGCTGACCGGACATGGGGGACCACCACCTGTGCCACTCTCATGCCTCCTGATGGTGGCCACCTTGCCACGGACCTTGCGCCGCAGGTCGTTTACCTTTTTTTGGATGTCACCAGCAGTCCGGGTGGAGTACCCTAGCACATTCACCCTGCTGGCAATGGTGTCCAGGATGGCCTGCTTCCTCTCCCGGCTGGTCGTCCGACTTTTTTTGCCATGGAGGAAATGGTTAAATGTCTCCATAGCGGAAATGATCACAGACACCTTAAAGTTGAGGTTCCTCCTCTCTCTGGGGGTAGCGGGAGCAGCCATCACAGCACAAAAGTATCTTCCCTGGGGTGGGGGGAAACGGAAATACTTTTGCGCCGGAATGGCGTTTCCGCTAGCGCTTTTAAACGCACAACGGAACACATTGCGCTGACGTTTCCCGTGAAGTGGTGCCGACGGAAGTTGTGAGCATGCGCACAAGGGGGCGAGTGGAGCCTCACTCACTGCGCATGCTCCGTCGATGATGCGCTGAACGTAAGCCTCTGCGCTGGGCTCCGCCCATCATTTACATATGATCACACCCACTTCCACTTGCGTTGGGTTACGCCAGCGCATTATCGTTACTCTGGCGCAAGTTTACGCGCAACTGCTATGTGAATAACAGTACTTGCGCCGAAAGTGTCGGCGGAGTAACGTAAATGAGAAGCGTTACTCCGGAGTATAGAAACTCCCATCTACCTGAATCTGGCCCTATGCCAGTATTATCACATTCTGCCTGTTAGTCCAAAGCCAGAGCAATTGGGGAGTATTGATGAGACCTGGTGACCTATCTTAGAAAAAATTCTATGGAAAATGCTCCCAAGTGTATCAGACATGGTGCCCAAAAAATTGCCTAGGGTCATATCTGAATGAATGGATATATACATATCTAGAGGTAATTTAAACGGGAAGGAACTAGTCTATAGAAGTTTTTTATTTGTTTATTTAAGTAATAGTTATTAGTGATGAGCGGAATACGCCATATTCGATTTCGCGATATTTCGCGAATATTTCAAAGAATATTCGCGAATATTCGTTAATATTGAATATTCGTGATATTTTATAAAAGAAATAAAAAATCAAAAAAATTTTTTGGGTAAAATATCACGAATATTCAATATTTACGAATATTCGCTATATTTTATAAAAAAAATAAAAATAGCGAAATTTCGCATATACGAAAGCGAAAATGATTGCAAAATTTCGCTATTTTTTTTGGATAAAATATCATGAATATTCGATATTTACGAATATTCGCTATATTTTATAAAAATAAAAAAAAAATCGAAATTTCGCTAGTGCGAATGCGAAATTGATTGCGAAATTGATTGCGAAACTTGAAAAAATACGAATATTCGAAATAGCGAATATTCGTCGCGATATTCGAGTTATTCGCGAATACTCGAATATGCAATATTCGTGGCGAATATTCGCAATGCGAATATTCGTGAGCAACACTAATTGTTATATTTGTTTTAACATAATAACACTAATAACATAATAACACACATAATTTATGTAACCAAAAAGAGTAAGGGATGCTGGCTGATGTCATTGACAAATTATGGCATCATAGGTTGCTAGAATACTGGAGGCCACTGGCGCCCTAGTGATCACAGCTTTGCAGTGGGCGGGTGAACAGGCCATTTTTTTTCACCTGTTACCTTAAAAGCAAACAGGTAGGCCTCGTACACACCATCGGACTTATCCGATGAAAACGGTCCGCGGACCATTTCCATCGGATATGTCCGATCAGGAGTTTGATCCGATGGCGTGTACACACCATCGGATCAAATTCCCCGCCGCCGGACGGCGCGGTGACGTGGCGGTGACACGGCGGTGACGTTGACGCCGCCACGTCACCGCTACGTCACCGCACCAGGAAGTAAAACACTTCCGCGCATGCGCCGAATACATTCGGCGGCGGCGCGGCGGCGGTGGGGGACAACATGTCTGCTGGTAAGTGTACTAACCAGCAGACATGTCGGGCGGACAGATTCCCACCGGATAGATTTCAAAGCATGCTTTAAAATCTGTCGGGTGGACAAATCTGTCCGCTAGCCCATACACACGAGTGGAGATGTCTGCTGAAACGGTCCATCGGACCGTTTTCAGCGGACATATCCCCTCGTGTGTACGAGGCCCTAGAGTTTGAGGTGAACGCTGATTCAGCCAAACATAAACATCACCCCCTACTTGCCAAATTTGCAAAAAAAAATCTTTGGCTCAAACTGCCAAAACGTCACCAATATCCACACAAAGGAAACTGGAAAAGTCTACGTTGAATTGATTTGCTCATCCCTACCAACTAGGTTTTATAAACAAGACGGTTGTCTGTAATAGGAGTTACATTATATCTTAAACACAACCGGGTTTAAGTTCCGCATCATGCAGGAGTCTTTTTTATGACTGATAGCCACTAGCAATCTGAGGTTTCCTTGCAACAATAAAACATAAAAGTTGATTTAATTATAGCCTTATTTTAAGGGGAAGCCTATAAATGAGCTGGGGACCCTGGCCACAGAGAGCTACATTAAATAATAAAGGAGCTTATTTCTTAAACTGCTAATTACCATGATCCCTTGTTAAAAGGTTAGGTATTACAAGCCTTACAGTAAACATCATTTATTTTATGTTTTAAAAAGTGCTTGTATTTAAAATACCTAAGTGGTGCAGGCAGTTCCTCATTCCTTTGAAAAAAATTAAATCACTGACATTAGACCATCACATATTTTGCAGTTGGGTTTTAGACAGGTTGAAATGATGCCAAACAGTACCAAACTGATCTATTAATCTTCTCAATCAATCCCCTGCAAAAAGTTTTAGGATTAAATAATCAGGTCAGGTGAAAAAGATTACCCTTAAGGAGTTTTTTTTAGGTCTACACGTGAATTTGCACTAAAGCGTTTTGTGTTGGCTTGTCTCTATTAGTAATCACATATCTTACCTAAAATATTCCATATATTTAAATATAAAACACAAAGGCAATTCATATTAAAAAGGAACTACAGTCTGCTCACATAATTTGTAATAAAAACATCTTTGCCATCCTGAAGCTTCCCTCTAACCATTTTGCATATTATTTTATATATACTGCGATTCTGTACTTGTCAAATATGCAGCAGAAATCTTCCTTCACTGAGTCTGGCTGCAATCATTTTAACTTTGGGCAGCTGAAACTGCTGCCTGTTCTCTTCCTGGATTTACACAGACACACACAGGCACACCTCTAGCTCTGCAGCTTTTATTGGCCTTCTTATGACTCACTCCCCTCCCATCCTAGCAAACTCTCGCAAGAGTGCGATGATGATGCATGATGTCATACGCCTAGGTTTTTTTGCAGACAAGAAACAGGAAATGGGCCGTATAAGGTATTTACTGTCAGAAAAAAAAAAGTTTTACTATCCAAAGTTAAAACAACAAGGGCAGAATATTTAATAGATAAAAAAAAAAAAACTGAATTTCCACTTTAAGTACATATGTCATACACTGTGAATATCAGCATACACGCTCAATGGATTCCCACATGACCAAATTAGTGTAATTTACCTGGTCCCCCAAAGGGGTAAATAAAAGGTAAAAGCAAAGATCTGAGAATTCTTCTTTATGCATTTCACCAGATTCTCTGACATTTGTAATGGAATTTTGATTTGAACTTGGAGCTTTTTTTGTGTTATATGCACATTTTAGTGCATGCTGATATTTGCACTTTATGTGAATTGACTATGTGAATTCTTTGTGAATGCTGACATTGAGTGTGTTTATTGATATTTGCACTTTATATGAATTTACTGTTTGCTTTATGTTTATTAATATGAGACATTTTGGAGTGAGATATGTTTTCATTGATTTTTATCTAGCGTCTATTTAGAGACTTATTTGGAATTTAGTGATGTACCATATTTTTCACTCCATAAGATGCACTTTTTGCTTCCCAACAAATGAGGGGAAATGTATGTGCGTCTTATGGAGCGAATATTGACCAGGAACTCCCCCTGCCACCACTGCCATTTTACAATAGCGGCAGAAGAGAGGCAGGAGAGAGGAGGACAGACGTCCAGAGCCCCCACAAATGGGGTGATCTCCACACTGAGCCTGTCACTCAGCCAAAGACAGAGCAGCCAGAGCGGCCAAATGGAGTACGGCTGCAGCGGTCGCTTGGTCTGCGCTGTCTTCTATCTGAGTGACAGGGAAATGTGATGACGTCCTTGCCAGGGAATGACATTTTGTGCAAGGTAGTCAGGATGCATTTTATGGGACTGTTAAGGCTGCATTTTATGGGACTGTTAAGGCTGCATTTCATGGGACTGCTAAGTCTGCATTTTATGGGACTGCTAAGGCTGCATTTCATGGGACTGCTAAGGCTGCATTTCATGGAACTGCTAAGGCTGCATTTTATTGGACTGCTAAGTCTGCATTTTATGGAACTGCTAAGGCTGCATTTCATGGAACATGTAAGGTTGCATTTTATGGGACTGCTAAGGCTGCATTTCATGGGACTGCTAAGGCTGCATTTCATGGAACTGCTAAGGCTGCATTTTATGGGACTGCTAAGTCTGCATTTTATGGGACTGCTAAGGCTGCATTTCATGGAACTTGTAAGGTTGCATTTTATGGGACTGCTAAGGCTGCATGTCATGGGACTGCTAAGGCTGCATTTTATGGGACTGCTAAGTCTGCATTTTATGGGACTGCTAAGGCTGCATTTCATGGGACTGCCAAGGCTGCATTTTATGGGACTGCCAAGGCTGCATTTTATGGGACTGCTAAGTCTGCATTTTATGGGACTGCTAAGTCTGCATTTTATGGGACTGCTAAGTCTGCATTTAATGGAACTTGTAAGGTTGCATTTTATGGAACTGGAAAGGCTGAATTTCATGGGCAATATTTTAGTACACCATTTGGCACAGAATATTTGCATATTTGTATATACAGCAGCTTTCGGATCTAGAGTAGTTTTTAGGTATGATTGCATTGGATTGCCATTATAAGTAGAACAAATGTAACACTGCATTTGCTTATTTAGTAAAAACATGCTCAGAAGCAAGTTATGAGAAGCTCCTTGAGGATAGGGACAGATGTGAATGTACAATGTATATGTAAATCGCTGCGTAAATTGATGGCGCTATATAAGTACCTAAATGATAATAATAATAATCAGCCCAAAAGGTGGCACCAATCGAATGGATCTTCCCCTTTATAGTGCTGTTGTACGTGTTGTACATCACAGTGCTTTGCTCAAGCTTTTTTTTTTTATGATCGTGTGTATGCAAGGCAGACTTGACAAGAATCACGTTGAGAAAAACTTTGTTTCCTGACACATTCATGGCAGCACACACTGGGTTGTGACTCCGTCCCCACAACCTGACAGGATTGGTTAGCTATAAATTTGAAGGGGAGACGCCCCGCACCATTCTCTTTTTTTATCCTCACCTGACAGATTGGATGAACAAGCAAAAAGCATGCCTCTTACCGCAAATCGCCCCAGCAGGTTCAGCCTCTCCTGTTTGGAAGTCCCTCCTGTACAGTCTCTAAATGAGCTTTATGGTGGGAACCCCATTCTGGTGGTCTCAGGGGCTCTGCAATTATACTGGCATCTGTAACAAGCTTTAAAGAAGCTTCAAATCTCGCAGTGGCCCCCACTTTTGCTCTGTCTTTCCTTCCAGTGCAGTGTGTGCTTCCACAAAGGTATTTGTATCATTACATTTACCACCTAAGGTTAGTCCGTTTTGTACCTTTGTCTGCCTGTTGTTTTTTTCTCAGCTCTGCTGAGCCCTGTGGTTTCTCTGACACCCCATACTCACGGGGTCACCGCTGCGTACCCCTTGGCGCTCTGCACATGCGCGCAGCTCAGTGATGACGCCGCCTGTCTCCTCTGCCCTCTTCCAAAATGGCGCCGGGCGAGCGGGGCGCTTCTGAGCATGCGCGCGTCATAAAAAAAAAAAAAAGAAACAGTCCTATTGCTCTGTAGATCTGGCTGCCGCCCTGCTGCTCTGCTCTACTCAGAGTGAAGATTGCACCAGGTGTGTGCATGCATGTCCCAGATCAGCCTGGGCTAATTGATTACACACACAAAAAAAAAAAAAAAAAAAAGGAACATATAGGATAGAAGATCTAATACATTTATATATTAATTTATAACATACCATAGGAGAAAGTATATCCATAATTAAACAATTAATATAATCCAAAAAAAAAAAAAGGATAGATATATGTATATAAAATGATTATATTAATTTAATAAATAGAAATGTTGGGGGGGAACATATTGTAATGTTTTCCCTTCTCTCTTTTTTTCCCACCTTTTCGGGCTGTCTCTCTGCTATCCTCATGGGGGCCACTGCCCTCGCAGACCACCGTCAGCTGACCAGGTATAGAGGCCATCCAGAAGGTGGTAAGTAGAGGGGAGACAAAAAAGAGAGCCTGGCCACTGACGTTACAGTTTTGGTAGCCCTATCGGGTCAAGAGACGCAAGTTTGCGGCACAGAGGGAGATTCCAGCCATGCTTCCGGCAGAAGGCGCAAGAAGTTGCTCAAGGTTACCCTCTTGATTTCTTCAATGAAGGCATAGCCGCTTGCGTCACAGCCACTCCCGTCATAGTCGGTCCCACCGCAGACGATTACCTTCATCCCAGACAGAGCTATCTTACCCGCACCACGGCAAATGTTTGCCAAATATGCGGGGCGCCAGCCTTGCCAGAGGAATTGGCCTGCCGCTCGTGCTTCATTGAAGTAACAAAGGATTCAGAGGCCAGAGTAGATACTGAACTCCTAGGAGAATCGCCACAGGGATCATATGTGGGCGATCCTTCCCCAAGCACATCGCCCGGCCGTTACGCCAGGCTGCAGTAACCCTGTCTAAGAATGAGGAGTGTGAGCAGGCGTCGGACTGTATCTTTTTAGTTGAACCATTTGCCCATTCAGTCAAGGAAGCGATCGGCTGGGAGGAGGTTATGGCAGAACTTCTGAAGGTTCAGAAATATTTCCTGGTGCTGAAAAGGGGGTCCTGAATCATTTCCCTTCATCAAAGAGCTGGAAAACCTCATAAAGGATAAGTGGGGGGATCGCATAAGCGGCCCAGTATGAGCAACAAGTTTGCAGATTGTACCCCTTGTGGGATTCTAAGATCAATTATTTTGATCAATGCAACTACGGTGGATTCATCTTTAATGCGACTCGCTAGAGACGTTTCTCTACCGATTGAAGACGCAGTTACCTTCCTGGACGCTCTTGATTGTAAAATCAATATAGAACTGAAGAAAGCCTGCTCCACGACAGGAGACGCTTGTAGGCCGGCTATCACCATGGCGGCAGTCGCTAAAACTATTGCTGCATGGGCGGCTAATGTTGAGAATTCCATTCTAGAAGGAGCCAACCAGGGGAAGATATTCTCCTCCCTGCAGGAAAATTAAGTTGGCTTACGGCTCCTGAGGGGGCGACTTCATGGCTGGGAAGAGCCTTATGGCTGAGACCCTGGATAGCGAAGGCAGCGTCAAAATCAACTGGTGCAAAATTCTATATGGCGGCTCAAGTGTATTCGGCACAAAGATGGACTCGGCCATCTCCAAGGTTACCGGGGGAAAGTCCGGGCTGATTCCCTCCGATAGGAAACCAGAGCCCCAGAAGGGCCCCGCTTACAGGCGTGATCTTCCTGTCAAATACAGGGATGTTAGATCCTACCGCCCCGGCAGGGAATTTAGGAGGGACTGGAAGACTCGACCCTCCTTCATGTAGATACAGTAAGCCAATCACAGCTGGGGAACAGCAGAAGTCCTTTTTGAGGGTCCGTCTGCCCACCCAGCTCAGGTGAGCACCAGACTCAAGAGATTCGCTCGGATGTGGGCAACTCGTATAACAGATCCATGGACACTAGCCTCTATCAAGACCGGTCACAATTGGAAATTCATGAGCACATTGCCAGGGAACACATTCCAGCCTACCAAGTACTTCTGCACCAGAAAGGGAGGGGGTTTTATTCTCCTTTATTTCTGGTATAAAAAAAATAAACAGGGATCTACGTCCAGTCTTGGACCTAAAGAAGTTCAACAGACGATCAAAATAGAGGCCCTCAGATTGGAAAAGCCTTCAGTCCATTTTGTTGTCAGTAGACGTGGGAGACTGGATGCTATCTCTAGATTTTTCGGACGTTTACCTTCACATCCCAGTTCATCTTAACTTCCAGAGGTCCCTTCGGTTCTCAATCGATCAATCCCATTTCCAATTTTGGTGCCCCCCATTCGGCATCGCCTCAGCACCCAGAGCATTCGGCAAGTTAGGGTGTTCCTAGGGGCAGAATAAAATACCAGGTTGTACCGGGTGCAACTCCCTCAAGAGAGGCTGAAGCCCTTGCTCCAGAAGATACAGAATCTGCTATCATCCAGACGTCTAACTGTCAGAGCCTACCTCAGTACCCTGGGGTCCATGTCAGCATCCATACCCTTGATACAGTGGCCCCTGTGGCACATGCGAGTCTTACAGAACTCCTTTCTCAGGCAGTGGAATAGAACATCAATACTCCAAACCATTCACATCCCGAACTTTGGTAAAGCAATTAGTATGGTGGTGGACACACCCGTCCAACCTCAGGAAATCCATTCCAAAAGTTCCCCCAAGTCCAGAAGTAGTAACATCGGACGCCAGCCAGGGGTGATGGGGTCCACACTATCTAGACTGAGTAGCCCAAGGACAGTGGCACTTTCGGGCTCAGGGCATAGTGTCAAATATTTTAGAGCTCAGAGCAGCCTTTCAGGCCCTTGCGCCTCTTCTAGAGAGGAAGAGTGTCCTGATCAGGATGGACAACAAGTAGCGGTGTCATGTATCCAGAGACAGGGGGGCATCAGGAGTCGCACGCTTCAGGAGGAAGTTCGCCCATAATGGAAGGGGCACAAGTGCACCTGTTAGATCCGTGGGGAGTATGCGTCCCAGCAACACAGAATTAGTTGGCCAACTACCTAAGCCGAGAGACACTTTCAAACAACGAATGGTCCCTGAACCAACAGGTATTCTCCATTCTTACGAAAAATTGTGGAGTACCAGAAGTCGACCTAGCGGCCACGCCAAAGAACTCCAAGTGTCAGAGGTTCCTGTCCAGAGCCCACTTTCCATTACCTGAAGGGACAAACTGCCTAGTTCTTCCATGGAGCTGCGAGCTAGGGTACATTTTTCTTCCAACTTCTCGGATTACAAGATTCCTGTCCCGACTTCGGAAGTCCTCAGCCACGGTTATTGTACTAATACCGTTCCGGCTGAGGAGGCCATGGTTTACGACCCCGCTACAGCTAGGTACGCGGCCTCCAATACATCTTCCAGTAACCTGGGATCTCATACATCAGAGGCAATTCTTCCATCCAGCCCAGAGAAGCTGCATTTGCCAGCTTTGAAGCGGAGAGGGCTAGGTTAGGGGAACTAGGATACTCTCAGGAGGTAATATCAACCTTAGTACAAGCTCTAAGGAGCTCCACTGATGTCACCTATACTAGGATCTGGGAGAGGTTCGTGTCATCGCAGCAAAGAGATTGGAATCCCATCTCAAATTCTTGAATTTCTTCAGTCAGGGCTTAACAAGGGCCCGGGCTCGGGTACCCTGAAGGTGCAAGCATCTACCCTTTCAGCCATGACGGGTACTAGATGGGCTCTTCATCATCCGGTCACTCTGTTCCTCAGGGCCTACGTAAGATCAGACCACCTAGGAGGCCAGCCTTTCCAACAGGGGATCTCTGTGTAGTACTCGGGGGCCCTGTCCAATCCACCTTTTTCTCCATTCAACTTAGTCTCACCGGTCACCGTGGAACCTAGCTCTGAAGATGGCTTCCCGTATTGCTATCACCTCAGTTAAGAGGGCGTCGGAGATACAGCACTTATGGCTACGGAAACCCCTATTTAGTGTTCTTCCCTGACAGAGTGGTTCTGAAGCCCTCAGACCATTTTTATCCAAGGGTAACTTCCTCCTTTCATTATAACCAGGACATCGTCCTTCCGTCTTTTACTAATGAAAGGGGCGAGTCCCATGACTAGGATGTCAAGTCTACCATCTCCAGTTACGTCACAGCTACATCTCAGGAAGACGGATTCTCTCTTGATTATCCCACACGGGAGCAGACGAGGTCAGCCAGCTACCTCCCGTACCATTAACTCTTGGTTGTTAAAGCTATCAAAGAGACCTATTCCATCCAGCAACTTACGACTCCTAGAGGGCATTAGGGCTCATTCGACAGGGGCAGAGGCCACTTCTTGGGCAGCATATTGCGGGACTTTACCGGAAACCATAGGCAGAACAGCAACTTGGTCTACCCAACACATCTTCATTTCTCACTACAGAGTGAATTCTGCTCTCCTGGCTACCGTCGACTTCGGCAGATCTGTTCTTGGAGCCAATTCCTCAGCGCTATAAAGAATAAATATTACTGTTTTCTTGCACCCTCCCGACTGGCGAGTTATTTCCCAGTGTGTGCTGCCATGAATGCGTCAGGAAAATGGAAAATTGTATACTCACCTTTCCGTAATTTTCCTTTCCTGACGCATCTTCATGGCAGCACACAGATGCCCACCCTGCTGTTTTATGATGATATATACAGAGAATGGTGCGGGGCGTCTCCCCTTCAAATTTATAGCTAACCAATCCTGTCAGGTTGTGGGGGCGGAGTCACAACCCAGTGTGTGCTGCCATGAAGATGCGTCAGGAAAGGAAAATTACTGAAAGGTGAGTATACAATTTTCCATTTTTTTTCCAAACCATTAAAAATGGTTGTGTGTACGCAGCTTAAGGCATATTCCTATTCACAACACCTACCCAAGTGGCAAAAGTTTGTCTTTCAAACTAAAACAATTGAGTACTGTTCATGATACTTTATTTTTTTTTGCACTAACATACAATTTTTTAGGACGAGCTTTCAAATATTTACCCTTCTTCAAGATCCCAGCAGTACTATTTCACAAAAGTTTTAGCAGAATGTTAAAAAAATACAATCTCTGAGGCCGCGTACACACGACCGAGAAACTCGTCGGGCTAAACTCATCGTTCCGCCCGTCGTGTTTCCCGTTCAGCTGTCGAAAAGCTTGTTGAGCCAAATTTCCCCATAGAACAACAAGGAAATAGAGAGCATGCTCTCTTTTTGGCTCGACAAGCTTCCCGACGGGATGCTCGGCGAAAAGTGTACACACGACCGGTTTTCCCGGCAGAATACGTCTCCCATCGAGGTTCTCGCTGAATTTTGCCGAGAAACTCGGTCGTGTGTACGTGGCCTGAAGGAAAGGAAAGGAAAAGGAAAAACAAATACACACAAACTAATGTATATAGCAGTGGTAATATTCACCTAGCAAAAGAAAATGTTATATAATCCTCCACCACTGGAGTGAAGAGCTGTATACGATTTACGCAATACTCAGGCCATCACCATTAAACCACCAGTTTAAGGTGGAGCAGTTGTTGTGATGGATACCAAACAATTTGTGCTGAAAATTCACTTGCTGCACTTTTTTCAATTTTCTTTTAAGGAATGCTGGAGACTAAGCATGAGAGTACCTGTATGGTGCATCTATTTGAACCACTCGCCTAGCCTGCAGACCAAATATTGTACATTATATGGATTCAAGGACTGTGTAGAAGTTGAGATAAAACACAACTATTCTTTCCATATGTTGCCTATGCATCTAGTCGATCACCTATAACTGTAGCTGCAGCAAAGGAAAACTGCCATGACACTACATAGACTACAACAGCCGCAGCTGGCTAAGGTGGTGAAAATCCTGTTGCTACTACTTCTTGCAAGCAGCCTTAAGGCTGTATTCACACCTTAACGTAGCGTTTTTGCGCGTTTTGTCACACATATTCACACGTATTCGCAGGTTTGCATATAGTGTTGTCCGACGTTTTTGAACTTGGACATTTTTTATTTTAGCCAATAGGAAAAGTTATTATCTCTTTCATCACTTGTTGCTATGTTTGTAGATTTTTTTATCTTCTGCCTGGGTGAAATGTTCTATTGATTAAAGCGTCAAAACACCCGCTTATTGTCGCGCTAGACGCTTGAATCGAGCGTTTCCATTACTTTCTATGGGAATATAAACGTTCGAAAATGCCCAAATCCGCCCAATTAACGCGACAAAAAGGGTCCAGAACTTGTTTGAGCTTCAGGCGTTTGGCTTCAGGCGTTTTGGAGTGGAGATGAGAACCATCTCCATAGAGAATCATGTATTTTTTCCCCTCTAGCGTTTTGGAGCTTCATGCTTCAGGCGACAAAACGCTCAGTTGTGAATGCGGCCTTAAGGATTTTTGAGTTTAAAATGTCAAAATTGCTCTGGTTCTTTTTAGGAAAACAGTTTAAGGCCCCTTTCACATGAGCGGACCGTTTGTCCGCTTATTACAAGTCCGTTTACGGACTTGTAATGGGCCCCTTTGGGGTTCGCATCCGCTAACGTCCGCAACAGTCCGCGTCCATTAAGGTCCGGTTTTTCGGACGGAAGAAAACCCTATTTTTCTTCTGTCCGGCAGATCGGATTGGATGAAAATGGACAGACGGTCCATTTTCATCCGATTCCCCATAGGGGATAGCGGAGGAGAGACAGGGTGGTCCCTGCACAGTGTGCGGGGACCGCCCTGTCTACCGACAGCTCAGCGGGACCCCCTGCTGAGCCGACAGACACACACAGGGGTCAATTCACAAAGCTTTATTTTCAGATTGCGAGTGTTATTTTAACGATTTTGCACGTTATTGAAGCTAGTTCAATTCACTAAACGATTTAACGCTCTGAAAAATCATCAAATAACGTTTCCCTACACAGAAACGATATTTTAAGGTGTGGATCCTTATTAAAGAGTCAAATCGTTATTTTAAAGATTCAAATCGTTATTTTAAAGATTCAAATCGTTAAATATGTACAGAAGTGCAATTCACAAAGATTTTTTGGACAGTTATCAATCGTTAAGCAATCGTTAAATTAACACCTCCCTCAGGGTGGCGTTATGACATTTCCCAGGCGATATTTTGTTGTTAGAGGAAGCTTTTGGCGATTTTTGTAGTGTAGTGTAGTGTTGGGCAAGCTAGAACCGTGCTCTATTTGAACTTAAAATTATCCAGAGGCGAAGAAGAACACGTTAGAATGTTGTTCAGATTTATAAATGTGTATTCCGTTCACATACTATTTTG
The DNA here is from genome assembly GCA_029574335.1 of Rana kukunoris. Lineage (NCBI taxonomy): Eukaryota > Metazoa > Chordata > Amphibia > Anura > Ranidae > Rana > Rana kukunoris. Next base: position 228,688,154 of record CM056059.1, on the reverse strand, counting down.
GATGACTTTTCTGAAACCCAGGTGATAGCTAAATTCCGATTATCATCTCCCATGATTTATTCTCTGTATGAGGAAATACACATGGCTTTAGAAAAGCACACACTAGAAGTTATGCACATCACATGCTCAATCTCCATGTGTATTGCTTGTGTCTCTCTCTCTGTATCTGCTCTTTTCCACATGCAGCTGTTCTCCTCCCCTTCTGCTCCCAGAATGCATCTCTCCAGCATTATTTAACGATCTTAAGAGTTATTTTAACGTCCCGAATCTTAATAATAACGTCTGAGTAGTTAGAATAACGTTTGGATAAAGAGTCAGTTGAAAACCATAACGACTATGTTAAATAACGATTATAGCTTTCGTGAATACCATGTTTGCTAGCGTTAAATAAGGAGTGCTAATTTAACACCTGAAGAAAACCAATAACGTTCCTCTTTGTGAATTGACCCCACAGAGTGGACCGAAAAACGGACCGCTCGTGTGAAAGAGGCCTAACTTAAAAATTGTTTCAGTATTGCAGCTTGCATGTGAATCTACTTTATCATCAGTCCAATTAACAGTTTCCAGCATCAAGACATTTTTAACTAGAAGGAAGTAAAGCTGAGTCAGGAAGTAGGAATCTTCCTAGTGTTGAATGATTTTGTATGTGTATAGAGGAGTGCCTGGTACAAAAGTTTCTTTCATGTTAGGCCCTGTACACACGATCAGATCGGTCTTATGAAACTGGTCTGCAGACCAGTTTCATCGGACCAGTTCGATGGTGTGTACGGCCCATCAGACCGTTGTCCGTCAGACCAAAGTTTTAAAACATGCTTTAAAACCTGTCTGATGGACAGCTGCAGCTAGGATCAGTGCTGCAGCCATCTAGGTGAGTATGATTGTTTGTGATTTTTGATTCCCAAACTTTTCTTCTAAAGCTGAGTTCCAAGCCAACAGCTAAATATACAGATGAAATACATTACATATGTGGAAGCTATTTTTCATTTAAAAAATACATATCACTTTTAATGAATGCATAACTTGACTTTATACATATAAAATGGGTTTGGTTAATGTGTTCCTCTAAGGCCTCGTACACACAAGCAAATAGATTTGTTAAAATCGTTCAGACCGTACACACGATCAAACCAAAATCCCCGCCGGCAGACAGCGCGCTGACGTGTCGGTGACGTGGCGGTGACGTTGACGCCGCCACATCACTGCACCAGGAAGTAAAACACTTCCGCGCATGCGTCGAAACCATTCGACGCGTGTGCGAGCAGATGTGTCTGCTGGTTAGCATACTAACCAGCAGACATGTCGGGCGGATGGGTTCCCAGCCGACAGATTTTAAAGCATGCTTTCAAATCTGTCGGCTGGCCAAATCCGTCTGTTTGCCCGTACACACGATCGAATCTGTCTGCTGAAACGGTCTGGCAGACCGTTTCCAGCAGACAGATTTGATCGTGTGTACGCGGCCTAAGATATAAGAGAATTGAGGATATAAAAAAAAAAAAACTGTATTTTATATTTATTTATTAAAGGCATTGCATATTTTAATGGGAACTGTTGTGTCTATGTATACATGGCAATTGCCCATTAAGAAATTAGTAAAGGAAATGGCTAATTTTCTCCTTTGGAGGCTTTTTTCATGTAAATATTATCAAATGGATGGTATTTGGGGAAAGCAACTACAGAGGAATCATCTTGAAAAGATTAAATAAGAAAAAATATCACTCTGGGTTTTCTATGGGAACCTGTAACTCTTTCTGTGCTGTTTTGGACAGAAATAGACAAATACTTTTACTACCAATGTAGACATAGAATTCGATTTACTAAAACTGGAAAGTGCCAAATCTGGTGCAGCTATGCACAGAAACCAGTCATCTTCCTTTTTGTTTTGTTTTCTGTCAAAGCTTAATTGAACAAGCTAAAGTTGGAAGCTGGTTGGCTACCATGTACAGCTGAACCAGATTTTGCGCTCTTCAGTTTTAGTAGGTCAACCCTGTGATGTTATTCCAAAGCGTTAAAGTGGTTCTAAATGCAGAAATAAAAAAACCTGTGTGCAGCAGCCCCCCTCAGCCCCCTAATACTTACCTAAGCCCCCATCTGAATCCAGCGATGTTGGACTCTGCTGTACGGGACTCTCCCTTCAGATTGGCTGAGACACATGGGCTCCCGCTGCTGTCAATAAGCCAATGAGGAGAGAGAGGGGGCAGGGCAGAGGCACAGCTCTGTGTCAGAATTGACACACAGCGCAGCGGCTCAGCGTGGGTGCCCCCATAGCAAGCTGATTGCTGTGGGGCCACTCAGCAGGAGGAAGGGGCCAGTATCACTAAACATACATTTAATTTTAAAGATACAAACAGGTGTGTGGTAAAGCATTTTTTGTAGGGTCGCCTGAACACCTACATGCACGTGTTGGTTTCTGCAATAGCTGTGCATTAATATGGGAACACCACATTGCATATATACTGTATAGTGTAAACAATTGTACTTGCCCTTCAGTGTACCATAGTGCTGTAATGTACTATGTTGAACAAAAAATAGTTCTGTTTTTCTTTTTTTGTAAATGTTTTTTTTTGCGTTAAGGCTCATTAACCACTTAAGACCCGGACCTTTAGGCAGCTAAAGGACCCGGCCAGGTTTTGCGATTTGGCACTGCGTCGCTTTAACAGAAAACTGTGCGGTCGTGCGGCGTGGCTCCCAAACAAAATTGCCATCCTTTTTTTCCCACAAACAGAGCTTTCTTTTGGTGGTATTTGATCACCTCTGCGGTTTTTATTTTTTGCGCTATAAACAAAAATAGAGCGACAATTTTGAAAAAAAATCAATATTTTTTTACTTTTTGCTATAATAAATATCCCCCAAAAATATATAAAAAATTTTTTTCTAAGTTTAGGTCGATACGTATTGTTCTACCTATTTTTGGTAAAAAAAATCGCAATAAGCGTTTATCGGTTGGTTTGCGCAAAATGTATGGTGTTTACAACATAGGGGATAGTTTTATTGCATTTTTATTAATAATTTGTGTTTTACTACTAATGGTGGCAATCAGCAATTTTTTTCGTGACTGCGACACTATGCCGGACACTTTGGACAATTTTGACAAATTTTTAGGACCATTGTCATTTTTACAGCAAAAACTGCATTTAAAATGCATTGTTTATTGTGAAAATGACATTTGCAGTTTGGGAATTAACCACAAGGGGGAGCTGAATGGGTTATGTGTGACCTAATGTGTGTTTACAACTGTAGAGGGGTGTGGCTGTAGGTGTGATGTCATCGATTGTGTATCCCTATAAAAGGGATCACACGATCGATGACGCCACCACAGTGAAGAACGGGGAAGCCGTGTTTACACACGGCTCTCCCCGTTCTTCAGCTCCGGGGACCGATCGCGGGACTCCAGCAGTGATCGGGCCCGCAACGCATGGCTGGGCACTAGCACAGGACGTACCTGTACGTGCATATCCCCAGCCGTGCCATTCTGCCGACGTATATGTGCAGGAGGCGGTCCTTAAGTGGTTAAAGTGGTTGTAATTCCTTACAGACCACTTAGACCTACAGGTAAACCTAGATTAACCTCTTATGGACCGCCACATGTACATTTACGTTGGCAGAATGGCACCGACAGGCACATCAACGTATATATACGTTGGTGCCTAGACGTGGGTCGGGGGTCTGATCGGGACCCCCCCCCCCCCGGTACATGCGGCGGTCAAGTTTTTGTTTTTGTCCGCCCCCTCCGGATCGCTCCCAGCCAATCCGCGCGCTCCCCCTGCAGTGTCACTTCCTGCTCCTGTGTAAACACAGGAGCAGGAAGTGATGTGATCTCTGCTCTTGGCGGTTTTTTCAACCGCCACTGAGGAGAGATCACATCACACAGTGAGTCTGCACTACACTACACTGACACCAGTACACGCAGGCACATTAACCCCTTGTGATCACCCCCCCCCCCTGTCACAGTGTCACTGAATGCAGTGATCATATGTATAATCACTGCAGTTAGTGTCAGTGTGGCAGGCAGTTAGTGTTATGTCCAGGGTAGCCCCCGTACCCCCCCTAATAAAGTTTTAACCCCTTGATAACCGCCCTAGTTAACCCTTTCACTCCCTATTGCCGGTGTCACTAAGCGATCATTTTTCTGATTGCTGTATTAGTGTCGCTGTTCACGCTAGGTAGCTATTTTTTTTTTTTGCTATTTTTTTTTCTAAAGACATGTGGCTAAATCAATTTGGCCTAAATGTTTGACTAAAATTTAGTTTATTTGATTTTTCTTATAACAAAAAGTAAAAAAATATTGTTTTTTTTTCAAAAATGTCGCTCTATTTTTGTTTATAGCGCAAACAATAAAAATTGCAGAGGCAATCAAATACCACCAAATGAAAGCTCTATTTGTGGGAAGAAAAGGACACAAATTTTGTTTGGGAGCCATGTCGCACGACCGCGCAATTGTCAGTTAAAGCGACGCAGTGCCGAATCGCAAAAAGGGGCCTGGTCCTTTACCTGCATTTTGGTCTGGGTCTTAAGTGGTTAAAGGAACACTAAAGGTTTGTTTTTTATTAGATCAATTGATTGCTGTAAGCTAGAGCATTTAAATATCACTTACCTCGTTTTTCCTTTTGACCTTCAAAATACAGTAATCCAGGTTTGAAAATGCCATTTCCTGTTTCTCCTCTTCTTGCTTTCCACCAGCATCTGAGCCGTTTTGCATGGTGGAAAGCAGAATGTGCTCACCCCCTCCCTATGTCTACAGCCCTGCGTGAAGATGCTCTCTTATCCCTCACAGACATGGAGGCTAAGCCTAATGGGAACTGTAGTTCCCATTAGGCCGTGATGTAGCAAGAATGAACATGCATCTCAAACCAGGAAGTCAGTGAGAATAACGATTCAGGAGTGACGGAGGTTTTAACAGGTATCAAACTAGTTATAATGCAAAACATTATGCAAAACATATGCATACTAGCTCATTATGCCTTTTTCTTGCAGGGGTTTTTTTCCCCGAATTTTTTTAAGAGGGTTTACTTCCTCTTTAACTGCTTGCCGACCTGCCGCCGTCATTTTACTGTGGCAGGTCGGCACGCCTGGGCGAGAGCTCGTAGCTCTACGTCAGCACTTTAAAGGCCACTAGGGGGCGCGCGCGCCGCCGGCGGCCCGCGTGGCGTGCCCCCGCTCACCCCCGAGTGATCGCTCGGTACAGAGCAAGGAACGGGAGCTATGTGTGTAAACACAAATCTCCCGGTCCTGTCAGCGGGGAAACGCTGATCTTCTGTTCATACAATGTATGAACAGAAGATCAGTGATTTCCCCTAGTGAGTACATCCCCCCATACAGTTAGAACACACCCAGGAACACACTTAACCCTTTCCCCGCCCCCTAGTGTTAACCCCTTCACTGCCAATGGCATTTTTATAGTAATCCAATGTATTTTTATAGCACTGATCGCTATAAAAATGCCAATGGTCCCAAAAATGTGTCAAAAGTGTCCGAAGTGTCCGCCATAATATCGCAGTACCGAAAAAAAAACGCTGATCGCCGCCATTACTAGTAAAAAAAAAAATATTAATAAAAATGCCATAAAACTACCCCCTATTTTGTAAACGCTATAACTTTTGCGCAAACTAATCAATAAACGCTAATTGCAATTTTTTTTTACAAAAAATAGGTAGAAGAATACGTATCGGCCTAAACTGCAGGAAAAAAAAAATTTCTTTATATATTTTTTGGGGATATTTATTATAGCAAAATGTAAAAAATATTGCATTTTTTTCAAAATTGTCGCTCTATTTTTGTTTATAGCGCAAAAAATAAAAAACGCAGAGATGATCAAATACCACCAAAAGAAATCTCTATTTGTGGGAAAAAAAGGACGCCAATTTTGTTTGGGAGCCACGTCCTATGACCGCGCAGTGCCGAATCACAAAAAGTGCTCTGGTCATTGGGCAGCAATATGGTCCGGGGGTTAAGTGGTTAAAGACCCATTTAAAAGATTGTGGTAAAAAGAAAATTAGGGCTGCGCTTACAGATTAAAGAACCAATATTGCAATCAGTTTATCATGTGACAAAGTGCATATACAGTAACAATTATATGACATATAGCCATATTATTGTTATATGCACTTTGTCACATGATGAACTGATTGCAATATTGGTTCTTTAATCTGTAAGCGCAGCCTTAATTTTCTCTTTACCACATTGTATGTTATCGCATGGCAGAGCTGCTGCTGTTTTTTATGATATATCGTTAGCGCAGTATTTTTTCTATTTTTCCATTTAAAAGACTGGCCTGCCTTAATGCAAAGTTTATCAAAGCACGAAAACAAATAATCACATGTTAACATGCACATAGTCATGAAAGGGCTCTTAAGGATATGACTGCTGTGATTGGCCGTCACCAGGGTCGTTTGAAGGACTTTGGGGGCCCCAAGCAAAATGGACATGGAGGACCCCGACATGGGGGCCCCATGTTCTTTTTACTCCCCCCTATGTTCTTTTTAATACCCCCCCTCCCTACCGTACCGCACAGCAGGAGATTCAGTTTCCTGTTCCCATGCGGACTGAAAGGAAGTGACGTGAGCGCTCAGTGTGCACTCCAGCTGGAAACAGGAAACTGAATCTCCTGTTCCGTGTGGTACCCAGCTGGACTGACAGGAGGAAGGAAGAGGAGCTCGGCTACGCTACAGGGAAGGGGAAGAAGTGACAAGAGAGGCAGCAGTGCTGCAGCCACCTGAGGCTCTCTATAGAGCGTTCAGGCGGCTGCAGCATTTATAGGAAGTGTGGCAAGGGCTATGCTTGGGGCCCCAGGCCAGCTCGGGGCCCCAAGCAATTGCTTGGTTTTCTTGCCTTGTCGCGACAGGCCTGGCCGTCACAATGGTCACAGGATCAAAAAGCTCCTGATCGCAAGTAGAAGTTAGGAGTTTTCCGTTAGCCGTCTGTAACTGTGGCAGGAGCATGCAGAGCGTGTGATCTTGTCACATTTCTGTATACATACTCATATGCATATATGCGGTCTCTTGGCATTAAGGCCCACCCGCTGAGAGACAGCATATATGTGTTACTACCAGCATGAAGAGGTTAAGTGACTGTTCACACCACAAAAACATCCTCCAGATCCATTCTGGATGAATTTTTGTGTGCATGTTGTTCTGGTGCTTTTTTTTCACGTTTTTTTCACTGTACTGGGGTCTGGTGCATTTTTGTTGCATTTTTTGTATGCTTTTTACCATGTTCCAAGACAGTTCTGTTTGGGAAAAAGACAGTGTGCTGTAATTTTTTTTTTGGAACTGAAAAGCACTGCACTGGTGTGAACTATGCCACTAGGACCCATATAACCTACTTTCTATGCATTTTTTATTTTATTTATTTAATGGTTTTTATTGAACATTTTCAAGATATTACAAAAGCACAATACCGATAAAACTAAATAAAAACATACAAGGTGAGATATAGCAATAGAAGAAAATGAAATGCACAGATTCAATCCACAGTAATACAACAAATGTATATCAGTCAACAATTTAAGTACGAGTGGGCCAAGTCGCCCAACACTCGTCAAACCTCTTAACTTTCAGGGCGTTAATCGCCAGCAGGCGTTCGAACGTGTAATTCCTATGTACTGCTGCTTGGACATCAGTAATGTTTACAGCCTTGTCGAATTTCCAGTGTTGCAGTATCAATAACCTTGTTTCCAATAGTATGTGGGTAACCATAGGCCTGACATTGTGCGGAAATTTATCTATGTTTAAGTGAAGGATCGCCAGGGCTGGGTCAGGGGATGTGAGTACACCAGTCAGGGAGGAGATGAGACTGAACACCTGAGTCCATAGGCTTTTAATGCTTGGACAGTGCCATAGCATATATAGTAAATGCCCCACTTGTCCACAACCTCTCCAGCAGTCAGATTTTAGTCCCGGGGAGAACCGAGCTAGTCTTAGAGGGGTATATTGCCATCTGTTGGCCATTCTAATCCCTAACTCCCAGTGTTTCACACAATGTGACGCTCTGTGAATTTCCCGAAACGCATACTTCCACTGGGAGTCAGAGAAAGGTGTGTCAAGGTCTGCTTCCCATTTCTTCATGTTAGTCGTTTTGGAAAATTGCAGTTTGTTCTGGAGCAGATTGTAAAAGAAGGAAATACCTTTCTTGTCGCTTTTGTCAAGAAAGTAAAAGTGCCAGACCGAGCTCGGTATGTCTATAGTCGGGGGGGCCAGTCGTTTCAGGTAGTGGGTGATTTGTAAGCACTTGTACAGTTTGTCTGTCACGAGGCAGTACTGTGCCATAAGTCGGTGCACAGACTTGGGCTTACTACTCTTGTAGAGGTCAGAAATATAGTCAATCCCTTTAGCAATCAGGTCCTCTACCTTCAACATAGGAATTTTGGCTTCCAGCAGTAGCAATGGTAGTCCTTAGTCGACGCGTTGAAGGTCCCCGTGTTTCTGGTCCAGAAGGAACCTCCAAGCCTTCATTGAGGTTCGCATTGGCGGAGAGAGTAGCGGTAAATCCCATTTGTCCCACCTGTCGCTCAGTAATAGTAGAGGCAGGTCTTTGGTTGGTGAAATAGCAAGTTCGATATCTACCCATAAAGGTTTTTCAAGAGTGTGAACCCAATATTTCAGTTGATCTAGACGCCTTGCCCATAGGTAGTCGTATATGTCTACTAGGCCCGCCCCACCAACTCGTTTGTGGGAAACAAGGTTATTGCGAGAGCATCTGGCTTTTTTTCCATTCCAAACATATTTCCACCCCATGTCAGCCAATTTTTTAATGTAGTGCGTCGGTATGTGTGTGTATTGACAGGGTGCGGAATATGTACAGAATTTGCGGGAGCACCATCATTTTATAAGCAGATATCCTACCCATCCAAGATAGGTCCCTCTGTGCCATACCTTTACATTGGGCTTCGAGTCTGGCGATCAGCGGGGTCATTTTGTCTTTGGCCAACTCCGTCACTCGATTTGTGAGTATAATACCTAGATATGTGATGCCACCTGAACTCCATGTATACGGTAGTTGAGATTGTAGGGCCAATTTGGAGTGGGGCGCTACCCCAAGATCCAAGATCAGGGACTTTGTGAAATTCACCTTGTAATATGAGGCCTCTCCAAATGACGTGAGAAGTGCGTGAGCTTCTGTCAGTGAGACCATTGGGTTGGTCAGAAATAGGATCACATCATCTGCGAATAGGTTGATGATATGTGTGCTGTCGCCAAACTGGAAGCCCGATATCAATGTGTTTGAGCGGACCGCTTCGGCCAGTGGTTCGATCATTAAATTAAAAATCGTCGGAGACAAGGGACAACCCTGCCTGGTCCCGTTCGAAATTTCAAAGGAATTTGACAAGAATCCACTTGTATAAACTTGCGCCGAAGGGGCAGAGTACAGGGCCATGATGGCATTGGAGATGTGACCCCCAAAACCAAACCTATTCAAAACACTCCTCATATAGGACCAATGGACCCTATCGAACGCCTTCTCAGCGTCTATTGAGAGCAGCAGAGAAGGCGTTCGGGTTGACTCGGCCTGGTGTATCACATTAATTATCCTACATGTTGCGTCAGAGGTTTGCCTCCCTTTAACAAAACCCATCTGGTCACGCTGTATGAGTAACGGGACGTAATTGGAAAGTCTCTTAGCCAAGAGCTTTGCATAGATTTTAGTGTCCGTGTTAAGTAGGGATATGGGTCTAAAATTTGCCGGGGTGTTAGGTTCCTTGCCCGGTTTAGGCAGAGTGACTATGTGGGCCTTGAGCATCTCCCGAGGCAGGGTCGCAGTGTCCGCTGCCTTGTTGAATACGCTAGTCATATGAGGTGGTAGGATTTCTTTGAAGACTTTGAAATACTCGTTAGAGAAGCCATCAGGGCCAGGAGACTTGCCGATTGGAAAGGAATTAATGACACGTACAATCTCATGGGGCGTGATGGGTGAGTTAAGGTTTTTGAGTTGGTCCGTTGTCAGAGATGGCAAACGCACCTTATTGAGGAACCCCTGGATAGATTCGCTCGTGGGTTGGGGGGTGTTACGGTCTGCGTGGGTGGTTATAAAGGGAGCTATAATATTGTGCGAATTGGTTTGCGATGTCCTGGGGGTTAGTGATTTTATGGGGCAGAGTGGGATGTCTCAGAAAAGCTATTCTAGCTTTGGTGCGGGCAGCTTTAAGTCTATTTGCTAAATATTTGCCTGCTCTATTGGCGTTGGAGTAGTAGTTAATTTTAAGGCGACTCAGGTGTTTGCCAAATTGTTGTGAGAGAAGGTTCCTAATATGTTCCCTATGGCTGTTGAGCTGTTTAAATACTGCCTCAGACGGTGCTTTCTTATTCTGGGACTCCAGCTTCCTCTCCTCTTTTCTATAGCACCTAATTGGATTAAAATGCCCCTCATGGAGGCGCATGCGCGGGAGCCCCAAGATGGACGTTTGAGCCAGGAGCTCCGCATCATCCCAGACCCTCGATCCTCCTAGCGAGCACCATAGCGCAGACCGGGACCCGATTCCCAGACATCCCGAGTGCGGACATCCCAGGGTCTTCAGGCGGATGTCTATCCCGGCTGTCCGACGTGATTTAGGGCCGGAATTTGACAAATCCGACGGGGACGGTGAATCCAAGATGGCCGCGGCACAGGCCTCCTCACACGCACATGCGGCAGCTGGAGGGAAGACGGAGCTCAGGCAAGTGTTAACCCCTGCAACCCTCACTTACTCTCAGGCCACTCAGAGCAAACAGCCCCTAATTCAACTCCCTTCACCAGCTTCCACTGAATCCCTTTTGGGACGCACACTGGGGGATTATGCTCTGTCTCCAGCGGGGCCTGAACTTTCAATTCACCTCACAACTCCCTCACCATTCCAGCAGGGAGAGGACCAATACTCCCCACAGAATGATCTGTATGTGAAACTTTCTACCCTGTTGAAGAGAGGTTTAGCTAACACAGCAGCCCAGATTACTAGAGACATGAAATCTGATTTTGCCAACCTGGGTTCTAGAATGGAGGCTATAGAGAGCAAATTAGATCTCACAGTGTCTTGTACCAACCAAAACGCAGCTCATATCCAAACCCTGCAAGAACAACTAGACATAGCATTGTGTAAAATTGATGAACTTGAAAACAGAACAAGGAGATATAACTTTAGGGTCAGGGGTCTCCCAGAGACTATTACTGATGTGGCGGAAGCAGTGCAAGACCTGATTAAAGACCTTATTCCCTCTATTGGAATTAGACAGAGCTCACAGAACATTAGGACCGCCTAGGAAAGATGGTCTCCCAAGGGATATTGTGGTTAAGCCACACTTTTATGCAACTAAAGAAGAGGTCATGAAACAGGCCAGGATCCAACAAAATTTATCTTGTCGGGGTCATCAGATCCAAATTTTTGCAGACCTGTCGCCTACGACCATCCAAAGGAGAAGAGCTCTTAAACCCATCCTTAATGTCCTCTCTAAGCGGGAAATTAAATATAGATGGAACTTTCCCTTTGCTGTCAAATTCTCTTACCAGGGCAAGCCCTATGTTTTCTCAAGCTTATTAGAGGGGGAGAAATTGCTTCTTCGTCTCAAGCTCATCTTCCAGGAAGCTCCTATGGACACCTCAGCAGCCTCCACAACTTCTGCTAAGCGCCCATCGCCTGCCAGTCCAATCTCCCCGTTGTGGAATGTAGGCAAATCTAAAAAATCCAAAGAAGGTGGAGTCCCGTGAGAAAAATGAAACGGGGGGACATTACCTCATTTTGTTTAGGTTTTGTACCTGGGACATTTCTCTTAATTGGCCTATTGGCCGTTGAGGCCCCTCCGTGGGTGACGTAAATAGCTCAAATTGAATATCTCAATGTAGAGCTTGCCTCTGTTCCCCTCTGGGATTGGAATTTCCTTTGTTTTTGCCCTTTTTTTGTGTTTTATTTGATTGTTTCTTTTTGAACTTCTATATGCCCAAGGTTTAGTTTTAACACTCATCTTACCGGGCAGGGTTCGAAATTTGTTATGCTGGTGTTCCTATAGATCCTAGAACTGATTATTAGGTTTTACAACTGCAGGTTTGGGGCTTGGTGACCCTCCCGAACTGGCGGCTCCTCCAGGTCTCAAAATCCTTATGAGTAGGTTTTTCTAGTTTTTGGTTTTGGACTCTTTTACTATCCACAGTTGAGGGTCCCGAGAGTCTAAGATACATGTTTTGTGCCTAATGCTTCATAGTTTATTATTATAGTTTATTTGGGTCTGGGATGACTCACATGCACCCCCCCCATCCCTCAAAGGCGAGTTCCGCTTCTGTGGGATGGGCAGTCGGGCCTCCTTGAGGGGTCGGCGATTATTAATGTTCTTGTCTCAGGTTGATTTTTTGACAGCCTGGGACTTGGACTGTACTCTGGAATATATGTTATACTTTATGTTTTTTTTCTTTTTTTTGTTTGTTTCTGTTTTTTCTTTTTACTTCTTTTTCCTCCCCTCTTTATCTCTTTCTCTTTACCGAGTCAGCTGGGGATTCCTCCTCTCCATGGCAGTCTGGACCTGGTTCCTAGCCTACTGCTCTCCGCACATAACCCCAATCTCGAGAAGACATCCAAGGGTAAGTTCTGCATCTCATAACGACACATCATACTCTTACATAGATGGCTGACCCAACTTGTATACATAGGGAACTTAGGGTGGCTACCCATAATGTGCAGGGCCTAAATTCCCCCAGGAAACGGAGGTTGGCCTTTGATCAATACCGATCGTCCAAATTTGATGTTGTAATGCTCCAGGAAACTCATTTTCTGGCTCGGTATAGACCAAAGTTCATACACTCACACTATCCCACTTTTTTTCTGGCGAATGCGGAAAATAAGACACGGGGTGTAGCGCTCTTTTTTTCAAAAAATTGTCAATTTAGTCATATCTCCACGCACAGGGACCCGGAGGGCAGATATATACTTGTCAAGGGCTCAATTGAGGGTGTCATTTACTCTTGTATTTCTTACTACGCGCCAAACAAAGGTCAGGCCACTTTCTTTCAGGACCTTCTTAAGGCTCTCCTACCTATCACAGAAGGCAAGACTATTTTTGGGGGTGACTCGAATGTTGCCTTTGACCAAGGATTGGATAGGTCTAAACCGCCTAATTCTCAACTATTGCGCCCCACTAGAGCTAGTTTGAATATTGCACGTACCCTTTATAAACAGGGACTAATAGACGTATGGAGGGAGTTGAATCCAAATAAGAAAGACTTCACTCACTACTCCGCCCCTCATAAAATCTATGCCAGAATAGACCACATTCTGATTCCCCCTAATCTTATCCCATGCACAACTAAGGCCACTATTACCGACATACCATGGTCGGACCACTCTATTGTCTGCTTATCAGTTCGGAATGTACTTTCTAAACCTTCGGGCTCATATTGGCGTTTAAACAAATCCTTACTGAGTGACCCTGTGGTCCTTAAGGAGATAGAAAATTCCATAAAGGATTACTTTTCCTTAAACAATGTAGGGGAAGTCTCCCCTGAAGTCCTTTGGGCAGCTCACAAAGCGGCCATTAGAGGGAAAATAATTAGTTTAGCTTCACGCCTTAAAAAAGAAAGGCTTATAGATATTAGAAAGCTTGAAGACAAATTCGCAGAGATTAAATACCAACATAAGAAATCACCCACCAAAGAACTAGCCGCACAGGTAGACGCCATCAGGTTAGAGCTTAATTTATTACTAACTGTCAAAGCAGAAAAAGCCATACGCTGGAGTGGGGCTAAATATTACCATCAGAAGGATAAAATAGGGTCTATGTTGGCTTCAAAATTAAACCCACGAGATCGAACCCTCTCCTTCCCTAGGATTAGAGGTAGAGACCAAAATCTCACGGCTAACCCCACCAAAGTTCTGCAAACTTTCAGGGAATATTATTCCAATCTCTACAGTTCTTCTCAGGTGGTTGGGGACCAGGGGATATCAAACTTCCTCCAGGGGCTTCCTATCCCGGAGCTTTCTTCCTCTCACAGAGATATTTTGGAAGCTGATATATCGGTTGAAGAAATTGTGGGGGTCATTAAGAATCTGAAAACGGGTTCGGCCCCTGGCCCGGACGGTCTGTAGGCACCTTATTATAAGGCTTTTTCGGACACTCTTACACCCTATATGGCTAGTTTCTTTAATATGAAGACTAAGGGCTCTCCTCTAGATCCCCATCTCAATACTGCTTTTATAACCGTTATCCCGAAACCCAATAAAAATCCAGAGGAAGTGGAAAACTACAGGCCTATTTCACTCATCAATAATGACCTGAAAATCCTAACTAAAATTTTGGCCAACCGTCTCTCCTCATTTATAAGTAGGTACATTCATAAAGATCAGGTGGGTTTCATCCCGGGAAGACAAGGACCAGATCAAATAAGGAGAGCGGTAGATGTAGTCTCTATTCTACAATCAAATTGGGAGGGAGGTCCCAAACAGAGAGGTATGCTATTATCTTTAGACCTACACAAAGCTTTCGATTCCATTGAGTGGCCCTATTTATTTCTTTTGTTGGAACGTTGGGGTTTCAGGCATAAATTCCTAGGTATACTTAAATCCCTATATTCTACACCAAGAGCACTGATACGCCTTCTGGGACATTATTCCTCTCCTTTCAATATAGCAAGGGGGACTAGACAGGGGTGCCCCCTTTCACCTTTAGTCTTCGCCATTGCCATTGAAACATTGGCGATTGCCATCAGCTCCAATCCTGATGTGCTGGGGGTCTCCTGTGGTTCTCAAACACACAAATGTGGTTTGTTTGCGGATGACATGTTACTATTTATTATTTCCCCAGTCACTTCCCTTCTGATTTTATGTAACATTTTAAGGGATTTCTCTGGAGCCTCAGGCCTCCAAGTTAACTACAAGAAATCTTTTGCTCTAAACGTTTCTCTGTTGCCGGGTACGGTCGAGGCTCTGAGGACCTCCTTCGATTTTAAATGGAAGGATGATTATTTATAATATCTGGGTATTAATCTTCCCCCCAAATTTGAATTATTATATTCAGTAAATTTTCCGCCCACTTACAAGAAACTTGAACTAAACCTAAAATCATGGGCTAATAGTGGTCTATCTTGGTTGGGTAGGATTCACTCTATAAAGATGACCCTTTTCCCCCGATTATTATACCTCTTCAGGGCCATTCCAATCACAGTAAGAAAAGATCACCTCCTAACTCTGCAGAGGAAGATTATTCAATTTGTATGGGGTGGTTCTGGTCATAGATTACCCTGTAGTACCCTTCTTAGTCCTAAGAAATATGGGGGTTTGGGTCTTCCAAATCTTATCTGGTATTATCAAGCAGCGCGGCTCGCTCAACTTTCGACGATTTACTCAAGATTTGAGAAGCCGGATTGGATTTGAATAGAAAGACAAGCCGCCCCGACGTACACGCTTGACTTTTTATTATGGGTTCCTCCTAAGGACAGACCGGCTGTTCTCTCCCCGGTTTTATCTCATTCCCTCGCACTTTGGGATAGGCTGAGATCTATTCCTGCGCTAATCTCGGGCTGTAGGCCGCTCTCCCACATATTTAACAATCCAGATTTTGCCCCGGGGTTGGATATCAGCTTTTTTAAGTGGTGGCTGGACAAAGGTCTTTACCGAATAGGTCATTATTTTTCCACTTCGGGACCTTTGACTCTGCCTCATTGTAGGAGGCAACTTGAGCTCCCGAACTCGGAAATCTTCAGACTGGGGCAGATACAACATTTCCTTCACAGACTTTGGAAGGAAAAACCACTGCCACCTCACTTCACGGCGTATGAAACATGGTGTGGTAATGCAGAGGACCAGAGGGGTGGTATATCCATTATATACCAATGTTTAGCTTTCCAAGATAGTAGGACCCCCTACATGTCAGCTTGGGAAAGGGACCTGAAGCTGGATTGGGATTTAGATACATGGTCTCTGAACTTTTCGAGGGCTTACAAAGGCATCCTGAACATGGCTTTAGTAGAGGCCAATTTAAAAGTTTTATCTAGATGGTATCTCACCCCTGCCAAATTATCATTAATGTATCCATCCGCGGAGGCGGTTTGCTTCAGAGGTTGTGGTCTTTTTGGATCCATGGTCCACATATGGTGGGAATGCCCTAGAATTCGACGTTTTTGGTCTAAAATATTCAATCTTATTTGTAAAGTTACGGGATTGCAAATTTCTAAGTCCCCGGAAGTTGCTCTCCTAAACACTCTTGATCCAAAGACCCCAAAATCCTCACGGAGCCTGATCCATTTTATTTTGCTGGGGGCTAAATCTACTTTGGCCAGGGCCTGGAAACAACCCAAGGTTTCTTTTTTGGCCACCAAGCGCAAAATATCTTGGATTATGGCCCAAGAAAAACTGGCCAGTATTCTGCTTGATTCTAAAGACAAGTTCGAAACTACTTGGGAACCATGGGCCCATCATGTAGGTATTTCTTTAAAGCCAGGAATTCCCGCATAACTTGGTTAGTTCAACCGTAGGTTTTGTTCATGCTAGTTGTTGGAGAGTGCTCTGGTGGGAGCGAATCAGTAAGCTGACTCGGTACTTTTAGGCTCTTTTCCTCTTTTCCTCTCTTTAATTCTTTCCATTTTCCTCTATTCTGTCTTCCTATATGGTTTGTGTTTATTGACACATTATTCCTCTAGTATTTTTATTTTATTATTGTCTTTTGAATTAGTTTTTGATGTTCAAGACACAAGTATTGTCCCCATTTTTTTTTTTTTTTTTTTTTTACTGTACCTCAGAATATACTACGGCCTCCAGTACTTTTAAAATTGTGTTCTCACAAATTTAATATATTTGAAACTTTTCAACCTTTGAACATATTTAGGAACTTCAAGATAACTTGGATTATACCTGAATGTTATTGGTCCTGATATAATTTTATATTCCCAAATATCGACCAGCTCCGGCACAGTGTGTACCCAATTGGGATGCCGGTTCAGGCTGATAATACGCCGGTCATTCTCTTTATATAATAAATAAGTTCCTGATAGGTTACATTTTTCAATTTTTTATATCCTGTCTGTTCTGAACAAATTGAACTACAAATATGGTAACCGCTCTATTTTTTGTCTCTGAGTCACTAGTTTTCTTATTCTTCTCTTTATGAGAATGCAGAGACTTTGACATGATAAATGAGGTATGTCCTATTTTCCTCTACCTTACAGAAGATATCATTTTGTTCGTTTTAGTAATAGGATGTAAAATTGATACTGTGTCTGCTATGCTAATTTTTCCCTTTTATGTCATATTGTACTTTAACATGTTATGAAAATAAAAATCTTTGAAAGTAAAATGCCCCTCATATAAGCTTTGTGTGAGTTCCAAAACGTATTAGGGTCGTCTACTGATCCTGAGTTGTCTAAAACAAAGTTTTGAAGGTGATTGATGACGTGGGTTAGGCAGTGCTTTTCCTGTAGTAGTTTGGGGTTACAGCGCCAGGTGGGATGAGAGAAGGAGATGCCTTTTTCTGCAACTGACATGGAAATGGCAGCATGGTCAGACCATGTAATATCATGAATTGACACATTTTCAACAAATTGTAATAACCACTCATCTGTCAGGAACATATCAAGGCGCGAGTAGGATCTGTGCCTACTGGAAAAAAGTATAGTCCCTCTCACTTATATGTAGACAACGCCACACGTCAAAAAGTTGGTTGCTGGCGTGCTGAGGGGATGTTAGGCCTGCTTACCTCCATACCCTCCTCAACCGTCTTTTCTGGTCATCCCGGTCGGTACCTCCGAGGTTCACCAGCCCGATGGCGAGGACAACGGCCGCGGATGGCGTCAGTGGCAGCTAGTGGCTGTTAATTATCTCCGGTGCGCGAGAGGAGCTCCACACTCACACGTCCATCTTGGAGCTCGGTCGCCACGCCCCCCCACCCTATGCATTTTTGATGCAGAAAAAAAGCACCGCACTGCATGTGGTGTGTACGGGCCCTAAAGCCTGTAAAATACATAAAGTTTGCAAGTACCAGTAAGCCATGTTTTGCAAGTCTGTAGTAAAAGAAATATCAAACTGCCTTTCCTGACCTTTTTCTGAAATTAGGGATTGTCTGGTTGATCTGACTTCAGTGATTTAGGAACCACTGACCCAGGACATTCAAGCAGCAAATAAAGTCAGGCTGTTTCCCCTGAACACTTGTTCCAAATATTAAAGCAAATGCACCAATCAGGCAATTAGAATTTTCAAGAAGGTCAGCGATGGCAGTCTCCACTTACTACATGTTTAATAATTAAGCTGGGGTAGATGTGAGAGATATAATTGTGCAGACAACGAACAGGTGGGGATCGGAGACAGTCTGATGGGGTCAGGTGGGATTTCTTTGTGGTTGGGGATTTTTTTTCTGACAGGGTGAAAAAGGATTTCAGTGATGGGGAGTGTGTTTGGGGTTTTTGCTTATTAAGGTGAGCATGGGTTTGGGCAGTGGTGACTTTTTCTGTTTGTGGCAAATTTTTATTAGAAATATAGGCTTTCTTAGGAAGAGTACTGCTGGCCATACACTATACGAAAAATTGTTCAAAATTTAATCAGTTTGTTTGTTTTTTGAACAGTTAATGGGAACAAAATCGATAATCGCTGGGAAATTTTTGAGCCGAAAAAAAACGAAGGACGAGTTTGGAAATTTTCTGCAAAATGAACGATAAATTGAAATGTTAATGTGTTTTCCGTCCGAACTGTCTGCATTAGGTATATGTAAAAAAAAAAAAAAAAAAATGTATTAATTTAAGTCAACTGAACGATTTATTGGTCATTACATGATGGCACCATCGTTTGCCCTCACGGCCAAATGTTAGTTTTTCGAAAATGGGTTCGGCCGATAATTTTTTTTCTTGGGGGTTTGGGCATGGGGAAAGGAATTCCTGTATTCTGTGCATTACATACTCTGACCCCTGCACACAGTTTGTTAAATACTACTGATCTCTGCATGCAGCACAATGGATACTACTGACCCCTTCATTCTACTGATCCTTGCAATTTTTATGTTGCATACTCCTGACCCCTGCACTCTATGGGGTAGATTCACGTAGGGCGGCGTATATTTATTCTGGCATAGCGCATCTCATATACGCTACGCCGCCGTAACATAGAGAGGCAAGTGCAGTTGCTCCGTAAGTTGCGGCGGCGTAGCGTAAATTGGCCGGCGTAAGCCTGCCTAATACAAAGCAGAAGGGAGGTGGGCGTCATCTATTTAAATTAAGCGTGACCCCATGCAAATGAATGGCCGATTAAACGGCGCATTCTCAAAATCACGTTGCATATACTCCCTAAGATACATCGGCTCAATGCCTACAAAGTAATTGTAACCTACGCCAAGCCCTATTCACGTAGTACTACGTAAACGGCGTAAAAGACGCCGGCTGTTCCGACGTCCATACCTTTGCACGGGTTGTGCCACCTTTAGGTGGAATAACTTTACACCAGACGTACATAAATGGCGTATATTACGGGCGCAAGTACGTTCGTGAATCAGCGTATCTCGGAAATCTGCATAATTAACGCATAAATCAATGGAAGCGCCCCTTGCGGCCAGCGTAAATATGCGCCCACGATACGCCAGTGTAGGCAAGTTACGTCGGGCATAGGAAGCCTATTTTTTAGACGTATCTAGCGCCAGGAATCGCCGTAAAGATAGAACGGCGCACATTTAAACTTACGTTGGCGTATCTGGAGATACGTCGGTGTAAGTCTTTCGTGAATCCGGCCCTATATGTCACATTGTACATTACATATACCATTATTAGAGGGTACAAGGAGTGCAGCATATGTGCAAGTAGGCTTAGATTCTATTGAACCATGCCATTTTAGGCCCGTTCACTGTTCGCCTAAGAAGACCACACCCAATATTTGCTTTATTGAGCAAGGTTTTTGTCTTTCTCAGGGTGCCCCAGGTTTTTCAAAATTCTAGAAATGCCCCTGGCAACTACAGTAATGTTTATTGCCATTACATGACAGTACACATTGCAGCCAAATTGCGCATTTGTTAATTATCATAATTTCGGGATTATTGTACATATACTTGTCAGTAATAACGCTTCTTTAAATGCTAAAGGGCTGTGGCCAACACCCCACCCCCTCTAACTAATTGCTTCCATAAAAAAATAAGAAAAACTACATACATGCCCATTTTACTCACCCAAATCTATGGTCAGATGTCCATGTCACTGCTTGTGTCACATTGACATTTTATATTGTCTGTCTAGCAGCAGAGCTCTCTCAATATTCAGAGGATATATGATAATGTCAGTTTAGGGCAACCAATCAGTGTGGGAACATCTAGAGTGCTGGATTGTTGGTGCCCACACCTGATCCCAGAAAAAGATAAACAGTGAACTTAGCTGAGCATAAGATCATTTCAAAAGGTAAGAAAACACTAAAAACAATGGACTACAGGAAAAAGGTCATTGCTAGGTAAAATGGTCCTTAAAGTGGATGTAACCCCTCCATACACCCAGTGAAGTGAACAGCCTCAGATGATACAAAGATTAACCAAATCTCCCTACATAGGTTTTATATGTATATCTGCTTTGTTCACATTTATATACTGTTTAGAATGTTCAGATCTTGTTAGGAGATTTTCTCTTCCTGTTTAACACAGAGTGTGATGTTTGGGAATACAGCCAAGATAGCTAACATTGCTGATTGGAGGAAAGGCACACACCCCCTCTCCTTATAGGCAGAGACAATCAGAGCTGTTTTGTAATAGGAGCTGCTCTCTGCTACTCTATTTTAGAACCTCCAAAAATTGTCGTTTTTCAGAACCCGAAAAATGATGTGAAGCCCACTTTTTAAAAAAAAGTTTTTTTTTCATGCCGAAAAATGATCGTGTGTACGCAGAATTAGACTTAGGTCGACGAAAAGAGATAACAAAATACTGCAGATATATGTGCCCAGCTCAAATTACATGAATCGGGTTTACATCCACTAAAATTTCCCCACCCACCTGAATGTAACCTGACATTTTAAACTCTCACCTTCCTCCCCATTCCAGCGACCTTCATTGCGCTGCCTTGCCACAATTGTGAATTATGTGTTACCCATAGGAATGAATGGTGCTGAAGCATATGTCTGCTCTAAGAGAAGCCACTGGGAACATTACTAAAAGAAAAACTGCGTGGAGGAAGGTAAATAATACCATTCATGAGGATGGGGCAAGAAAACTTGTCTTTCAAGGCTTTTTAAACAGTAGACTTGGAGGGCGCAGAGTGTAATACAATTTAAAGAAAAAATAACCCCCAAAGCTTGGACTTTTTGCACCAAATATAAATGCAAGCCAATAAAATGTTATATGAATCCTTTCTTCTCTTTTTCACAGGGCAGCTTTAATAATAAATGAAAGTGGAAAATCCTATGTGTTATGAAATTACTTGTATGGCTGATCAAACCAATCTGTGAGTTAAAGTTTACCACAAATCTGTCTGTTTCTCATGGATATTAAATTGCATCATTACTGTTGCTGCATTTACAATGGCATTGGTGGACCTGTCCATAAGCATCACACCTCCCTGCCCGCCCCCTCACACACACACTTTGGTCCCAGAAAACCTGTTGCATGTTAATTTTTCATAGTACAATAATATATACTGCACTTTTAACCCAAAAATGTTTTTTTTTCTATCATAACTAGATGGTAAAACCAAACAGGTTATGGTGGGGTGAACTTAATCAACTGAATATCCTAAACTAAACCAGTGCAAATCACAATGGGACCTTGTATTACCCCTATTATAAACCCAAAAAAGAGGTTTATTCCTCATTTTACGTCCGTAAACATAGGGGGTTATTTACGAAAGGCAAATTCACTTTGCACAATGCACTTGAAATTGCACTTGTGTGTGCACTTGGAAGTACAGTCGTTTTAAATCTGAGGGGTAGATCTAAAATGAGGGGAAGCTCTGCTGATTTTATCATCCAATTATGTGCAAGCTAAAATGCTGTTTTTATGTTCCTTGCATGTCACCCTCGAAACTACAGCGACTGCACTTTCAAGAGCACATTTTTAGTGGATTTGCCTTTCGTAAATAACCCCCACAATCTGGTGCAGCTGTGTATAGTAACCAATCAGCTCCTAATTTCAGCTTGCTCAATTAAGCCTTGACAATAAGGCTGGGTTCACACTGTTAAGACAAATGCTCCGATATTGGGAGCACATGTCGCATGAGGTATATAAATCAATGGTTTCCTATGAGAGTCCTCTTAACTGGTCCGACACAAGTCGGTCCAACTTTGAAAAAGGTTCCTGCACTGCCTTTGTCTGACTTTGATCCTACTTCAGCCCACTGAATATAATTGAATTTGGATCTTTAACTTTACCGATCCGACTTTGGCATCCAACTTGTGTTCGTGTTGAGGATCTTGAAGGAGAACCCCACGCCAAAAAAAAAAAAAACAGACCGAAGTGGTATGGATTTTAAGGGGTCCCCATGGCAAAAAAATGGTATGGGGTCCCCTCAAAATCCATAGCAGACCCATATCTGAGCACGCAGCCCGGCAGGTCAGAAGGAAAGGGGGTGGGGACAAGGGGTGGGGGTGGGGACAAGCGAGCGCCCCCCCTTCTAAACCATACCACACCACATGCCCCCCCACCACAAAGCATCTTGCCCCCATGTTGATGGGGACAAGGGCCTCTTCCTGACAACCCTGGCTGGTGGTTGTCGGTGTCTACAGGCAGGGAGCTAATCAGAATCTGGAAGCCCCTTTACATTGTACCCCTATCCTTTCACCTCAAAAAGTGTAAAAATAACAGTACACAGGTTTTTGACAAAGCAATTTTATTAAAGCAGCTCTGGCATCTCTTCTCCTTCTGGCAATGTTTTCATCCTCTGGTTCCTCTCCCTCCGCTGATGACATCTTCCTATGGTTTTATTCCCTCCACTGATGTCTTCTTTTACTGCCGCTTCTCCCCTCTCTGCTGTCTTCTCCCTTTGTTCTTCTGCCGATATTTTCATAACGCTCGCTCCCCCTGTAATGCTAGGTCCGCCGTATGCCATTACTTATATAGCCATGGGGTGTGGTCACCCAGTGATGTCATCTGGGGCACCCAGTGACATCACCACCCCATTAGGCCCCTGCCCCAAAGCACCCACCCCCGTGTTGAGGGTATGTGGCCTGGAATGGTTCAGAAGGGGGCGCTTGCTCGTCCTCACCCCCTTTCCTGACCTGCCAGGCTGTGTGCTCGGATAAGGGTCTGGTATGGATTTTGGGGGGACCCAGCTCAGTTTTTTTGGTGTGGGGTTCCAATTAAAATCATTGCCAGACCAAGGGTCCGGTATGGTATTGGAGGGAACCCTGTGCCGTTTTTTTTTATTGTGGCGTGGAGTTTACCCTCAAGATACATACCAGACACAAAGAACCTGGTATTGTCGGGATCAAAGTCAGATCCCATTCATTGAAGTCGGATGAAAGTCGGACTTCAAGTCGCAGATCAAGTCAGATACGACTGTCGTACCAGTGTGAACCCAGCCTAAGTCCTATTTCACACCAGTGTGACGTGTCATGCACCAGGGCGACTTGTCATGTGAATTTGCAGTTCAAAGTCACAAAACAAGCTGTACCCCATTTGCTGCAAAAGAACTGGTCAAATCAAGGTGACTCATATTTGCAGCGACTTTGGAAAAGGTTCCTACACTATTTATGTGCGATTTCAGTTCAAATTGCATTGACATCTGTTAAATGAAGTCGCACAGATGTCAGCAAGCTGCACATGAAATCGCATTGATAGTCAGCTTTGAAGTCACGCTGAAGTAACAAGACTTCAAAGCCATACTGAAGTGAACCAGGGCTAAAACCTAGAAGCTGATTGGGTACTATTGGTTACTATGCACATCTGCAACAGATTATGTGTGCATATATGTGTCATGTATTGTCCTAATAAAAGTCCTGATCACTTGTACGCTAAGGCCCCATGTACACGGTACGCTGGTGCAAACTCTTCTGAATGAAGCTTGAAACCGCCGCTTCGAAAAGCCCGTTTTGCCGCGTTTGCATGTCGCATTTAGCGGCGTTTGCGTCTAGACGCGTTTAGTTAAGAAACATCATAAGGACCCTCCTTAAGCTCGAAAACAGTATTATCAACCATTTCAGACATTGTGTGAGACCAGATTGAGTAGCAGCAGCTGAGAGATCAGCAGTGTACTTGTATTTAGCGTGTCACTTGCCACATCACCTGCCACAAGTTGTGGATTGTCCACTTGCCACGTCACCTGCCACAAAGTTGTGGATTGTCCACTTGCCAGGCCACCTGGTCACATCACCTTGCCACATCACCTGCCACAAGTTGCAAATTTTCCAATTTCCACATCACCTGCCACAAGTTGTCGATTGTCCACCTGCCACATAACCTGTCACATCACCTGGCCGCGTCCCCTGGCCACATCACCTGACGCAATTTGTGAATTGTCCACTTGCCACGTCACCTGGCCACATCACCTAGCCATGTCACCTGCCTCAAGTTGTGGATTGTCCACAATGCAATGCAAGCAATTACAGTTTTTGTTATATATTTTTTAATGGTTTTTCATAATTTGCCATCATTTTTACGATTTTTTATGTAAAAAAATAGGTCACCTTTAAAAACGAAAATGTGGCTAAATGCGGTACCACATTTGGCCGTGTTTACATACGTTTGGCGTCTGAAACGTGAAAATCTTTGGCATCTGAACCCATTTTTTTACTTTCAGAAAAACAAGGTTAAACGCAACTGCCTAAAAACAGCAATAAATGAGACTGTGTACATGGACACATAGGATAACATTGAATAAGTTCAGGGGCAGTTGAAAAAAGTGTCCAACTGCCTCTGAACGTGCGTTTAACAGTATGTGTGAAAGGGGTAGTGGCGCTGTCCCACACCCTATAGGTCAAAAGGGTATAAATGTCAGTGTATTGACTAGTGAGATAGATACTGCAAATTATAAATATACAATAGAGTGCAACAATATTATAACATTAAATAATAAACATTTGGTGATAAAGTGCAAAGTGCAAACTTAGTAATAAAAATAAAAAGTACAGTCCATGAAATTGCAAAAATCCAAACATATATCACGTTGATAGATGTGCAGTAATCTTAGACCTCGTACACACGATCAGACATATCCGATGAAAATGGTCCGTGGACCATTTCCATCGGATATGTCCGATCGGGAGTTTGATCCGATGGCGTGTACACACCATCGGATCAAATTCCCCGCCGCCGGACGGCGCGGTGACGCGGCGGTGACGTTGACGCCGTCGCGTCATCGCCACGTCACCGCACCAGGAAGTAAAACACTTCCGCGCATGCGCCGAATCCATTCGGCGGCGGCGCGGCGGCGGTGGGGCACGACATGTCTGCTGGTAAGTGTACTAACCAGCAGACATGTCGGGCGGACAGATTCCCACCGGATGGATTTCAAAGCTTGCTTTGAAATCTGTCGGGTGGAGAAATCTGTCCGCTAGCCCATACACACGAGCGGAGATGTCTGCTGAAACGGTCCATCGGACCGTTTTCAGTGGACATATCCCCTCGTGTGTACGAGGCCTTAGATGTAGATTTCCATCAAAAAAGGTGTAAGTTCGTGGTATCGCTGTGGTCCGGTGCTCCCCCACCAGGTTCCCCACTCACCAGAACTAATCACCCCTGCAGGGGTATTAGGCGTGTAGTCACAGATGGGTCCCAGCTTCCTCCAGTGGTGCTATCCGTCCAGGGAAGATGTGTCCTTTAGATTAGTCAGATCCTCATTCCACCGGAAAAAAGGAAGAAATACGCTCCCATAGTGTAGTAAAAGAGGAGTTTTTTTTATTATGCACAATCCAGGTGCATTACATAAATGAAATGATAATGGGTACAAAATGCATGTCCAATGATAAAAAGGTTAGCAGTGTGGTATGAAAGGGAACAAACACCACAATCAGCAAGGTAAAAAATGATAAAATGAAAAAATAAAAACAAAAATAGGTGTCATGTCAGAAGCTCCCAGCACGCTGCATCAGTTGGATGCAGCTTGCATCTAATTAGATGCAAGTATCCAAGACGTGCAGCCGCTCTTGAAAAAGTTCATTACGAAACGTACGTCGAGCGTGAGCATAGTGACGCACGTCAGCACGCTAGAGACGCACCCGCAGGCTTCCGGTTTGCTGTCTGGGCTGTTTGGAACGCACGCTAGCGCTTCCACTCCTGACGGAGGAAACTGATGCAGCGTGCTGGGAGCTTCTGACAGGACACCTATTTTTGTTTTTATTTTTTCATTTTATCATTTTTTACCTTGCTGATTGTGGTGTTTGTTCCCTTTCATACCACACTGCTAACCTTTTTATCATTGGACATGCATTTTGTACCCATTATCATTTCATTTATGTAATGCACCTGGATTGTGCATAATAAAAAAAACTCCTCTTTTACTACACCATGGGAGCCTATTTCTTCCTTTTTTCCGGTGGAATGAGGATCTGACTAATCTAAAGGACACATCTTCCCTGGACGGATAGCACCACTGGAGGAAGCTGGGACCCATCTGTGACTACATGCCTAATACCCCTGCAGGGGTGATTAGTTCTGGTGAGTGGGGAACCTGGTGGGGGAGCACCGGACCACAGTGTTACCACGAACTTACATCTTTTTTGATGGAAATCTACATCTAAGATTACTGCACATCTAACAACGTGATATATGTTTGGATTTTTGCAATTTCATGGACTGTACTTTTTATTTTTATTACTAAGTTTGCACTTTGCACTTTATCACCAAATGTTTATTATTTAATGTTATAATATTGTTGCACTCTATTGTATATTTATAATTTGCAGTATCTATCTCACTAGTCAATACACTGACATTTATACCCTTTTGACCTATAGGGTGTGGGACAGCGCTACTACCCCTTTCACACATACCATTTATTCAATGTTGTTATAATATTGTTGCACTCTATTGTATATTTATAATTTGCAGTTACCTATCTCACTATAGTCAATACACTGACACTTATACCCTTTTGACCTATAGGGTGTGGGACAGCGCTACTACCCCTTTCACACATACCATTTATTCAATGTTGTTATAATATTGTTGCACTCTATTGTATATTTATAATTTGCAGTACCTATCTCACTAGTCAATACACTGACACTTATACCCTTTTGACCTATAGGGTGTGGGACAGCGCCACTACCCCTTTCACACATACCATTTATTCAGGTACTTCACTCGTCAGGTATCTTTTTCTGGGGGGCTGCAGTCCTTAATACATTTCTTCCTAAGCGCACTTTCTCACTTGTGCGTTTAACAGTGTCCAGTGTACATGGGGCCTAAAATGCTCAATGGCAGCCTGTCAAAGAGAACATGTGAAGTTTCAAACTATCCAATTTTTTTATGTGATGCCAAAATTCTCAATTGAAGTCTGAAGGACATTATTTGAGATTTCCAACCAGCCCATGTTAACATTTAAAGACTCCTATTCACTTTTTTGGTTTGCTGACGACACTTACTGGTATATCTGTATTAAACGACATGGCGGCATCTGTGTGCGCCAGATTACTTGTTGTTTGTAAATTGTCCTAACACCTTATAATGTCTCTTCTCTGTGTTTCCCTATTTGCAGTGCTCATACATATGGATCTCACACAGCTCATATTTCAAATTAGTTAAGAGTTTATGAATAATTACATATGTGGAACTCTCAAACTTTCAGAAATCCTTAATTCAGGCTGTGGGTTAAAGCAAGTTATTTTAGTGGAAAAGACCGTGTTCCTCTGATCTGCAGGAACACTGACATTCAGAAAATGAAATCCTCTATAATTGTTTTGTTCACATATAATATAGTGATGTGCTGTATAGTGTTATATACTGTATAATATTTATACTTCAGTATATTGTACAGCCTAATATTTAGAAAACTGTTTGAAAAAGTCTGGCTGTACAATCTCATAAGTAGATAATGGAAAATTCTAAAGCTTTTGTTACTTGTACCAAATAAGAAATCCTTACAGTACTTTTTCTTTATTTCTGATTTCAATCCACTTATTGTTGTCATTTCATTTTATACATTCCTTCATGACAAGCTGATTGTACAAGTACGCTTTGAAGTTCTTATTGAACCGTAGCATGAAACTGCACATATGCTTTGACATACCTGTAATTAGAATTATTATATATATTCATGACTAAAGTTCTGTGTTATTATTGAAATGAAAGAAACAAAGATGTATTTCATCTGACTCGCATTTTTTCCTGCCTAAAGCACTGGTTACATATCAATAGTAACTTGTCCTAGTGCTGAGCATTATTAAAGGGGACTTTTTTTTTATTTTGGCATTATTTTTTTAGAACTCTTTCATGGCTAAAATAGATGCAGCATATTGAGTTCATATAATTCATATTATAGTAAGACACCCTTTACTAAAGTCACTAATAATCATATGTCTTGTAAGAGAAAAGTGTGCAAGTACTAATGGAAATACAAACATTACAGTTCGTCCAATCAGAGATGACACCTTATGACAATGTTCTACACTGAAGAATCTGATAAAGTCTTTCAAACCAATAGTAAAATATCAGGTGATAAAAGGCTAACTTTGACCAAAACACTGTGCAATTCTTTATGATGCTTATGAATGCTTATATGCTTATAATGCCATGCTTATAAAACAAATAGTATAATGCCCTTTTAAAAAATGTGAGGTTTGTCAGTATTTAGATGGCCCAGAATAATGCATTAAATGCCTGTCAAGGGTGTCTACTCATTTGAGCATATGATGTGCTGTCTAATGCTGGCCATACACAGTTTGAACTTTGAAATAATTTTGCACCGTTAGTGGGCAATCAAATTTGAGGAATCAGACATGTAGGAATTTTTTTGAAAAACAAACGATTTTCTAATCAATGATGGGAGAATCGTGCGAGAAATGTATTATAAAATAAATTGCGCATGTGCAAGAAAAGAAAATTCTCGGAGGAAAAAGAAGATTCCCAGAAACAAAAACTATTTTCTGTAGCAACATAAAGGCTTGGTCGGCTGAATTTTGAAAATCATCGGATCACAAAAAAAAAAAAAAAACTTTCTCATTTTGAAAAGAAAATTTGTTCGAAAATTCTACCATGTATGGCCTGCTAAAGTGAACAAAAAACTTTGCTAGGGTCAGAATGTTGACTGACTCTCTTTCATCTGGAATGACCATTCCAACCAAAGCATGTTTGCAACATATTGAGATGCGTGATCTATTTTATAGGCTACCATCTTTAGTCATTTCCAACTTAAGTTGCATAAATGTTATATTAAAAGATTGCCACATGGTAGTAGGACTGACAAAGTCCTGTGATTTGGTGACGTAAAGGGTAGGGAGGAGGTAATGACATTACACCACATTGACCAGAAGTGTGCAGGGTGCCATTTTATGTGAGACTACTCTATTGGTTTACATTGTACACATACACTATAGTGCACCAGTTGATGTGCATTTTTTATGCTTAGTATATCCACTTAAGGAATAGAGAACAATAGTGCGGCACTAAAATAAGTTGTGCACAATACTTATAGTGACATAAGTTCAACGAAAACTGACTTAATGTTCAAAATTATCAAGTGTAAACAAAAGTCCATAGGAAGACCATGCACCACAAAAATGTGATGCTAGGATGGGTGAAACGATCACACAAACTGGTGCGTGAAGTGATAGTCCACACAAAATAAATGTGATTTTACAATGATTGATATGTGATGTGGAGTGTCTCATTGCCTAAAGAGATCACCAAGGCATCACACAATAGATATAAGTATGTTGAGGTACTCATGTGCTTAGTGGTCCCGACGGACCTGGATCATTGCGACGAAGGGCTCCCCGGGTTGGTGGTATATCCTTTGATCGTCCGGATGGGATTGATGCCACATTAAACAAGAACCGGACAGATGAACCTTTCCAGTGCAGGATGCAAAACAGGGAAATTCTAATGGACTCGCAGAGCAACAGAAAAAGGAAAGAAAAAAAGAGTCCTCCAAATGGTGCAGGTCTAAAAAAAAAAAATGTTTTATTTTAAAATTACATATAACAAATGGGCAGATAAAAAGTGATCACATGAAGTTTGTAAAAGCAGTATAGGGACGAGGGGCGGAATTGGTCTACCAGACCTACACAAGTATTACCTGGCATGCCACCTGACCAGGATCGTGGACTGGAAGATCCATTATCTGGAAAAAGCTTGGGTGTTCCTGGAAAGGCACTTTGTACACACCCCTACGCACATACTACCTTGGCTTCCCACTGACCGGTGGCCCCAAGGACTCAAAACCCACCCTTTAATATTCCCCTCCTTAGCAGCCTTTAATAAGGCAATAACCCACCACAGGCTTTCATCTCACCTGGGCCCAATGACGCCATTGCGGGGAAACCCTGACTTCCCCCCGGGAGAACCCTCATTTTTACGGGATGAATGGCCACATGCGGATATCCTTGCTCACCATCTATTCCTGAGGGGGAACTCCTCGGTCTTATGAAGAGCTAATGGCCAATTCACATACGCGGGCGTTCCCATTCTGGCCCTACAGACAGATGAGACATTACCTATCTACCAAAGCTTTGAATGAGACTTGGACTAGACATCTCACCCCCTTCGAATCCCTGTGCTCACGCTCCTCCCCACAAAGACATGTGATCTCCTCCATATACTCCTACATACAGGATGTCGAGCCTACCCTGGCTACCAAACACTTACACGACTCCTGGGAAAGGGATTTGGGAATAACGCTTTCCTGTGAGGACTGGGAGAACATCTACACAATAGCGCATAAAGGATCTCTGAATGCAGCGATCCAAGAAAATGGATACAAAATTATAACCAAGTGGTATAGAACCCCGACACGTTTACACAAATTCTCCCCATCCATTCCCAACACGTGTTGGAGGTGCAATGCGGGTGTGGGTTCGATGATTCACATATGGTGGGAGTGTAGTTCCATCCAGTCTTTTTGGGCGGAGGTACACTCTATCATCAAAAAGGTCACTACTTATGAACTCGACTATGGCCCTGCCCAGTTCCTCCTTCATCACTCATCCCTCCCCAAACATGACTACCACAAATCACTAGCCATGCATATGGTAAATGCAGCAAGACTGTGTGTTCCTTTTCATTGGCGCTCAACGAATGCTCCCACCATTAGAGAATGGCTTGCCAGGATAACCAAAATAGCTGAACTGGAGGAATTGATTCATACGTCACAGGAGCGCTTACATAAGTTCTACCTAACCTGGGCCTGCTGGACCGACTTTAGGTACTCTGATGGTTACAAAGCATACTTCCCCCCATGAATCGGATCTGCTGTGAGCCTTGTGAAGCTATCGTGCCCCCCCCCTGGTGGGTTCACCTCCCCTACATCTCTCCAAACTACAGATTGAAGTGGAGGCGTGTTGGAGGAGTAGAGCCCAATGGACCCCTCCTTCCCCTCCCCATTTCCCCACCCCCCCCCTTTTTTTTCCTTTTTTTTTTTTTTTTATATTGTTATTATTCTTTCGCTTCTCCCTTTACTCCTCATCTCTTGGGCTTTCCTCTTTTCTTCTTTCCCTGGCCCCTGATTATCACTGATCCCCTGTTTTTTTTTCTTGGACGCCCATTTTAGAGGGCTGTCAGGGCATTAGAACTGCCCGTTCGCGGCCGTTTACCGCGAGCGCGCGCATGCGCGGCTCGGGCGCGCGCGTGCATGTATTAGGCGCGCGCGTGCGCGGTATAGGCGCGCGTTGCGGGCGCGCGCACGGGCGCGCACGGACACACTCCACATCCGACCAATCAGTGGCTTAGGCGGGCTAATTTAAGCCAGCCTTTTCTCTCCTGTCTGGTTGCTGGCTTGTCACAGCTTCTAAAGTGAATCTGATACTTACTACCTTTTGATCCTGATCCTTTGACCTTTGGCTATTGTTTACCGGACTGCTGCTTTTCTCCTGCTCCTTGACCTTTGGCTTGAACTATCGGACTTCCTGATTTCTCCAACCCTCCTGATCACGGCCTGTTTCCCGGATTAATCTTCTGCTTGCTCCCAGCTTCAGCTATCTGGACTTCCGGACCATCTCTGTGTGCTTCCTCAGCCGACCTCAGTGACCTGCTTCCAGATCAGTCTCTGCTCCACGGATCCAGTCTACGTCCACCTGTCGGTACCGGTGCCTCCGGGTGCGTCCGTCCCCCTGTACCCACTCCAGGGGGCGGATCGCGCTAGGTCGCAAAGGGAGCCGCCCTCAGCATCTCGGCCTTGGTGAGTTTATCCTTAAATACCGTGATAGTACAAGCCAGCCAGATGTCCGAGGCCGACAGGGCGCGCTCCCCCTTCGAGACCCTGTGCCTACAAGTCTCAGCACTCACCGACGCAGTACAGAAGTTGCAGGACGAAAAAGGTACAAATGGATGGTCGCCTCCAACAAATGGCTGTCACGCCTGGATCCACGGCCCCTCCCGCGGCTCCAGCTATGGGAGCATCCACCTCCCAGTCTTCTCCAGGACCAGCAGTGGTTGTTTCTCACCCAGAACCTCGCGTTCCAACACCTGAGCGATTCTCTGGCGACCGCAAGAAATTCCGGGCATTCAAAAACGCATGCTCACTGTACCTGGCCCTGCAACCTAGAACTTTCTGTTCGGAAGCCGTGAAAGTAGGCTTTGTGATTTCTTTACTCACGGATGAGCCACAGGCTTGGGCACACAGCCTACTGGAACAGAAGAGCCCAATACTGGACACTTTAGACACTTTTTTTAAAAACATGTCTGAACTATATGATGACCCCCTCCGTTCAGCTACGGCCGAAGCTACTCTCCACCAGCTAAACCAAGGGAGGAGACCAGTGGAGGACTTTATTGCAGAATTCCGAAAGTGGTCTGCTGACACAGGGTGGAATGAGGCCGCTCTAAAATATCAATTCCGCCAAGGTCTCTCGGAGTCCCTCAAGGACGAATTGGCTAGAATTGATCCACCTGCTACTTTGGAAGCTTTGATTCAATCAGCTACCCAACTT